>CM060705.1:121761535-122967549 GCA_030686995.1 Artemisia argyi | reverse complement strand
CCCTATCCTTGACTTTTTCTACTACATGGTAAGTTTATAAACACTTGATCACTCTATGAAATAGCAATGTCTTCAATTTAAAGCAAGTGAACAGTCTTACGTGATCATGGTCCACTTGATAGTCAATTTCTAACTGTTTAATATGGGATATGAGTATATGACTGGCGGGAGGGTATATAGGAAACCTGTTGGCAAATGACCCATGAACGTGAGATTACTAGGTGTTGGACATGTATCCTGGCTATTAGAGGTTACAAGATGGGATGGTCTGGAGGAGTTGGTTAACGGATCAAAGTGATTATTTTTAGCATTTGTCTTGTTCTTGACCTATCTATCAAATAATTGATGCACAATGTTATTATGACGAAGATCTTAACTTTTACTAGTAATAAAGTGTAGGCAGTTAGTTGTAGGAATTAAAAGTAGGCTTTGGGTTATTTTCCCCTATTTGACCTGTTGGCCCATCTGACCCATCCTATGTAAAAAATAACCGGAATTGAGCCAGTCACAAGCAATGGCTATGTGGTGTAGGATGCTGGGTAAATAGACTCATCTTCTATTGCACTCATGTTTCCGTACACTAATTATGTTTTCTGTGATGTAGATTGTGGAGATTCTGCCGTCTGCCCTTGTACTTTTTATCCTGCGGAAGCTTCCTCCACGACGAGTATCAGATCAATACCATCCTATCAAATAATGACACACAATACTAGTTTTACTGTGGAGGGTCGAGGCTCATGTGGCATCAAGTCTCTTATTGGGCAAGATCGCGCTCTTTCCCACACACACAAACTCCATGTATATCCTGCTATCTGTCTGTGGTGTAAATGTATTCTTGATTTATGCTTGTTCTGCTCTCCTGAAAATAAGCTTTGGCATCGTATAAATGTTTTGTTAGAAGCGTGAGTAAAAGAGAGGAACTTGTTATGGTTGGTGTATGTTATACTTTCTTCTTTTTTCCTTAGTGGGTGTGCCACAAAGTGGTTGAAATACCAAATTGTTTCACCAGTTGACCTTGGTGGTAGATGCTTTTGAGATGGTTCCTCAGGTGTCGATGAGGTCAATGGCTAGACTTTTGCCTAATCGTAGCCAGCTTGGTACCGTCTCTGTCCATCTTTCATATACCAATGTTGTAGATCTGCTGAAAACGAACCTACCTTGGCTGGCTTTTGCTTTTGTTGACTTTTTCGCTTAGCGAGGTAAATAAGGTGATGCAAATAGGTAAATGGTTGAAGGAACTGAAACCTAGACCATAGGTGATAGTTTCAGAATTGGAAGTACAAGGTCCAGTCTCGATATTTTAGTTATGGTTCTTTCTGTTGGTTTTCGTAACAGATTGTATTGCCCTGTATACCATTGTGAATTTCATCCGATGATTAAAGCTTTCCGGTACCTTTTTTTATGAAATGTACAATATCAGCAATTTCGTCCGGGTCCTGTTTGGTTTTATAACTTCTATTGCTAAGTCAATTTGATGGTTAAAATATGATGCATTCCGCTTGCAAAAGAGAGTATACATTCCATGTAGTTGAACTGGTATATTGTGATCAAGGGAGTACTAGAAGAAATGGTAGTGAATCTTGTGTATTGCTCTGAAATTAGTAAATATATTACAAAAAGAACTAGTTGTTTTAAGGTTGCAATCCTAGGGCCCATATCCTGTGGTCAGAAGGCAATCTAGCACGTTATTCTTAGACTGTTAGTAATGGTGATCGAACCAGCCGTCGCCACATCAGTATTTACTCCTTTCATCAAACCAATCATTAAACAGGCGTAGCGATGATCAACAAACTAATAACATAAAAATATCACTTAAACACAAATATAACTCATACAATATGCAAAAAAAAAAAAAATCAAAAATTTGGTTTGGTCAAGTTCATGACCAAATCATCTCCAAAATCGCTCGATCGCGCGCCAGGAGAGGGGTGGGGGGCATATAATGATACGCAACGCGTTGAGGGTTGACTCGACGTATGATTGTCCTCCTCATAACGGCCAGTGTTATGGTGATTTCATTTTCAAAATAAGATCTAGGACTTTTATGACTCAATGCTCACTATTTTGACGAATTGGATCTATAAAATTTTTGCACACAACAAACGCTCTTGCATATGTCTTTTATTGTTATCATTAGGTAAACGAGGCAAAACTTGCAGGAAAAATGTTGATAGTTTGATATCAACCAGTTTTGAATAACAATAAAAAGTCTTTGAAGGCATTTCAATTTCTTTTATGAAACTGGTGTACCAAATCTGTCATAAAATTATGTTACAACAACTTCAACTTCATCTGATCATCTGATTTTTTATTTTTATTTTTCATTTCTACCCTTAATGAAGAGATTGCTGCCTTTGCCGTCTATCCCGATAACGATTGACTGGAATGCTATGACAATGAAAGACACTCTTGAAACTGATTTCTTCTAGTTAAGTACTTGAAAAAATGTATTGTATTTTGTCTCATAGCAAGTCGAAAGGCCTCATAAGCAATATTTTAATATTTTTTAATATTTTAAAAAATGTATTGATTTTTTAATATTTTAACAATATTTTAAAGCATAGCATTCTTCTTATTACATATTTAATAAGAAGAGGAACAATGATCACGTAGGGATAATCTAGAAGGACAGAACAGATGCATTGAATATAATGAAGTGATGTGAATATGAACCCGAAAATGCTTGTTGAGAATGTATTTAACAAAACAAAGTCCCAGGTGTGCAATGACATATCTCTACAATGAGAAAATGATTTTGCTTAAAAACTCTTAAAATAAAAGATGTTAAATTACTATTATGCCCTTATATGTTACCTTAAATATTGTTTCGCTTTTTTTTTTTTTTTCTTTTTTTTTCTCTCTCTCTTACTATTTCTTTTTCCCTTTTTCTACATATTCATCTCAATTCGAGTTGATATTTCAATCTCAATTACATATTGGAACTGGTATGATTTTTTGTCATCTCGGATGATAATGAAGACTTGCCAACGTCAATTTTTAAACATTTCATGAAACACTTAACTACAATATTGGAATATAACTATTTGTCGTCATAAAATCTCGTCATTATGCACGAACACACGCCTAGTTCACGAAAAAGAATCAAATAAAGATGTACTTATCGGTGAGAAATAGAGGAACTATTTAAAGGTTCATAAAAATTGTTAAAAGAGTTGTTAAGAGACATGTTGATGGTTGATAAAATATTAGTAGTTTCAATACTTTAGTAGTGCGAGCAAGACGTAAACCAATCTATAAACTTCTGATAGTCTCGGGAGCCGACACATGAGTTCCAGAACCATATTAAATATCTATGTTGTACTTGTATAACTGCAGATATTTTTGGGTAAATGGGTTTATACCTAGTGGAATTTATAAATAATAGGAGATGAGTACAAGGTCAATGGGAAACGCCCAATTACATTCAAATGAGCCGAGATATGCCCATGTTCGATAACACAACACTTAACCAAGTGACACAGAATCTAGCTTATACATCGATAACTTATAGCTACCAAAGACAAATGATACACACATGCCAAAAATATAACATATTTTACCCCGTTTATCTTCCAGCTTTCATTCATCTTCCACATATTCAAGACCATATGAACTTGTTTAATTTATTACGTTAGTAATCATTCGATATCAAAAGTGGTTGTGGAGGAAAGTGTTGAGGCAACATGATCAAGATCTTCTAATGTTTTAATGATGACAAATAAACATTCAAAACACATCAAAGAACAAACGTTAGCCAAAATTCCTCAACATTCATATCTGCTGCTGACGCGCCACCCACACGTCAACGCGTGGGTGACGCGCCAGGGTTCTATGAATGTCGGGATGAATTTTGAAAGTCGGTTTTCCCCTTACCCGACAAATGTGGATCTTTCAATACATGTATGAATATGTTATGTGCTTAATTGAGAACACTCGAAACGAGTTTTGGGATTAGTGAGATCCAACTATTAAAAGCACCCACGTACGGGAAAATGCCAACTCATGTTTTCTAACTCTCGCATCTAGCCAAGGCTTTTCTAAACTTAGGGAGCTTATATACTTCACGTAACATCACGTGAAAGCATCCATATGCTCATATCCCGTGCTTACGTCTTCTCTAATCACGTAATGGGTTTACTCCCTTATTGGTCAAACTAAGTCCAAGGTCTCTTTACGCAAACGCATCCTTACCCGCATGGGTTATGCTTTACATCAAGGCAAAACACTTGACTTGTTTTGTACCAATGTGTTAGTTGAGTACGTCGAGTCGTGGAAAGTCACGAGTTATGAAACTATGGATTCTCGACGTTATATTACTTGAACTTATAAGTAACCTATGATTTTCTCAACTTATAATCTTAATTGTCTAAACATTTTCTTCTTAATGACAATTAGATTATCTCTTAATATCATCTTCTTAATCACAAGAGACAAAGCCTCCAATATCCCAACATCTTCTTACATCTCTTACATATTCCCTTACACCTCTTACACACTCACATACCCTTTTTGACTCACTTTCTCCCACACAAGATTACCCACTTTATACAATACCAATACACCTTTCTCATACACCAATACACATTTCTCATACACCAATACACACTTTTCACTATACATACATACACTCTTTTCTACACACACTTTTATTTTCAAAATACACACACTTCACTCACATACCTCTCTTCACACACACAAGGCTCCCCCATCCAATCACTCTTACGCACTCCTTACACATACAACTCATTCTTACACACATTATATCCAACCAACTCATTCCCTTACACTCCCAATACTTTTTCATTCAAATTTACACACACTACTCACAACCATCACACTCTCTACACACAAAAGGCTCCCCATCACATCCACACTTACACACTTTTCTACATACACACAACCCAACTCTCACACTCCTTACACCCTTTCACATCCCCTCACCAACATCCACACTTTCTCTCCAAGGAAGGAATATTCCCTTGGATATTCTCATCTTAACCAAACCATGATTTATCCTAACCCAACTACAATATGATTACTTCTTAACACACACCCTTCTTAACCCAACCATGGTTTTTCTAACCCAACTATGGTTAGTTCTCTACACTTAACCTTGGTTAACTCTTAACTACACCAAGGATGGAATATTCCCTTGGATATGCTTTCTTCTAACCTAACTATGGTTAACTCTTAACCACACCAAGGATGGAACATTCCCTTGGATACACCCTTTTACCTAACCATGGTTTAATCTCTATACACTTATTTCTAAACCTAACCATGGTTACTTCTTAACCTAACCCTTCTCACACTCTTCCCTTTAGAGGAATATCCCATGGCATATTCTTTCTCTCTTTTCTATGCTCTATGAGGAATACCCATTCTACCCCTACTCAATTATCTCTTCTATTCTTTCTATCTTTGATAATTGATTTCTTATAAACACTTCACAAAAACATTTTTCCAAATTGGCTATTTGAGTTGGTAAATCTTAGATTGATTAATGTTAAGATTAATGTTAAAGTTTAGTGTGAAGTACAATTGAGGGTTTAGCAAGGATAGGTATTTATAAGATCCAACACCCAACACTTGGGAAAAATCAGTATTCTAAAAGGCGCGCCAAGGCGCCGCATAGGCATTGCCAAGGCGCAAGGCGTGGCCTCGCTACCATGAAATAGACCTTGGCGGCTGATCTAGACGTGGCTCAAAAAGGCCTGAAATAAGGCGAGAAAAGGCGCGCCTTTTGGTAAGGCGTGGCGCCATTTTTGGAAATAGTTTATTTTTTTATTTTTTTGATTATTTCTTATTTTTTTTTAAATGTTTTGAACTAGTATTTGGAATTTGGGCTATTTGATATATGAGCCTGGTAATTATATAATAAGTAGTAGTCTAAATGTATAATATAGTACGAGTAATATGATCTAAAATTATAAATACATAAATTTGTAAATATTTTTTTGTCGCTTTAGTGATGCCTTATAAAACGCAAAGGCTCCGCCAAGGCGTGTAAGGCTTGAGGCGCGACCTTGCCGCCACGCCACGCCTTACGCCTTTTATAACCTTGGGAAAAATACAACAGACGCCTGGCGCGCTGCCCACGCATTGACGAGCCAGCCTCAGTAAATTTTTCCCAAGTTTGGGTCTTGGTCTATAAATACCCTCTTACCTCTTGTATTCCTCACCCCTTGCCATTATTCTTTCTCTCTACATTCTTTTTCTCTAATCTCTTATCTCTCTTGTGTTCTTAGTAAAACACACTTACATCTTTAAAAGAACACATCTCCTTACAAGGGAAGAATTACAAGAACCTAATCCACTCTTGTGATTGTGTCGAGGGTCTTCTTCTTATACCATTTCTATTACAATCGAGTCTCTAGGTTAGGTTAGGACTTGGTTGAACAAACACTCATTCATTCATTCAATTGTTTGTAAGGGAAATCTTGTGTCTTGGTGACCAAGCATAGATCATTGGGGATCTAGTTGGGGTTTGATACTTCCGGTGGGAAGTCTTGGTAGTGGTCTTGGTGACCCTTAGGTGAAGTCGAATCACGAGATTCTTTTGGGTGGTTTCCGAGGGCGGAATACCGTGGGAGTAACTCCTTCTTTGTGCATCGATATTGGTGAATATCGATGGAGTGAATTGTAACGGTTTTTAGTCCACCGAAAGGATTATACTAGTGAATAGTTCAGTGTCGTGGATTCGCAACTGGACGTACGGATGGTATAAACCCCCGTCCCGAACTAGTATATATCGTGGTGTCTCTTTACTTGCTTTATATACTTTGGTTGTGTTTGTGGTTGTTGGATTATTGTACAACCACTTGGTAACTCTTACGGCTTAAAGTTTTTTAAACATTCAAAAAGCCTAAGAAACCGTATTCACCCCCTCTACGGTTCTACAGAAAGTTTGAAAAGGCTGACATTGAATTACAAACTAGATAATCGAGTTTTCCGATTCTAGTAAGTTGTGTAGGGTGTCATCGTTATCGTTAAGAGTTTAATATAAACGTCATCCTTATCAATCGTCCAGGAAAATCTTAGAAATTTTTTTGAAAAGATAAGCAAGTCTTTGCGGTCAGTTGCACATAATTAAGGTCTTTTTGAGAAAAAAAAAAAAAAAAAAAAAAAATTAAGGGGAAACTTAAAAGATCAAATATTTTTAAGATAATTTTTTGAAGAATTAAAAGTATTTTTTCTAATTTATAACTAATCTTTATAAAAGTTAATTCGTTATTACACTTTTTTATAATACCTTATATTTTTCGTTTTACTAACAAAATTGCATCCAAAAATGTTTTTAAAATTTCGAACACTTTTCATGATATAAAAGGCTCTTAATTTTTTTTTTTTAAATTTTAGATAGAAAATTAAAAATTATTTTCCACAAATAGAAGCAACCTGAAAAATGACAACTCTTTCATTTCTCATTAAAATAATATTAAAAAAAATAATAATAAATTTGTAAATAGTTTGGGTGTGTTTATTTGCAGATGAAAATTTAACCTTTCACATGCTCTTTTTTTTTTCAATCAAATTTTTGCGTAAATGAGCGAGTCATGTCAACTAAGTTAAAAATATTAAACCGTTTAGTTGATCAACTAATTTAACCCGTGAACCACATAAAATTCAATTTTGTATGTCTTGTAAAATATAAATAAGATGGTAGGATCAAGCAATTTAACTCGAACGCATTATGTTAGACAAATTGATTGAATGATCGCATTGAATACATTCGTGGCCTCTTTGTTTTTAAATAGATTTTCAACTTATAGTATTTTAAGAATTGTCAGACATATATCTCTTTTAAGTAGAATAAATTGCATAAATCGTTCATCCGGTTTCGTCAAATTGCAAGCGCATTTTGTATAACTTTGAAAGCGCAGACGCATAATCTTTGAGAAATTTTTGATGTGCAACTATCATCACTATCAGATAAAAAATTGAAAATGCTTCTGAAAAACAATAATTACACAAAAAGTCTCGCGGGTTTTTGCGATTAGTTTTTTCAATAGGAGAATTGCATATATATCTAATGAAACCTATATAATTGCATATTTTTTCAAAATACAAGTTTTTAATGTATAATGCATAATGATGTTTAAACATGTTTTGAACAAATATTCAAATATGCAAGTTTTTGTAGGTATATATAGGGTTGAAAATGAGCCGGGCCGAGCCTGAAATTAAGCCTTCAGAGTTCGACTCATTTAAGCCTTTTACCAATCCGAACTTTAGCTTTTCATGAGCCTACCAGAGCTCGGCTCGTTCAAGCTTTTTACTCGACATGAGGGGAATAAAGTTGAAAGAACCAAAATGGGCTAAAGATAAATCCTTAATAATTCTACCATAAAAAAGGGGAAAAAAAAAGAAAAACTAAAAAAAGAAAAGGCAAATCCGATCAAAGAAGCTAGTATTTTTTTTAATTTTCTTCCCCCATTCTCCACGCTTCCTTCCTTCCTCTTTGATAATATCCAAATCCAAAATCCATTTTCTATAAAAACCCTAAAAATCAATCCAACCCCAAAATTTATTTATTTATTTTTCAATCCATAATAAATTCCCTCAACAACCCTATCATCAGCATAATATTAATTATCTAAGTGAATAATTAGTTAAAAAAAAAATTTTGGATGTTGATCTGATTGATAGTAATATATAGAAATTAGAAAAAGAAAAGAAGGGAAATAGAGGAGTTTTGGTATTTAGTGGATGAGGGTTGCGTGATGGGGGCAACAGGTTCAAAGCTTGAGAAAGCTTTAGGTGACCAGTTTCCTGAAGGCGAACGCTATTTCGGTCTCGAAAACTTTGGCAATACTTGCTATTGTAATTCTGTCTTGCAGGTTGTCTTTTTTTTTTTTTTTTTTTTTTTTTTTTTTTTTTATTTATTATTTTTTTTTATATATATATATATATCTAGTACTAGTTACATTATTATCACAAAACATGATAAATGCATGTTTCGATTCGTTAGGTCTCGTTGATTTAATTATCTCGTTTTACTTTTATGGTTGTTTGTATACAAAATAGGTTGTGTGTTGGGGGAGGGGGGGGGGGGGGGGGGGGATTTTTTTTTTGACAATAGTAACAAAATGCGGAAGAAAAAACTAGGATCTTAATGATAAATCGAGTATTGTTACTTAGAGATGAAGGATTTATAAGGTTTTACTTTTTAGAGTGTTGAATATTGGGTTTTAGTATGTGGGCAGGGGCAATTTGAGTTTTGGGTGGAGGGCACTTTCGAGAAAAGCTCAAAATTAACACTAAAATCTCATCTTTTTGTGCTAGCCATGGAGGGCATCGCCCTCCCAAACTAACTACATGCATCCGCCCCTGTTTGTATGGTTTTAAGGGGATGATTTAACTTGATACTTATTGCGCTTACTTGAAGTTGTTGTGCATAATAGAAGTAAGTTAAGTTGTGCTTTTATTGAGAACGCGAAATAAATGTTTTGGGTTTTTGCATTTGCAAACAGACCGTGCTTGTGGCTTCTCTCTAGGAAAATGCATGTAATCGCCTTTTTGAAGATGTTTTGCCAAATAGTGCATTCTGATTATCGGTCTTTTGCAACACACAATCATATGCCAAACACCCTTTTAGTTTTTTTTTTTTTTTTTTTTTTTTTTTTTTTTTTTTTTATTATTTTTATTATTGTTATTGTTATTGTTATTGTTATTGTTATTATTATTATTTTTTGATTTGATGGAGTAAAATAGTGGAAAAGGATGATGAGGAATGGTTATTTGGAACATCTTGTCACATTGCTGGGTTGTGATCTGAAAGCTATATTGTTGGATTAAAAGTTATTGATATGTTTTAAACAAATAATGTCGATTGTAGTAGATGATCACTAACGCTTGGCTTGCCTTGCCTTTAGGGGTCTGGCATCATGCTAGCTGTCTTTAACAAGTTATGTTTGATATTATTCTACTCTTAGTGGTTATAGACCATGATATAAGTTAGCTGCGTAAATGCATAACTGGTCAAGTGGTCATGATGTTTGGTTGGAAATTAACTAGTAATGAGTAGTAGTAAGCTATCCTTTCAAGTTTACATAAACAGATGTTCTCATACAATTTTGATTTTAATATTTCAGGCTTTATATTTTTGTGTTCCGTTTCGCGAACAGCTACTTGAGTATTATGCGAATGTAAAAAATCCGGGAGATGTAGAAGAGAATCTCCTTACATGTTTGGCAGAACTGTTTATGCAGGTACACAGCTTACTTAAAATTAATTCTAGTGGTCGATTTTGGTTTCTGTTAGTAGATTTATTTATTTGTTTTTTTTAGTTTTTTTATTTTTATTTTTTTTATTATTTTTTTTAATATATAAATGGGATTATGTATAATGTCTCTTCTAATTGTGCCATGACTTGTGAGTAAAAGTTGTTAGTTTGTTACTGAGAAAATATGTTGTTGACATCACCCCTTCTATGACCAAAGCTGAAGTCAAAATATATTGCATTTTTTTGACTAAATAGTATGAAAAAGGATTGCAGATTGCTATTACAAAATGTTGTACCTTTCTTTACAGTATCATTTCCATTGAAAGATGGTTGTTTTGATGTATAGCACTGTAGCAGTTTTTCAAATCTTATAATTAGCCGCTAGCTTGAATGTTTCTACTAACACCTTGATGATATACTTCTATAAAAGGATAACATTAGCATTCTCTTTGTTGATATTTCTTTTGAAATCGTGTTGATGTTGTGATTACTAAAATGTAAGCGTGTTTAGCAAGATAGTTCTGTTTTCGTGAATTATTATTTTATTCATAAATCTGCTTAAGTTATGCTTAATGATGTTTGAAACCTAAATCTGTTTGATAGCCAAGAAGGAAGTCTTTCTCTTCCGGACCCTTCTCCCTGCCCATCGGGCATTTGAGTTTAAAAAGATAAAAAAATTCATACCTTCGATTTCATAAAAAAGGATGAGTTTGTAAACCTAAATGAAGATTACAAAACCAAGTCTATTTGTCAGTTTCTAGAAACTGTTTACATTTTATGAACCTGAGATTATTTTCAAACAATCCTGACTTGTTGTTTGGCTAAATGCTCTATGATGTTAAATTATCCATCTGTGAATGTCTTGATATTGTAGCTAATATTATTTCTGATATGTGTTTAGATTAGCACACAAAAGAAGAAAACAGGTGTTATTGCTCCCAAACGCTTTGTACAAAAAGTTAAGAAAGAAAATGAGCTTTTCCGAGGTTACATGCATCAGGTATGACTGTATGAGACATTTCTCATAGAAATATGAAACTTTTGGGTTACAAAATGAGCAAACTGGGTAACAGTTTAAAGTGGGTGCATTTCGTTACGGTCAAAACAGGTCAGGTCGGACACGCTCAAAACACTTATTGTCCAAAGTCTTACAGTATATTTTTGCAACCAGTTTGTAAAATTTGGTTGTATAAAATGCATCATTTCACTGATACTTTAAGTTTTCCTTTTAAAATGATTTTAAGAGGTTTTATCCATAAAAAATACACATTGGGCGATATTTAGCCTGTTTGACTTGTTTTTCTATAAGGCTATGCTTTTTATTTTACTCGTTTGACCTATTTGAGAAAAAAAAAAAAACATAACCTGAATTGACCCATTCACAATTATTGGATTGAAACTGCCACCTACTGAATCCAATGTTTCTTTCAGAACCTAATTTTATGTGTTTCATATGTTGTGTAGGATGCACATGAATTTTTGAATTTCTTGTTAAATGAACTAGTTGAGATACTAGAGAAAGAATACAATGCAACAAAAGGGTCGAAAGAACATTCACCACCTCTTGATAAGATCGCCAATGGGATACATGGTCCGCAAGCCAATGGTGTAAGAAAGGAGCCCTTGGTTACATGGGTTCACAAAAACTTTCAGGTGGGTTTGATAACTGATAAATATGGTCTTGCTGCAGATGATAATTACCATCAATGTATAGGGTGATAGAGATAGCAATATCAATATGGGAGGGCCGAGTGGGTAATGCCAATATAATCTTGAATTAAATGATTTAGGAGGTTTATGCATTAGTAATACACTCTGGGCGACTTGCACCTGTTTTGCACGTTTTCTTTTAAGCTAGTATTATTTATCTACTCACTTGACCTATGAGAGAGAGAATACAACCTTAGTCTACCCTTTTTTAAGTAAATGGTTCGAAATTACTACCTCTAGGGTGAACATAGAAACCTAAAAAAAGTCGAATCAGTTGAACGACACACACTGACCAAACTTGTATTTTGATTTAAGTTAAGACACTATGGCTGCTTTGTTTATTTGTCCCGTCATGATTTAGCAGTTTGGTTTTCAGTTTCTTGATCATACATGGACCATAAAGATTGCAAAAATATATACATTATCTTTAGGCTTTATTAATTCTGATGCCTTTTGTCGTTTGAGAGAATGAACCGAACAAAACTGTATTGAACCCTATAAATTTGTGACTCTATCTTGTATCTTCATGTTAAGATTATCCCGGAAATCTAGTATCCAATTCTTAAGTCTTTGCTTCTTTCAACACGATTTCAGTGACTTGCGCTTGTTGTTGCTATTGTTTAGTGATTCGTATGTTTTTAAATTCAGGGTATACTTACGAATGAAACAAAATGTTTAAGATGTGAGACGGTGACTGCAAGGGATGAAACTTTCTTAGATCTGAGTCTGGATATAGAGCAGAACAGTTCAATTACAAGTTGTCTAAAGAACTTCAGCTCCACCGAGACCTTAAATGCTGAGGATAAGTTTTTCTGTGATAAATGCTGCAGGTTTGTACTTTCTCCAAGTGTTTAGTTTTTGTTTATGTCTGAGTACACCGATTATCTAAAGATGATAGTTTTTTTGGGGTATGTTTATTTTTAGATATCATAGATCACACATTCTTGGGTAAACCCTATAAAGTTCAATTTTCGTAGGAAATCCTGGTAGTTTATTTTAAAGCAACTTTAAGAATGAACCCTGAAAAAGATTGGTGGGTAGCTGGGTAATGATTGTTTCTGGAGATGGTAAATGGTAATGGGACAAGAAAAGTTGGGTAAGTGCGACTTTGATAGAATATAACGCACATGTTTTTCTTTTTTGAATTTAATCAAATATAATGCTTTAGATATGATTAGGAAATGTTATTGTTGCAGTTATAGTTTTATTTATAAGTATAATGCTTAGGAGGTTTTATGCATTATGAAATACACTTTAGAGGCCTGTTTATCCGACAATGTTTCTAAATTGCCACCGCTTATTGGTTTTCTTTTCACAATTCACTATGTGCATCATTATGTTTTGGGTGATTGCTGTATTTATAACAACTGTTACTTTTACATCGGCCCAGTTTGCAAGAAGCGCAAAAAAGGATGAAGATCAAGAAACCACCGCATATTTTGGTCATACATTTGAAGCGTTTCAAGTACATGGAGCAGCTCGGGAGGTACAAAAAGCTATCATACCGTGTTGTTTTCCCCCTTGAGCTGAAGCTGACCAACACCATGGAAGATGCGGACTGCGAGTACTCATTATTTGCTGTGGTAGTTCACGTTGGAAGTGGGCCCAACCATGGTCATTATGTCAGTCTGGTCAAAAGCCACAACCATTGGCTCTTCTTTGATGATGAAAATGTAGAAATGATTGATGAATCTGCTGTTCAAACCGCATTTGGTTCAGCGCAAGAGTATGCAAGCAACACTGATCATGGATACATCCTGTTCTATGAGAGCATTGCTACCAGCAATGATAAATAGTGACGACAACTGTTGTTGATACCATGGTACCTTAAAAAACAATGATCAAAATGGTATTTTCGGATTTTTTTTTTTTCTTTATTTTTTAACATTTGTGTTTCTTGGTTTCTGTCATATGATATAGAGCAATTTGGAATATTATTAGATGAGAAGAAACTTGAGATGGGTTTGATGTAGAGTTGATGCTGCTATTTGAGATCATCTGTTTTTAGTTAGTAATAAAGGTGGATATGTGGATGATGACGAAAATGTCGTATTAAACCCTATTTTGATCTTCAAAAACAATGACAATGGCTGCCTGGACAGGATAACTTGATGTTTATTTATCTGTCTTGTTTGTATGGCTGTTAAATCTTTTTCGTGTTGTGGGTCCTTTTCATGTTTAGAAAATAATGAAGTTATAATTTTGTTGTATTTTTGTTTGATGTGTGTAGAAATGAAGTGTGAATATGGAGATTGGAGAAATTGTTGATTTGTGATATTAAGTGGCAATTTCGACAATGGACATAGAATTTGTCGATTGAGTTGTTTCAGTAAATGGGAAGGGTTAAAATCTGGAAAAGATTTGTAACATTCGTCTTTATATGCCCAACTGAATCGTTCGTGTTATGCTTATGAGACTTGGACTTATGTAATTCGGATTATTCGATTATTCGGAATTTCGGATATTCGTTTTAACCCAATTTGAATTCAGTTCGGTTTAGTTCGGTTTTACCCAGAAAAAAAAAGTTTAAACGAACCAGATAAACTGAAAAACCCGATAACCGAATTGATGAACACCCCTAAGTCGTTATCCTCAAAATTAAAACATTCATATTATCATAACTAACAGATGTAGAAACAAGTTGAGTCGAACCCAAGCTTGCAAGTCATTAATTATGATATAAATGTACAATTATACGTTATAAACGCATATAAATGCTAAAGCTTGAACTCATGTATTAAATGATTGATAAACAAAGCCTCGTTTAACACTAATGCTTGAACTCGTAACTAGTAAGTAGTTATAAGATAGTAAAATTTCACTTCGTTGAGTTTAGGGTACCATCTACTACCTTTATAGTTTAAGATATTAGAAGTCCCACTTAACCAAGTTCTTGGTACTAAAATACATTTCGATCAATTTCAATTCACAGTTGAAAAGAATGAGAAATTGTGCACGGTGCTAGTAAAAGCTGATGTGCCGTATGCACTTCTGACTGACACAATCGACAACTTGAGGAATAAATGTGCTTTAATACTTTCTGAGTTTTACAAGAATAATAATCGTGAACATGAGACCTTCGTCTTTTAACTTATATCTTTTAAAAAAATTGATATGTTAAAACTTGTAGTAGACACTTACTTTGAGTTAAACAAAAGTTAGACACTAACTTTAACTTTTGAAGATTACTTTTACTGTCTTCAATTGTTATCATAGCCGATTCATATTCACAAATTTAGTTATAAGTTATGGAGCAATGTTAGAATTACCAAATTTTACAAAAAAGATTTTCATACAATGACGTGTAACAAAATGATTCGTTATAAAAAAAAGTTGTGAATAAAAAAGTAAATAAGTGGTGAATTTAAACTGAAATTCTCACTCAAACACTTAAATGTATAGGTGATCGATCTTTGCTAAAGAAGCAGGGTACGTGCGACAATTAATAAAGATGTAAATACATTCTCAACTCGCTTTGTTGCGCGTACTCTACCTCTCCAACATAGATTTGCTCACCTTCTTGCTACTTATGCGTGTATCCAATGCGTAGTTTTTGTTTCATACAGTTTGATGTTATGTTTGTAGAATTTCAATTTAGTATACAAACTAAGGCCTTGAAAGTTGAAACTGCAACGTTTCATTAATCTAACTTATTAAGAAGAATCCAAATCTAAATTGTATCAGGGGCGGAGCGAGGATTTGTAATTAAAGGGCCCGAAGTTCATTATATTACCCGAAAAAATAAAAGTTTAAAAATGGTTTTCAACTTTAGTTTATACAAATAAACCATCACAAAAACTTACGAATGCGTTACTAAACCTAATTTTTTATAACATATTTAGTGGATAAAAAGTATAGTAACTCAAAATAAAGTTTTTTTTTTTTTTTTTTTTTTTTTTTTTTTTTTTTTTTTTTTTTAATTCTATTTTGATGCTTCTAAGTATATAATTAGGGGCGAGCAACAAAGCCGAAACTTTCTAAGATTCTTGATTTAGATATTCGGATATCCGAAAACTTGATCATAATTTACTGAAAAGTTAGGTTTTATGAAAGGACAGTTCGGATATTCGAATTACAAAAAACTTAGATAAAATATAATGTTTAACATAAAACCATCATCGCAAATTTCGGATATCCAAATTCGTGATATAACTAGTTGTTGACAAGTCCCTTAAATTTTTTAAATTAACAATAAAAAAAATATTGTCAAAAATATCTCATTTCATATTTTTGCTTCAGTGGCCACTTAGATAGGAGATATTCATGTCGGTTGTTTTCTTTTTCTTTCATGATAGCGCTTCATATCCGTGGTTTGGTTGTTTGTGATGAACATCTCGCGCTGTTGGCTAAAACCCGAGGTAAGGACTTACGGAGTTTGAAGATTTGCGTGTGTGAAGGGTTTTCCGAGAACGGATTAGTGCACATATATGAGTATTGTAATGATTTGAGAACTTTGTGTTTGGAAAATAATGAGGTGGATGGTGAGTTGACTGGCGAATGGTTACGTGAATTGGCTTTACGTAACACTCCCATTGAGTCCTTACATTTAAGGTTTGTTAATTATAATGTTGAAATTCTTACACTTGTTGCACAAAAATGTAGCAACTCTTTAGTATCTTTGAAGGTTAATCAAAAACCTCTAAATCATTTAGGAGATGCCTTTAGCCATGCTGTTAAGTTGCAAGATTTTGAGGGCGCTGATTATGACAAAGATGGGGACTATACTAGTTTCAAGTTTCCCCCAAGCATTCGTAGTTTAGGTATTAGGGACTTGCCTGTTACTTCATTCTCTTTACTACTCCCTCATGCGAATCAACTGCGGGAATTGAATCTTACAGACTCAAAAAAAATATATTGCCAGTGTTTCTTGATTGAAAGGTGTCCCAACTTGGAAGTACTACGTACAGATGATGTATGTGGAGACATGGGATTACGAGTTATTGGTCAGGTTTGCAAGAAACTGCGCAAACTTACCCATTACGGGTATGTGACTCACATGGGTCTTATTGCTCTGGTTCAAGGATGTATCAATTTGGAGTATTTAGATGTCAGACTCGAGAATATTTCAAATGAAGCTATCGAGTGTGTAGGAACTCATTTGAAGAATCTTCGTGATTTCCATATGCTATTGTTTAATAAAGCTAGCATAGACAATGGGATCCGAGCTATGCTAAAGGGATGCATCAAACTCAAAAGGCTATCTCTCGGCCTTGGTGAAGAAGGATTGACGGATGTGGGTCTTGGGTACATTGGGAAGTATGGTCATAATTTAACATATCTCTCTCTCAAGTGTAAAGGAGTGTCTGATGCAGGACTTCTGGAGTTGTCGAAAGGGTACCCAAAATTAAGAAAGCTAAATTTATGGGACTGTCCCTTTAGCGAGCAAGCTGTTGCCACTTTTGTGTTTAATATACACTCACTAAGATATATTTGGGTTGAAGATGCTGTTGGTAATACTGATTTGGCACTCACTCGTCCAACGTTTACTGCTGAGGTACTTAATTTTTAATTTGTTATAAATTATTTGATTTATGAATCTTTTTTTCCAAATGCTTTCCTCTATGTGTTTTTCCATTCTGTACAAAAGGTTATGCCTTAGTTATGATTTACAAAAATGATATCATTAGAAAAATAGGCAGCTTGTGCATTAGTTATTGTTACTGAGGGTGTTGAAATACGTAGCTTGGTCGGTCTAAGTAACTGGTTAAAACGGACCGGTTTTTTATCCATTTTTCAGAATACAATATTAGAAACTAATACGCGACTACAAATCAATGATTTCACAAGAATAATTTTTTAAAATTTGAGACATGTTCGACCCGTTTCCTTTTTACGTAAACATTTGATCCATTTGATATAAAATGACCCATTTTTATGTAAATTGGTTAAAACTGTTGTGTAACACATCAAATCATTCTGTAGTGACCCCGAATGCCTAAAATAAAGAATTCGAAGAAGAGATGCTGAAAGGATTGATACTTAAACTTCGCCATGTAAATGAGCTTAAAATCAGGAATCTTTGCTTAGAGGTACAACTTCCTTTTTACTTTGGCATATGTGTATCTTAGTGAAAATCATTGATCACGCTATTTAGGAGTGTTTTATAGACTAATCTTCGAAAAACTTTTTATGAGTATATACATAATTGAAAAGCAAAAGGTTAGATTTATAGCTTTAATATGATAAACATTTTTTCTTACAGCAACTTGTCAACTACTTCATTAAGTTTGATTTCTTAGGATCACATTACTGCCATACATAAACCCAATCATATGATTCTAATGTTCCATATATGTACATTGCTAAAGAAAGTATGAACTAGCCCCATCAATCCTTGTCACATACACAAGTGTATGCTTTTTTACAGCAATATCTTTTTATATTTTTAAGGAGAGGAGTGATATGATCACAAAATAATTTCCACAAAGAAGTCCCACAAACTGATGTGGCGGAATGTGATTGTTTCAATGAGAGATATGGGAGAGAAACTCACCAATGACACGCCTCTTTTAAGGAACTGATTGCAAGTTCTGTCTTCAGTTTGCTCTAACAACAATTAAACCATACATGCATTGGATCGTTTTAACTTTCATGTTCTTATCTTTGCTATGTTTTTTGCAGACTCTCTCTAGTTTGGAAGCTAAAGGTTTCACTCTACCATCAAACATCAAGAGATGAAACTTGAGACTGGGACGTACGATTGCTTATTCATGGTGTTGTTGGTTGATGAGTTTAGTTTACGGTTGGCACTTTGACTAGAAACTGTTAGTGCGTTTCTAATGCATTTCTCCCAAGTGATTTTGATTTAGCACATTTTGGATCCTAAAAAACTAATTCAGTAATTGTTGGAAGTATGTTAAAACAATTCTTGGTTTGTAAGTTTATTAAATATTGGTGCTGAATATCGCGTCCATGAATCTCTTATTTATGCTATAGTTGTCCAAATGTATCGAGTCCAAACTGGCAAGCAAGTTTGATTTTGATTTTTTCTATTGACTCTTGTTCATTATGCATGTCTTGTAGTTTTTAGAACATCCAAATATGGCATTTTGATGAGCAAAATGGACTATGGGTTCTTAGTACGTATCATATGCTTTCATCTTGACCAAACACAGATCATGCATCCGTGGTTCGGTAGAGGGGATGACTAGTGAGATAAGTGGTGGTTATATGTCCGGCATTGAACCTGGCCTTGAACTGATATGATGTTGTATGGCTATCTTCAACTTGTTCATTGTGCCTTTTGACAAGTGAATGAAGGAATGCTTGCAGCATTTCACTTCTGAAACAACCCAACGTGCTACGGAAAGCAACAATGTGGAACAAACACGCAATTCTGTGAACTAAGATTGATGTTTTTTCAATATTGTTTACACAGTTCAGTCATAACAATTATATCAATTTCACATATACTTGTTAATAAGCCAACTTAAAAGCATAAAAAATACAGCATAAAACAAAGTTCCTAGCAAAAATATGTTACAAAAAAATTAACGGAAAAACTGTATTTTCATTTATGTGATGTATAATGTATATCCTTAGAATTCACAGTTTCACAAGAAAGATTAAAATTGTGTCCTTTCATAATTTACCATGGAGACCAACACCAAGACTTAAGTGGTTTTGGAAATGATTCCTGGAGATAAAAAGATGCGCTAAGTTGAGTAGTGAGCATGTTTGCTGAAAACAAGCCATGTTCAACCAAAATTGACCCGTTTTGGCTACAGGTCAAAGTGAGCATGTTAACGGGGTGTGTAGTTGAAACTGACCTTTATTGGCTTTCAACATGTTCAACCAAAATTGACCCGTTTCTTTTTTACACAAGATCTTGATTCAACCCATATAAAAGTAAATATATGGATTGAAATTGCCACATAATTATTTGCAACCCTTACAGAACTGAGATATATCCATCGGGTCCAAACCATTGCAGAAACGCACACAAAGAAATAAGGTAAGACTAGGAATTGGACATAACAAGCACAACATACAAATTTATAAAGCTAAATTTGTACAGACCATCTAACTGATAACCATCACTTGCCTACTTCAACAAGTAGTAGTACAAGGCCATTCACGTGCCCAATGACTACACCTTTTGACCCGATCCTTGGCCCTGATTCAACCTCTAGAGATGAACTTTGTGGATCATACCAATCTTAGATCTTAAAGGACTTGTATCCGTCTTCCGGGTTCTTCATTCCCTCTTCCCAGTCACCCGACCGACCACCAAAAACTACCTGCTGTATACCCAAATACCTGTGAAATAAGAACACAAAAAAAGAAAAGAAAATTTGTGTAAATTAGCTTAAACGAACTAAAGAGTACCTACTTTTAGAAGCAGTACGGGTCACACGGGTTGGGTAATGGGTCATTAATGGATTATGACTGAAACATGTCATTTATTTTATGTATTGGCCAATATGGGACGGATAGGGTTAACCCGAAACCACATTTTCTTTGCGTTTTTTATCTTGAAATAGATGATGTGCTAACTAGCTATGAACAGAAAGTAGTATCTGACCAGTTGTTCACCTTTCGCCTAAACTTTTTGGTTTGACAAAACCCAAATCAACTGATTTATAAGTAATAAGTTCGGAAATGCAACCTAAAACATTATGGATCGAAAAATACAGAAGAAAGATGCTTACTCTGAACTCAATACCGTGAGGCAGTTGAGCAGGACATCAAAGTATAGTGGTTACCTGCAAATTAGTTGAATTATATCAACCCAAACGTCCCATGACATACCACGACTGGATAACCTGTCAAATAGATAAGCCATATTGCTTTATTTATTCTTCATACCCTTTATAAAGAAGTAATGCCGATATACAATATAACAAGAGAAGAGTACAATATAACCATCTTGTCAATTTGGGCGAATAAATTTAGAAAGAAAATAGGATTGGGAGAATCAACATACACTGCCAATGAGGTCAACATCTTGATCAGAAGGTGGTCCATATAACTTGAACCATATATTGGAACCAATAGGACTGAAGCTGAAAATCACATATCAAAACAATGGCGTACCCTTTGCGTATCCTATCTTCAACCTGTAGAAGCAGCATGTTTCAAACAAAACAATCATGTTTCAACCTGTAGAATCATGTCTTTAATAGCTTCTGTCAATCACAATTGTTTCAAATAGTTTTGTCAGTTGTTAATCATTACTTGATGGATCAAATTAAAGAGGCAGCGCAGAAGGATTTAACTATGTCTAAGATCATCAATGACCTTCAACAAAACGCAGCATCACATCCCTAGAATTTGTGGCAAAATGGAAAACACAGCATCACATCCATTGGATGCATGCTTCTGCTCATTCAGGAGTGACAGCAACTTGTAAGAGAAAAAGTGCAAAAGTGATCTAGCGGGCTTATTGCTATGGACTTTTTAGAAGGCCTTTCCTTCTTCTAAAAGGAAAAATACAATCTTGGTGATCTTTACATTGATAGCTCAAGCATTCCTAGACAACGTAGTGAAATTGCAAGGGTTCCCTAAATCAATTTTCTCCGATAGGGACAAGATTTTTCTGAGTAATTTTTGGACTGAATTGCAGAGCATTGATCAAAAGACGTCTACTTCATACCATGCGCAAACAGAAGAGGTGCTTAGAAGCATATTTGAGGTGGTATGTGTTTTAAAATACCTACTGATTGGTTACCTCTAGCTGAGTATTTGAAATTGTTTATGGACAAAAACCTCCCCTGTACCCACCTTATTTCCCTCCATGGTGAGAGTAAAACTCAAGCTAGAGAAGAAACAATTAAAAGAATAACTTGGTGGCTGCTCAAAACATTATGCAGAAGAAGCTAATGTTTATAGAATAGTACATATATTATACACCCCGACCCTGCATAGGGTCATTTTCCAACACCCTATATATAATTCAACCAAATTATCTAATGAATTAGTGATGGAGAAAGGTTCGGCAACAAAAACAAAGCAATAACTGATAGAAACAAAAGAAATCTACATCAAGTGATTCTTTTCAGTAGCCATACATGACAGCAAATGATACCAAGCATAACATTACTTGTCCACATTAAAACACTACCGATAATAAAAACATTCAAAGTGATTTCTCCGTGCGTTAACAACAAACTAGGCGGGAGGACATACAAAATAATCCAACTCATCCCGCAGAAGTAGTGTTTCCTTGTAAGAGGCCATGAAGAATGAACTCTTTTCTCCAAAAATCCCAAGGTTATTGACGTATTCTGAGCATGGGTTGTAAAGTTGAACTGCAGCAAATTGTTCATCCTCCTTTTCAGTCTCCAATACAACTTGATCACCATTCTTCCTAAATCCCAATATATTATTTATTGTGTAACCAGGCGTGGTAATGGTGAATAGCTTTGTAAAAGATTCATCATGCTCCATCTTCCATACACCACAAACTGGTATTTCGACCGCTTCATTGGGTACAAAGAGTACAACAGACCCCCTTAGCTCAGATATGAAGAAGCGTCTTTGGGGAAACGAGTTGTTTAAGATACAGTTACGTGGTATGTCTATTAGTCTAATTTCTTTAGCAACCAAATCAAAAGACATAGTCACATACTCATAGTGAAAAGTACCCATGAACATTACACCAACTTGGGCTTCATTCATATTATGTTGAATTGCTTCACTAGCGGCCCAATAAATACACCTATCTATAACAACCTGAGACGACATTACCTGAACTTGTCTAGGATGCAATCTAGTATACTGCTGGGAGAAGGTGAATCTCTTGGAGCTCAGCGTAAAAATTCCAACTTGCCAAGAAGATAAGATCATGACAATGGTTGGATCATTAGTGACCGGACAAACCGCGAAACCAAGAAAACTATCTCTAAAAGGATAATTAGGTAACTGAAGACTAACAGTCTTTCGAATACAAGGGTTCGAAAGAAGAAACAACCCTGTGTTGCGAATATGCACACACAACAAACCATGAGATGAACCAATTACTTCCGCCAAATCATTAAACTCTTGTTTCATCGAGTCAGGAACACCAACAAACAATGAGTGGAACCATGAGAGTTCTGACTTCATTTTCAAAGGAACGTTATTACTATTATTATCATCGTCTACAAAACGAAGATACTTGTCATTGGAATTGCCATCTTTGTACCTTAAAAGAAAAGTATTTGTGTCTCGGGCGACGTAACCAGAAATTAAGTCAGAAGTGTCGATGAAAGACTTCCACGGTTTTGAAACAGATCTGAATCGAATCAATGATTTGAGATCGGGAGCGTTTTTGATGATTTCAACTTGGATTTCAAAGGGTATATTGTCTAACATTTTGGGGAGAGATACACAGGTTGTTGGTGTTAATGTTGGTGATACAACGAGAACTTTTACCTGTCGTGTGATAGATGAAAAACACAAATGAAGTTATAAAGGGCAAGTAAAATTTGCAATAGTAAAGACGTAGTGAGTTCACAAACTAATACATACTAAAAGATAAGTAATGATTTGCATACACAGTTGACTAAAAAAACAAGAAAACTATACCAAGACATGAAATAAGCAAAAAAAACCCACAATCTTATCAGACTTGACATTTTGAGTAACATGAAACACAACATAATAGTAGCATTATTGTTTCGGATTTTACAAAACTGTTGTTAATTTGGTTTTAAAGCGCAAGCATAAACACAAAGTAGTAGGCTGAAACCCTTGATAAAAACATATTATGCCGAATAAGTTGAAAACAAACCCCTTTTAATAAAAATTTAGCACATGAATAACATAAACTTGATCGGAAACCAGTAATTATTATTGCATCAAGTATTACACAAAATGATGATAACACACAGTTTAAACAATATCAATCCGCAACATACATATATTTCCACGCCATATTTTGAAGCAAATTAAACTATTTAATCAAACCAATGACTATTTGCAGCATTGAAACGAATGGACTATTAACACATAATCCAGTTATGATTTCAAACAAAAACATCATAATAATATTCATCAAGGTATGAAATGATAATAAGATTACCATTTTATAAAAACACAAGATAAAGTATTATTTGGTACATATAAAATGCTTATAAGTTATAACCCTCAGAAAATAATATGAAGAGCCTCAAAATAAGCAGAGTATAAACCCTGACATACTAATTTTAACCTCCAAATAAATACACGCTTTAATTTTTAGTGATTAAATTTTGGGATACTGCCAAAAATGCCCAAGTTGCCCAATTGATTTGCTTTTTTGCCCTTAAATTTTGGCAATCGGGCAACTCTAGTGTTTCAAACCATAGGACGTCAAGTGTCCCAAGTTGCCCACAAAATGTAAAAGTTGCCCAAAATTTCGGACACTTGGCGTCCCCTCGTTGGCTAAAAAAAGTTGCCCGGTTGCCCAATGGGTAGTTTCGGAACTTTCTGAGCGAAGGGCAAAAAAACAAATCAATTGGGCAACTTGGGCATTTTTGGCATTATCCCTTAAATCTTTAGAAAACAATGATGTTAAAAGCCTCACAAAAAAGCATACACTGTTTAAAAGCCTCATCTATTATAAACTTCCTTAAAAACAAACATATAACTGCAGGTTTTGTATAATTTTTATAAAACTCAAGTTATTTAAACCATTTACTAAAATACTACTCCTATATAAACTTGGTTATAGTATAACAACAATGAAGCTTAAGAAAAAACAACATGTGGAGCTACAAATTTAAGCATAAAAATAACAACAAATAGATAGATCTAGGATTATACTTATTAAACATATCATAAATTTATACCTCGGGTTAGAAGAAAAGATAGAAAGCGGCAGTGCGTGTATGTGAGAGAGATCTAATTAGGGTTTTTATAGAACAACTGTTTGAATTAGAAAAGGGAGTAGAAAGACAAGTGAGCTAAAAGATAAATGCAAGCTCAGAGAATCGGTAAAAAGAGATCCTTACTTTAACAGCTGTGTTGTGAGATTGCATAGGAAAAAGGAAAACAAATTTTCACTTTTTTTTTCTTCTATATCTTCATTTCTTAGGCCCGTCTGGTTTGTTGATAGGAATCACAATGGGTATCGGATTTGGTATGGATAGAAAGAAATAAAAATTAAATGATAGTATTAATGTTGTTTGTTTTGTAAAATGTAATTGGGATTGGTTTTCATTTAATATTATTATAAATAAAAATGGCCCACTTAGGGTGCGTTTGGTATCCTCCTATGGGAATGAGGGAATCATAGTGGTAATGATTCTAAGTGTTTGGTTAACATGAGGGGCCCACATTACATGGGAATGAAACATGGATATTATCCATACTCCATAGGAGTCCAAGAGGGGAGGAATGACTCTATCATAGGCGAGGAGCCCACCACTACTATCAAACTCATACCCATTGTGATTCACGGGAGCATACCAAACGCACCCTTAGATATAGTATTAAAACAAATGTGTGATAGAAATTAAAAGATATAATGGGCCCCACATGGATGGCTATCAAAAACCTCCATCTTGATGAGGTATGGATCTATGGGCATAATATCATAGTTTGATTTCCAAATCTTTAACCAAACAATTTATTTTTCTTTGGAAGTATTCCCTAAAGTCAAAAGCCTCAAACCAAACCGCACCTTAATATTACAATTCATTACTATTACATAGTAATCACTCCGTCCTAAAATAATTGTTCTGTTTGACTTTTTCGAGTCAAACTGGTTCAACTTTGACCTTTAATATATATTTTTTGTGTTATATAATACTTAATGAAAAATTATACCAACAAAAAATACACTTAAAACCTAATCCATTCATATATTTTGCATCAAGTATTATATAACACCCGCAAAAATAGATAACGTTAAAGTTGAACCAGTTTGACTATAAAAAGTCAAACTGGACCTCTATTTTGAGACATAAATAGTAGTGTTTTTTCATCATGACTTTCTTTCTTTTCTTCATATATCCCGTGGCTTCTCCTGTTCTTCACTCTTTCGGGAGTGAGGACATTATCTTTGACCCCGGCATTCTCATTTAAAAATTTTGAGCCAGGGTCTGTATATCTCATCGGTGTGGAACTTTCACGTGCTTCAAATGTTTATCCAAACATTTTGAATGAAAGTCCGATGGAGATTATCTCTTCCACATGATACTTCCCCATGAACCAATGAATTCGGGGTCGAGTCAAGCTAGCGACTCGGTAAACAAAAACAGTAGCATGTATATAGGTTTTTCACCCGTGTGTACCACCCTAGTGTGGGGGAGTTACTAACTCACATGTTGTATATATGTATATATCCTCTAAAAAAATGTACATAAACTAAAATAAAGGCTATGGAGTATTTTCCTTCTTACGTTCTAAGTGTTGGTTTAACACCCGGTACTTTGAATATTGAGGACAATATTCAGTTCTAAGTGTGGGGGGGGGGGGGGGGGGGGGAATTCATTATTCTAACGAATTTAAACACATGTTCCATCAAGTACCCCCATTTTAGCAAAAAATTTAAAATTTTTTCTCACTTAGAACGCAATAAATGGTTATCAGTCCACCATGTCTAACCCACATAAGGATTGGCTAATCCGAGAGCAAACGGCTCTTGGTAAAGATATATCAAATCCGTTTACGGCTTGCAATTTTCCCAAAATTGTATGGTACCTCAACTCGCCATATCCAAAAAAGTGAATGAGTTGGCTAGCCCGCAAGATTATGGCTTGTGGTAAAGGCAGTGGAAAAACCATAATTGGTAATCAGCTCACCAAGATGTTGACTATTCCATCAAGAGTTGGCTAGTCCAGAAGCAAACGGCTTTTGGTAAAGACAAATCAAATCCATTGACAGCTGGTGGTTTGCTCAAAATCACATGGTTATCAGGTGGACCATAGTTCTTACTTGGACTGATACATTTGGCTACTCCAGAAGTGATGGCTTTTGGTAAAGAGATAAAATCCATTAAGTTTTCTCAAAAGATTGCTAGGGACTAGCAATATTTTAGTATGGGGGATTGATGAGTGTGTAAATACTCATCATTTTATACCAATCTGAGATGCCAAAACATCCAAAAACACTCAAATATGCATCATAATACTTAAAATATCTTAGAAGTGTGTTTTATATGTTTCAGATGCAAAATGAGTAAAAACAAATGAAAAACGTACAAAGTTTGCATAATTGGCAATTTCAGTCCCTCAAGTTTCAAAAGTTGTCAAAATTAGTCCCTGGTTATTTCAAAACATGTAAAATATAATCAAAGGTCCTTGGAGATTCACAAGTTGCCAAAATAAGTCCTTTAAAGTAAAAATTGCAAAATTACAACTTTGGTCCCCCAAGTTTCAAAAGTGTCAAAAATAGTCCTTATGGTTTAAAAAATGGAAAATTAATACTTTCAAACCTTGAACTATTCATAAATGGCATAAATGGTCCTTATAATAACTTTGTGGAAATTACATGTTCAAACCTCCTAAATATCCAAAATTACATAAATAGTCCTTGGGCTTTTTAACCTTAAACCAACCGGACCCTATTATTACTATAACCCTTAATCCAAACCCAAAAATAAATATAACAAACACCCCTAGGCCCAATCCTTTCCTGGCCCAAAATATAAAACCCAACACCCCCGTTTAATAAAAACGGGGTCAAACCCGGTCAACTCCCTTCTTCCCCAAAACCACCCTCACTGTTTCACTCCCTCACCTCCAACCTTTAACCATAAACCATGGTGGTATTCACCACCTATCCACCACCTTTCCAGCTGTTTAACTACTCCCTCCTCACACCCCTTCCACATCACATCTACCCTACAATCACCATTAATGCATTCCCACCCATTTTCATCAAAACCACCCAATTTCCCCTGTTTTGCTCAAAACCTCCCCAACTTGGCCAATGAAATATCTAAAGTGTCCCCCTCCACCTCCACTAGCAACCAAGGAGCTTTAATTAGCTTAAAACAGCTCATAGCCACGTGGAGGATTTTTGGCGCCAAAAGAGTTTTAAACGGTGGAGATCAATTTGACCAAATCAATGGCTAGAAAGTGGTGGGAAAGTCTTCAATGACTGCCAGGAACTCATAAAGTCTCTATTTAACCAAAGAAAAGCAGAAGAGAAGGAGCATTAGTTTTTAGCTTTAAGATAGCTTAATCGTAGGTAGTGTAATTTACTCATTCAGTTGTAATTTCAATTAAAACATGTTGTACTCAGTTAAATTAGTGTAATACAAACTATCTTTACCCTTTAATTCAAGTCTTCCTTTGTGAATTCAATATTAGCAATTTTGAGTGAATTTGACAAATTCAGTTAACCTTGTTAATTATTGTTGTTCTGTGTTCTTTTTAGCTCAATTAATCTCAATTACAAGTTATTAAAAGTTTTCAAAGCATTTCAGTTAGTCTTATTCAGTTTACTAATAATCACAAAAATAGCTTAAAAATAAGCAATAAATTCAGAAATCAATGGAGGAGGTGATTCAGGTTTGAAGAATGTTCACTATGGATTTTTCTGGGTTTAGTAGCTTATTTGGAAGCTATTAGGGTGGTTCTTAGTCCATGGTTCATTAGTTCTCAGTTTGAAACCATTTGTAAGTATTTCCTCATATTTTGGCATTTTACTGTAGAAGTACTTTTTAGCTTATTATCTCTGTATTGTTGTGCTTATTTGGTATATTGAAGTCATAAGCTTGCTTAATATAGTCCACTTGTCCATTAAATTTCATGGTTGCTCATTATTTCAAATTCACTGTTATAATGACATGTGATGATTTGTGAAGTATGCTGTTGTTATTGGTGGTATTTGTGCTTAAATGATCTTGTATAATCATTTTATAACTTTAGGAATCAATAACATGGTCTGAATCTGTGATATCTTTTGAAAATCATAATAATTGCTTTTTAAAAGGAGTGTTTGGGACAGTGATATCCTAGGTGTTTAGGTTTGATTTTGTTGTTATAGTTGGTTCATGTAGCTCACATTAGGTAATATTAGATTAGTCATATCATAAAATCAGTAGTGTATTAAAGAAAAAGTCAAAATACTAGTTTTAGCTTAATAATTTGTTCACTGTTATGGTTCTCAGTTAGTTATCTCATTAATTCCATTCATAGGTTGTTATTTTAGCTTAAGATCATATCATTATAACTTATACTATCATAATAAGTCACTAGGATTAAATCTAAACTCATATAAGTCAACTTACTAGTGTTAAGTAAAAAGTCAAATTTCAGCTTAATGGATTTTTGAATAAACTAGATAATTTTCTCTAGGCTTTAATACTTAGATTCATAACTTGTGCTTATAGATAATTAATATTTTAGTGCTTGTCTTAATCATAGTATTTTTGTTAATTTTTAGATAGCTTATTAAACTGCTTAAATTGTGCTTTTCTTTGAGCACTTTTTCACAAAAGTGCCCTGTGCACTGACTTTCACCAATTTTCCCAAGCTTGCACAGACTTCAATAGTGGGCCCCACCTTAAGTTCCTTGGCTTTTTGGAAAGCCAAGCAGCTTATCTTTCAATATCAGGACTTGCTTTTCACTTTGTAGCTTATTAGGTAGGGCTGCTACTAGCTTTTTGTTTGTCCAAATCCACCATTCATACTGAGTCATCAGACTAAGTCCTCCTTCCTCCCATACTTATCAGCTTTTGTGCCCTAGTTCATGCCCTCCCCTAGTATTCATTAGTGGGACCCAGGGGCTGAATCTTTGCTTATTAGGAAGCTCTTCTGGGTGGCTTTTAGGTTTAGCTTTTACATTGGGGTTCCAATCACCCAGGTGGACCCCACAGGGGGCTACAGGTTGACCTTTTTGGCCTTTGTGACATGTCAAGTAAGCCTATTGCTTATTTGCTTATATCAGCTTACCTAGTGTGTTTCTCTGTGCCATTTTGCTTATTTTAAGTTGTCTCACACCTGTTTGTAGCTTATTTGAACTTAAGACATCATTTGATAGCTTTTTCAATTAACCACAAGTCCTAATAAGCTATAAACCTCAACTGTTAAGCATTTTGTATTTCAAAGTGCTTATTTTTCTGATTTAGCCAAAGTGCTTTTGTTAAAGTTTGTTATTTTAAGTAGTAAATTAGTTTTGTAAAAGAAAAATCAGAAAAAGCCAACTTTAAAAATAGTGATAGCTTCTATTTAAGCCATTTGGCTTATTCTCAGCTTATTTCAAAAGCAATTTTCATTTTTATAATTTTCATAGCTTCTAGTAGTTATAAAATAATTTTAGAAAAAGTTTCAGATTTTTCTTTGTTTATTTAGTATTTATTAGAATTTAATTTAGTTTTTAATAATTAATAAGTAGTTAATAATTAATAATAATTAGATAAAAAGTGTTAAAAATATATTTTCTGTTTTAAAATTAGTTTTATATTATTTTAGATTTTTCTAAGTTTTAATTTTATTTTTCTAAAGTTAAAATCATAATTATTTGTATTTTAGGATAATTTAATTAATTAATAAGTAATTAATAAATAGTAATTAATTAATAATAAATATATAAATAGTGTGAAAAATATAATTTTAGTTTTAAAATAAGTTTTATAATATTTTAGATTTTTCTAAGTTTTAATTTTATTTTTCTAGACTTATTTTACATTTTCTTATTATTTAGTGTATTATTAAATAATTAAAATTAGTAATTAATTAATAATAATTAATTAAATAGTTGTAAAAATAATTTTAAATTTCCAATAAATTTTCTTATATCATTAGGATTGTAAAAATATCATTTTCATATCCATAGGCCTTTTATTTCTTAAAACTCACGTTTTATTTTGTACGTTTACGTTTATTTAAATTTAAACGTACATTTTTATTTCTTTTTACATTTTTAGGTTTTCTTAACTTTTAAATAAGTTAGTAATTATAAAGTAAATATTTTAAGTCTGTTTAATTTGCATTTAAGCCCCTAAAGCATGCAAATTTCTACTTTAGTTAAAATCGTTTTGTTTCGTAGGTTTACGTTTAAATATTAAACATACGCGTTTTAGGTTTTTAATCGTTTTTAAATATCTAGCTTTCACGTAATCATTCTAATAGCTTATTTAAGCTATTTTGTTTTATAAATCCTTAGTGTAATCACTCACTCACATTCAAACACTTTTCCTGTTCATAATCACTTGAGCACAGATTCGTTTTTAATACCTTCGCACGCCTCGTTGGGACATAACGACCCGGGGAAACACTGTATTCCACGGAAGCATTGGCCTAAGCTGTTTGACTATTATGGTTGATCATTCACAAGTGGTTGACTAATAATTATCTGACTGTTTCACACCAATCACAAACGCAACAACCTTTAGGTATGTCTTATGTTAAAGGTTACACACGTGACAACTACCGTCAAACTCGCCATACAAGTATGTCTTATGGGCTATGAGTGTGTATGTACATAGGTAGGTACATTGTTCGTGCGTAACTGGACCAACATCCAACCGAGAGAGGGAAATCTTTTGAAGCAACAGGTTGGGAAACTAATAGAACATTTGGCCTTTTCTAATCTTCTTCATCCCTAAGAGTAGGAGTAGCACAATGTGAGTCATACACTCACGGCGTGGGCAATTGCATAAATACGATTATAGCTCCATTGGGGTTACATAAGGAGAAATGACCAAGAAACGTTGACTAAGTGATTTAAAGTTGATAGAATATGGATAATGAAGTGAATAAACGATAAAATAGGCAATTTGTGTAAATATACAATTTAACACATAATCGAGATGATCTGCTCGTTATAGTGTATTTAGAATTGGACAAGCAAATTGTTCTCGGGTTTTTATATAAAAGAAAAGAAAAGAAATAAAATGATTGAAAGATGAAATAAATAAAAGTAAACTTTTTTGTGTGTTCTCGAGATGGAAGAAAGAAAGGAAATCAAAAGAAATTCACACAATTTATGTCTTGAGTTGGAAATAAACACTTTTACATTTATATCATTTACTATTAACCGATGGCATGTGTAGAAAAGGGAACTCAAATAGAGTACAATGGTCATTTAATTTGTAACTAATACATATACACTTTTCTTCCCTAGACAATCAACCCAAATATGGGCAAATAGAGTACAATGGTCATTTAATTTGTAACTAATACATATACACTTTTCTTCCCTAGGCAATCAACCCAAATATGGGCATAAACAAAATGGCTCCAATTTCCACTCTATTTCCGTCATTTCCATTTGTTTTCATTTCTAAAAAACTAAAGAACACAATAGATCCTTTTATGGCAAATTATATATATATATATATATATATATATATATATATATATATATATATATATATATATATATATATATATATATATATATATATATATATATATATATATATATTATACTTGCCACGTATTCATCTTCTGGGTAGTGAACAAAATTTTTTCATTTTCAGCACCATTAACTTGTCTTTTTTTTTTATCTTCAGGGTAATATGTGACTTGCCCAACCGGTACCAAGCTCCACCACCACCCAGAAGATGAATACGTGGCAAGTATAATATATATATATATATATATATATATATATATATATATATATATATATATATATATATATATATATATATATATATTTTTTAATTTTCCCTACCGGTAAATCCTTAGTTTATATATCCCAAGTGTTTAGGTCACCGGAACACCACTGCCACCAACATGAACACACTAACACCATTTCCTTGATCTCTACATTATTTCCATTACTCTGGTACCCTTCACGGGCCGAGAAACATCTCTATCACCACTCGTAACTCAACCACAGCCACACACCCATCACCGAAAACATCTCTCTCTCTCTCTCTCTCTCTCTCTCTCTCTCTCTCTCTCTCTCTCTCTCTCTTGTTGATATCGAAAATCCAAGGTAGATAATCTGTGTACTTTCGAGGGTATTGGAGTTTAATAACGAATAAAAACTAATAAAAATGTAATAAATAATTGTTTGGTATTATGTTGGTGTCGAGAGGAATGATTCGGTATGTATGCGAAATGTGAGATGTTTCGGGTTGCAATTAAGGTGTTTGATGAAATGCTTGAGAGAGATGTGGGGTGTTGGAATACGGTTATTTCGTGTTATTTACATGATGGGAAGTAAATAACAGCGGCTGTTGTGGCAGTGGTGGTGGTTTAAGGTAGAAATAACGGCGGTTGTTGTGGTGCTGGTGGTGGTTTCCGGTAGAAATAACAGCGGCGAATGGTGGAGATGGTTTTTTTTTTTTTTTTTTTTTTAATTATGGTTTTTGTGATGAGGAAGGAGGAAGAGAGAGGAACTTGGTACCATTTGAGCAAGTCACATATTACCCTGAAGATAAAAAAAAAAAAAAGACAAGTTAATGGTGCTAAAAATGAAAATTTTTTGTTTACTACCCAGAAAATGAATACGTGGCAAGTATATATATATATATATATATATATATATATATATATATATATATATATATATATATATATATATATATATATATATATATATATATATATATTAATAATTTGCCATCCTTTTATCTTCTTTCCTTTATTTTCTTTTACCTTCAAAATGAAACTTCTTGAAAACGCAACGTAAATATGCGATAAGCACATGAGTTATAGATTTATACTCCCTTTATCCCATCTAATTACGTGGGTAGCTATAAGTAGGGTGAAAATGAGCCGAGTCGAGCCCGCTAGAGCTCGAGCTCGAGCTCGTTTCGAGCCTAATATTTTGAGCTCGAGCTCGAGCTCGTTTCGAGCCTAATATTTTGAGCTCGAGCTCCGCTCGTGAAAATTTTAACAAGCTCGAGCCCGAGCTCGGGCTTGACTAATTTGTATGATGTTTTAAAGAAAACAAAGTTAAAATGGAGCTCGGCTCGTTAATTACATAAGGCTCGTGCTCGTTTACTACTTGTAAGCTTGTTTATACATATAGACAATATATATACGTATATATTTCTAGGGCTCGTTTAGGCTCGCAAGCCTACTCGAGCTTTTTGTATAGAGCTCGAGCTCGATTATTAAATGAGCCCAAACTTAGGCTCGAGCTCGTTTAGGCTCAGCTCGTCCGAGCTTTTTACCGATCCGATCCCGAGCTTTTCACGAGCGGCTCGGCTCGTTTTCACCCTTAGCTATAAGAAAACACATAGAAAATTATGGGAGGACTTTGGGTATGTTTGTTTAAAATTATATGTGAGCTTATGAACTTTTTTTATTTCGACTTATATTTAATAAGCCTCAATTTTTTGACTTATTTTGAGACTTATGGTCATGGCATGATAAACTTATATAAGCCCATAAGTCTCAAAATAAGCTGGAAAAATTGAGAATTATGAAACATAAGGTCATTTGGGCTTATATTTCAAAAAGCCTTAATTTTTTTGGCTTATTTTGAAACTCGTGGGCTTATATAAGTTTATTATATATAATAAACTTATATAAGCTATTAGGGCTTATGAAAAACAAGTCGAAACAGAAATAACCTCATAAGCTACCTATAATAGCTTAAAACAAACACCCCCACTTCTTCACTTACATCTCCTCCCCATGATAAACTTATATAAGCCCATAAGTCTCAAAATAAGCTGGTAAAATTGAGAATTATGAAACATAAGGTCATTTGGGCTTATATTTCAAAAAGCCTTAATTTTTTTGGCTTATTTTGAAACTCGTGGGCTTATATAAGTTTATTATATATAGAGTAAACTTCAAAATACATCCCTGTGGTTTACCCAATTTCGCACCATACATCCCTCTCGAAAAAGTTAGGACAATTACATCTCTCCGTTAGTAAAAGTCAAACAATATACATCCAAAAGGACGAACGATGCAAATGTGTTGTCGTTAACTTGGACACGTGGCAGTTAAGTGTGGATTTCTGTCATTTTACGTTTTCCCAGCTTACTTCACCACTCTTTTAGTAATGCCTTTTCCAGTCAAACAAAAATCATAAACACAAATCAAAACTCAAACACAAAAAAATCATAAACACAAATCAAAACTCAAACACAAATCAAAAACCCAAATCAAAGACACAAAACCCACACTTCCAATTTTAGCTTGATGGATCATAAGACACGAAATCAAAAACACAATGAAAATCAAAATCGAAGCCCTAAATCAACACTTGAATCCAAACAGATACCTTAAATCAAAATCGAAATTCAAACCTAAACTCTAAATTAAATCCAAACATAAATATTTGAGCACAGCTGCTCTTGATCGGTTGGTGATGAATCTGTGATGGATTTTGAAGTAGGGTGTTGTTGGTGTGGATTTTGAATCTGTGATCGATCTTGATTGGGTTTGGGTGTCAAAAACCCAAATCAAAAACCCATCATTCGTAATAAGCCCGGCTGAGCTCGTGTTGTTTGATTCGGTGTAAGATAATACCAAGGTAGGTTAGTTTGCTTGAGTCAGGTGTTAGATTTAGTTGTCAAATGGGTGGAGTCGTGACACAAGGGAGTCACGGTCTCGACATGTTGTTGTCGTTTCGAACCAGACACAAGGGAGTCACAGTATTTGTATTTGTGTTTTGGATTTGTGTTTTTGATTTGTGTTTGTGTTTATGATTATGATTTGGGTTTTATGATTTGTGTTTGTCTTTATGATTTGGGTTTTTGATTTGTGTTTGTGTTTATGATTTGATTTGTGTCTTCGATTTGGGTTTTTGATTTGTGTTTGTGTTTGTGTTTGTGTTTAAATGACAGAAATACCCACACTTAACTGCCACGTGTCCAAGTTAACGACAACACATTTGCATCGTTCGTCCTTTTGGATGTATATTGTTTGACTTTTACTAACGGAGGGATGTAATTGTCCTAACTTTTTCGAGAGGGATGTATGGTGTCAAATTGAGTAAACCACAGGGATGTATTTTGAAGTTTACTCTTATATATAATAAACTTATATAAGCTATTAGGGCTTATGAAAAACAAGTCGAAACAGAAATAACCTCATAAGCTACCTATAATAGCTTAAAACAAACACCCCCACTTCTTCACTTACATCTCCCCCCCCCCCCCCCCCCCCCCTCTTCTATACTACTATATAATGCATAGATAAACCAAGCCTAACTCATAACCAAAAATTAAGATAAGGAGCTCCAATCATGAGGTGACCTGTGTAACTTCTCAACTAACTCCAAGCCTAACTCCTAAACAAAAATTATGATAAGGAACTCTAATAATAAGGTGACATGTATCACTTTCAAACTTAAAATTCACATTTATTTTCAAATTGAAATATCTTTTTAACTATTTATTTTATTTGTTATCTAATTTCAACATATTTTCTAAAATTTTGTGCTCTTTAATTCAACATCCATTTTGATATATTTTTACAAGTTTTTAGTTTTATAGATTTTTAGTGGGTTTTTTATTCAAAATTTTATAACTTTAACCTTTATTTCAATCAATACAATCTTGATTCGTTAAAATCATATACTTTTGGGTGAGTGTTTGACGGGAAAAAGATTGCGATGATCTTTCTATATACGGTAAATGATGTCACGAGAAAGCTACGGAAACCCAAACAAACACATATACGTTCAGAGTGTTGTGAAACGAATTCACTAAGCGGGTAAAGAATTGCGGGGAGAGTTGAGCTAGCAATTCATTTACCAACCATATCACTATATTTTTCGCCCAAGCGATATCCAACTAGTTCTTATAAATCAATAAAATCGAAACCCTAAAAAAACCAATTTACCCGCCAAAATCAAATCCACCATGGACGACCTTCAAGCCACCTACTCCGACGACCACGATGACGTCATCACCACCCCCACCCCCACCATCTCCGCCGTCGTCCCACCCACCACCGAAACCCTAACCCTAACCCCATCGATCTCAATCTCCTCCGAAGACGACGATATCGATATCGACAACTTCGTCGACACCGAAACCGAACCGGAGCCCAAAAAACTCAAATCCATCGAAGAAGTCGTCACGCCGTTACCTCCGAAACCGAAAAGCAACAAAAACAGTAAGAAAAAGAGTAAAGGGAACAATGTGTGGACGAAATCGGCTTCGAAAAGGGGAAAAAAACGGACGAAAAGCGTCACGGCCTCAGTCGCGGAGAATGAGGACAATGTGCTGATCACCCCGGTGCATAGGTTGGATAGGAACGACGATAGCGCGGAAATGAGTATTTGTTTGTCGAAAGTGTACAAAGCGGAGAAAGTTGAGTTGAGTGAGGATAGGATGAGTGCGGGGAGCTGTAAAGGGTATAGGATGGTGCGGGCGACACGTGGGGTGGTTTCTGGGGCGTGGTATTTCGAAATTAAGGTTGTTAGTTTGGGGGAGAGCGGGCATACGAGGTTGGGGTGGTGTAATGAGAAAGGTGACTTGCAGGCGCCGGTTGGGTACGATGGGAATAGTTACGGGTTTAGGGACGTGGATGGGAGTAAGGTGCATAAGGCGGTTAGGGAGAAGTATGGGGAGGGCGGGTATGGTGAAGGGGATGTGATTGGGTTTTATGTGAATTTGCCGGATGGGGAGAGGTATGCGCCGAAAGCTGCGCAGTTGGTTTTGTATAAAGGGCAGAAGTATGCGTATGGTGGTGACGGGAAGGAAGAGGCGCCTAAAGTGGTTCCAGGTTCGTGAACCGTGACCTTGACTGTTTGTTTTGCTAATACGAGTATGTGTTTATAGATTAGCTTATTTGGCATTATGTTAGGTAGGGGTGTCATTCGGGCGACCCGAGTCAATTCGGGTCGGGTCAATCGGGTCAAAAATTATATTCCAGGTTCGTGAACAGTGAATTTGATTGTTTGTTTTGCTAATGTTTGTGTTGTTGACTAATATATGAGTATGTGTTTATAGATTAGCTTACTAGCTACCAATGGGCCTCTGGACTAGTGGTATGGAGGTTTTACCCTCCTAGGCGATAGGGGTTTCCTCCCGCGTGCGTAAAAGGAAGGGTGCCATTGGCTTCTGGGCTGGGCCCAACCTGGTTGTGTGGGCTCGCTACGCCTTATGGGCTAGGGGACATGTAGCCACAATTGCCGTCCAAAAAAAAAAGATTAGCTTACTAGCTTGTTAGGCCGTATAAAGGGTAGAAGTATGTGTATGCTTGTGTTAGCTTATTTATAGGGTTTATGAGCTTATGTTAATTTAGAAAAGCTCATAAGCCCATTTCTTTCGGCTTATAGCCATAAGCTCACCTTCATAAGCTCATAAGACGAAAAGGTGGGCTTATAAGCCCGGTAAATAAGCTAACACAAACATCCCATTATACATGGGTTAGTTTTGTTTGGTATTATGTTGTCTTGGATTTAGTTTATATTTAAGGTTTGAATGAAATTAAATAGATGCAATTGGAACAACGGTATCCTCTGGTGTATCGTTTAAAGCCTCACGGTCGGAAAGCTTACATTGATGCAGCAGCATCATGTTACTAGGTGTACTTGATAGAGGGATGACTATAGCAAAAACTATGGTCATAAGGGGTACGTAGTAAAGAAACCGAGTTGAAAGTCTGATTGATTAATATACAATATAATATGCTGCTATACAGGATAGTTATCGTTGGATTCTAAGAGTGTGAGGGAGAAGTGAAGGGAAGAAAGGGTGATAAACTGAGAATAACTAGAAAGCTATTAAATATAGAAAGAATCTTGGAGTCTGATGACATCATGGCAAGTCAAAAAGTAAATAAAATGAGATAGCTTATGTTCGTCTGCTTTGAATGTATCCATGTACTTTTAATAAATTTGATGTTACAAATAGTGCTATTGGTCGGGTTTTTAAGAGTAAAATTTTGAATTATATGTTTCCCTTATACTGGTACCTTCATTACCTATAAAGTTCTAGTCATGTATGTCATCTCTAGTGAACATCAATTTGTTGAAAATAGTGATTTGCTATGTATGTGGAAAAACACATTAAACCACATTTTGGTCACTTAAATTTCTTAAAAGCTCTGTGAATAAGAAATGGAGAAATTTGTGGTAGAGGGCCGTACTTGTAAGCTGATTTCTTTCAAGACCATTTTATAATCACCCTTTTCTCTTTTTGGAAGAAAAAACATTCACAATTTTGATGTCTAGATATTATAATCATAATTACGGCTAGGTAATTACTTATCGGATTAAGTTGCTGCGTAGTTGATACTCTTTCAAGTCTTGATCATGCAAATACTCGATACAGCTAAATAGTTAGTTGCCGAATTGACCACCATGATTAAAATCAGACAAGTAGGAGAATCTTTTGACTCTTGTTTTTCCTTGTTACCTATTTATATACTCAAACCAAAAGACATACATGGACTCCCAAAATATAATAATAACATTCCAAACACTAAATTGATGTCTAGTGATTAACAGGATGTGCATCTGGCGTGTAGAAATTACAACCTAGGTCCTCATGATGAAATAACAAAACAAATTGAATGTGAATTCAAAAGTTGAACTGTTTTAACTATTTACAGTTAAATAATCGTTAGTTTTAATAGTATGATTGGAATGAGATTAGCAACAGAGGAAGGAAGCCACGTGACATAATTTGAGAGAAATGAGACCTGTAGGACTTGACTTTCATCTGATAGTGTGCCCTTTAGATTCCTCTGGGAAAGATTAGGCTTTCTTACTTTTGCAGCAGGATTGCATACATTTCTAGTCTCACTACAATGAAAGGAAGTGTTTACAGTTTATCCTGAACTTCTGATCTATAAGCTGGTCAAAAGGGCCAAGTAGATGCGATTTGATCAATTTAAAGCTGTACAGCTTTTTAGCTATCTACAGTTACTTAACCATTAGTTTTAATAGTATCATATTCGAATGAATATTAACAATGGAGAGAAGAAACCACACGTTAAAAATTGAGAGAAGTGAGACCTTTGGGAGTGTGCCACTTAGATTCTTCTGGAAAAATTGGGCTTATTGCCTTATTGATTCTGCCAGCAGGATTGCAACATTTCTAGTCTCCCTAGTCCCTACAAAGAAAGGAAGTGTTCACATATTATTCTGCAGATAGCTTCTGATCTATAAGCTGTTCTAAAGGGTCATGTAAATGCGATTTGGTTCTAGATCATTGAACTTCACCACCTTGATTCATGACAAGATTGCGTACTTAGGTTTCTTTTATTGATCGTTTTGTAAGTTTTCACCTGGGTTGTGACAGTATCATCTCGATTGAGAAGATGAAACCTTTCTCATTAATTATGTTCTTCCAATGGGAAATATTCTTACTCACTCTAAAATAACATCCCCATGACTTGGAATGACACCTGGCGGACACACAAGAGTGTTTCTTGAAAGTGTCAGCAAAAAAGCTGAGTGTAACTGGAGAGAGAATAATAATGCTATGTGCTGTCAATTTGCATATTTATAAGTTATGCCTTTTCAAGCTTATTTTTGCATTATGATCATGCTGTAATGATCCATAAGCAGTAGCAGTCAAGAACCTGGCATCAAGATAATGGGGGTTTATAAGTTACATTAGATTACTAGGAATAGCTTTTGTGTTTTAATGAGTATACTTGAGAGACCTACTTCATACTAGTTTCTATCATTGTAGTACTCTTAAAAAAGTATATATTGATAATCTCATGCTTTCTTTTTGATATTGCATGTTTTAAAATTTTATAGCTTGGTTGCTTGTATGAATTATAATTACCTGACACCTGCAGTCCTTCACACATGAACTCTAGTAAAACAAATTTCACATGAAAAAATATTAAAACAAGAACAAAAGGAAAATCATAGGCTACAAAAAGTCAAAAACTGGTAGCAATAGTAAAGTTGGCCTGTGATGTATTTGAATGAAAAAGGTGACTATCTACCTGCTAAATTGCGCAGGTCTGTATAATATTCTGCTGTTGTGTATATTGGTTTTTCTGATGATTCATTGTCATCCACATTTATATGTTGTTTTGTTGTGCAGGAAGTGAAATATGTTTTTTCAAAAATGGTATTTGTCAAGGGTCTGCTTTCAAAGATCTGAATGGTGGGCGTTACTACCCTGCTGCTTCAATGTATACTCTTCCTAATCAGAGCAACTGCGTTGTCAAGTTCAACTTTGGACCTGATTTTGAAGCCTTTCCAGAAGACTTTGGTGAACGACCTATTCCAAGGCCAATGGTGGAAGTTCCATATCATGGATTCGAAGGCAGCGTTCAAAATGGTGTGTCCACGGAGAAGCATTAGCAATAAGCGCCATTTTACATTGTGTCCATTATATATCTGCAATTGGGGTTCATGTGACTTTTATTTTAGTTGTAACTTTATTTTTTCTTTTCTGTACCATTAGCAAATTTTTGGAATTTCTGAACTTACATAAACTCAATTTACCATTGGATTTATAAAACATTTTATTGACATATCAATACGTTCCACTTTTGAGTTTTTTTCATACTGGTTCCATATTCTTCTGTGCAATGTTCAATTTTATAAAGTTAGACCTTATTTATAATGGCACTTTAAGTGCGGTTTGACTCTCAGCAGGTATCTAATGAGTTTTGTGTCTGTTTCTTGTACGGAAGAAACAAATCTACTAATTGTGTACCTAAGAAAGACGACGGGGTATCATAGTTAGTATGTATGATCGAAGTTTCTTTTTTCGTGCAGGCATTCCTTTTGGTCCCACTAGAATGTGCCCCATGCTGAAAGTGGTAAAAGAGAACGACTGATGACATTGCTGAAGCAGACGAAGGCAAATGTTTCTGGCTGGTTATCTCTAATCAATGTAAAAAGGTACAGTCTTGTATCCTCTATCATCATCTTCTCTTGATGATGGACTTCAATGGGGATGACTAGTGACTACAACTAGCTCTCTATATGCAGATTATCTTTTGTATAAGTAAATGCGATGTTAGATGTTGAAGTATCAATGACTAATGGTAGGTTTGAACTAGCTGAGGGCCGCAAAGTCAAATAGATGTTCTAAGTTGCTAGGCAACTCTAAGACCAACTATCGTTGCTATATGATGGTTATGCTAAAAAAGTAGTAGCTACATCTGGATCATAAATTAGTTAGATGTACTAGATAATACTCGGCATATGTGATTTTATACCAATTTAGGGCCTAATTATGCATCCGGAACACATTTTGTGTTTTGAGTCTTGTTAGTTTCTGATAAATTGTCATTTGGTTTTAAATTGGTATAGTCATCAGTTGCCATGCTTCTTTTGTCCTTTTTGGTTTCATTGCAACCGTTGCCCCATTTTTTTCTCCTTGCCCCATTTTTTTTGCCTTTCTTTCGAGTTTCCTGTTTTCGACGGCTCTCATTGCTACCTCTGTTATGACCTTTCTTTCATCACGTTCCCCCCTTTTTTCATTGTTGCCATGTGGGTCATAGCAGAGGTTGCTGTTAGGAAATATGGCAACCGTGATTGGAGGCACGCTTTAGGGGGGTAGGGGTAAGCAGCAAAGACGTTGTCTGTGTCGTACTAGGGTGCGGAGAAGTAAGCAACTATTGTTTTTAGCCGAAATTTGGGAGATGAACGTACTAGAGGTAGAAATGAATTTTTGGGACTTGAAACACAAACACAATTATGGAGGCTAATAGTCCTGAATCTTGGGAAGCATAAGGGCTAAATTCAGGTTTAGAAACTAGCCACCTTTTCAGCATGTTGTGGGTCCTCACTGTGTGATCCACAAGAGGAATAATAGGGATACTTTTTCTGGTACAGTTTTTCTGTTATGAAATCACAACCAAAGCAATTTGGTGACTGGGTATAAGTAAGGCTAAGTCGTGAAACTTTGTATTTTTATGAGTAATTTGGAAGTAGACATTTGTTTTGGGACTATTTAAAATAGAAGGGTGGACAAATAATTTGGGACGAATATTTTTCATTGATATTAGTAATCTCCTAGAGTAATATTTTTTGTTGTACTGATATTTTTCTTGTTTTAATTGGAAATCATATTTATCAGATAAGCCAACTAAAACATGGTAATAGTTTGTAGAACAAAAATATTAGATCATTCTCACGCTTAAATGTAAAATTCACATGTTTCTTTAGAGCAGAAGTGGTAAAAAAAAAAAAAAAAAAAAAAAAACAAAAACAAAAACAAAAAAAAACTTGGTACTAAATTATTACTGTAGTTATGTGTAAAATTAAATGAATCAATGGAAATCATTATCATTATGTGTCTATTAAATAGGAGATCACCACGATAAGACCTTGAGCCCTGATTAACTAAATATTACCCTTTTGGGCTCGCATCTGATTTTGATGCATTACATAATTTGTCTGTTTTACTACCTATAGGGAGTATTGTTTGTTGTGCTATTTAAGGCTAGAAAATAAATATGCTAATTATAGTGTTCAAATGATTAAAAGTCCCTATTCGAGGAACTAATGGAGACACGCGTGCGCGCGCACACACACTTGTTTATAGATGACACGATCCAAGTATGCTTTTGGTCACAAACTCCAAATGATTCTCTTAATTATATTTGTGCACTAAATTATGGCATGTACATTTAATACCTCTCCAGACTCGAGGGTATAGATTATATTAGCCAATCCCATGATCCCTGGATGATTAACTGAAAATATTTGTAACTATTTATTTGATGTAAGATTACTGACATACACGTAGACATGATTCTTTGTTGGATGGTGACACAAACTATCTTGATATGTTATGTCATATCATGAAACATCTGATCTGATGCAAATATGCAATATAGAGAGCAACCTCATTACAACAACAACAACAACAAACCCAATCCCGCAAGAGCAGGGTATGGGAGAGAGCAACCTCATTATGACGTTTTAAAGGTTGTCCTGTTTTGGAGAGATGAAAGGTGTTTAGGGCTACTTTAGTGTCCGAAACACAATTTTTTTTCTTCCTACAGAGAAGGAAAAGTGCATTTTGGGCACCTTTTTGTGTTCATAGTTTCTGGATCTCCTTTGAGCAAACACTTCAGTAAGAGATAGGAGACAAGTATTATTGGGAGCCTTAGAAAAAGGTGTCCGGTTGTGTGATGGGAAATACATTTCTTAGGTAAACTGGAAAGAGTCCATGACTTAATGGGGAACAAACAAACAAATGACTCACTCCAATAGAAAATCAAACACCCCATACGTGCAATTATATTATTTCCATAGCAGATGGGCAGAGAATATAGGACATGCTTGATGCTTATAGGGTTCAATTAAGCATCATTGGGATTTTGGATGGGCGAGTGCCTCAAGAGTAGGTCTGTTTTTCGTATGTTATTTTATAATTAAATACCTTTGGCGCTTAAGACTTACTGTTGTAATTATAATACCATGGCAATGTTCCAGCTAGGCACGGTTATACATTACCGCCCGCCTTTCAAGCCACAAGTTTTGCTTATTTGCAACTCCCAAAATGTCATATATGTATGTGTATGCACAATTTCAGTGGTATTTAATGATCTTTCTATCCATATAAATGATAAAACAATATTTTGACCTGCATCCTTTCGGTTAGAGAATCCAAGCCCACTTTTCATAACTAAAGCTGATTTATTTCATTAAGAGTTGATATTGATTTTGAAGAGGAGATGTACTGACAGAAATACGAAACAGAAACTAATAAAAAACTGTGTTGTACTGTAAAACTAGGTGAGCCAGGAGGGGTGGAGGACAAAAATGTCACCCTCATGGGGTGTATCCCTAAGACTAATGCTAGTGGGTGTTGCGTGGCAACCACAACCCCACAAAGCAACACGCCCCCTCCCTTAGCAATGTTTTAAGTGACGCGTTGGATTGCAACTTTTGCCAAAAAATGGTTGCCTCACTAACCGAAAGAATTGCACCAATTCTTCATAATTGTTTGAACATTGGGAGTAAATGGGTGGGGTTGCTTTGTGTTCACCACTAGGTAATTGTGGTTGGGGTGGAGTTGTAGAGAGAGAAAGCTGAGTTGACGCTGATGTGGCGGGGTTGCTTTTGTGAAAATGTGGTTACCACTAGCATTAGTCTAACAAATCCCAATTTGTTACTGTTTAAGAGACAGCAACTAATTTGTCTGTTCTGGAAACAAAGTATTAATATAGTCTAAACTCTAAAGTCTAAACAAAGCAAATTATTAGGTTAATTGGTAAGGCTCATCCCCTCCAAGCTAAAAGCCCTATAAATAATTTTTTTTTATCAAATTTTGGGCTATAAAAGCCCTAAGTAATTGTGAAGCCCAACATAATATCAAAATGGATAATCACCAAAATAGACCGGACAATAGGGGTGTTCATCGGTTCGGTTATTCGGTTTATTGGGTTCAGTTTGTTCGGTTAATTTTTTTTTTCTGGCTCAAACCGAAAACCGAACCGAACCGAATTCAAAATTAATTCAACCGAACCGAATAACCGAAAACAGAACCCCTATAACCGAAAACCGAACCGAATTACGTAATTTTAATTATTTTTTCATTTAATCATATATATTTTTAGAACAAATTTTTTTTTCAAGCTTAAATAATGTTATATTTATACTAAAAAAAACTTTTAGTGATTATTTTTATATATAAATACATAAAAAAAATATATATATTTATATATTTTCGGTTCTCGGTTCGGTTTTCGGTTTTCATTGCCAAACCCATATCCAAACCGATAACCGAATATTTAGTTCGGTTCGGTTCGGTTCGCTTTTGACCAATTCGGTTCGGTTACAAATTTGGTTCGGTTATTTTCGGTTCGGTTCGGTTTCAGTTTTCGGTTATCGTGGATATTACCCGATCCATGAACACCCCTACTTATGACCCTAATTGATACTTGTCATCCAATCAAAATGGTATTTTCGGGATTATTTTCAACTTTTTTGAGATTATCATCCAATCAAATTGTCAAAATCATTTATAGGTGGTATTGTAATGAAAATTATTTAATTAACCACAACTCTTAATGGTGTTGTTAGCAAAACCTCTTCATCAAAGTAAAATCGTCATTCTAACAAAAGTAAAAAAATAATTATGTTTTTCTTAAATTATATGTTTGTAATTGGTGTATAATTATTTTAGGAATAATTCTATATCTCCCCTGACTATTAATTTCATGGGTGAAATTGCAAATTTAGTCATTGACGTTCTGCAAAAGTGCAAAAATTACCTCGAGATATAAAGGCATGCAAAAACGCAACTCACATTCCATATAAATGCAAAAAAAGCCACTAAGACCTAACTCTCGTTATTTTCCTCGTTAAATGCCACGTCACTGAGAGTATTATTGTCATTTCATTGCTTTAAGGATTGATATGTCAATGTGTCATAACACTATTGCTTTAAGGACTAAATTTGCAATTTAAGTTTTATCTTTTATTTCACAGCCACCACCACCATCCTCTACCACCACACAACCAACACCACCACCCTTTACCGCCACCACCACCCTCTACCACCAATCGCTAACTGCGACATCATAAACATGACATCAAATGGAAAGAATAATGCGAATTCATTTAACAAATTGAATTTTATAGGTACCAATTTACGTAACATTGCATCGAAACTCGTTTCTTTGAAGCTTCAGATCATTAATTTTAATCATCTCCCAATTTTTAGTCACGATAGCATTATATTCAAACGGAACCTTAAACCACTCGCAATAAGTAGCCAATCTTCTACCCGTTTCCTCTACTTGTTCAGCAGGCCTAAAACCACGTTGTATAGTTCTGTTAGCAAAATAAGTTAAAGTTAAAGTTAAAGTCATGTATAGGTGTTAGCAAAATAATAAAGATTTGGACACCATCGTAGGCCTCACTCTTCTCAGGATCTGTTACTGATGATCCATATGATGAAATCTTACGTGGTGGTGTTGGTTGTGTGGTGGTGGAGGGTGGTGGTGGCTAGTGTGAAATAAAAGATAAAACTTAAATTGCAAATTTAGTCCTTAAAGCAACAGTGATGACACGTGGACATATTAATCCTTAAAGCAATGAAATGACGATAATAGCCTAAGTGACGTGGCATTTAACTAGGAAAATAACGAGAGTTAGGTCTCGGTGTCTTTTTTGCATTTATATGGAACGTGAGTGGCGTTTTTGTATGTCTTTATGTCTCGTTGTCATTTTTGCACTTTCGCAGAATGTCAGTAACTAAATTTACAATTACTCTAATTTTATATATTTGTATTTTTAGCTTGTGGTTCAAGAAAAATAAGATCGGATCGATCGAAATTTTAAAATCCTATAGTTAATATTGTGATTTTATTAAAATCCTGTCTCGCAAAGATTTTAAGTAAAACAGAGATTGTTTTTGTTTTGTACTATCGTTAAATTAACAACCATGATATCTTAACACTTTAAACACGTTTAGCAATTTCCTTAACAAAATTCAAACATAAAAAGTGTTTTCAGTTTAAAATTTAGAGTCGAGTTATTCTACAAACCAAACATTCCTCACATATCAAGGGACTAATCCCCGCCATTCATCTAAAAAGAAAATCAATGGTTGAGATTAAAAGCATTTTATTATTTCACCCATTTTTTATAATTTAAATATCTCTTAAACCGTTAATCGTTAAGCAAAAATAATTACACCATCGCGACAGGCATTTAATTATCTTTATATAGACGGACACTTTGATATACTTTCGCAAAAAAAAAAAAAAAAAAAAAAAAAAAAAAAAAAAAAAAAAAAAAAAAATCGTTTTTTTCACGTTTTTTTTTTCGTGGCCGAAAAAAAACCATATATGATATTACATATCATATATGATATTACATATCATATATGATATTATATGTAATATCATATATGATATGATATGTAATATCATATATGATTTTTTCGGCCACGTGAAAAAAACGAAAAAAAAAAAATTGTCGAAAATATATCAATTAGCCTATCTATAGAATGATAATTAAATGATCATCGTAATGGTATATTTTTTTTCGCTTAACGATTAACGGTTTGAAAGATATTAATATTTGGAAGAAAAAAAAATGATGAAAGTAGGTTTTTTAAATTGTTGGGATTAATCTCATCATTAGATCAAATAAAGATGTAGGAAAGATGATGGGTGAAGATTAGTCTCTTGATATGTAAAAAAAGTTTGATCCTTATATCTAAAATTTAATGAGATGTTAGCACGTGTACAGTCCAAGTACCAAAGCACATATACCTTACTCCACTGCCAAACATCCCCATAAACTTGGGCCCAAAGTAACGGTCATTTCTTCAACCTTCAATTCAACACCAGAGGCATTTTCGTCATTTCAACTATCATATCAATTACATCATTCATAAACCGCTTGTACCCAACAGCTCCTCAATACATACATTAATACATTATCCCCTAAACTGTCGGTACACCGTATACCGCGAAACACCAAATACTTTCCCTCAAATTATTTATCTGTATTTTCTTTTCAAGTTGGTTTTAATTAACAATTCACTGCTAAAATTGGAATCAAGTTTAATATATTACTTTTTCTTAAGGTTTTTCTTACAAATTATTAAATAAAATATTTATTAATTAATTCAAAGTTTTGCTAACGACAGTTTTAAAAATTATAGTTAAGAGGCTTTACTTTATTCAATTGTTTATAATTATATATTTCAACCAATCACATTCAAGTGTATTCAGTATTTTTGGGATTATTTTCACAACTTTTGAGATTATCATCCAATCAAATTGTCAAAATCATTTATAGGTGGTATTGTAATGAAAATTATTTACTTAACTAGAGGGTGTTTTTAGCAAAACTTATTCATTAAAGTAAAATCGTCATTCTACCAACCAAAAGTAAATAAAAATATAAAAAAATAATAATAATGTTTTTCTTAAACTGTATGTTTGTAATTGGCGTATAATTATTTTAGGAATAATTTTATATTTCTTCTGGCTATTAATTTCATATATACTAAAAATACAATCACTAAATGTATAATATACAATATTTTTAAAACATGTTTACATAAATGTGAAAAACAAAAAAAAAAACAAAAAAAACAAAAAATAGAAATATAAGATTATTACGTACATTATTTTAGTGAAAAAAATAATATTCCATCCGTGTCACAATAACTGTCTTTTAATGACAAAAGCACATGGTCTAAAAAACATAATGAGCTCTTACTTTTTTTTCTTTTCTTTTTTCTTTTTTGCTAATTTTATACGAGTACTAGTATTAACTAATTAATTAATTAATTTTCTTGTAAGAATAATCGGGACGGAGAGACTATATATATAACCACTTATATTCAGTTACAACAAAACTGTATGATCTAAAATCCTAAACCCTAACTGATCCAACCAAATCACGTAAAAATGAACCGAATACTTGCGAATTCGACGTTACGTAGATCAGTCATCAGCACCGGTAGGACCATGTCTGCTGAAAAATTGCTAGTTTCAGTTTCTGTTCATGATTTTGAAAATTTTACTATGAGGAGGAGGAGGATGATGAGTTCCTCTGCGGCTGAACCGACGTCGAAAGCGCCGTCGGTTAAGGCGCAGGAGGAAAAAAAGAAGGAGGTGGTGAGTTATTGGGGGATTTCGAGATCGAAAATTACGAGAGAGGATGGTACTGAGTGGCCTTGGAATTGTTTTATGGTATAATTATATTAATTACCTGCGATTTATTTTTTGTTTACATGCATGATTTTGTCATCATTTGATCTTGTGGAATTGTATATATGTTTTAAGAGATTAAAGAGCGTTGATTGATATGCGTAACTGTATCATATTTTTGACATGTGGCAAAAATGAACAGTATTGTAAATATGAGTTAGTCATGTCAATCATTTTTCTGGATTAGCTGATCGTAAATGTTTTAAGATTAACGAGTATTGATTGACTTGTTTAACTTATACTACGATGTTTTAACGCGTGGCGAAATGAAAAGTGAATATGATGAAAAAGGAAAAGTACAGTCTATGTATGTCAAACACAATGAATGAATATGACAGTGTGTTTAGTTATATGAGTTAGATTACATATGATAATCATTTCTCTAGATTAGCTGATTGTAATTTTCCTTTAATCTGAATTTGCGTTGTGTTGATCTGCTTTTTTTGGGGTTAGGTTCCTCATAGTTTATTAAATAATTGTTAATTAGTATGCGGAATCTGTTGGTGGAGTGTTTGCTAATATTATATGGTTGATGAGTTAGTTGTGGTACTATGGACCTTGGCATTATTTGGATGATTGGATCACATCATTGATGTTGGTATGTTAAAAAAAGGAGGATCTACAATAATGGAATCTTTTCTTCTTGGCTTTATAGTTGGTAGTCAAATACAATTCCTTCTTGTATTTGGTATACTTTTATGATTTGGATATGAAACAAAGGTTATTTTAATAAATTAAAAAATAAAGTGTGTCCATTTGGACATTTGGTAGTAAATAGTAAAATGTGATGTGGACCACTTTGGAATCCCATAGGATCATGGGAACCACCATGTTGTGGCTGGAAAATGTTTAATTTTGTTGTAAATTATTTAGAGCTTATTGTCCGGACCAGCAAAACAGAGATACTGTTCCATTTTCGGTTCCAAAGTTTAGAGAAAGGTTATCAGTTCAGGATACTTATGAATATCTTGTTCTCGGTCTGGGACCGGGACATAACCAGTTTTCTAGCTCTTCTAATTTCAAACATAAACGACTTCATTTTACTTTCAACAATATTCATACTCTAAAACCCTGTATGAAAATCTGTTTGACTAGCCGATTTTGGACACAACTGATACAAAACAGGACATGACAGGTAGCAAACCTGTTTAGAACAGTCCTTTTGTTAAGTACTTATTCTTGTGGTTCCAGCTTGGTTCAGTTATATTCCAGCAACACTCCTAATTGCTTCATGTCGTAATTAAATGGTATATATGCAAAACTCATCCTTGTTGACAGGTTTTTTTCACTGTGTTGTTTGTTGTCTTGTTTCATGAGTCCAATTATTGTGTCTTTTCACTAAAAATAGAATAGGAATCAAAATATTCTTAGACACATGCCATTACTATCATGGGATTACGAGTATGGAACATTATGAACTTTTGGAGGCTGTGTCAACTTTCAAGAGAGTATACAGGTTCTTGAATACTTAGTTAATACTTTTTTCTCCATATATTGGTTAAGAGTTTTCTTATCTATGATTTTGCGACTGCATATTTGATCCTGTTAAAAAGCCCCATAAGGTAACACTTTCAAGAGATTACACTTGGAAGGTTTGAGGAGAGTGATGATACTAGGATAGTAGGATGGACATCATTTTAAGTTTATTTAGTCTCCTTATTGTGTTTCTCTCTCTTGCTTTGCAGCCATGGGATACATATCAATCAAACTTGTCAATAGATCTCAGCAAGCACCATGTACCGAAGAATTTTACTGATAAATTCGCTTACAGGACAGTGAAACTGCTGAGAATTCCAACAGATGTATTTTTCCAGGTATCTTTCTTTCTTCACTATTTTATGGTTGATTATCTGCTTACTGCTGTCTAACTATAGGCACATAATGTTGTAAAATAGCGAAGTAATATACTAATTTCAGAGGTTGATATCTGCTCCTGTAGTTTGATGACTCACTAAACTGTCTAGTTTATTATGTGAGGCAATGTGGGTTGGTAAAATTTGAATGCATCCTGCAGAAAACAAGAATTTAAATGGATTCTAAAATCCTAAATCTATTATAATATTAATTTGAGTGGCACTGAGTATTGAGGTTTCTTGTAAACTTAAGTTCTCATTTTCAAATTTTCAATCATAATTACATGAAGCAAAATTGACTATTGAGGTGTGTCTGAGTCGGTTTAAATGAAGTGCAAACTCAAATGGTTGCTTTTGGATAAGAGGTGATAGTTTTGATCCTCTTACATATAAATGGCTGTTTTGGACAAAAAGATTGAGCCAATCTACCCGTTGTTGCATTTACCAAAAAATGACCTGTTATTCAACTGGCCCGTTTTGCCACATCTGCTTTTGGATGTATTAAAAGATGAAACAACAATCATGGTGATGGATTCATGTTTAAAATATCATTATGTTTCAGAGGCGATATGGGTGCCGTGCAATGATGCTTGAAACTGTAGCAGCCGTCCCTGGCATGGTAGGTGGGATGCTGCTGCACTTGAGATCTCTACGCAGGTTCCAGCAAAGTGGTGGTTGGATTAAAGCATTACTTGAAGAAGCCGAGAATGAGAGGATGCATCTCATGACTATGGTGGAGCTTGTGAAACCGAAATGGTATGAAAGGCTTCTGGTTCTAGCAGTTCAGGGGGTCTTCTTCAATGCGTTTTTTGTCATATACATGGTATCCCCAAAACTGGCACACAGAATTGTCGGATATCTTGAGGAAGAGGCGGTACATTCATACACCGAGTTTCTGAAGGACATTGAGAGTGGTGCTATTGAAAATGTTGCAGCTCCTGCTATTGCTATAGACTATTGGAGGCTACCAAAAGATGCAACCTTGAAGGATGTCATAACTGTTATCCGAGCTGATGAGGCTCATCATCGTGATGTCAATCATTTTGCTTCTGTAAGTTCTCGGCAACCATTTTGGATATATACCATGGTAGTAGCAAGTTGGGTGGGCTGGGTAACGGGTCAAACCCGATGCTTTTCGGGTTGAAGAGCGTGGATCAAAACAGTATTTTGGTACAGGTCAAAATGCGCTGGATTGGCCCGAAGCATTTTTTGTACATAGTTTAAAAAAAATTAATTAAAATGCTCAGTATGTGAATATGATTAGGGAAGTTTTATCATATTAATACTAATAAGAATATTTGAATAAAGTTATTAATGAGGTTTCAATATTAAAAAGATAAACTTAAGTCCCCCTTAGCTCGGTTTTTTAAGGTAACTTTTTGCATTAATACTTGTTGACCTGGTTAGAGATAAACTTAACCTTAATCGACCCATTCCTAAGTACTTGGGTCAAAATTGTCACCTACAGTTTTAAAGATTACATCATATACAAGAATATCTGATGATGGTTTGAAATCGTGCAGGACATTCATTTCCAGGGAAAGGAATTGAGGGAGGCTCCAGCACCTGTTGGTTACCATTAAATCCATTCTCGTATAGAGTTACACGTCTACTTGCTGGCATAGAATTCAAAGTGTCTAAGTCCTATTGCTTATTAACTAGACAAATAAGCATCCGTACGTTACTCTGAACTTTTATTCAGGTATGGTGGTTGTCACAGTCGAGTTGACGTAGACTTTTGTCAAATAATGCTGTTATGTGAAAAAGTTTCATTTTTTTTTTCTTTGGAATACACATGTTGGATGCCGTGCTGCAATAATTGCTTCAATGCGTATGTTGAAACTTGAAACATTATATTTTGTTTTGATCTATTATATATAATCATGATCTTCTTCAGTAGACAGATTAGTAGGTCTTCACATAAGATTGATTCAACATACTTTAGGAGATAATGTATATTATGCATCTGATATTCATTTATGTACCAAGTGTGCTCCCTGTTGTGCAATGCCACAGAAATATAAAATTCAAAATGGATGCTATCAGGTGTCTAGTGTTCTTTTAGCTTCTTACTCCCATTACCAGAATCTAAGGGCATTTTGTTCTTTTATGTTCTTGATTTTTTTCTCCCTCCCTCCCTCCCTCATTCATTTGAACTTTGTTGTTGTTTGTCTTTCCGCTTTGTTTTCTAAACTCCAAGTCTGTTATTCAGTTTTGATTTTATTTTCGATTTCATAAAATGTTTTGTGGTTAGTAGCAGATGGGGTGTGGATGGATGGTGGTATTGGGCCAGCAAGGCGGAAACCAGGCCGGTGTTCTTGTATAACTAATGCTTAATATTGTATCTAAGACTTGCAACTGTGTCAAAGAGCTCCTGCTACAATCATGCGATTGATAAAAAAAATTCAGTGTACCAAATTAGTGAATCATTTTCCCTTTATTGTAATAAAAACCAAATGTGCTTGCCTGTGGCAATGATAAATTTGGTGGGTTCTACTGGAGAAAGAATTTGATTTTTAACACCAAAACATTTATCCACACGCTGATGCAGATCTTATAAATATAAATTTTAAAGAAATAAAAGCATTATATCCTTTTAGGGCTTTTAGGGGTGTTAGTTTAACCTTATTTATGGGGCTTATAAGCTTATTAGGGCGTTGGAAACCATCTCCTTCATGAGTGGTTAGGATCAGTGTCATTTTGGTGGTTTGTGGTTCGGGTAATGGGTTTGATGTTCGGGTTGGGTTTTTTTTTTTTTTTTTTTTTTTTTTTTTTTTTTTTTTTTTTTTTTTTGTGAACGGCATTTTATTATAACGAAATGACGATCTAGTAAGAAACTAGAAGCGAAATAATACAAGAAGAAAGATTACAATGAATTTGTACAAGCATGATTAGGATTAAAAATCCATTCAAACCAAGTAGGATGTGCTTTTTTATGCCTATGGAGGATCCAAGAATGGGAAAGCACTTTGATCTCTTCACCTAGAGTATCTTTCCGAGGGGGTTTAGCATCGAAGCAAACTCTATTCCTAAATATCCATAAGATCCAAAATGTTGTTTGTATGACAACATCAAAGCAACTTTTGGAAAGCTATTTAAGTTCACCGAATCTCCACGGGTTGGTTGTACGGTATGTAGTTAGGTCGTGGTTTTAGTTTTTCGCAAGCGATTGGGTCTTAAGATTTGCAGGTCATGTTGGAGCCATATTTTTGGGTTGTGGTGGAGGTCGTGATTTGTTGATTAGGTTCGCGTTTCGGGTCGTGGTGGAGGTCGTGTTTTGTTGATTAGGTTCGTGTTTCAAGTTGTGGAGTTCGTGATATGGGTAGTAGCGCAGTGTGGTTCATGTTTGTGGTTTGGATTGCTGTGGCATGTAAGTCGTGGTTTGTGGTGGTGGTAGGGTGCAACGAAGGTTGTGTTTCAGGGAGGCGAGATTGGGTGCTAATGTTCGTGGTTCGGGTAGTGATGTTGTTCGTGGTTTGTGCTTCAGGTTCGTGGTACGGGTGCGGTCGTGAGTTGGGTAGTGAAGTTGGTCGTGGTTTATGTTTCTGGTTCATGGTATGGATGAGGTCGTGATCTCGATAGTAGTACAGCTCGTGGTTCTTTTTATGGCCATAATTTTGTTTCTGTTTGGAAAAAGGTCGTTTAGCAAGGTTTGTGGGGCTATAATATGAACTTGTGGTAATCAATTGAGGGTATTTCTCCCTCAACTGTTCCTACATCTCGCCATGCTGCCACTCCGTTGGATAGTGTTGTTCGAATTGGTTTGTTTGAGATTTTGGTGAGTTTCGCACAAGGGTCAAGTTCATGGTCGAGTTTCCATTGTTCCATACTTCTTACTTTAGATTGTTTGTTTATTCACGATGTTTATTTTAGTGTCGTTGTACTAATAGGGACATGTTTGTTAAGAGTTTTGTCCATGTAATTTTCAGCTTCTTACTAGTTGTTATTAATAAAATTATTGCCTTTCAAAAATAATAAAAAAAAAATAAAAAATAAAAAATGGGGGTAATCTTATAATGTTTTATAAGCTCTTATATTAAGGGGTTATAAACCTCAAATTTTGTGGTTTATTTATTTGACTAGGTTGAATTTCAATATTAGGTGTTATAGCAAAATACTTTTTATACCCTCATATAAGATAAAATGTTAATGGCAACCACAATTACCTAACCAGCTGAGTTGGTGACCACGTCCCCCATTAAGAGTTTTACTAATAGGGACATGTTTGTTAAGAGTTTTGTCCATGTAATTTTCAGCTTCTTACTAGTTGTTATTAATAAAATTATTGCCTTTCAAAAATAATAAAAAAAATAAAAAATAAAAAATGGGGGTAATCTTATAATGTTTTATAAGCTCTTATATTAAGGGGTTATAAACCTCAAATTTTGTGGTTTATTTATTTGACTAGGTTGAATTTCAATATTAGGTGTTATAGCAAAATACTTTTTATACCCTCATATAAGATAAAATGTTAATGGCAACCACAATTACCTAACCAGCTGAGTTGGTGACCACGTCCCCCATTAGCCCCCCCCCCCCCCCCCCCCACACACACACACCCAGGATCAGCTGACCATAACAATGAATTGTGTTGGTGTGTGTGAGGTTTTCTTATTTTATTTATTTGAGGTATGTTTTTTGTTGTAATTGCGATCGCCTTACTACTTGTTTATAGTCTGTGTGTAGTCTTTGAGAAAGAAAGTTAAGACCAAAATAAATTGTGGTCACCATTAGCATCAGTCTAACAATTAGCTTTGGTTGTTCATGTCCTTTTATTTAATTTTAACATGTTAACTATAAATAAAGTAACACAAACACTAAGCATGGCTTATGAGCTTATGAACTTATAAGCCATAAGCTGCTTTTGAAATATAAGGCTAACTCAAAAGATGAGCCTTTGTGTCTATCTTCTCCTTGTGTGGTTGTGGTATCTCCTAAGGATTAGGAGGGTGAATTAGAGATAATGTAACTTCTTATATTCTGGTAATAATGTTCTGGCTTCTCTTGGTGACTTGGCTTTTGGTATGTATAAAAAAAAAAGCGCCACCAAGCCATGATACGTCAATTTTATAGCAAGAATATTCATATCCAAAATGAGTAAAGATTCAGATAAAGTGCAACTGGAATATGATTAACCATTTGTGTGTTTGTGACCATCGATGCCGTGTCAAAAGAATTAGATGCCAACTAATTAATGCAAGATCTGAAACTAATTCGAAGGCTTTTCGTCATGAAAAATTGACATGCCATGCAGCATAAATCGTCATAATGTAAAAGTAATGTTCTCTGTAACGATTAATATTTTGGTTTGGACGTGAGATACATTGTCGAATTTTCATATTCGGTTTCGGTTGACCAAACAATGTCAAATTTCCCCTATGGACTTTCTAACATCGACTCATCAAGGCTCAAACATCAACCATAGAATCAAATTCTTAGTATCAAGTTATCAACAATCCTTGTTCCCCTTTGATTCCAATCGACCCTCCCTCAGATGTCGCTAATCTTCACCGTAAACCAGATTCTAATTTCAAACAAGGGTTAATTCCATATATCCCCAATTTAAACAATAAAATGCCATATTTACCCAACTAAATTTTATAATGTCATATATACCCAATTAAAACACCAAATTTGTCATATATACCCATTTATCTATAAAATCATTTAGAAATGAATCTACATCATTAAGTTCCCATTATACCCTTCAACAATAGTATGAAGATTGCTTGGTGTTTTAGACTTTTAGTTTGTAAATGTTCTAAACTATTTGTTACTGCTTTGTTTGATATGATTTTTGAATAAATGACAACCGTTTGTGCTAAAGTTCGAATGGTTATCTAAAAAAAACAAGAAAATTAATACGCAAGGAGCATGCGGGTTGATTGAATTTTTTGTGTCTTTCACATTTCTATTCATATAATATGCAAAAGACAGCAGCACAAAAAGTATCTTTTGTCCGTAAGAAATCACATATTTTGTTTTCTTTCATGTTTCATGTTTGATTAATTGATTCTGAATGTGCATATATTAATTTTTCTTCATCCCTTTTATAAACTACAAGAATACCCTGCATGTTTGAAATTTAGTGGTTCAGTTGATTATATTAATACGTATGTAAGGGTGTATTCGGCTAAAATAATATGTGACAAACATTTAGTGGTTCAGTTGATTATAGTTTAAGGTATAAGAGTGGAGGAGAAGATGGATGACAAGCATAAATGTGAGTTGTTAAAGGGTATAATGGGAATTTAGTAATATAACTTATTTTAAATTGGTTTTATAATTCAAATGGGTAAATATGACGAATTTGATGTTTTGGTTGGATATATTTGACATTATAAAATTTAGTTGGGTAAATATGACATTTTATTGTTTTAATTGGGTATATATGGAATTAACCCTTGAAACAAATACAAGACATACAATGATTCAGCATGTTTTTTTAATCTTGTTTCTAGCAAATGAAATATATTTCGAGCAAATGAAATATAGCAAACTATCAAGCAAGTTGATCTTTTTTTTGGGTAACCTTGATTTCCGACCTTTTGGTCGACTAATCCACGGGGTTTGAACCCACCGCCACACAGACTCAAACCGGGTAAAACCCTCCTTTTTCAGTAGGTTAGCGTAACCACTTCAGGGTTTTATACAAAATAAGTAGCTTATTTTAGGCAATGGTGGAATTCAGACTTTTCTGTCGTCTAAAACCAAACTGATCTATAAATTGGCTTCTTTGCTCAGTCTATAATGATTTTTTTTTTTCATTGTCCGCCATGGATGAAAAAGTATTCAAACAGAGATCGTAATTCAAAACAAGAAACACTCCAGATTAAATGCCTAAATTGGTCAGATTGGAGGTCTCTTGTTTTAGCATTAAAAAAATGCGACGTTCTGAACTTTGAAGTGCAGTTGGTTACAGTCTACGATTACAGTTAAGCGGTAATTATTTTTTACCATTTCAAGCTCCTAAGAAGATCAACATTTACAATGCTACGATAGTGCCATCTGCACTAGTTTAAGGCATAAACCATCACTTAAACATTCATCAACAGTCTTGATTTTTAAGATATGTTAGATACAGATTCAAATGGCTATGCATTTAAAAATCTATGAGACAAAGTCGATACATAAGAACTTGATACTTATCCAAGTGGTCGAGTCTTTAGTTTTTAAGATAACTTACATTCCAAAGTTCAAACTCACACAATCTGACACTGTTTAAAAGACTTATCAAACATATACACGACTCAGACCCCCTAAAAGCAATGGGGTCTATTATGATGTACAAAATCCAGTCACATCCCACATCCAACCTCTGTCTCAAGAAAAGGATGCATAATAATTAAAACAAGCTCATCCCCCTTTTTCCGGATCAGGGCAATGTGCAACTTTCAACGCAGCAAGCACAAGTAATCATAACAGCAACGCTATCGATTTCAGGATTTTAGTCTAAAAAAGGACATGCTTATGACCATTTACATGGGTTACATATAATTACCATTATATATATAAAAACATACAGATAAAAAAACCCAAACCAACTTTCAGGATTCAATTGATGCAAAGCAGACAGAAACATTACCAATAGTAATTATACTTTTTTTGCTACTTGTTTCAGTTCACGAACGAAAAGGCCAGAAAAATGATAAGGGGTTCCTCCTTCCCCTACCATGTCCACCATTCTCTTCACCGCCACGAACATCACCACTACTACTGCTTCCCCTAGTTGTACCCTGAGCTGGCAGCTCCAAACGACACACGGGACAAGAATTATGCTGAACCAACCACGGTTCAATACAGCCCGAATGATAAATGTGATTGCATGGCATTTGCCTAGCCTCGGTTCCCAACTCAAACTTATCTTTACAAACAGGGCAGTGAGAATCAGTATTAAGGTGCCTGTTTGTAATTTTAATAGTGGGCATAGAGTCGATAGCTGATCTGGTTGCTGGAGGTGGGCCCTGTCTACCATCATTCACTGTAAGTTGTTCAATCAGTTCTTGTAACCCGGGGCCCATAAAGATATTACTGACATTAGACCGTCTTGGACCTGGTGGTGCCCCGTTAAAGAAGAACTCAAATCTATCACTTGCAGACATTCGAGCGGGAGCTTGACCATCAAATATGAACCATGGAACAACACCATGTTCAGGGACGAGTCCAGATCTCCTTCTAATGTCAAAGTTAGGGTTTCTACCAGCCATTCTTTGTCTTATCAACTCAGCAAAAGCATCCATGATTCTGTTTCTAGGGTCTGGAAACGATTCCATGTACCCATAATCTGAAGGCTCGTGTGCATGTGTGGCCCCCATGCCAGGTTGTCCAGGCTCGACCACCTCACTTAGTTCTTGAACAAATCCACCAGAACAATATGGGCAAACGGGATTACGACCCCGAAGCCGGACTGGCTGCTGGCATTGGTAGCACCAGTGTGTATTACCCCCACTCGACATTGCTCGTCACAGAATCTCAGACTCGAAATGAAAAAGTACTCTGCAATCACAAGATTATTGTTTGTATTGTGTTAGTAACATTTCAAATTCCAAGTTAACCAATAGAATCATGACACTTGCCTTCTCATTCATATGAAGAAAAATCCTAACTAGGTTGCAGTATTGGCCCTTTGGCCTCTAAGAAGTACCGCAAAACTCGATTAAGTCTAAGCATATGACAAAGTAAAACAGTAGCTGAAAGCCAAGCTCAGTGTCACCTATAACTGTTTTTTCGCATGTTAGTTAATTTGATTTGTAATGTTATAAGAAAAAAAAGGAATATATCCCAGGTGTAACGAAAAGTAAGGTGCTGCAATAATTCTGAAGCAGTGGGAATACCGTGTGTCTAAATATATTCCTTTAGCAACTTGATACATATAGCCAGGAATATTTACTAGTTACCCAATGCTCAACGCATCTCTTCTAAATAACAGATAAGCGTACAGAATCCTACCTAGTGAAGCAATCACACATGATCAGAAGTAGAATAAAGAAGAGCTTGTTATACTAAGAGTCAAGCAAACTTCAAATTTTGGAAATCCGCAACAGGAGAAGAGAACCTGCAGGGTTTGAGCATCTACTATTCTAGAACATCAAAAGATTGATAACGGTAAAATCTTAACCCTTAATGAAGAATAATTTAATATTCGAGGTATAACATAGAGCATAATCTATTCACTTAGCCAAATTTCAGATAAAGTAACCCTGAAAAGAAAAGAGTCACATGTTTATACTGGGAATGATCATATAGGAATCAATGAAAATTACGTGTTGCTTTCTATACCAAATTTTACCACAAATATGTCCCATTGGCTTACTTAATAAAGAGAAGAAGAACACGCAATAATCTCGGCCAAACCGAGCTAATATGAAGACCACTGGTGAGTAACTTAATCTAGAAAAGATATAAAGGAATATATGACGGAAGGAAGAAAAAATTGGAGATGATGATTAACTAATGGTATACATTAAAGCTAACGAGATGACAACCAACAAGAATGATGGGATGTTTAACAAAAGGCTATCCTTCCCTACATAATGTGTCTTTGTGCTTTGAATAAGACAAGAACATGAGACTACAACAGAAATAAGAGATAACGTAAAATTCCCTTGTCTTTATGTTTAAAACTAAAATGAATAATGAAACACTTCCCTTTAAATATTCAATTCCGAAAACGGAAACAGAGGAAAAAAAATAGAAGACATAAACACTGGATTTTGATAATCACGTAACCACACTTGTGCATAGTCTTTGCTTTCTTTACGTGAGGATAATTTTGTACTTCTGATCTTCTCTTTATTTTCTTTTCTTTTCTTCTTCACTTATGAACAAAAACAGAAGAAAAGAATTTAACTTTCCGTTGTAAACCCTTGTACAAAAGAGACAAACCTCGAATATTCTTTCTCTATTATTTTATTTTTATTTTTATTTTTTTTTCGTGTAAATAACATAATTAGGATTTAATCCACCACATCATACAAGAGAACCATCTTCGTTTAAAACAAAGTCCATCATATGACAGCTAGTGTGAACTCTAGGCATTTAGATTCCTAATCGTAACTAAGATAGCATGTCTAGCAACTAGTTACCAGCACAACAAGTAACTCTTGTTCCAACTATTTGTGATTATTCTTGTCACTCAAGCCACACGTTACTTTACTCCGATCTGGTTGTCACAGTCAAAACATCAACAACAAACCCAATCCCGCTGGGGCAGGGTATGGGGTGTCACAGTCAAAACATCAATTTCATTAAACAAAGTTTGAATACAGTAACTAATCAAGAGTTATCCAAGACGAATAAAGACGCCTACACTCATCCACAGTTCAAATCTCATAGTTCGACACTGGTTGATAAAGTTACAGTACCAGATGCAGTCAATAAGCAGATGACAAAGTCACTCAAGTGTCGTTTTCTAAACATATATACATGACCCAGAACCCCAAACGCGATTGGGTCTATTATGAAGTACAAAATCCAGTCACAACCCACATTCAACCCACGTGTCTCAAGAACTGTAACGAAAAGGAAGGGGCTACAATTATTCTGAAGCAGTGGCAATACTGTGTTTAAAATGATTCAGTAAGCAACTTGATAAATAAAACCAGGAATATTTTACTACTGCAGTTACCTAATGCTCAAGCATCTCTTATAAACGATTAAGTCGGTAAAGCATTATACCTAAAAAGCAATCATACATAATTAGAAGTAGAATAATGAAGAATTTGTTACACTCAAGAGCTGTGCAAACTTTAAATCTAGAAAAGATAAAATAACGGTCACATCTTAGGGCCTAAGGAATAATCGTTTAATGATTGGTGGTAAGGTAGAGCATAATCTATTCACTTAACCAATTCTGAATTAAAGTAATCCTGAAAAGGAAAGATAAAAATGCTTAAAGCATATCAGGGTCAGGAACAGGAAAATCGACCATTAAGAGTTACATCTTTATACTCGGCTTAAAGATCATATTGGGATAGAAGAAAATCACAGGTTATTTGCTCAACCAAATTTATATTACAGAAATTATGCCCCATCCACTTACTTAAAAAGGAGAAGAATGATGAAATGATGAATAATCTCAGACAAACCAAATGATTATGAAGACCACCGGTGAGAGACTTATTTAGAAAATAAATAAAGGAATATATGACGGACACAATAAAAAATGGCGATGATGATCAACTAACGAGATGACAGCCAACAAAGATGATGTGATGCATAGCAAAGGCCATCCTTCCTGACATCATCATGTGTCCATGTTCTTTGAATAAGGCAAGAACATGAGAGTATGACAGAATTAGAGATAAAGTAAAATTCCCTTGTCTTTATGTTCTTACAAAGAATATATATTCATCAAGGGAAGGATACACATAAAATTCCCCCTCAACAAAAACCGAATAAAAATTTAATTCCGAAAACAAAAACTGAAGAAAAAAAGAAGAACACTAGATTTTGATAATTACAAAATCACCCTTGCACGTAGTCTTTTCTTTCAAAAAGTAAGGATTAGTTTGTATATCTGATCTTTTCTTCTTCCCTTATGAACAAGACAAGAGAAAAGAGTTTAGCTTTACGTCTTAAACCCCTGTACAAAAGAGACAAAACCTCATATATTCTTTCGCCAACTTTTTTTTTTTCCGTGTAACTAACATACTTATCAGTTTCTTCCGCCACATCATACAAAAGAGCATCTCCATTTTACACATATAAACAAAGTCCATCGTAGGACAGCTAATGTGAAATCTCGTCATTTTTAAATTCCCAGTTGTAACAAAGATACCATGTCTAACAACTAGTTACCAGCACAACAAGTAACTTTTGTTCCAACTACTGTGATTACTATCCTCACTCAAGTTACATGTTACTTTTACTCTTATCCTGTTATCAGTGTCAAAAATCAATTTTAGGTCATCCAAACTCTAAATTAAGCAACTAATCAAGTGTCATTCCAACAAATAAAGACTTGTACAATCATGACTTGTCCATAGACATCCAAAGTTCAAATCTCATATTTTGACATTGGTTAAAATTACAAGATATGAGTCGATAAGCATATGGCAAAGTCGCTCAAGTGTCGTTTTCTAAAAACAAATGCATGACCCAGACCCCAAAAGCCTTAAGGTCTATCATGAAGTACAAAATCCAATCACAACCCACATTCAACCTGTGTCTCAAGAACAGGAGAGCATATATCCCAGGTGTGACGAAAAGGAAGGGGCTACAATTATTCTGAAGCAGTGGGAATACTGTGTGTTTATGATTCCCTTAGCAACTTGGTAAATATAATTAAGAATCTTATACTAGTTACCTAATGCTCGAGCATCTCCTATAAATGACCAATAATTTTGTAAAGCATCATTCCTAATAAAGCAATCACACACAATTAGTAGAAGAATAAAAAAGTTTGTTGTTCACTCAATATTCATGCAAACTTTAAATATTGTAGGGATTGAGGCATCTACTATTCAAGTTAGAAAGATTGATAACGGTCAAATCTTAACACCTAATGCAGAATCAATTAATGATTGGAGGTAAATGGAGCATAATCTTCTCATTTTTTAAAGTTCAAATCCTGAAAAGAAGAAAAAAAAAATGCTTAAAGCATCTTCCACGTCAGGAACATAAAAATCAACCATTAAGAACTGACATCTTCATACGTGACATAAAGATCATATACGGACATATAAAAATCACGTGTTGGCTAACTCAACCAAATTTACATCACAAAAATAATGTTCCATATGCTTACATGAAGAGGAGAAGAACGATGAATAACCTCGGGCAAAAACCAAATGAATATGAAGACCACCGGTGAGAAACTTATTTAGAAAAGAAACAAAGAAATATATGACGGAAAGAGAAAATATGGAGATCATGATTAACTAGTAGGCATAAAAGCTAATGAGATGACAGCCAACAAGGATGATGGAGTAATACATTTACCAGGTTAAAACCCTTTACCTACAAGGATGATGGGATGTTTAACAAAGACCCTCCTTCCATACAGAATGTGTCTTTGTTCTTTGAATAAGACAACAACATGAGAGTAGGACAGAAATTTGATATAAAGTAAAATTCCCTTGTCTCTATGTTTTTTACCAAAAACGAATATAGATTTAATTCCAGAAATGGAAACATGAACACTAGATTTTGATAATTACGAAACCACCCTTAAGCATAGTCTTTTCTTTCATAAAGTAAGGATAAGTTTGTAGTTCTCATCTTTTCTTTTCTTATATTTTCTTATCTTCTTCACTTGTGAGCAAAACAAAAGTAAAGAATTTAGCTTTCTATTGAAAAACCTTGTTCAAGAAAATAGAAAGTTTTGGAAAATTGCAAAAAAAAATTTCTTTTATTTTTGTATACGTTTTATATCCACAAGGAATTAGCGATAAAAATTTCCATCACTGTAGATCATTAATTCTTCTGTCATGCCATATGGAAGAATATCTTGTTCTACAAACATAAATCGAAATCCATCACTAGATAGCGAATGTTATGTATTGTAGTCTTGCATTAAGATTCCTAACAGTAACTACGATAAGTCGATAACCATGTGTAGCAACTAATTACCAGCACAACAAGAATTAGTATACGTAATAAGATTCCTTCAGTACGTCATACAAAAAGCACATGTGCATTACACACAAACATAAAGATTCCTAATCCTAATCTCTAGTAACTAGTTACCAGCACAACAAGTAACTTATGTTCCAGCCAATCGTTAACTCCTGCACTCATACCCTAATTTCAGTGTCAAAAAAATCAAAGTCAGTTTGAACAAACTCTAGGAAGAGAAACTTATGAAGTGTCGCACGAGTTCCAACTCACCTAGGTGCAAACAACTCCGATGTGGTCACGCCAATATTCCCAAAAAGGGGAGGACTTTACCCGGTTTGAGTATGTGTGGCTGTGGATTCAAACCCGCCAAAAATTCGGAAAATCATGGTTACCCACCCAAAAAAAAATACTTTTTATACATAATTTGTTTTATAACTATCTCACGATATATATACACCACAAATCTCAAATCTATCTCACATATCATAAGGGCTTAAAATACAATTACGTCACTATACTTTCCAAAAAAATGCACCTAAGGTAACAAACTTTCATATTGTCCGTTTAGTAAAATAGACGTCCCGTCGTGTTTTTACAAGTTCAGTTATGTTTACGCATATTTTTATAAGCTCAGTAACCTAAATGAATTTTCGTTACCTTAGACGCAATTTTTTGTAAAGTTTAGTAACATATTAACCCTATTCTAAGCAGCACTTGGACACTATTTGCCTAAAAAGCAACACGGGTATCGACCTATGTATTTTCATACAAAAAATGAGTAGTAGTATCTTTAATCTAATTACTTAAACTCTAACATATAATATAAAACTTGTAGTCGTAATAAAGATACAAATAATTCAGATCCGTATATACTAAAAGAGTAGTATTCGACAATCAAATAATTAATTAAAAATTAAATGTTCTTTTGTAAGAAATGAAGAAGGGTTTACCTAGTACTGTAGTTATTAGATGATAGTGGTGGTGATGTTGTTCATAAGCGGTTGAGATGACTTCAACCCAAGAAAGAAAGAAAGAATGTGTTGTTTGACTATAGTAGTAGATATACTATGTTAATTCTGTCGGTCTTCAAATGTTGGTTTTGATAAGGATCGGTTTTTGACCCGTCTAAACGCCTTGGCTCGGGTCTACCAACCACGAGATTAACCTTAATTAACATTTATTAGGGATCTTTCTAGAGTGTGATTTTCGCTCACATGTTTTGTGAGGTTATTTTTTGTGGCTTATTAAATTTGATATAAGTCACCATAACTTTTTTTACATACGAGGGTCTTCATTCATCTTTTTTTCATCTTTATTTGATTTAATAGATGAGATTAATCTCAACTATTTAAAAAACCCACTTAAATCTTCTTTTTTTTTCAAATATTAATATCATTTAAACCGTCAATCGTTAAGCGAAAAAAAAATATACCGTTACAACGAGCATTTAATTATCTTTTTATAGATAGACACTTTGATATATTTTCGACAATTTTTTTTTCGTTTTTTTCACGTTTTTTTTTCGCGGCCGAATATCATATATGATTTTTTTCGGCCACGAAAAAAAAACGTGAAAAAAACGATTTTTTTTTTTTTTTTTTTTTGTCGAAAGTATATCAAAGTGCCCGTTTATAGAAAGATAATTAAATGCTCGTCGCGATGGTATAATTATTTTCGCTTAACGATTAACGGTTTAAGAGATATTTAAATTATAAAAAATATGTGAAATATTAAAATGTTTTTAATCTCAACCATTGATTTCTTTTTATATGGATGGCGAGAATGAGTTTGGTATTTAAATAAAAAATAAAACGAATATAAAAAGTCTAAAAAGTAAAAAATAAAAAAATCGTCTATTTGATTTGGATATCAAATTGTTATCATTATCTTCATTTTCTCATACTCTTTTTCTCACCTTCTCTTATCGCTTTTCACTCTAATCCTCTTATTTTTCTTATTTTTTTTTCTCTTTCTCATCAACAAATCTAGATTTCAAATTGTCAGTATTATCTTCATTAATTTTGATTTGATAATTGACATAAACACATAATCAATTTAGAGGTGAAGAATTTGGTAAAGTGAAGAATTTATCTTTTTGTTAAGGGTGTTCAAAATTTCAAAGAAACCGACGAACCGGGCCGATTCGCTCAACCTGAAACCGCAAAAAAACGGATGATAGAAGAAACCGAAACTCGAAAAACCTGCTTATCACAGTTCAGTTTCGACTTTTACTTTCAATTATTCGCGGTTACCTGAACCAAACCGTGTATAATATACATGCAAGTTTCAACAAACATATTCATAAAAATTTACAAGCATTAACTAATACAATATTATTACACTACGTTTTCCGTATAACGTGTTTTTACTTACATAATGTGATCATTTACTAACGTCCACGGATTACATATGATTAAAGTGATAGTAACCTATAAACGTCAAATAAATAATATTACTTATTTAAACCAAAAGCTACACAAGTACTAGTGAATTTCCAAAAGCTACACAAATATATTCATTTACCAAAAGCAAACTAATGGGAGAGCAAGTCTTTCTCGCTATGTTTGTTGTCATCTAGCAAAATGAAATCTGCAAGAAAGAGGGGCGAGCAAGTGTTTCTTGTTGTCTTTGTTGTCTTCTAGCACCACCATGTGTCGTATGAAAGGTGATGAGCAAAGGGAGGCGAGGATGCTTTGCTCGCTGTCTTCATTGTCTTCTAGCACCACCATGTCATTGGAGTACACAACAAAACGATGCTTGTTGGTCTTGATATGATAAAGAATAGATAAACCAAAGTGCATAATATTTTGCACACCACAATATTCATCAACCAAAGCACATAGGTTGCCTCAGGTATCAACGATTTAACACAAAATGCTAGATTCTTGACTTGCTTCATCACGTATAATCAATAGTTTTATTGTGTGTCATACTCTCTTTAATTTTATAATCTTTAGAACTGTAGTCTGTTGCGGCATTACATAAAATATTATAGCTAATCTACAAAACAAGAGTACGTTGCGGTATTAGTTTAGACTAATTAAGGTCGTCTCAGATCTAACCATCATGCTAAAAACATGTTTAGCATAAACATATTTCATATCTAGCTACTTGAATTTATTTAGATCTACATATCTAAAGACTTGGACATCATTTTACAGAGAATCTAAAGGTGTCCAAACTCCAAACCACAGAGAAGAAACATGTTGGGTCTAATATTTGAGTTGATAAAGACAAAACATGTGAAACATGAGGGACTATTTGTGACAAAGAGGAAAACTAAAAAGATATGAAGATACAAAATATATTTATTATTTGTTAGGAAGATTTACTAAATATTATGTATTGTTATAGTTATCTCTTTGTGTAACTCTAGTATCTCTAGTATATAAAGAGATACAGGATCGATTATATGGGTGCACAGTGTCAAGATGTAAACACTAAATAGTGTGTGCGGGAATCTGGCGTTAGGGGAAAATGTCTAGGTTATTTGTGTGTTTGTTTAACGCTCAAGGATCATTGATCCCTGTTAGATTAGTAACCGTTCTACACTTGATCAAGTAGAATTGAGCCTTATCGTGTTTGTAATAGTGGTTAGAGATGATGACGAAGAACCTTAATAACAATGATATATTGTTTAATTCCGCTGCGTAGTATATTGTTTATCATTGTTATTGTGCTTTATTGATAATCCTAGATCAACGTCTAAACAACTTAGAGTCCAAAACGGTCCAATAACTTATAGATGGCATGTGCATAAGTTCTATCAAAACAAATTTCGAAGTTCTACGTATGAGCCTAATAGAATTAAAAAATAACCAAATGTTACGTCATTTTGTTTACAACTGTTTAGAGAAACTGGCTTAGCTTGTTTTGTTTTTCTCGTTTGTTTTAGCTTTTATGGTTTTTCGAGAATTCATTAGGACTTTTTATTTCGGAAAAGTGAAGGTTGGTTCCTTGTGGTTTGTAAGTGAACATATCACATGAAAGTTGGTCTCCCAAAGTATGGTCCAACACAAGCAATTACGTCATATACATGTTGGTTATGCAAATGGAAGGTGTCGTATGAAAGGTGACGAGCAAAGGGAAGGCGAGGATGCTTTGCTCGCTGGCTTCTTTGTCTTCTACCTGTTGGTTATCATTGTGGATGTAAGGTTGGCGAGTGCAAATAAAAGTTAAAAACAATGAGAAACTGCTAAAATGCATCTAAATGATTTAATACGAAATTAGTGCTATCTAGTTGATATGATTTGTTGACCTTTTATGACATTCATTTTGAATTTAATATTAGTATGTAACAATTCGCAATTTCAGGTTAACTTTTATTCCCGAAAATTTCACTATTCACTTTTTACTATTCACTTTTCACTATTCATCTCAGAAATTTTTATTTCATATTCTCGTAAGTTAAACTATTTTAACGATAATCCGAGAGTTTGACGCTCGTCAGATCATTTCTGCAAAAATCACAAAGCCGTGTCCGAGATTTACTTTTAGGTTTAAACGTCCTTCCAGCATCCCGATATATCCATAAAACATTATAAACAATAGAAATATGATTTTCTATCATTTTATGACAATTCCAAAAGTTTTGGAATTTTACGTTTTTCAGTTCAGCGTTTTACGCGAATTACGTGTTTTAGACCCGTGTTTCCAGTTTTTAGCAGGGTTTTAGCACCCGATAGAACCTACCACTCATTTTATATTTTATTATGGACTATATTGACATGTTTAACAATACTTTCAAGTTTCATATTTTTACGATACCCGGTTTTACGTTTTGAGGCTTAATCATTTACGGTTAGCATTTCCCGGAGTCAAAACTAGCTACTTAAGTTAGATAATATCACCAAGGACCAAGTCATCCCTCCTTATCCTTATGGAACCGCCATTTAGGGGGGGAGTCACCATGGGTGGTTAAATCTTGACCATTGATCTCTAGGATGTTTACAAGTGTCTAAACTAACCATGGTTAAATTCTAACCCAATATATGGTTAACTATTTTTCCTACCCTATAAATACCAAGCTAAAAACACATAGAAAACTTGCACCACACCTTCTTATAACCTTCAATTCCTAAAACCTAAGGCACTTTTCTTATATTTTGTAAGAAAGTTAACTAGTTTTTGAAAGAAAACTAGTGTTTGATCTTCAATCTTGGAAATTTTCTAAGAAAAGTTGTTATAACTTTAAAGTCTCCAAAAAGACGTCGTTATAATCTTCAAATAGCTTTGGACTTCAAGAAGGCGTCGTTATAATCTTCAAATAACCTCGGTTTATCATAGATTGCAAAGGGTGAAGCTTAAGTCTATCAAAGTCCGTACCTTACTAGTTACTTACCTTTCTTTTAGAAAGCCTCAAGTTGTAAGCAAACCCTAACATACTTTCTTGCTTAATTATCATTTACATGCTCTTTGTGTTCCTTTCATGCTATATATGTTCTTGTTATTGTGTTCATGATGTTTAAAAATGGATAAAACAAGTATTGGTATACATATGTTAACTTATGACAAGTAAACAAGCAAACTAGTGATTTTTATGGAGAACCACGACCAAAATAGTATAACTTTGATATTTGACACTTACTTACTGTTAAAGAGGACTTAACAAGGAAAACATAGCAATTTGAATCACCTAAAACGAGTACCCGAGTCAAAAGTTATGACCATTTGAAGCTAGCGAAACCAAAACGGCAAAACTGCCCAAATAGCATTCTGATCAAATTTTGATTTTTAAAGTCCCTCTTCTGGTCCGATTCATCAAAAAGTTAAAACACGAAAGTTGTCCGGAACGACGTTTTCGTTTAGAAACAAAGAAGCTCGAGCCCTGAAAACGCTTTCCGGGTGATAATTTTCTTCAAAATCTTAACAGCCCATTTTAGACCAAAGTCACTATATTATAGTTATGATTTACTAAGACCAAGAGGTCTTATGACCTATAATCAAGACCACAACCATGGCTAGAGCCAAGGTTGTGTCTCATGACCTTGGAACAAGGACCAAAGGTCATGGCTAGGCCATGACGAAATGACCATGTAAGATTACTTAGGCGAAAACATGAAACAAGGAATTAAGCGATAACTTGAACCAGCAATTTGGATCTACTTCACTTCAAAAGGAACCATGAGATATTACAAAGAAAAAATGGTCATACAAGACTTATGAAACTATCCCTAATAACAATCTTCATGTACTAATAAACTTTCCTAAGTTTATTCAAATATTGGACATGTAACTTTTCGGATTAAAACTTATACATTTGTTATCAAATACTACAATAGTAGGGAGCCTCATGTGAGGAGTTCATTAAGTAAGCCGTCGAGATGAGTTGTGGATTTACGAGTTAAAGTGTCCTGGCTCCTCGAACGTTTACTCCATGACTTCTGAATTATGTCGGCCCGAACGGTAGTAAGAGATATACAACCTATACATGTTCCATAAACCATTTATATTCAAAGACTTACACTATATACTAAGTACTACATCATGAACATTATGCAAGACATATATAGGCAATTTTTCGTATTCTTAGACGTTACTCCAAACCTAAGTCGCAACGTTCTATTATAGGCTGCTCTTAGTGACTTTCGCGATTCGACTACCACTTTCATTTCACATCACTTAAGCTTAAGGTGAGTCATAGCCCCTACTCTTTTCATACTTGTCTTAACTCTTTGGGGGAGACACATGCTCAACTACTTGTTTACTTGTACAAATACTCAAAACGTTTATACTTGACTGTGTTATACTTGATTGCTTACATACATGACTGCGTTATACTTAATTGCGTTATTCTATTTATTGACTAGTAGTTGTCTTTGGGAAGTGGCTCCCAGTTGTCTTTGGGAAGTGGCTCCCAGTTGTCTTTGGGAATTGACTCCCAGTTGTCTTTGGGAATTGGCTCCCAAAGTGAGGTCTTCGGAGATGAAGTATAGACTCACTTCTAATTGCTTAAATTGTCTTGATGAACTTATACATGTCTTATTCATACTATATATGTTAGCAGTGGGTTGTGAACACACAGGTTGCAAGTCTCTTATGGCGGGACTTGCAACTGAGTGGATTCACGATGCCTTTGCTGTGCGAACATTCTCTTAAGGCTTTTCAATTATTTTAAGACAAACTCTATGAACTCACCAACCATTGTGTTGACACTTTAGCATGTTTGTCTCAGGTCTGTAAGATGATAAGCTGTTGCATGGAGCATAGAGTCGCTTGGCATGTTTTGAAGACTTATGCTTTCATCTTTACCATTCGATATGTCTTAAAACTCTTATGTATTGTATTATGGAACTCAAGTTTGTAACTCGGAATTTATTAATCGAATGGTAACTTTTCAAAACGTCTCATTTAGAGTTCGTTTTCTATACCTTGTACTTTGTATTATGAAGTAGCACCCCTATGACACAGTCTTCCGCTGCGGTATTTTGGGGGTGTTACATAGTAAAACTAAAAGTATCATAAATCAGTTCCCCATGCACCACTTCTATATACTGACAAAGTAAATTAACTACTACAATAAAAAAAGCAACAAGTATGATTCATCTTCATCAACCTTCGTATCTTTTACTCAATTTTTTTTCTTAGAACACGAAACTCAGAAGCATTTTTCTCTCCTTTTTTGTTTACTTATGCACAAACCACATGCTAGAAGACAACAAAGACAGCAAGCAAAGCATCCTCGCCTCCCTTTGCTCGTCACCTTTCATACGATACATGGTGGTGCTAGAAGACAACGAAGACAGCGAGCAAAGCATCCTCACCTCCCTTTGCTCGTCACTTTTCATACAACACATGGTGGTGCTAGAAGACAACAAAGACAACGAGAAACACTTGCTCGCCCCTCTTTCTTGCCGATTTTCATTTTGCTAGATGACAACGAACATAGCGAGAAAGACTTGCTCTCCCCTTAGTTTGCTCGCTTAGTATCTTTTGATAAATGAATATATTTGTGTAGCTTTTGGTAATTCACTAGTACTTGTGTAGCTTTTAGTAATTTCCTCTAGTTATTTTGTTACATATGATAATTTAAATGTTTTTATTGTGATGGAACAACTTTATTATGACTCTAATATCTTCAATGTTATTTAATTTTACGACAATGACATATTACGCTCTAATTTATGTTCTTGTTTGACCGATTCGATTCGATTAGTTTTTTAGAATGGTTAATCGTAACCCAAACCGCCGGTACCCGCATGTTCGGTTACCCGCCTAGTACGGTTCAATTTCGGATAGTAAAATGAACTATCCACCCGCGATGGATAGTTGAAATCTCCAACCAAATCGAGCCGAACCGTCCCGTACTTTTTGTTGAATTACTATTTGGAGTGGGTCATCACATGACGCGTAGGTCACATATTCTTTTGCCTATAAATAGGCGGGTTTCTCCCTTCATTTACACATATTTAAATCTATCAATTTCTCTTTAGTATATAAACATCTCCATTAGAGGTTCTGGCTAGACCATCGAAGGGTGGTCTCTAGGGCTTCGACCTCAGACGCTTTTTAACCATTTCTTTCTTTGTTTGTAGCATGCTTTTGTCTTGGGATGACTACAAACGGCATCATAAGAGTTGACAAAATCATCTCGGCTACATTGCTTCGCAAATATATTAAGAATAGTTTCATGTATATTTTTATTCCTGCTTAAACTCTTGAATGTAAAATTGTTTCCATTTATAAGAGTGTATTCATTTTGTATTAATAGATTTAAAAAAAAAAAAAAAAAAAAAAAAAAAAAAAAAAAAAAAAAAAAAAAAAACGTTATTATAGCCAAATTGTTACTAAAATTCCAACTATAAGTCTCCAGTAAAGTTTTCTCCTTAATAATCCACTAAGATAAGATATTGAAAATGCGATGGATGTGTGGTTTATGTCTAAAGAGAAACTTAGTTGGCACTTTCAAAACAGGCGTAATACTCATCATTGAACATTTGAACAAAACATTTTCACTCTGTCATCATTCAAAGTTTAGTAGTTTTTACCCACCACTCACCATTTATCAATAATTTACTTAAACATATGCATACATGCACAACGTACTCACACAAACAAATTACCTCCCAATAATGAGGTCGGTCAGCATTAAGATAAAAAAGTGAGTCTCACACATGAGATGGGAGGGAGTGTCATGGAGGTAATGCGTAAGTGAGCCTCTCACTCATCCTTTGACATCCAGTTTTACATCAACTAATCTATTTCATTTTGCGTAATGAGGTCGGTCAGCATTAAGATAAAAAAGTGAGTCTCGCACATGAGATAGGAGGGAGTGTCATGGAGGTCATGCGTAAGTGAGCCTCTCACTCATCCTTTGACATCCAGTTTTATCAACTAATCTATTTCATTTTAAGTAAAGTTATATGATATACAACCAATATAGCATAGCTTGATACCGGATATGTTTTGTCTGTTTTTTAAATTTTTTTGTGGTTTTCGGTAGTGTACAAAAGCCTTCAATTCCGACACTTCTAAGAAGAAGTGTGTTTTTATGCTTGTGTAAAAGAGGAACATAAAGCTCGATTTTTTTCCTTTTAAATAAATAGAACATGATGCATTATATAAATGATTCATAATATAGTATGGATTATATTATATTATATTTTTCGTATGTACATGTAGGACTTTTGTAGGTTTGATGTGTGAAGATGAAGTTTTAGCTCAAGCTTATTATTAGACGAGCTCAAAATTCAGCTTGAGTCCTTAAAGACCACACAAAACACTAACTTTAATTATTTCCTTTAAGTGTTTTGGTGATAGGCTTTGTAGCAAGAGAATAAAGTGATCGTAAAATTATAGTTTGGTTGTTTGGTTTAGTTGGCAATTTTTGGAATGATACCCAATTACTTAGAAAAATTGGAGTTATTTTGTTTGTAAAAAGATACTTTGAAAAAAATACAGAAAATAAAAGTTAAAATGATTAGAGTTTTTTTATTTGTTAAAAAATACAAAAAACAAAAATGATTTGTTGAAAGACTTGTTTATATTGGAAGATAAAGTTGACTTGAATTCTTTAATCCTATTGTTGTAGTAAGATTAAAAATTAAGACCAAAAAACTCACAAAATCCCACCAAACTAAATGAGTTCCCACTAAACAAACAACATAAATAGGTATTATACCTCTTTCCATATGTCAAAATCATTATGCCCTTAGCACATTCACATTTGTGATTCCTGCTTTATCTTATTTCCCTTTTGTATTATAAACTAAAATGTTTTACACTCATACACCCAGTTTAAGTACAACAAAATATAATGTAAAAAACACTTTCGATGTTTTGAACACCTAAATCACATTGCTTCCTGACAAAATATATATAATAATTTCCTCAAAGTCCTGTTAAAAATAAATAGAACAATTTCTTTGTAGCTTTTAGCCCCCACTGAACCTCTACCAATACAAGCTAAACTTGCTACACAAAAAATTTGTAAGAAAAACTATGCAATATCCAGTTCTTTACCCTATGCTTTTACCTTCATTAAGGTCAAAAGAATACACACAAAGTTTGTAAACATCGGAATGTACAAAAAAATCCAGAACTTGAACGAATTCTGCCCATCCAGCAACAGCTACATAGATCAAAACTGGCAGAACTGCAACTGCAAAACCAATGGTGGTTGGTACCCTGTTGGCTCGAGTCCATGTCGGATCATATGGCAGCAGCTCAAACCATGTGGGTGATGGCCACTTCCATCAAACGTGTGTGCGGTACACTCAAAGTTGCTATCCCTCTCCTGCAGTTTCTCCTTAGAAAAGCATAAAAGTAATTTATAGCCAGTTTCTTGATGAACCACGAGTCTTTTCGTGCGCGTATGGATACATGGCCAAGAAGATAAACGATCCCCGACTCCTTAGCCATATGTAGGATAGCGAGCTCGTTCTCCAGACTTTTGTCTTGAGCTGAGTTGTTAGGGTCCTTTTCAGGCTCGCGTGAAGTGCTTGGTTCTGATATAACGGGGCGTTTACTGGTTCTGTTTTTGTATTTGGATAACAGAGGGGCACCAAGTGAATAGACAGTGCCGCTTGGATCAAGGAGAACGTGTGGGGACTCATCTTCAGAATCGGTATCGTCGTCCCTATCACTCTCCAATGATCTTTCTTTTGCTTCTCGGCGAATGAATTTCTCGAGGCTTTCAATCAAAAGTTGCTCAAATATCTGGTGATTCTCTCTATGGACATCCTTGTAGCCATACCTGTGAAACATCAGTGTTAAAACAGGATGTGTAACCAAGTCAAATGAAAACATTAATATTACAGGTGGCAGAATGGACAGGTTGGACGGGGCAAAATGGGCTCAGGTCAAATCAAAGTATTTTATTTCGTACTGGTCAAAATAGATTTTGTTGAATTGAGCACCATGACCTGCATAAACTTGTCATTTTTGTAATTAAATAATAGACTAAATATAGAGGTTGTATGCATAGCTGTCTACTTATGACCCGAAATCCTACTTTTTGACTCGCGAATCGACTGGACTCGTAAGAGTCATGATATTAAAGTATAAACCAAATATAAGCAAATTATCCATGCACATTCAAGAATATTACAAGCTCGTTAGTTGAGAGGAGTGATATGCTCACACAATGTATCAGCTGATGATAACCCACATCACATTCAAAATCAAAATGCAAAGTCAAATTAAACAAAATAGGTTTGTCTCTGTATCTACGTTAGTGATTTAAGGTTTCTGTATACTCAAAAATGGAAAACTTTGGAGGGAAGCTTAAAACCAATGGTTAATAGATGAAATTGGTGGTTAATTGAGGAAATTGTTGGGATATGTGGCTGTTTACGTTGCGAGTCGGACAGGACTCGCAAGTCAAAATGCCAAGTCAAAATAAACAAAATTGATGAAATTGGTTAATAGATGAAATTGGTGGTTAATTGAGGAAATTGTTGGGATATGTGGCTGTTTACGTTGCGAGTCGGACAGGACTCGCAAGTCACCTAGCGAGTCGGACGCAGCCATGCGTTGATCTTCGAGTCACCAAGTTTTCTGCCTAAATTGAAAACTATTGGTTGCATGCAACTAAATACACTTCTGTTTTTTTTTTTTTTTTTTTTTTTTTTTTTTTTTTTTTTATTATTATTATTTTTACAAAACTTCAAACTGTTTAACCCATTTCTCTTTTAGTTAATCTAACGTTGGGGTTAACTTAGCAAGCATTAGATTTTTGGAGCAGCAGCAAGCAATAATTGGGAGGTCTGCAGTAATTTTCTCGTAAGAGGGACTAAACATGAAATAGAGCCTCATGATGATGAAACTATACTAATAATTATCTAAGTCATCTCAAAGACTCAAACTAATAATATGATAATAAAAATATACTAATAAATATCTACAAAGCCTGATGATGATAAACCTTACTGATTATCTAGTAAAATTCAACACGCATCCTTTAAAAAAATGTACAAATGACAACATTTTTTTATTATTTATTATTTTTTTTTTTTTGTGCCGAGAAATTCATAAGAAGACAGCCGTTCTAATCTCACGCAATGAAATTAAATTTTAAAAATAATAAGACTATACTTAGGAAACCATCAGTCACTAAATTCAAATGACATTTAAGAGTGCACATGATTATGACACTCTAGAAACATAAAGCATAATACTTGTAATGCAGTTGAGTGTGGCAATTTCGACCTGTTTACTTATGAATGGGTCTACACTCTACACGGATTATGTTATCTCTTATAAGTCCAGCATTTATATGAAATTAAAAATTAAAACATCCCAAATCATTTGCTCAAAAGATTATTCTCTTGTTTCCTATATGTGACACATTAATTTTCTAAATAAAAATTGAAATTTTGAGCAAAAAATGTCTCAAATTGACCTACCCGTATAAAACTTACCCATGGCACCCAATGCCATTACCCAACCCACACGACTGGGCCATTTTGCCACCTCTATTCAAAAGTAGCACCCATATAAACATAAATGGACCTGCTTCAAACTTAAAAGAAACAGATGTACCTGGCAATGCAACGAAATAAGTGGTAGCTTTTTGGACAGACTCGTCGAAACAAGAATCTCTCATTCGGTGGCACAAAAGGAACGGGGACATACTTAATGCACACAAATATAACCATTGAATGGACAGCTGGAAGAGTTGCCAGAAATTGTCCAAATATTGTAGGCACACCTTTTACCAGCTCATTGTAAAGCAATCCAATGCCAGGAGCTCTTACAGTTCCGAGATTGCTACCCAATTGACGCATTACATCCATTGACATCTTTTTCTTGACTTCTGTTTCATACTTGAGCTTGCTGCCATAATTCCATATGTACATTATAAAAAATACAACTGCAGCGAAAACTAATATGAGCCAGCTTCCATCTCTGATGCCCCATAAAACTGACGAAACAAATACAACTTCCAACCCAAGAAAAAGAGCAGAAAACGACAGCACCAAAATGATGTTTATCTGCCATATAAGAAGCATTACGAGGATTACTAAGATAGTACTCATCATCATCACTCCAATCTCAGCAACGCCTGAATTATTATACAAATCTACATTAGGCAGAAAGAAAACTCCATGTGTGTTCATAAGTTATACATATCACTGAAGATGTAAAAGAAGACGGCCTAAGACATATGGGAAGCTATACACATTGAACATCTGAAGCTGAATAATTTAATCTCAAGTATAGTTATACCTCCTGTAGGAGATTCAATCCTCCTTAAATAGTGTAAGTGTGTAACATAATAAATACTAGCATTATGCTTTCAAGAGCCTAATACCTAGTTAGATATATTAAAACAAATCATTAACTTACTCGAGATGGAATGGGCAGGTTGGTTCACGGGTCAATAGGGATTCAAGTGGAAGCAGGTGGACTTTTATACACCCGTAACAGGTCAGAATCGGTTAAACATAAAGTGCTTTTGTTCCTATCAATAGCTAGTGCACTAAAAATAATTTCAAAAGCCATACTGTGTAAAGAATCAATCTAAAACCTTAAATTAAACGATTTAGGACTAAAAACTACACATTGGGCCACTTTCAACCAGGTTGACCCATTTCCTTTTTAACTATAAACTTTTAGTTTTACACATTTGACCCCTAAAAGATATATATAACCAGAATAAACACATTACAACATATATTGTTCAATAATGCAAATTTCACGAGTGCTAACAGATACACTATGCAAAATAAGAGGTTTATGGAAAATCCTCTCAAAAAACTATATCGGCAGTTAAATCTCAAGGCAAGAAGAAAACAAGGATAAAACATCCAATGAACAAAGTGTACCATATTGAATAAACCTTAGCAATTCAAATATATATAAGCCAGGAATTACCATATGCATTTCCAATCTCGTCTGTGCTTGCAATGAAGCAGACAAGAAGAAGAGCAGATGCCAGCAGAAACCAGTTAATCACGGGAATGTAAATCTGACCCATGAACTTACGGGAAGTATGTATGATTTTCAGGCGAGGAAAACACCCGAGTGCTATTGACTGTTTGACACAAGAGAAAGTTGCTGTTGTCATTGTTCTACTAGCGATCAATGCGGCAATATTAGCAATGAAAAAAACTGGCCAAAAAGTAGCAACTGCAGACATTACAAGAAATACACCAAGTATTAGCGATACACATATTACAAATACATGACTTCTTGCAATCTAGGCTCAAAGATGCTTCAAATGTTAGTAATCAACATGTCTAAAATAAGAATAGGGACGTTTGGATTATTTTTTGAGAGCCTAAATGATGTTAAACAATGAGAATTAGACAAGTAAATGTAAGAAAACAATGAGTTGTGGAGGATAGTTTTTGGATATGCTGCTGCTGATTGAAGATGTAATAATCAGCTAATCAAATTTTTGACAATTCTGTTCATTCAATGAAAAAGATAAAATGGCCAAAAATACATTTTTGTGATGAAACGAGAGACATGTTAATCTGTCACCCAAATTAGGTTGAAAAAACAGGTAACTGTTACCCTTAGATAATCAGTTTTATCGCAGCATGTTACTGTTTTTAACCCCTAAATATCCTGAGATAATCAGGCACATTAATTAGATTTATTTCAAAACTGCAAATCTAAATACCCCCTAAGTTAACTGAAGTTAACGCGTGGTAGGCTGCTAGAGACAGAGAAGGAAGCTCACTTGGGATAGAAGAAAAGAAAGGTTGTTTTGCATCACCATTGTTATTCATGAGGTAGGCAGCTTGACCCAGGTAACCCAGTAAAAGGCACGGTAGTACAAGGAAAGTAAATATAAGCTGAAAAATGGAGTTCCAACTACAGTAAGTAGACTCCCAACATCAGATGAAAGCAACAAAAAGAAAATTGGAAAAATGTGCATTCAAACATATCAAACTGAATGTTAATAACTTAATATTATGCATCCTTACCTGGATAGCTCCAACAGAAAAATAGCAAAGATCAGCAAACATTGCTTCTGAGCCTGAAGTATACCAGCAGAAAAGAAACAAAGTGTCATTGCTTCTGAACCTATAATTGTTACATACACCAGCTTAAAGCCAACAACAGTTAGCTATTATGGTACTTTTCAATTGCCTGCCAACAATATATCGTAATCAATCTAACTCCCACAAGTTTAATTATTTCAAGAAAAATCGGAGGTGTCCTCAACAACATTGTGTTGGTGTCTATTGGGAAAAAAACAGACCGGAACCATATGATTGAGAAGAATGGAACTGGTTGACAGTACCGTAAACCGCATAAAAAAATTGGGATTAAAGTTTATAAAACTATAAATGTAACATGCCGTTGTTTCAAGTTCAAAAGTACCTAGAAAAACCGCCCCGGTTCCAGTCTTGGATATGACAGAACTAAACCGAATCAAACCAATTTTTGGAAATATCTCGAATAAGAACCAGATTTTTTTTGAAATTCTAATTCATTTCTTGCTTTTGTCAGTCCAGACTGAGTTTTGTCCACCTCAAATCTAAATTGCTAGAACAGAGAGATGAAGAATTAAAGTTTAAAGCAGTATAAGCATTTACCAGTTGCACAGAGTAGACATCCACCCAGAGAGTACCAAGCCTTAGTTGGGTTCCTCTTGAAATAGTAATAGATGTGAATAGGATTAAACGCCTTTAACACACTGCTGTCATGTTTCACAAGGTTGTAAATGCCAATCCCTCCAAGGGAGCAAAACCATACAAATAAGGCTGGACCAAGAGCAAGTCCAATCTTGCTTGTTCCAATTCTTTGTACACTGAACAAAACAATAAGATATGCAACTGAAATCATCACCACATGATCTGCAGTAGAGGCAAAAAGAAAATATGAAACTGGTCAAAAGAGTATTGTAATATCTTCAACCCAATACAAAGCAAGTTGGCAAATAGGGACACTAGCGCAATATTCTAGACCTGATTCCCCTTCCTAATTTACTTCTGGTTGATTCCAAGAACAAGACGTAGCAATACCCATTTACTTAGGGGGTGCTTGGTTCATTTTAGGTAATGGAAATAGGAATAACAATGAGAATACTAAGGAATATAATGGGTATTCCCATTATAATTGATTGTGCTTGGTTAATAATGTGCAAACACTAACCCACTTCTTATAAATAAACAACTTTGAAATATTTTAAAGCCACCTTAACCGTGATACTTTGAACATTTGATTTTAGTTGATATCATGAGCACCTTCAAATTATTGTACAATTATTTTTGAGAATTAACATTAAACAATAGAAAATAATAAGATATTATATTAAAAAAAAAAATGTATTTTTTGTTGGTTATGAAGGAAGGAAGAAAAATATGCATAAATATGATTACTTGGTTCATTCCCCTCAAATTAGAGGGGAATGGTGGATTGCCCAATAATGAGTAATGGTTCATTAGCCTCTAACCAAGCACACCCAAATCGTGTTTATTTTGGGATGTTTACTATCTCCAACACATCACATCAGTGGGTATTTGAAAACGTGGTTAATAAGGAACCTGCTCAAACTGGTCAAAAGTCGTCCAAAGTGTTCTTAAATGCTTAAAAACTCCTACATAGTTTAATTAGGAAAAAAAAGTATCTAGATTGAAGTATATGTTTTTAAAAATTATTTAGAACACAGATAATTTGTAAAGCTCGAAAAAAAGATTTGATAGACAGGACTGTAAAAGAAAGTTACCCGCTACACATCCTGCCTCAACCCCCCCCCCCCCCCCCCCCCCTTCCCATTTTAACAATGTGACCCAAGTACAGTTAAGGATCAAATAGATGTTTGAAACTTTGAACTTTGAAGCTGTAATTTGTGTTGAAATCTCGGTAGTGACCTAACTGGGACATTGTATTACCATCAACAAACAATTCTTGATAACAAGCCCTTATGAATAATAAGCTAAGGATGAAGGAGGACCACCAAGGGGATGAATACGGCTTACACGAACGTTATAGTAAAAAAACTAGTGAATGATGACCCAGCTAAGTATGAATGGGCCAATTTGTTATAGGTCAGAAATTCATAACTAAAACTTTTTTGACATCATACATGAGCTATTTCAAGTGGTCCTTTCAACTAAAAGGTCTATACCAGGCCTAATTATCTATCCATGTCAAGTATGCTATAAAAGCAAGCTAAAGCCTATCACATTATATAATTTATACGCAAGTGTTTCCGTCTAATCAGAATTTATAAGCCACTTCTATGCAATACACCTTCCCAAACACGAGGTTCAAGACGCATATGTATTACTTTGACTTTGAGAAACTAATATATAGAAAGAGGAGAACAAATGTAACACCACTATCCTGTTGATCATCACAAAACAACGCAAACAGTTATCTATTTATCATTGGGCCATAAGGATTAGTTAGGGTATCATATCACCTTCTTCAACCATGGGAAGTCCAACCTTTAAACCACGAACAGCAGACATGACTGCACAGCAGAATTTTTTTAAATTTGTTAAAACAGATGGCTTCAAGATTCTCAAGAAAAACAACATGACGTTAGTTAGTTTTAGGGGTTTGTGAATCAAAATCTTTCAAAGAGAAAGAGAGAGCATTGAAAAAACTAGTAGAAAACCTGACATTGCAGGCGTAACCACCCCATCAGCTATCACCATGGAAGTACCAGCAAGCACCAACATCAAAAGAAGCTTTTTCAGTCCTAGTGAAGCCTCAAGGCGCTCTTTAATTTTAAGTGACCTCTCAAGTTCGGGAGATGGAACCTTCAACTTGAAGGTTGATATACGTGCATCAGAAGTAAGCTGATTTGGGAGTAGACTGACCTTAGCATGCCTACATATAAGTGAGTATAAAGCAAATGTACCACCTGGAACAAACACATCGTAAAAAGCAATGAGCATTTTTAACTTAAAGGGATATCTTTTTGTAATGACAAATACAACTTATACAAAAATTCTTTCCACATGTGAGCATAATATTAAAACGAAATAGGATTTGTTATGACTTACCTTCACCATCATCATTTGCCCAAAGAACGACGAGGACATACTTGATCAATGGGATCAAAATCAGTGTATATATAACAAGGGATAAAGCTCCAATAATATCCTCCTTTCCATCTATTGGAGCCCTGCTGAACATCACACTGAAAGTATATAGCGGACTTGTTCCAACGTCCCCAAAGACAATCCCGAGTGTTTGAAAAGCCAGTTTCACACTCTTCATAAACGTAACATCCTGCACATACAGTTTAAACTTTTTTTATTGGCAAATACTAATATAAATCTTCACGTTACACAACTGCATTAGTTTCCTCCTTTTCTCTTGAACAAACTATACATAGCACTTATTAAGGATCAGTTTTACACAGGGACTCAACAGTTCTTTTCTAGTACTTCAGGGACTGGTTATGTCATCCTCTAAAAGTTTATTTGAGTTAGTATAAAAAATAGGAGATAGTCAGTGTTTGGTAGCTTTGCTCATATTTTGTGTGTGTAAACAAAGGCGTAAACTCATTAGAGTTGTTCTCTGTGAGTGAGTGTCTCAAGCTGTTCTTGAGATCACTAGTGTTTGGTTAGCGTTTCGTTAAGCTGTTCTTAGCTAATCGTATAACTGATTGTAACTACCTATTCCATTGTAACCGTCATTCACTTCATCAATTACATTTCGAAACTTAACCGCACTAAAAAAAACATGTCTGTCTATAAATCTGCGTAGTTATAATGTTTCAAGGTTAACCCGTGAATAAGGTCGATAAAGACAGCAATCAACTTGATCACAGCTGATGCGAAGTGGTATTTTTATTCACGCATCAGTGGTATCCTTAAATTATTTGTGTGTATTGGGAGACAGCTGTGAAATAGAACAGTAGCACAAACTCTAGCTTGAATTAAACGGTGTTCCTAAGTCTCTACACCTGCTAAAATTAACCAAGACTCCAAGAGTACGTAGTTATGTCATGGGGAAAAGATGTATGGTCAATAACCAAGCTATGTGTGACGTGAAGATTTCGAATATCAGAAGGGTAAATTTGAACTTTGTATAACGTAACTTGTTGGTGTTGAAGTTTAAATCATGACAATCTATTTCTAGAGAATACAGAACTCCATGATCTATAGTTAGCACATTACTTAAGAACAAAAGAACTGTCCTAGCAAAACAATTGATGATATCACTTTCGAGTTTTGCTTTTGCATACTAAATAAATAGAACATATAGGTAGAATTTTATTAGAAAAAGTACAATTAGAAATATTAAGCTAATAGTAGTTCGTACTGTAAATCTAAAAACAATAAGAACTACGGCAGCTTTTAGCTGGTTATTAGTATTTGATCTAGATCCCCAATCTACCATGGGATCTCTGTATTATTCGATTAGACCCAAGAGAAGACGTAAGGATATAAAGTAAACAGCAGAAAGAGGCCAATAAAAGAACATGTGGCATCCTTTTAATTAAGGAAATCCTAAAATTTGACACTTGGTATCGTGACAAACTATGTAATTGAGCACATGTTATTTGTTTCTTGTAAAGGTTGTGCATTAACATGCTTCGGGACCACATTAGTAAATATCTGGTCCATGCAACATGATGTGTGCCTTGTCTAGTTGGCTATGGATAAGCTAGAATCGCTTTCTATATCCCCACCAAAGAAAAACAGCATATGCCTAATACACAAGAATTGAAATTAAATAGAACATTTACTCCTACCTTTGATCATAGTGTCCTTACCCTTATACTCACACACAAACACACACCAAGACATATATATGCTACACATTTTACTCACATATATACATACACAGACCCTTGACAGAGGTCTTTCTAAAAGCAGTCCCTCTACCCTTGGGTAGGGGTGTGACTGTCTACATCCACCTCCCAAATATTATGCAATGGTATGCTCTATCTCAGCTTAATAATCGTATACTGAAAATAAACACTGTAAAAAATCGAGCACTGTCAAGTGTTTAACTGTTTCTAGAACTAAACCTATGCGGCAATTTGGCTTCAATAATCTAGTCTAAACTTAATAACCTCCTCAAAACCCGTGAAGTTAAAATACAACGATGGTTGCAAGCACTTACAAATGCATAAATGTATACTAGACTGGATTCGCAACTTCCACTCAATTTCAAAGAGCTTGATCCTTAACATTACGATTCGCATAAACTATAACAGAACTACTCAACTTAAAATCATACTACAACTCAAAACCTTGCTATCATTAATCCAAACCACTTGAAAACAAACATTATTATCACTCACACTTATGGGGCGTTTGGATTAGCTTATTTTTCCAGCTTATGGTCTTATTCGAAACTGAAAAAGCCCATAAGCTCACTTATTTCAACATATACCTTTATCAGCACTTATATCTTATTTAAGTCCATAAACTCAACTTTATATGCTCATAAGCTTTTCAAATACAATTAAGCCCATAAGCCAGCAAAATAAACTAATCCAAGCAATATTAAGGGGCGTCTGTTTAAGCTTATTTTTTGGCTTATGGCCTTATGTGATTTTGGCTTATATTTCATTTGCCAATTTTTTCGGCTTATTTTGAAACTTATGTAAACTTATTATGTCCTAATGCGCTTATATAAGCCGATAAGTTTCAAAATAAGACAGGGAAACTTGAGCTTATGAAACATAAGCCGAAATCATATAACCTCGTAAGCCCAAAAATGAACTTAAACAATAATTTTATAATCTTAGGGGGTGTTTGTTTAGGCTTATATAGCTGGCTTATGGCTTATTTGATTTTGGGCTTATGTTTCGTAAGCTAACTTTTGTGGATTTTTTTTTTTTTTTTTTTTTTTTTTTTGGCTTATATAAGTTTATTAGGTTATAATAAGTTTATATAAGCCGAAAAGTTCTAAAATAAGCCACAAAAACTGAGCTTGTTTGTTTAAGCTTATATGTGAGCTTATGAGCTTATTTGATTTCGGCTTATATTTCATAAGCCCCAATTTTCCGGCATATTTTAAGATTTTGGTGCTTATATAAGTTTAACATATTATAATAAACTTATATAAGCCCACACGCCTCAAAATAAGCCAGAAAAGCTCATAAGCCACATATAAGCTTAAACAAACACCCCATAAAACCAAATAAGCCATAAGCCGAAACAAACAACCCCCCCCCCCCCCCCCCCAACTCTGTCATAACAATCCAGATGAGTGAAAAAGGTACCTCGAAATCGTTACGTTGACCAGTACCGGAGACTTCAAGCGTCTCGACATCCAAGGAATCAATCAAGGGACCAGTCCTGATCAACCTTCCATTATCTTCTTCATCTTCTGAATCCATACCATTTCTCAACGGCAATTCATCCTCATCATCATCACCACGTCGATAATGATGATCAATTGACTCCATTGAAGAAATATCATCTTGTAATACCCAACGGCTTGACTCAATTGAATCCATTGAACTGTTGTATCTTACCGATCCATTTTCTTCTGCCATTTTAATACTATTAAATCTTTTTAGTCAGGAAAGTTTAGTAGGTACATTTCTGTGTGTCGATTAAAAAGATTTGAGTTTATATATAGAGAGGGGAGTTTGGACACTTTATGCCTTTTGTTAGTTAGTTAAAGGTCAACATAAAACCTCGTGTGTCATACACCTAACCATATGTAAACATACATGGACGAAAATGTAACTTGTGGCGCAGTAGTTTTTATTTTTCCGGTCTTTTATACATCATATTTTTAGATTATATAGTGGAGCCAGGAAACTTTTCGTGGGAGGGCTGAAGTAAATCTTTTTCGGGAAATACATTGAATGGAGGGTCGAAATAATTTTTTTTTCAAGAAATACACATGAAATCTCGAAAAAATACACTAACGGACTTAAGCCTAGGGGGCCGGGACACTTCCCGGTCCCTTAATAGCTCCGCCCCTGATTATATCTGCTGTGTATTTTGTGATCATTCTACTTTTTTATTTGAATGAAAATTTTGGTAAATAGAAGGTTAAATGGTCACAAAATATATGCAACTTAAAAGTATATGTGATGTCTCAACTTCAATTTCTGCTAGGTGTAAACAACTTTAAAGTGATCATGGCAACTTCCTGAAACATGAGGGGTTTACCTGGTTTGAGTCTATTTGGTGAAGCCTATGAGTTAATCGGCTAAAAGGTCAAAAACCATAGTTAAAAAAATAAAAATAAATAAAATAAATAAATAAAGATTGTGACACAAGAAAGCAAAACATGACAAGTTAGTTACATTTTCGTGCCAATTGCCCCATATTTATATTTATGTTATTGATTTTCACATTTTAAAGAAGATAAATTGCACGAAAAAGTAACTCACTTACACTGTGTTCTCAAGTTTGAGAAAAGAGTGAAAAGGGAAAAAAGTGGGTGAAAAGAAAATTTGTTATGTTCTAAGTTTTTTGGAGTAGAGGAAGTAAAAATGAAAAGGAATGAAAGTGGAAGTATGTGCAAGTGATTATTATTCCAAAAGCTCCATCCCAATAACTTATCTTATCTTATATTATATAAAGCTTAAGTAGCCTTATAAATGTAAAGGGGTCATAATAAATGTCTCAAGAATTGGTTCTATCATATGAAGCCTTCAACATTCATTCCAAGCAACTCAAACATCTCAATTAGTATATGTACATTGATTTCAAGCAACTCAAACGTCTCAATTAATAGTGGTTAGTCTTTTTTACCTTCTCGTCCATAAGTTACAAATATTTTATCAACTATATAATGTGTCAAAAATCACACACAACAAACCACAACTTCTTCCACACCGCGTGCATATTGGGCTACAACTTATTATGGTGGTAAAGTAAGCATCATATCGTCTTATTTATTTAGCATATTGATTTATATTGTTTTATGTAAATTTCACGTATGTTTTGTGTGTGTAACAATGTAGGACATAAAGATGGTGCTTAGGAGGTTTGGTAGTAACATCATCTTCTCTAATGGTTTAAAAGATCCTACACATCGTTGTCTTATCAATTAAGTGAAACATGCACGAACATTTTCAATTTGATCGAAAATGCAATATATTGATTAATTGTATTTAAGTTACTTATGATCAACTATATCTAATTGTTTTTTGCAGCGCGTCAAGAAGCATTAAAGAAAGAGATCGAGAAGTCACAAAAATTGTATCAAGAACAAAACATGCAAAAGGCCAATGAACAACAATGACAAATACAACAACAACAACAATGCCACGGCGACCGGTGGAATGAATACTTAGCATTCATATTAATAGTACGTTACAAATTAAACATGCAATATTTTACTTCATGTAATACCGATAAACGGGCTAATACTATTGATTCGTTAGCAAGTAAGTTTATTGAAAATAATGTGTCGAGCATTCAATTTTTAGTCAATAATTATTACTACACTTTGTTGGTGCATTTTAATATTTTTGCTCTTAATGTAGTTTTTTGTCTTGCGGTGTGTTAATGTCACTTTCTTAATTAAACGTCTTGGAATATTGCGTGACTTTGATATTTGATATGACTGTGTAACTTATGTCGATGTTACATATTGAAAATGCGAAAGTATATAATAAAAATATTTTCACACTATCATCTTAACAATGATAATCTTCAAAATCAAAAAAGTATATAAATGAGAAGAAAATTGTGTTTGATTAAATATCGGGTCTATTGGTTGATTGGAGCGGGTTTATGATTCGGACTTGGGTCATTTGATCTGATTTTTTATTATACGAGTTATAATTTATACTCTTGAATATAATAATTACTTTAATGTTTTATGTTTTTATAGTTTTGTTTAAAATGAATTTTTTATAGTTCACTTTTAATAATGTCATTTATTTGAATAACGAAGTCCGTTTTTCACAAAATATGAGAGTTTCAAACATGAACCGAAAATTAGTCCCGAACATTACGAAAAAACAATTAGATCTAACATGTGTGCATTGTATGGGTCCTGAGGCATTCCAAACCTATGTGCATCGCACGGGGATTAATATAAAAGGTCTCCAACATTAATGTCATTGCTTCATATTTAAAATAATTTATGTAATTTATACATATTAAAAAATTACATGTGAAGAGACTCATTTCAATGTAACATCTTGAAAAAAGTCTCTTCACATATACTCTTTTAACAACCCGACAATTTACATAATCATTTTCGCACGGGTCCTGAGGCAACCCAAGTTATTTATGACTAAAATTAGTGGGAAACATAGTTTTTGACACGACCTCAATTAAAACTGACATAAATAAAGGCACCAATATTTTTCATGTAATGCAAACAAAAGTTGTGGTAACATCACAACTTATGAACTTATTGACCAACAAAAGTTGTGGTAACATCACAACTTAGGAACTTTTGTCAATAAACTATTTTAAATGTGTGTCATGCTTAGAAAAGGTGCGATACCATCACAATTTAGATATATAATGATGAAAATAAGTGTCGAAGCTTACATGTCAATAAACTATTTTAAATGTGTGTCATGCTTAGAAAAAGTGTGATACAATCACAACTTAGATATATAATGACGAAAATATGTGCCGAATATTACATATTAGTTTTATATCAAAATATAGGGATGTTACAATTTTGAGAATAAATACAAAATCTAAACTTTACAAATAACTACTAATATGTCATAAAAAGTTTAAATATAATGTTACAATCTTGAGAATAAATACAAAATATAAACTTCATAAATAACTACTAATATGTCATTAAAAGATTAAATATAAAATTTACCGATCAACTAAGGTCATACTTACAAAAGTCTAATAACGAAAAAAAATATTTCACATTACACTATGACCAATTAGATAGAGCCCGTGTGCAACGCACGGGTCTGAATTACTCGTATATTATATAAAGCTTAAGTAGCCTTATAAATGTAAAGGGGTCATAATAAATGTCCCAAGAATTGATTCTATCATATGAAGCCTTCAACATTGATCCCAAGCAACTCAAACATCTCAATTAGTATGTGTACATTGATTTCAAGCAACTCAAACGTCTCAATAAATAGTGGTTAGTCTTTTTACCTTCCCGTCCATAAGTTACAAATATTTTATCAACTATATAATGTGTCAAAAATCACACACAACAAACCACAACTTCCTCCACACCGCGTGCATATTGGGCTACAAATTATTATAGTGGTAAAGTAAGCATCATATCGTCTTACTTATTTAGCATATTGATTTATATTGTTTTATGTAAATTTCACGTGTGTTTTGTGTGTGTAACAATGTAGGACATAAAGATGGTGCTTAGGAGGTTTGGTAGTAACATCATCTTCTCTAATGGTTTAAGAGATCCTACACATCGTTGTCTTATCAATTAAGTGGAACATGCACGAACATTTTCAATTTGATCGAAAATGCAATATATTGATTAACTGTATTTAAGTTACTTACGATCAACTATATCTAATTGTTTTTTGCAGCGCGTCAAGAAGCATTAAAGAAAGAGATAGAGAAGTCACAAAAATTGTATCAAGAAAAAACATGCAAAAGGCCAATGAACAACAACGACAAAGACAACAACAACAACAACAAGAACAACAACAACGAGAAGAACAACGTCACGGCCACCGGTGGAATGAATACTTAACATTCATATTAATAGTACGTTATAAATTAAACATGCAATATTTTACTTTATGTAATACCGATAAACGGGCTAATACTATTGATTCGTTAGCAAGTAAGTTTATAGAAAATAATGTGTCGAGCATTCATTTTTAGTCAATAATTATTACTACACTTTGTTGGTGCATTTTAATATTTTTGCTCTTAATGTAGTTTTTTGTCTTGCGGTGTGTTAATGTCACTTTTTTAATTAAACGTCTTGAAATATTGCGTGACTTTGATATTTGATATAACTGTGTAAATTATGTCGATGTTACGTACTGAAAATGGGGTAGTATATAATAAAAATATCTTCACACTATCATCTTAACAATGAGAATCTTCTAAATCGAAGAAGTATATAAAGGAGAAGAAAATTGTGTTTAGTTAAATGTCGAGTCTATTGATTGATTGGAGCGGGTTTATGATTCGGACTTGGGTCATTGGATCTGATTTTTTATTATACGAGTTATAATTTATACTCTTGAATATAATAATTACTTTAATGTTTTATGTTTTTATAGTTTTGTTAAAAAGTAAAAAAAATTTTATAGTTCGCTTTTAATAATGTCATTTATTTGAACAACGAAGTCCGTTTTCACAAAAAACGATAGTTTCAAACATGAACCGAAAATTAGTCCCGAACATTACGAAAAAAAACTAGATACAACATGTGTGCATTGCATGGGTCCTGAGGCATTCCAAACCTATGTGCATCGCACGGGGATTAATATAAAAGGTCTCTAACATTAATGTCATCGCTTCATATTTAAAATAATTTATGTAACTTATACATATTAAAAAAATTACATGTGAAGAGACTCTTTTTAATGTAACATCTTGAAAAAAGTCTCTTCACATATACTCTTTTAATCAGTGTTGCAATAATCGGCCTTGGCGGCCGATTAATCGACGATTAATCGCTAGGCGGGGATTAACCGCCACGATTTTTGTTAATTGGCCTTATTAATCGGTTTGGTCAAAAATCGGTCAACATACGGATTAATCAGATAAAAATCGGTCAAATCGGGCATAAATCAGCCAAATCGGGCGTAAATCGGATAAATCAGCAAACTCGGTTACGGATAGAAATCGGTCAAATCAGGGATAAATCCGCCAAATCGGAAAAAAAATCGGCTAGATCGGCCAAATCGGGCATATAGTTTCAAATTTTTTTAATTTTATATATAAAAAATCCAATCCGATTAGTCCTCGATTAATCCCCGCCTAACCGATTAATCGCTAGGCGGTACCCGGCCGCCACGCTACCGCCTAGCGATTTTTGCAACATTGCTTTTAATGTCAATAAACTATTGTTGTATATTTGAGCCTCACAATCATAATAACAACCCGACAATTTACACAATCATTTTCGCACGGGTCCTGAGGCAAACCAAGCTATTTATGACGAAAATCAGTAACAAAAATAGTTTTTGACTCGACCTCAATTAAAACTGACAGAAATAAAGGCACAAACATTTTTCAGGCCATGCTAACAAAAGTTGTGGTAACATCACAACTTAAGAACTTATTGACCAACAAAATTTGTGGTAACATCACAACGTAGGAACTTATTTTCAATAAACTATTTTAAATGTGTGTCATGCTTAGAAAATGTGTCATACAATCACAACTTAGATATATAATGACGAAAATATATGCTGAAGATTACATATTAGTTTTATATCAAAATATAGGGATGTTACAATTTTGAGAATAAATACAAAATCTAAACTTTATAAATAACTACTAATATGTCATAAAAAGTTTAAATATAATGTTACAATCTTGAGAATAAATACAAAATATAAACTTTATAAATAACTACTAATATGTCATAAAAAGTTTAAATATAAAATTTACCTATCAACTAAGGTCATACTTACAAAAGTCTAATAACGAAAAAAATTATTTCACATTAAACTATAACCAATTAGATAGAGCCCGTGTGCAACGCACGAGTTTGAATTACTCGTATACTAAAAGCTTAAGTTGTCTTATAAATGCAAAGTGCTCACAATAAATGTTCATGAATTGAAAGTGAAATGTGGAGACTTCATGTGTTAGTACATTGATTTAATAGTCATGCATAAAGGTAAGTACATAAGATTAGAGATTTGAGTAATTGAAAAAATTTGTACAGTACAAGATAGTTTAAGCAACATCAAAAGTATATCAATTACACAATATTATTGGATAGCTTAATTTAATGTGCAAGAGGATTTGTGCGCAAATTGTAGTACGGTACAAGGTAGTATAAGCAACATGAAAAGTATATTTTCTATACTATCTAAAGATTGGACTGCTTAATTTAATGCGCAAGAGGCATTGTGCACAAAAGTTTGTACGGTATAACATGTTTCAAGCCATCTCTAAACCTCAAAGAATACAAACCAAAAATGCCATGAATGCATAAATTAAATACACCAATTAGTGGTTAGTCTTTTTACCTTCCCGTCCATAAGTTACAAATATTTTATCAACTATATAATGTGTCAAAAATCACACACAACAAACCACAACTTCCTCCACACCGCGTGCACATTGGGCTACAACTTATTATGGTGGTAAAGTAAGCATCATATCGTCTTACTTATTTAGCATATTGATTTATATTATTTTATGTAAATTTCACGTGTGTTTTGTGGGTGTAACAATGTATGACATAAAGATGATGTTTAGTAGGTTTGGTAGTAACATCATCTTCTCTAATGATTTAAGAGATCTTACACATCGTTGTCTTATCAATTAAGTAAAACATGCACGAACGTTTTTACTTTGATAAAAAATGCAATATATTGATTAACTGTATTTAAGTTACTAACGATCAACTATATCTAATTGTTTTTTGTAGCGCATCAAGAAGCATTAAAGAAAAAGATCGAGAAGTCACAAAAATTGTATCAAGAACAAAACATGCAAAAGGCCAATGAACAACAACGATAAAGACAACAACAACAACAACAACAACAACAACGTCACGACCACCGGTGGGATGAATACTTAGCATTCATATTAATAATACGTTATAAATTAAACATGCAATATTTTACTTCATGTAATACCGATAAACGGGCTAATACTATTGATTCGTTAGCAAGTAAGTTTATTGAAAATAATGTGACGAGGATTCAATTTTTAGTCAATAATTATTACAACACTTTGTTGGTGCATTTTAATATTTTTTCTCTTAATGTAGTTTTTTGTCTTGTTGTGTGTTAGTGCCACTTTCTTAATTAAACGTCTTGGAATATTGCGTGACTTTGATATTTGATATGACTGTGTAAATTATGTCGATGTTACATATTGAAAATGGTAGTATATAATAAAAATATCTTCACACTATCATCTTAACAATGAGAATCTTCTAAATCGAAGAAGTATATAAAGAAGAAGAAAATTGTATTTCAAATGTTATCATACACCTATCACGAGGTAAGCATTATTCATTTGAGTTTGAGATCATGTGGGTTACTAATGAATGCTCCAAATTCGATATTATAGTTTATGGAAAAATGTTGTAATAATGCATTAATTAAAAAATAATTTGTATAACTTACTCATATTAAAAGATTACATATGAAAAACCTCATTTAAATATAACATTTTGTAAAAAAACCTCTTCACATTAAAGAAAGAGATCGCGAAGTCATGAAAATTGTATCAAGAACAAAACATGCAAAATGTCAATGAACAACAACGACAAAGACAACAACAACAAGAACAATGCCACGGCTACCGGTGTCAATATAGATAAATACTTAGCATTCATATTAATAATACGTTACAAATTAAACATGCAATATCTTACTATATGAATTATAATTTATTATACGAATTATAGTTTATACTCTTGAATATACTAATTACTTTAATTTTTTATGTTTTAATAGTTTTGTTAAAAAGGAAATTTGTTTTATAGTTTGATGATACGTAAATAGGTGGGTACGGATCACGTATTTGAAGAGTCGAATATAGTTATCTATCTATACCTGCAACCTAGTATCATTTAACTAAAGCTAATGATGTATGTAGATAATGTCTAACGAAAGTACGGCGGGTCATGCTGAGGTGTAGAATGATTTCATCTCGGGTGGCGATTCCCCTACTAGTAACTCATATTTTTCATATGGTTTTACGCCACATATCCGGAGTCGGAGCCGAGGCACTGATAACGAGAAAGAGGGCGCATTTAGAATGACAAGATAATTCTCTTATGAGTATACCATTTTCATCAGAGAGAAATGAAGGAATGTTGGGTGCCCTTTCGAATGCTTCGCTTGCTGCTATTTATAGAAGAAATGCGAATCTAAATATTCGTTTTAGATTTGGGAATATATTCTTTTGGCGGGACCCACTGTTGTAAACATTTTATCCGTTTAGGATGATACATCATCTTTGGTCAGGTATGCGTATTTCTTTATTATTCAGTGGGACCCAGAAGGAATATATTCTTTTGGCGAGACCCATTGTTATAAACATTTTATTTTTGTATATGGGATATGTTATCAAGCCCCCAATTCATATGTTTGTATATTTTATAAATATATGAATTTTAGTTTTATTTGCAGTATGTATTTATTGTCAATATTACGTAGCTTTTACTTTTTATTTCTTACTTCATTATTTAATGGATAAATGAAAGTGACTTCTCTAATAAGTAAATAGAGTGTCCAGTTGTATGCAAGTCTATTACTAGATCCTGTTGTATAGGACACTTATCTTATTTATATGGACTTAGGTAGTAGACACTCATTGCCTACATCCCGTAGGTGCTTATCCGTGAGCTCCAATGAGTAGTATATATGGGATGGTACTTTGGGGACCATTGGTGTATATTCACTTATGGACGAAACATACACTCAAGCTATTGTACTCTTTGTATGTCCTATATAACCAATAACTTTCTATGTACTAACTGTTGTCTTAGATAGTATATAATCAATTCTTGCCATGCATATACAACCAATTGGGGACCATTGGTGTATATTCACTTAGTGTTCCCATGCATATATAACCAGCTATTGTCATGCATATATCTTTTTTTTAACTTATTATTATTATTATTATTATTATTTTTTGTAGGAACCTCCGTTGAACGTGGAGCCTCTGTTTATTGTGGATCCTTATTTGGTGAATATGGCACCCGGACCTGTTACGCCCGATGGTACTGTACCAGAGTTAAGCCTTGGTTCGTATCCGGTTGTGGATAGTAATGGTATGCTTCCGACTCATGGCCATGCCACTCAAGAGGAGGTTAATCCGAACTGGGAGTATAACCTCTAGGCTGAGAACCAGACCCTAAGGAGTGCTAATGAGGAGCTCCGTATCCAACTCCAGAAGGCTAGGGAGAGAGAGCTTGCGGCCGAGCGCCAGTTTAACGATCTCCAAGTAGTGATCCAAGCTCGCGATAACTCAATCTCATCTTATGTGAGCGAGGTTGATCATCTCCAATACGAGCAGCGAGTGATGGTGGCTGAGATTGGGGTCTTAGAGGAAGAGGTTGTTCACCTTCGTCGGGGCCAGTCATCTCATCGCCGTCGTTAGGCGGTCTGTTGTGTGCAAGGAGCAGGTGTGTTTCAGATAAGTGAAGGAATGACAAGCTTTTATGTTTAAGTCTTTTAAGTTTTAGCCTAGCCTCTTTAAGGAAATTTTCAACGTTCATGCTTATTGTATAGGCCCTAAATAAAACGGATGTGAAATAATGTTTCTCGATGTAATATGTAAAGTGGCTTTTACTATAATGAATCGCTTATGTTCTTGTTTTGGGTTGTGTTTATTGTATGCACTAAAATAGGTTTCATGAATCTCAGTCATGAATTAATAATTATAATACTGAGCTTTTTTAAACTGTGGTGCATGTTGGCTTTTGCTTTTTCGAAAGTAAACAATCTAGAACCATATAGTTTGGCAATGGACATGACTACTTATAAAAATATTTAGTACTTTCAGTAGACATTCTCAATGATGTATGAAGATAAATGATGGTTAAATTTTGAAATGTGAATCAAGCGACTGTATATGATTTGAAAATGATATTAAACATAATGTGAGTGATTATGCCATTATGTGTGTATTAAAAGGATAAACACATCCGTAATTTTGTTAAATTTTGTTTCATACTGAGAAAAAAATGGGAGACCACATGATATATTATGAGGTACAACATAAGCCATGTTATGGCTCCATCGTAGTGGGTAATTTAGCCATATATTGGATGCTTTGTATATGTATTAAAATGCATGGAAAAAATAGACACAAGTGTAATATATAAAAAAGATATTTGTTAAATTGTATAACAGTATTTGTTGCTAAATCATGTGATGAAACAAACATGTTTTTGTGACTTGTGAGTTGGTTTTAAGATGGGACGCCAATAGTTTAATATGATAAACTGATAATAGTTCAGGTTACTGATTGGTAAAAAGATGATCAGAGTCTAGCATAAATGTCTTCTTTTTCTCTATAGTTTTAACAAATATACCATTTGGTTTCATGAAACTAATAGCCATAAAATATACGACATCTGACCTAAGGGTAATTGTAACCGGGCGTGTTCATCTGCTTTACGTCACACGTGTGAACACTTACTGTTTTCTTTTGTGTTAGCGAATGGTTTGCATAACTATTTCGTTTGGCTGGCATTTATATATCGTTCGAACGTTTTCAAGCATCATTCCTCGAATGTCGGAATGTTCGTTGCAAATTAATGTTCAAAAAGCATGAACTTTATTATTAATCGTCGTGCGACCATTATTTATATTACATCAGTAAGCTTTAGCAGTCTTTTTTTTTTTACATGTGGGATACATCTCTTTTTCTAGGATGTGCGCTCCCGTTTGATTTTCAGAACTGATACTTTCGGAGGTTACTAATGTGCCACGTTCTAGGGATAAGGCGGCCTTCCATGTCAGCTAATGTATACGTTCCCTTCTGTTTTACATTAGTGATTTGATATGGCCCTTCCCACTTGGGGTCTAATTTACGTTGTCCTTCTTGGCGGCTTGCCTCATTTTTTCGAAGAACGAAATCACCAATTTTAAGGACCTTGTGTTTAACTCTTCGATTGTAGTATCTTTCGGTCGACGTCTTGTACTTCACGGTGTGAAGTGCTGCCATTTCTCGTCTTTCTTCTAACAAATCGAGATTGAGAAAAATGTTAGCGTTATTAGTTAATGGATCGAATGTATTGATACGATATGTGGGCAAACCAATTTCTGTTGGTAGAACTGCCTCAGATCCATAGACTAAGCTGAAGGGTGTACATCCGTTACCAGTACGAGCTGTCGTACGGTATGACCAGAGCACATTTGGCAGCTCTTCGATCCAATTTCCCTTAGCTTTTCCAAGTCTTGTTTTCAACCCTTGTACTAGAGCCCGATTTGTAATTTCTGTTTGACCATTAGACTGTGGGTGTGCGACGGATGTAAAGTGTTGTTTAATCTTGAGTTCTTTGCATCATTCTCTGAATGGACTACTGGCAAACTGTTTTCCATTATCGCAGATGATGATTCCTGGTATACCGAAACGACAGACAATGTTGCGCCAAACAAAGCGGAGTATCCTTTGACCGGTTATAGTTGCTAACGTTTCAGCCTCTACCCATTTGGTAAAATAATCTATCACGACAACAAGGAACTTGACTTTTCCTGGAGCCTCGGGAAAAGGTCCTACAATATCTATTCCTCATTGGTAGAAAGGCCATGAGCTAGAAATACTCGTCAACTCACATTGTGGTTGTCGAATGGTCGGAGCGTGTTGCTGACATGCTCGACATTTCCCTACGAGCTTTGACGCATCGTTGTACATACTAGGCCAATAATATCCGAGCCGTGCAGCTTTTTGCGTGATACTTCGTGCTCCTGCGTGAGCTCCACATGATCCAAAATGCACCTCCTTTAGTACATAGTTCGCCTCTTCAGGGCCAACACACCGTAACCATGGTGTCAGGTACCCTTTCCGGTAGAGAATGTTTTCTTTGATTGTATATTGCGGTGCTTTGATCCTTATCTTTCGTGCTTCTGTTTGGTCATCTGGTAGACTTCATGTGGTAAGATATTGGATAATGGGGTCCATCCAAGTCCCCTCGTTTTTACCCACTGAGTTTGTGATCTTAACATCAATGCTTCTGCACTCAACTATTTCGACCAACACATTCTTTGTGAGGTGTGCAAATGAGGAGGACACCAATTTGCTTAAAGCATCTGCACGTTTGTTTCTTGATCGGGGTATTTGAGTGATTGAAAAACTTTGAAATTTTTTTTTTGCAACTCCTGGACCTTTGATAGGTATTTTTTTCATCACCTCCTCATTAGCTTCGTATATTCCTTTTACCTGATTTGTGATGAGTAAGGAATCACTAAACACTTGTAAGTGTTTGGCTTCCATGTGAACGGCTAGTTCCAACCCGGCTATTAAGGCTTCGTATTCAGCTTCATTGTTGGAGGTTTTGAAGTTGAATCATAGAGCGTAAGTCACCTCTTGTCAGTTAGGATCAGTTAATATCAGGCCTACCCACGATCCTTCAGTGCTTGATGCACTATCTGTAAATAAGGTCTAGCCATAAAACACAGGTTTGCTTGAATCATTGCCGACATGTTTGATCTCTATTTTCTCTTCGGTCCTTGGCGATTCTGCAAGAAAATCGGCGAGTACTTGTCCTTTAATCGCAGACCGGGGTTTGTATATGATTTTATGCTCTCCAAGTTCAATTGCCCATTTCGTCAGTCGTTCTGAGTTCTCTAGTTTTAAAAGTATTTGTCTAATTGGTTGATCCATGAGAACACATATCTTATGTGCTTGGAAATAGTGACGAAGTCTTCGTGCTGCATGTACCAGGGCAAGTGCTACTTTCTCTAGGCCAGGGTAGTTGATTTCAGGTCCTTGAAGTGCACGACTGATAAAATATATTGGTTTCTCTACGCCTTCTCTTTTAGTTAAAAGGACAACACTGGTCGCTTCATCTGCTGCGGCAATGTATAATGTTAAAGTTTCTCTTGGTTTTGGTGTTGTAAGTGATGGTAGAGTCTGCGGGTGCTTCTTAAGTTCTTGGAAAGATGTTTCTGCTTCGGTGCTCCATCGAAAATCTTTTTTATTTATGCAACCTTTCAGCGTTTTAAAGAAAGTGAGTGATCGTTCCGCCGATTTGGATAGAAATCATCCGAGGGCTGCCAACTTACCGTTTAGTTCCTAAACATCTTGTAAGGTCCTCGGGGAAGCCAAATCAATTATAGCTTGCACTTTTTCAGGGTTTGCCTTGATTCCTTCATTGGTGATCATATACCGTAAGAATTGTCCACTTTCTACTCCGAACGTGCATTTCTTTGAATGAGTTTCATGTTGGTTCTTCTCAGGGTTTCAAACGTCTCCAGAATGTCTGAGATGAAAGAACCTCCGTCCCTACTTTTTATTACCATAGCGTCTACATAGATTTCAATGTTCCACCCAAGTTGATTGGAAAATGTTCGGTCCATTAAGCGCTGGTACGTGACTCCGACATTTTTTAGACCAAATGGCATTTTTTTCATAACAAAAAGTCCCGTGTTCGGTATGAAATGAGGTTTTTTCTTCATCCTCTTTTGCCATACGTATCTGATGATATCCTTTGTAGGCATCAAGGAAGCATTTCAACTTCTACCATTCTAAGGATTCTATCTTTTGATCAATTTCTGGCTGCGGGTAACTGTCTTTTGGGCAAGCCTTGTTTAATCTTGTGAAATCGATGCACATACGCCATGTGTTGTCAGACTTTCTAACCATTACCAGGTTGGATACCCATTTTGGGAAGAAAACCGCTCTTAAGATTCGTGCCTCTACTAATTTTGAGACTTCTTCCGTTGTAGCATTACTGCGCTCCTTTGCCAAGACTCGTTTTTTCTGCCAAACAGGAAATGTTCGCGGGTGGATGTTTAACTTATGTTCTGCCAGTTCACGCGGTATGCCAGTCATATCCGCAGGTGTCCATGCAAAAATATCGACGTTGGAACATAAGAGCTCTAACAATTGTTGCTTCAGTTTTCTAGGGAGGTCTTTCCCTATAGTGACTTTTTATTCCGGTGAGCTTCATTTGTAACTATCTTCTCTTCATTATCCTCCTCCCTTGGGAATTGCTCCTTTTCAAATGTGCGATTTCTTTTTCGTGAAATTTGATTGCATACTAGCTCAGGTGTTCCCCCTTATGACGGATATCCCATCTTGTGTTGGGAATTTCATGATAGAGTGCAAAGTGGAGGCGATCACACCTAGTTGTCTCATTGTTGGGCGTCCTAAATTGACATTATAAGGTGAAGGGGCCCTAATAATCATAAATTCCACCATTACTGTTTTTCTAATATAACCGCGGTAGTCACTCAGGGTCAACAGTAACGATACTATTCCTAAGGGCCATGACTTTTGACCAGCGAATCCAATGAGGGGGTAGTTGGTGGTTGCATTTTTCTTTCCTGCTCCGCTGTTAGTTGTTCGAAACAATGCTCTTACATGATTTTTGCCGAGCTTCCCCCATCAACATAGATTCTATGCACATGCGTGTTATCGATACTAGTCGTGATGACAAGTGGGTTGTCCCCCATGCAATGATCAGGTACCGGATCCTCCTTTGAGAATGTGATGCTCGGATATGAGCATATTAGATCCGTCGATGTTGGTCGATCGTGAAGAGTCATGTGTATTTCATTTTTTGGCTTGCCTCCAGCTTCTTCCCTTTTGTTCCAATCGATCTGGGGTTGGTTATTGCTTCTAGATCCTGAGGGAACGGTTGCTTGGCTGTTGTTATGTGTTTTGGCACCTTTGGCGAGGTGGCTTAATCGTCCATTACGAACACACATTTCAATTTCCTTCTGAAGATCGATGCAATCATTAGTGTCGTGGCCGTGATCTTCATGAAACTCGAAATATTTTGTTTTGTCCCTTTTGTTTCTTGGAGTGAACATCTTAGGTGGGGGTCGCAGTATAGACTTACCCTCAACTGTAGCGAAGATTTCTGCTGGCGATTTTATGAGGGCGGTGAAGCCGTCGTGTGGTGCTTTGCGGTGTTCATTATATTGTGTGGCCGAACGAGAAACGAACTTGTCCTTAGGTTTCCTTGGAAGGTCTTTGTAAGTAACATGTTATTTCGTGTCACGGTTTCTTTGTCTAGGTTCTCAAAGACGGTTCTCGCTAATGGCATCTTCGGCCCTAATGAAGTTGTGGGTTTGGGTGAACAAGTCATCCAGGGATGTTGGTGGTCTTGCAATTAGATATTTAAATAGTCTACCTGGTCGTAAGCCACTAATGAAAGCCCCGGACACCATAGCATCTGATCGATTAGCCATATGTAACGTTTCTTTGCTAAACCTAGCTACATAGTCTTTTAAGGACTCATCTGGGCGCTGTCGTATTCCAAGTATCTCTGCTTGAGTTTTTTGGAATCGTCGCTGCTGTAAGAAATTCGCCATAAATTTATCCCGCAACTAGTGAAAGCCATCGATGCTTCCTGGCGCTAGGTTTTCGTACCAAAATCTTGCTGCCCCACATAATATGATAGGGAAGAAACGACACCATACGGGTTCAGGGAGTTTGTGTACATCCATCATACCCATAAAGATCGTGAGGTGGTCGTCTGGGTCAGACATCCCATCGTATGTTTTCAGGTTAGCGGGAACTTTCAGCCCGTCTGGCATGTCATAATCACGAATGCGGCTAGTGAATGGAGATGCTATGAGGTATCTTGTATCCCTATTGGGTTCTTTGAATACAAAAGGTTGGTGATAAAATTCCACATTTTTTGTGGTTTTCCCTTTTGTGTCGTTTGAGCCCAATGGGATTGCGATTGTTAGATCCGCTCCATCACTTTCTACAAATGTCTTTCCTAAGGCTTTGCTTGGGTGTGCCTCTTCTGAATCAGAGTTCTAAGGCTCTATAGTCGGGTTCCCGTTAGTAGCTAACGAGCGATGAGGTATGTCTTTTCGTGCATGGGTGAATGCGGTATACATGGCGTTTACTCGATCAAAGTTCTTGACTATAAAGTGTAAGACCGGGTCGTTGGGATTTGGTTAAGAGGTTGCGTCTACAGGTTCTTCAGGGGTATGGGTGTTTGGTGTGACTAAAGGCGTAGTATTCAGATGGTTAGCCTCCTCCTCGATGGGCGTAAGGAGCGGTTCGCTTTCGGTTGTCATTGTTATTTCACTTGCGGCGGTGCGTTGGTTATTCCTTAAAAGAAAAGAAAATAAAAGGGGTTGTTCGGGTCCCACGGATGGCGCCAATTGATGATACATAAATAGGTGGGTACAAATCACGTACTTGAAGAGTCGAATATAGCTATCTATCTATGCCTGCAACCTAGTATCATTTAACTAAAGCTAATGATGTACGTAGATAATGTCGGCGGGTCATGCTGAGGTGTAGAATGATTTCATCTCGGGTGGCGATTCCCCTACTGGTAACTCATATTTTCCATATGGTTTTACGCCACAAATCCGGAGTCGGAACCGAGGCACTGATAACGAGAAAGAGGGCGCATTTAGAATGAAATGATAATTCTCTTATGAGTATACTATTTTCATTAGAGAGCAAGGAAGGAATGTTGGGTGCCTTTTCGAATGCTTCGCTTGCTGCTATTTATAGAAGAATTTCGAATCTAAATATTCGTTTTAGATTTGGGAATATATTCTTTTAGCAGGACCCACTGTTGTAAACATTTTATCTGTTTAGGATGATACATCGTCTTTGGTCAGGTATGCGTATTTCTTTATTATTCAGTGGGACCCAGAAGGAATATATTCTTTGGCGGGACCTATTGTTATAAACATTTTATTTTCGTACATGGGATATGTTATCATAGTTCGCTTTTAATCATGTAATTTATTTGAATAACGAAGTCCGTCTTTCACAAAAAATGAGAGTTTCAAACATGAACCGAAAATTAATCCCGAACATTACGAAAAAAAGAATTAGATCCAACCTGTATGCATCGCATGGGTCCTGAGGCAGTCCAAACCTGTGTGCATCGCACGGGGATGAATATAAAAGGTCTCCAACATTAATGGCATCGTTTCATATTTAAAATCATTTATGTAACTTATACATATTAAAAAATTACATGTGAAGAGACTCTTTTCAATGTAACATCTTGAAAAAAATCTCTTCACGTATACTCTTTTAATGTCAATAAACTATTTTAAATATGTGTCATGCTTAGAAATGTGATACCATCACAACTTAGATATATAATGACGAAAATAAGTGCCGAAGATTACGCTATTAAAACTTATATACAGCCCATGTGCAACTCAATAAAATATTTTAAATACGTATAAAGCTTAGCAAATGTGTGACACCACAACAACTTAAATATAAAATGACGAAAATAAATGTCAAATATTACGCTATGAAAACTTCTATGCAGCACATGTGCATCGCACGGGCATTGTTGACTATCATAAGAAATAGTTATAACTTAGTCCGATGTATTAATATTAGTTAGTTCCAATAAAAAACGATAGAGTCAATACCAAAATAAATAGACAAAAAATATTATGTAAAAAATACATTTTAAAAGATTACATGTCAATAAACTATTTTAAATACGTATCATGCTTACAAAATGTATGTTACCATGACAACTTATATATATAATGACAAAAATACATCCCGAATATAAAACGACAAAAATAAATGACGGATATTAAACTTTGAAAACTTCTATACAGCCTATGTGCATCGCACGGGCATTCATGACTAGTTAGGATGAAAACGAATGAAAGAACCATTAATTACCAAGTTGACCATCTTTTTTCCCAAATAAAATATTTTATGATGGTGTGCTTCCTCACTCCTTTCACAAATAACAAGACCAAAAATTAAAATCAAGCTCACCGTAAGATAATGTTCTTGTACATTTTTTTACTTTTCTTCTAATTTTGGGTAAATCTACTCCAATAAAAAGAATTGAAAATTGGATTCAAAGTTGGTCCCGTTTATAAAAGAAGATCCACTCTTTAATGATCTTTTTATTGACTTTTCATTATGATAATTAACACGAAAGTGTTAATTCTTTAATTTTGTTGGTGGATTTGAGAGACATAAAGATGATCGTTGTGAAGATGAGGCCTAATTTTGATTGCAGATGCTTGGTAACTATACAGTGGCTTATTTTGGAACAGTACATCTTTATTCTATATTTCTTTTTTGAAAACATGAAAAAAATGTACTTTCATTACCTTTCGTTCATATGTCTTTCATCTGAAGAACAAAAAGAAACATTACAACTTTCTTTCACTTCCTTTACTTTTCTATCATCACTTTTTCTTCCCATCCCTTTTTCTTCAAAAATATATTTAAGAACAAAGTGTTAGAGGAAGTTTATTTATTTAAGTGAGAATGCTGACATGAGTAACGATAAATCCTATGAAAAAACTTATTTTTTGCAGAAAGAGTTTGTAACTTATTTTTGGTGAATTTGGATCTTTTTGTTAAGTATTTAACGATTTGGTGTTAAGCTTTATCATTTCTCGTCCTCTACTACTGCCGACACAAAACACCACTATGTAACAATTCGCATTTTCAGATTAATTACTATTCCCGAAAAATTTCACTATTCACTTTTACTATTTATTTTTCCCGAAATTTTCCTGAAATTTGATTTTTGTTTCTTGGCCACGAGTGATAAATCATTTCCATAGCAAATTAAAAGTTTGATACTCATCAGATCATTTTCGTGAAAGTTATTAAGGAATTACACGTTTTAGGGTAAAACGTCATTCAAAAATTCTACGCACAACGAAACTCGACCGCGTTAAGTGACCCCGCATCAGAAAAATGTTTAGTACTCTCATGATTAATTAGAGAATTAATCATGACTGAGAAAAATATGACCAAATAAACCCTCGGAGAAACAGGAATTTTCGTTTTTAAGCACTTTTACTTAGCCGTAACCTTAGCCTATACCTGCACCGTGTTTCTAAGACAATTTGAGTTTTCACATTTTTGGAATAAGTCAACATATTTTCCCTCCTCCTTTGACCAAAAATCATTCCTTGATTTTTGGGCTTACGGTTTTAAGTTTAAAGACATTAAATACCAACCGACACTAGACAGAGCCCAGCCTAGACATTATAAGCCATTTTAAGTCATTAGTATCCTATTAGAAAAGTTACATTTTACTTTTCTCAATTTTACGCAACTTTCGTACGTTTTACGTATTACGCGTTTTAGACCCGTGTTTTCAGTTTTAGCAGGGTTTGAGCACCCCAATAGAACCTACCACTCATTTTATATTTTATTATGGAGTATATTGATAAGTTCTAGCATATTTATAAGTTTCATATTTTTAGGATACCCGGTTTTACGTTTCGTGACTTAACAACTTACGGTTAGCATTTTACGGGTCCAAAACTAGTCACATAAGTAGGATAATATCATCCAAGACCAAGTCATCCCTCCTTATTCAAGGTGAACCGCCTCTAGGGGGGGGGGAATCAGCCCATGTAGCTTAATCTCATGACTCTAGCCCTAGGATTAGAACAAGTGTTAAACTTTGGCTCCAAGTTAAACTTGGTCACCAAGTTTAGGAAACTTACTAGTTACTTTCCTAACCTCCTCAAACTCACTATAAAAGCCTCTCCTCCCCTCCTTTGAACGCCACACACATAAATCCCTAGCACCATGATCCTTTGATCTTCAAACTACAAGGTCTTAGTATTCTCTACCTAGTTCTTAAGTTTGTTTGGTGATTCCATGGTTGAATTAGGAGCTACACAAGGTGATTAGGGGCTGAAGTTAATTGGTTTTCACAAGGTATATATCAAGGCTAGCAAGGGTTTCAAGAGTTGTGGTGAAGGGTTTACAAGCATAGGTTTAGTGTCCTAGTTTCATACTTGACTTCCTTTCTTTAGAAAGCCAAAAGTTGTAAGCAAACCCTATTACACTTTCTTGCTCAATATCATTTTCATTCTTATTATGTTTCTTTCATGCTATATATGGTCTTTGTATTATGTTCATGATGTATAAAAACTAGTAAAACAAGTTATGGAAACTATATATTAACTTATGTTATTTAAACAAGTAAACTAGTAACTTTCTTGGAGAACCATGACCAAAATAGTATAACTATGATATTTGACACTTACTTACTGTTAAAGAGGACTTAACAAGGAAAACATAGCAATTTGAATCACCCAAAACGAGTACCCGAGTCAAAAGTTATGACCATTTGAAATTACCAAAACTTTACGGCAAATCTGCCAAATACTTTCTGTGACAGAACATAAAACACGCAAAAAGAGGCCCTTCTGATCCGTTTCATGAAAAAGTTAAATCACAAAAGTTGTCCGGAATCACGTTTTCTTCAAAAATTCAGGAGCACGTCTCCAGAAAACCAATAACGAATGAGATTTTCTTCAGTTTTTTAACAGCTATTTTATATATACCAAAGTCACTATATAATAGTTATGTTTTACTAAGACCAAGAGGTCTAATGACCTAAAGCTAAGACCACAACCATGACTAAAGCCAAGGTTGAGTCTCAAGACCATGGTAACAATGACCAAGGTCACGACAAAGCCACGGCTAAAGACCATATAACTTTTAAAGAGCAAAAACTTATATATATGTTATCAAATACTACAATAGCAGGGAGCCTCGTGTGAGGAGTTCATTAAGTAAGTCGTCGAGATGAGTTATGGATTTACGAATTAAAGTGTCCTGGCTCCTCGAACATTTACTCCATGACTTCTGAATTATGTCGGCCTGAATGGTAGTAAGAGATATACAAACTATACATGTTTCATAGACCACTTATATTCAAAGACTTACACTATATACTAAGTACTACATCATGAACATTATGCAAGACATATATAGGCAATTCTTCGTATTCTTAGACGTTACTCCAAACCTAAGTCGCAACGTTCTATTATAGGCTGCTCTTAGAGACTTTCGCGATTCGACTACCACTCTCATTTCTCATTACTTAAGCTTAAGGTGAGTCATAGCCCCTACTTTTTCATACTTGTTTAAACTCTTTGGGGGAGATACATGCACAACTACTTGCTTACTTGTACAAATACTCAAAACATTTATACTTGATTGTTTTATACTTGATTGTCTTATACTTGATCGCATTATACTTGATTTCATATATACATGATTGCGTTATACTTAATTGTGAGACTTCCAGTGGCTCCAAATTAAGTTGTTGGATGACCATTGAGACTTCCGGTGGCTCCAAATTAAGTTGTTGGATGACCATTGAGGCTTTGATACATCCTAACATTTGCGAATGTTGGATACATCATAAACGTGAGGTCTTCGGAGATGAAGTGTAGACTCACGACTAATTGCTTAACTGTTTTGATGAACTTATACATGTCTTTATTATACTATATTTTTAGCAGTGGGTTGTGAACACACAGGTTGCAAGTCTCTTATGGCGGGACTTGCAACTGAGTGGATTCACAATGCCTTTGCTGTGTAAATACTCTTTAAAGACTTTTCAACTGTTTTAAGACAAACTCTATGAACTCACCAACCATTGTGTTGACACTTTAGCATGTTTATCTCAGGTTAGTAAGGCGATAGCTAGTGCGTGGAACTTAGAGTCAAGCTGCATATTTTGAAGACTTACGCTTTTATCATTTACCATTCAAAACATTTTGTATACATTTATGTATCATACTTTGGAATCTCATGTTTGTAACTTTGAATTCATTAATCGAATGGTAACTTTTCAAAACGTCTCATTTAGAGGTCGTTTTCTATACCTTGTACTTTGTATTATGAAGTAGCACCCCAATGACACAGTCTTCCGCTGCGATATTTTGGAGGTGTTACACACTACAAATAACTCTCGCCACCACCCAGCTGTCACCACTCACCACCACCACCAACCATCATCGTCACCCGCCACCACAACCAACCCAACATCACCAAATCGGTAGTGATTGTTAGTGGTGGTGGTGGTATTTTGGTGGGTTTAATGGTGGCCTCGGTAGTGGTGTTAGGTAGGGTTAGTGGTTGTTAATGCAAAAAGTGTGACGGGTTGAGATTGGGCTTGATAATGCTTTTGAGCTACTCCGGATGGGTGTCTTGAGTAGTGAACTTATGCACTAAACCAAGTGAATGTTTGATTCCTGCACAAATAAGAGTAAACCGTTAGCCTTACCGTGGGGACGGACCTCACGATTAAGCTCCGGCATGAGAGTAAGTACTCATGTTGTCAAAGGAATGTAAAGAGTATTGGGATGAGTGAGAAACTTGTACCTCGAAAGTGCGAATTGAGGTTTCCTTTTATAGGTAGTGGAAATATTAGGGTTTCCTAATATTTCACATATTGTTGTAGTGGCCGAAGTGGGACCCTTGTCGGGCAAGGATCTATAGCTTAATCGATGTTTATGGACGTAGGTGGATTTCCGGACCGGGGTCCGATCTGCGAGCGTACTCCGGGAGTGCCACTCGTATGTGTCCTAGTTTGTCCAGACTGTGCCATGCTCGTGACATGGGCTTTAGTCATGTCTAGTTCTTTCTTGCTTGTTGGGGCGGAGCCCGGTTTGCTTGCAGGGCCGGAGCCCAGTTCATGTGAGATAGTCCTGGCCTAGTAAGCCTGCTATCCGTACTATACGTCATCAAGTCCCCCCAGTCTAGTGTGTCTATTTCACGTGTTTTTTGTAGCGTGCGGTTGACGCTTCTAGACTCATTATGTTTGCCTTTTCCACTGCTAGTTTCATAGCTTTTTCATGGCGCATGTTTTTTGGTCCGCGGTTTTGAGATCGTGGGGGAACGTGGAGCGTTTAGGACCGTCCACCTTCTTTTCTCTTTTTCCTTGGGTTTCGTGCCGAAAGGTATAAATGGTTTTCCTTTTTCCTTTTCTCTCTTCTAACCGCAATAACTATTGATCTGCTCATATTTTTACAAACTTCAATCTTTAGCAAAAATGGAAATGGTTCTTGATGTTCCAAATCTTTTCAAAGTCTGTTCCTCTAAAGAGGAATAGCTAGGGATTTCTTCGGGTCAACCCGCTGTTGCTACTGGAGGCGTTTCTGGATCTCATAATGTTGCAACAGGTGGTATTGGTGGCACTTCTGATTCAGCTCTTCTTGAGAGGGAGGTTATTGATTCGGTGGAGTTGCCATCAGTGTCAAGGATGAAGGAAAGGGTGAAGACGGTATCTTTTGATGATTTTCCTCCTTCTGTTAAAAGACTCAAGGTAGGTGCTCCGGGGTCAACGGTTCATGATCTTGTTGATTTCAAGGCGAGTGTCAGTATCCCCTCTCCATCTGCTTCCGATTCGGAAGCAGGTTCGCTTATTAAGTGTAGCACATTATCGGTGACGACAATCGCTACTACTTCTCCGGTTGTTATTTCGGTTTCTTGGGAAAAAGCTATTGATGACTCCCTACCCCTTGATCAGAGTTTGGTTGCCCATGGTACCGGAACTATGTCCAGCAGTGATACCTGTTATTCGGGTGATGTTAATCCTGATGGTTCGGATAACATCTATATCCCTTAGTGGGATGTTACTAATGACTCTTGTTTGTCTGGCCCTTTGGAGTGTCGTAGTTTGATTGACAAGGTTGCTCCGCCGCGCATGTTTGCGGCTGTTCATGGCCTGAGTTATGAACAATTATTCTTTGTGTATAATATCTCCACAGCTCATCAAACGGTATTAGGATCTGAAGTGAGGAGGCGTGGGGAAGATCATTTGCAAGAGAACGTTAATTTGTCCAATCTTTGCGATGAGCAATCCCGTTTACTCGGGTCTAAGGATGATGAAATTGACTAGCAGAAAGCGAGGCTTTCCTTGGCCGATGCTGAGGTTGTGGAAGCGATTAATCTTCGCAAACGTGTTTCTGTTTTGGAGTCTTTAGAGAAGGTTTTAATGGAATAGGTCTCCGCATTCCTTAGAGAACGCGATTCTCTTGAGACACTGGTTTTGGAACTTCGGTCTTCGGTTTCCTCGCTTGGCCACGTGTTTATTTCTCGAGAAAGGCTCTCATTGGCTTTTGATCATTTGGCGGAGGAGTTTATGAAGATTCAAGATGATCAAGTGGGAGCTCTTTCCCAAAGGATGGTTGCTCTAGAGAGTCAGTTTGAGAAGTTATCTTTGTATGTTCATGAGGCATTTCGTCCTCGCCTGCTTTCCGCTGTGGGTGAGCGTCGTTGGTTTTTGACTCATGGTATCCAGCTTGTTGTTGCCAAGTGTCTGAATTCTCTGGATTATGTTGCTGTGTCTGGGAGGGTTATTAGTTTTGCCGTCATCAAAGGTATTCAAGATGGATTGGTGGCCGGTCTCGCGCATAGTCGGTTAGGTGCAGACCTTTCTGGGGTCGATGGCCATCGTTCGTCAGCTGAGGCAAACTATCAGTCCACTCCGCAGGACCTTCGAGAATTTGAGTTTCCTTTTTTTGCAACTTTGTTGGCGAATAAGGATTCCCGTATTGAGGATATCATAGAACTCCTTCGTCTCGAGGGTCCTATTGCCAATGTTCCTAACATGGCTTCTTTGTAACCAGATTTGGAGCAGTTTTTGTTCCGATATGGTATCCTTCGGATAGTGTACCTGTAGGCGCAGAGCCTTTATCCAATGCCCTGGAAAGGTGTGAGAGGGATGTTATTAAGATTAAGAAGAGTGTTGCTTCTGTTGAGGAGGCACTTACATGCCGTGTTTCCTCTTTCTTAGAGACAACTCCAGTTTTTACATCTATTGATGCGTCACTTGTTTTGAGTAGGGGTTCTGATATCCTCGAGGCCCCGACTTTTGTGTCTTTGGGTCCTTCTGCTCCTATGTTATCGGAGGCTCGTGATGCGGTGAACACAGATGCTCATGCCGTTAGTTGGAATAGTCCCCCTGGTGCTCCTATCTCTTCGTCCGCGGGGGAAGAAAGTGTTGTTATTTCAACATAGGAGTCTTTGTAGTGTAGCCGTTTGTTTGGCTATCTTTTGTTTGTTTAATTTTTTTATATGCGTACTGTTTGAACAATGTGTATGTTGCTTTGTACGTCTTTGTGTTTGTCGTAATTACGATCTTATTTATCATGATGTATTTGCTATGTTTAAAGTCATACGGATATGCTTGTTTAATAGTCTTTTGTGAATACTTGTGAGTTATTCTCCCGTACTGGGTTTGCAATACCTCTTACGTACTTTGAGTTAATTGTGAGGTTACTCATCCTTTTGTTATGCGGAATAACATTTGGTGGGACGGACCCAATTGTATGTGCGCGTCTTACTCACATATGTTATTAAGTTTGCAAGTTAAAAAAGGACGGACATTTTATTCGAGCAAACTGGTGAGGGTAGCTAGTCCCCACCTTACATTTAAAGTTAAAAAAAAATACATAGTAAAGAGGGATAGATGACCACTGCGGGGTCTGCATGTGTGGCTTTTCTACAATTGATTTATGTAGCACCTTTTGAGGTTGCATATGTGCCAAGTTCGTAGCATTGTTGTTCCATTTATGTCTTTTAATTTGTATGGTCCTTTTCCTAATGCTTCCGAGACCACATACGGTCCTTCCCATTTGGGCCCTAGCTTTCTAGTATCTTTCGCATGACTTGCGTCGTTGTTCCGATACACTAGGTCCCCTGGTTTAAAGCTATTGTTACAGACTCTGAAGTTGTAGTATTTTTCCATCTTTGCTTTGCTTTTTACTTTACGGATGGCTGCCTGTTCTCTTCGTTCCTCGAGCATGTCGAGGTTTATTTCCAGGTCTTCTTCATTTTGGTTTGTGTCTACCTCTGTCATTCTCCACGTTGGCATACCTATTTCTGCTGGGATAACTGCCTCTGTCCCATATGTTAGAGCGAACGGAGTGTCCCCATTGCTAGATTTGATCATTGTTCGGTGTGCCCATAGGACTTCTGGTAGTTCTTCTATCCAGTTTTTGTTGTCTTCACCTAGCCGTGCCTTAATCCCTTCCCCCAGGCTTCGGTTGGCCCTTTCTACCATACTGTTCGCTTGTGGGTGTTTCACTGAAGCGAAGCGTTGCTGGATGTGTAGTTTTTCACACCAGTCTTTGAATGGGTTGTCACAGAATTGTTTTCCATTGTCAGATATGATTACTCCGGTGAGTCTAAATCTGTACACAATGTTTTCACATACAAATTTCTTTACTTGCTGGCCCGTTATGGTAGCGACAGACTTTGCCTTTATCCACTTTGTGAAGTAGTCGATTGCCGCTATTAGGAACTTGACTTTGCCCGGGCCATTCGGAAAGGGTCCGGCTATGTCAATTCCCCATTTGTAGAACGGGGCGTTAGGTTTTGCTGCGGGTGTCGTGGGATAGGTTTATGAACTTGACAATTTTGGCATGCGAGGATTATTCTTCTCGCATCCTTGTGCATTGTTGGCTAGTAGTACCCAGTTCTTAAAGCCTTTGCCACTACGGATCTGGTTCCTGCGTGCATGCCGCAGGATCCTTCATGGATTTCTAGTAACACGTATTATGCTTGCCGTGGTCCTACACAACGCAGCCATGGTTCGAGGAAGGACTTTTTGTATAGGATTTCTTTTATAATAGCGAAACGTTGTGATCTCATTTTTACCGCGTTAGCTTTCTTTTGCTCCGCGGGTAGCAAGTCTTTTGTTAGATATTCGTAGATCAGAGTCATCCAGGTGTCTCCTTCTTCTTCGACTATGGCTAACACTTGCGTTTCTTCTATAGATTTTTTGTCTAGCTCTTCCACCAGCACTTGCTTGCTTAGATGTGCGAAGGTGGTGGATGCCATTTTGCTTAGGGCATCAGCTTTCTTGTTTTCGCTTCTCGGTATTTGTTGAATTGAAAACTATTTGAAGGTACTTATAAGTTCCCTAGCCTTTTCTAAGTATTGAAACATTTCGGTTTCTTTGGCCACATCGGATCCGTTGATTTGGTATGCTACGAGTCGAGAGTTGATGTATGCTTGCAAATTTTCAACGACCATTTGTTCCGTTGTTATTTCTTGTCTTGGAACTTTGGAGTGATGAAAACTTGAATTCTTATTTGTGAAATGCTTGAACGAATTGGATCTCGACTTGAAATTTGCAAATCCTTCTTTTCTTTCTTAAATCTTTCAATTTTCTTCCTTTTTCCTGTTTTTGGCTACAAATGCTTTGCAAACATACTTTGATACGATTATGTGATAAAAGCATATAAAAATAACCAAATATCATATGTAAAAACACGAATAGCGCTACTAAAAACATGCACAATTTGAGCGTTATCAGAAGCAGAGTATGAAGAGAGCAGGTTTGCGAACTACTCTGCTACGACGATGGTTATCGCTTAGAAAACTCTCAAACTTGGGATCGCTTGGATTAAGTTTACGTATCGTAGTTTATGTAATGTTTATTTTATGTGTTTATGTAATGTTTTAATTTAGTACGTTGTGTTTTTAAATTTGAACGTTTATGTTTTTATATTTTTATCGTATCGTATCATATGTGTTAAATGTTTATGTAATGTTTATGTTTATGAATAAAATATTAGTTAGTGAAGGGTTTATTTAATGATTGAAATATTAGTTAAGGTGTTAATTTATAAATTGTATTTTTGTTAAAAAAGATAGGTCCCAAAAAGTGATATTATTGGGTGTTATTATTATCTGATATTTTTTTGATGTAATATTATTTGATATTTAAATGATGCGGCGCTGAGGTGGCACAAAAAGTGCGGTGTTAACACGTTACCATTCTCTTGGCTCTCTAGGGGGTGTTTCTTTTTTTGTTAGCTAAGAGAATGGGTACACAAACCCATTTAATATTATTTCTTTTCTAAGTTGGACCTACTATTTCCTTTATTTGGTGTGTATCTGTAGATCATGAATTGTAAGAGGCTTCGGTACCCAGCGCAAAGGCTGGTGTTTTCCGGCAAAACGCGACCGGACGGCGCGAGCTCCACACCGTGGCTCGCGTTTTTGCGTCCTGAGCCGTCACGAACAGCTCAAATGGTCCCGGAAAACGCGACGGGAAGGCGCAAACACGGTACCAAGCCTCGCGTTTTCCCTTCTTTTTTTTGGCGTTGTCCCGTTTTTGATTTCTCATATATGTGAGAATTTTTGGTTTTTTGCCATTGTGAAAGAAAGAAATGAAGAAGATGAGCACTGTGAGAGAAAGAGATGCAAGAAAATAGCAGCTGAGGTTAGGAAGAAACTTAGAAAAATAACATAAAACCTTACTTTTAACCTTTCACACTTTTTAAGCCCATTAAGTAATAAGTCAATTAGTCTTATTTTTTCTAAAGCCTGCTATGCCCAAAAGGTATATCCACAAAACAACGTATATCCACAAAACATATATTTTAAAGACTCGTAAAATTGTCTATCAAATTAATAAGAATAAAACATTTTGTCATGTGTGTTGTTAATGAGTACTTTTATTTGATGTACAGTACTTTTTTTAAGTGTTTTTTTATTTAATATATTTTTTTGTTAATGAAAATTTTAATTTTAGTTAAATGTGTTTGGTTTATTTAAATGTATAATAATAATAATAATGTAGGGTCTAAGGGTACACGACGGCACCAAAACTGGTGATACAGGAGGGAGGGAGTTTTTGGTGTTATGGTGAATTATAGTATTATAAGAAAAGGTGCTGATGCGGCAGTATTTTTTCCTACGGCACAAACGGGACGGCACGAGGATACTTAGTGCTCTATAAAATCTGACCTCACATACTCTCTTAACCTTTAAAAAAAAAAAAAAAAAAAAAAAAAAAAAGCACAACTGAACACGTGTGACAACACCACCACCCTCCGATTCCCCTTCCATACAAAATCGCACTAGTTCCGGAACCTTCTTCTTAACCTGACCATCACCACCTTCAAATAATAATAATCAGAAACCCTAACAAATCAATTCCTTTCCAACGATGTCTCACTTCGGTCGATCAGGTCCACCAGATATCTCCGACACCTACTCTCTTCTCATTCTCAATATCAGTTTCCGTAAGTCTTTTTTTTTTTTTTTTTTTTTTTAAATTAATTAATTTGATGATGAATTGAAGGATTGATTGATTGTGTGTGTTTATAGGTACGACTGCTGATGATTTGTTTCCGTTATTTGATAAGTACGGAAAAGTTGTTGATATTTTCATTCCCAAAGACCGAAGGTAAACGAGGCGTGTTTCGTTTTTTGCTTTCGTTCGTTTAAGTTTAACGGAACGTGTTAGTGTTTGTTATGTGTTTGGTTCGGTGAATGAACGGAATTGAATAAGTGAAAAATGTTCAGGTATAGATGATATTTGTTTGTGATGGTTTGTTTAAGCGATACGTGTTTTATTAACGCCTTTTTAGTGCTGTTTGGATAAATTTGTACACAAACTGATTATTAAACGTTTACGATCGGAATGAACAGATGCGAGTTTTGTTTTTGTTAGTTTACTTGAGCAAATAACTGTAAAATGTTGTTCATGTTTTAAATAAACAAATATAAACGAACTTCCTGCCCAACAGTTTATGGAATTATTATAACAGTATTGGAATATGGTTTATTAGGAACTGTACAATTATAATGATAATGATCTTTGATGTGTTTTTTGGGCCTGAAATACAACTTAAATTGAAAGAAATTGAGTAAATGTAAACGTACGCACAAAAACGGACTTAAGTGAATGGATTATGAAATGTTTGCCATTGTAAAATTGCGGCCAAGTGTTTCGTTAGTGTTATTTATTTTAACTAAAGGTAATCTCGTTCATGTTTATCTGTTTACATTTAAAATGCTAATATAGACAAATTTCAGGCTCCATTGATGAACTCAATGTACGGTTTACATCTTATAGTAGTGTTTAATGGATAAGTTGTTAAGACGGTTATAACAGTATTGGAATTTGGCTTATTAGGAACTGTACAAGTAATACTTCTAGTGATCTGTTACTTTTTTGAAGTTTTTTTTGGGAATATGACTCGCAATGTGTAGGTTTAAAATTGTTTTGAGTTTGTATTTATTTGTATCAGGACTGGCGATTCACGTGGATTTGCGTTTGTTCGTTACAAGTATTCTGATGAAGCACAGAAAGCAGTGGACAGGCTAGATGGTAATATTTAACTTTTTTTTTTTTTTTTTTTTTTACTCTAGCGTATTGTATATAAATGAAGCTACTTGTTCGTTAGGAGTATAAGTAATGGGATCTATCTTTATTTAATTGGTTTTCTTTTTCTCTTCTTCTCAGGAAGAGAAGTTGATGGTCGAGAAATTACAGTTCAATTTGCAAAATATGGACCTAATGCGGAAAGGATGTAAGTTTATAGCTTCTATATGTTTTGATTGTTTTCTTTCGTTAATATAGTTGACAATTAAAAGTTTAAGGAGATCTTCATTTGTTTTATATTGGCATACCAATTTGTAAATCCATTTGCCTAGTTTTTTGTCTTGATTTTGTTACGCACATGTTTGCAGTGATAGAGGAAGGATCATTGAGAAGTCTCACTCTCCGAGGATCAGGGGCAGAAGTCGTAGTCCTCGACGAAGGTTTGCCCTCTTTCATAGTAACTTACATTGAGAACATCGTTAAGCTTAGATGATTGCATCTTGTGCTGTTACATATAACATTAGTGCGAAAAGAAGTAAGCATAGCGGATATGTTTTTCTTGTCATATGCAGCTATGGTTGCAGTATCACATAATAGTCAGTTTGCTTTCATCAGAACTGATGGAAACTTAGTCAACTCTTTACCTGAAAACCAAGTGCATGAGAATTCTTATATATATTTATATATAAAACGATGATAGACAGACTTTGTTCTCCATAGGATTAAGGGTATCCTAGTTTGCGTAGTACATCAATTTGAACATTGTTTATATATTCTCTGATAATGAGAACAGAGAGGCATTGAAATTTTCAGCAAATATATCATTTACTAAGGTTGGGAGATTTGGAAACTTTATAGTTTGGACTTGTAACACTTTGTGTAGTTCACATTAATTATCCTGATGCTGTTGCATTTGCATTCTCATAGCGTTTGCATCACATGTTTTAGGCAGATAGGAGTACCTAGGTGCTATGGAGAGACAGTTGAAGTTGATGCCTTGCTGGTAGCGTTGTGCATGGGTGATATCGTACAGAAGTTTGACATACAAATTCCATATTATACTAACATAACCGATAATTGAGTATGAGTTTAACGAATATAAAAGCTACCTTTGAAATCTGATTGAAACTCTAATGTGATGTCTGCTAAAGTTTCGGTTTCGAACAAGAAAGATACCAATGGCCCTTCACATTGATAAGTAACAAGTAAAAGGAAATCTTATAAAAGGTGTTGTAGGGCATTCAATAATTAGAGTAGGCAATTCAATACAATATATTGGAAACATTTTTTTGGATGAAGGGTTAGTACCTGGTAAACTTATCAAAAGGAAAAAGCATAATCAAAACGAATAAATTTGTTGAAGTCCTGGAATTGAGCGTTACAGTTGTCAACATGACCGTAGTGAAAATGACTCTAGAAAGTTTATCTATCGTTCTAGTGTGTTTCTTGATTTCTCTCTTGCCATATGTAGTACACTGAAGCTCCCAATAGTTTTGCAACAACGAACCGCCAGTTCGTTCCAGCCTCTTACATGCTATTGGAGCTAGAGTACTCACTATTTCATTCCAACGATTGCCAATATACGGCACTCATAATTTGCTCGACTTTGGATCACACTTTTAATGAAAATTGACACTCGAAAATCAGGTTCTAATGAGCATAGCAACTTCTAATGTCATCTGAAGGTGTATCTTCATGCGCCTCCCAAGCTTTTTAATTTGTCTTGTGTTTTCAATCTTCCACCCATTACCAGACATTACTAAAAATACATGCATCAAGAGTATTGATACTGTATTTTCTTATTGATCTATACTGTGAAACTCTGAGGCTCTGTATAAATGCTTACAGTTTGTATTTATCTGTCTCTGGCATATTTTATGAAAAAATGTCTCTTGTACCATATCGAATATGTGCTTATAGTGAAAATTCTGATGCACTTTGTAGCTCCAGGCACCGGGATGATTATCGCGACAGGTACCGTGATGATTATCGCGACAGGGGTTACAGGAGAAGTCGTAGCAGGAGCAGGGATAGGTACCGTGGCAGGGACCGTGGTCATCGCTATCGAAGTAGGAGCCGTAGCTTTAGTCCAGACTATGATAGAGGCCGTGGTAGGAGCCGTTATGACGATGGGCGATTGAGTAGGAGTCGTTCTATTGAAAGGTTAGATAGATTCATGTGTAGAACATATTTTGATTTAGTAGGTGATTGTACAACATGTTAAACTTATGGTGTACATCATCGTTAAACACGTGTGGTAGTGTATTTATTGAGTGAGGTGTTGCAAGTCATCTCCTGTTTGATTTATCTTGCTTGTACTTCCTGCTTCCTAAGGGATACTTGTTTTGACTTTGCTTCTGTTGGTGCAGTCCTGGTCCTCGCAGGAGCTTATCACCACGCACTACTCCTACTAGGGATAAAAGCCCTGCTAGTCGCAGCGCATCACCAAAACGCAGTCTTTCACCAAATGGCCGTCCTCTTGATTCTAGGAGCCCTTCACCTGGTCCTGCTGAGGTGAGTTTGTTTATTAAGGAATTGAAAATTGCTATAGATGGCAAATTTGGTGGGTTGAATAACATATTAAAATGGTTAATCTTTAGTTATGTGTCAAAACATGTTGAGTTGGCCTAGAACACCTACATTTAATAAATAATAGTCTAATTGTTTGAATTAAATTGTATAAGATGCGATAAGCATTAAAAATGCACTTTGTACCTATTTGGACCATCTGATCAGTTTGAAATCATACACAACCCCAATCAACCCATTAATATTTAAGTGGGTCAATATTGTCAAATAAGCTTTTGTATAGGGTTTACTTATTCTCATTTGGATATTCTGCAGGAATGACCGACATGAGTCAGAATCCAAACTGATCTCTCTTCTTGCCATCTTGATGTTCTTCAATGACTCCTGCATTCTTGATTTTCTAGTGCTAGTTTTGGTAGGAGTGGATCCTTCTATGATTTCAGAATTATCAGCTTGATCCATTTATGAATAGTAATATGTAGGTTGCTTGCTGCATGGTATAAACCAGTTATATGGTATGATTGATATGGATATGCTTTTGTGGATGCTTTTAGTTGTTCAGTTGTTCAGTTGTGATTGTTCCTTTTATCATTACACATATCCCCTGACCTAATTTATTTACACGCACTGGATATTGATAGTTATGATCGAGAAAAGATCGATTGTGGCTGATGGCTGTGATGATGAATTGATGATGATATTGTCACCTGTTGATGCTGTATGTAGTCTGTAGATATGCTTTCATGATTTGAGACTGGTTATGGTCCGGGGAATGCTGTTTGCAGGTGGTGTTGAATTTACCATGAGTTGCACTCTGGCTGTAAGTTCTTTATGGGTTTGCCCATTTCTTCTAAAATCACTTAATCTTGCATTTTAGACGTTTGTTGTGTATATCTAAAAAACTGAGCAGAAAGATAACCTGTGTTCTGACACAAAGAATTCCTGAAACACTTGTACAAAAATTGGTGCTGACCAGACAATACAGGGTAACAAATCTGAAATCTGAATTTGTTCTAGCCACATATTTTGGTTTTTGTGCATAACGTAATTTTCTTAAGCTGTAGCGCAATTAGTGACTGTAGCCGTGAAGTAGTAGCTGATGTGTGTTCCCATAAATCCTTGTAAATTATTCGGTGATGATGTGATGTTAAAAGGTAATCGATTGCTGAACCAAGTGGGTTAAGTGCTGCTTAGGTTTGGTGGTTCATCTGGAAGGTTGTCAAGCACGCTCGCATTCGTGAATCTTTTGATAATTTTACAATTAGCATAAGGTGTACTTTGCAAACAATTAGGCAATTAGCTTAAGGTGTTCTTTGCAACTAAAGATTTATATAATGCTATACACATAATTCATTCTTCCTTCATGTGTTAGACATTGTTTATCATCATTTTTATAATAAACAAGTCACTGGCTGTTGGAAAATGATCTATTGATGTTTCTTCTAAAATGCATGATGCCGAAAATTACGGACTATTGCTTGATGGGGGTTTTTGTATGCCGTGCCTTAAATTAGTGAAGTCTAGCTGGTCTTTTTAGCTGGTTTCTCTATTGTTGGCGATTGTTACTCAAAGGACAAAGGGACTAGGGGTGCTATGAAATCACGTCCAGTGATAACACCTGTCATCTTGAAATTTATTTACCAAGTTGATGCTTTTAATATCTGAAAATGTTCAAATTAGATTCGGAACTGGATTCACTGTTATAAAAACTCAACCCTGAAGCATTGTTAGTTCTCTAAAAGATGATTACTATTCCATTTTGTTTCAGCATGACGTATACAATATATTTTTCTCCCGTCTTAGTAGGGATAATTTCATGTATATCCAATTTAAACAATAAACATCAAAACAACATCTTAATTAAACATTTTTTGTTGGGGGTCAAGTGGTCAACGGAAGCATCCCGGTGAAGAGATTTAAATGATGTTAAGTGTATCTATATCGTTTCTTCGTGGTCGTAAGAATCACTTCAAACAGTGGAAACAACAAAAGATGCACTCCCAAACTAGACAAAATCCGAAATTACATCTACCAAAACCGAAGCTATCAACCAAACAAAAAGTGAAAATACTCGTTTCGGCTGCCGTCAATCTTAGCAACATACCACTATAGTTCCACCAAACAAAAGAAAACGCCATAGCAAAATTCTGACCCTATCATATATTACCATATTTCTAAAACGTAGTTATATGCGAAACCATAAAAAATATGTCATTTTAACAAGAAAAACATTAAATCTACCTCATTTTTATGTCCTTAGGAATACTAGTGTTTCTCTTGATTTTATCACGACATCACTTAAGTTGGGTTCACGTTGATAAATGTGTTTTCTATATCATATTGTTAGGTGTTTTCATTAACTAACAAATTAGTTATTGATTCAATAAATGTTTGATTTAATTCACCATTAAAATGTGTTTCACTATACATATATTAGTTCCACTACTCAAATTTTGAAAACATAATAATCAAAATGACGTATTTTTTTTAGTGTTTCTTTTATGGTTTCGCAGGTAAGGTTAAATATGAGAAAGACTCGTATTCACTTTCCTCCTATCTTTTACCATATTTGAATTTAAATCTTCTGAATAATCCACTATTATCTGTTTTTGAAAACAAAACTGTAACAAATTAGGCGACTTTTAAGTTGGAACTCCAATTTAACAACAACAGGGCTTGGAACATGATTTTTACCTTGATCAAATAGAGAGTAATTAAAGTAGACTTTTGAGATGCACGCCAAAAAGAACGCAAGAAAGAAAAATCATAGAAAATGCATCAAGCAACAGAATAACACATCCAGTCTGCTAGAAAACACAATTATCTCGACCTGGTATGACAAATAAGTTCTATTTTGAATTTTTTATTTGTATTTGTGTATATATATATATATATATATAGTGTATCTTTATTTTCAGAACCCTGTTAAGTGCGGGAACTGCGAGAACTCTAATTTTGCATTAGAAAACATGCATGTTCATATAAAAATGTTTGTTTCTTACATACACCTTAATACACATAATACATGTTTATATAAAAACCTGTTAAGTGCAATAGATCAATGCAAAATGGTTTTATTTTTAGAACCCTGTTAAATGCGGGAACTGTGAGAACTCCAATTATGCATTAGAAAACATGCATGTTCATATAAAACATGTATGTTTTCTTACATACACCTTAATACGCAGGCATGTGTATGTAAGAAAACATACATGTTTTATATGAACATGCATGTTTTCTAATGCAAAATTGGAGTTCTCGCAGTTCCCGCACTTAACAGGGTTCTGAAAATAAAGCTCCCCTATATATATATATATATATATATATTATTTGTCTATTTGGTATGAACAAGTTTGTCTTACAAGTTGCTATATGAGTCAAGTGCCTTTTGCGAATCAGTTTCTTTCGTTTTTGGGTCTATAACATAGTCAGATATAAGCATTGCTATACTTTTTTATCTTACTGAGAAAGTATATTATTCTCGTTCATTCAATAAGCTTGATCATTTGTGTAACCAAGGGCGGAGCTAGGATTTGAAGGGGCTGAACTTAACGCAAATATTATAACAAAAAATATTGCTTCAAAAATGAATCTACATGATTCAACTTAACACCACAATAATTAGGAACTAAGCTAAATTAGAAAAGAATAACTTGACAAGTAAATTTATTTTGATGTTTTATCTGATTGTTAAGTTATTTGAAATTTCAATGTGACTAAGAGAGGCTAATTGCAAATATTATTAAGAAATTAGGGGTGGACCAGGCGCTCAACACCCACTAGTCACCCTACTAGCTCCACCCTTATGTGTAACTATAAATTGTATTTTTACGATGCAAAAAGTATATTTTTTTAACGAATGTCAAAGGATTCCACATATGTGTCAATAGTAGCACCATATATGCCGTAATTTTAATGTTTACATTGTTTCATTCTATCAAATTGCAGCTTTTGCAGCCAAAGGAGTATGTATCCTGGAAGTGGTAACAACATAGTGAATATAGACGATGATAGACTAAGCAGCTTACCGGATGACCTTATCCATAAGATACTGTCTTTTATTGGCATCAAACATGCTGTCAAAACCAGTGTTTTGTCATCTAGATGGAGGCATACATGGACTTCAATGCACCATCTCAATTTTTCAACTGAGGATTTCTCTATATCGGCCAGGTTTTCCCAGTTTGTTGAGCATGTTCTCTCTCACCGTAATCATCTAGTGCACGTGTTTTCTGTAAAGCTTAGTTTTGAAGGACTTCCTACCGAGGCGTTTGTTGAAAGAATTCTAAACTATGCATCCACTCACAATGTTCAACACCTGAGTGTTACATGCATGGGTCCTTATCATAATTTTGTATTCCCTCTTTCTCTTTTTAGTTCTCAGTCTCTCAAACATCTTACTTTGACCGGTTCTCATGACGACATGAGTTTCATCAAACTCAAATCAAATTGGGAGCTACCAGCCTTAACAACTTTGTATCTCAGTAATTTCAAATTGTATGAGGCAATCATTGATATTTTCTCCAACTGTCCGAATTTGAAAAATCTCACCTTAAAGACTTGCATGAAATTCAGATTGGATCGGTTTGATATTTATCATTCTCAACTATTGAATCTCACACTTGAAGATATATACAGTGATGTGTTTGTAGAAGCGCCTCAGCTCAAGACACTGGCTGTGAATATCAGTAGAGGTTGTTGTTCTTTGAAGTTTTCTGGAGATGTTCTTTCTTTGGAGAAGGTAGATATGTGTATTATCCATGCACGAGAGTCACATGCTCATGAGATTGTTGAATTGTTTCAATAATTTCGCAATGTCAAGTTTCTTACACTTAACTTGGAAATTGTCGAGGTATGTTGTTATTGGTGGTTTTATAGTGTGCCTCTTACAAAGACTTTCTGTATATGAAAATACACCGTGATTGAGTGAACTTACAAAAAATTAGAACAAAACAAGCTTGTTTTATCACAGATCATGATTAATTTACTCTGGAGTTCTTACTAATTATATGCATGCTAAAACCATGAAAATAGGGTAAGATATCAACAGAAATAGCATGTTACATGCATAAAGGGCTAGCGACAAATATTTTTTGGTAATTTTTTGTTTATCATAATGGTTTCCGGTGGTGATCGGCATCAAGGGATGGTGGTGTAAGGGAGAGGGGAAAGAATTGTGACACGTTACACTCTCATTCGGCTATGTTTGGAGTATCGTTTGGATGATAAATTTTATGATAGCTGTCATCGTTATTAAGATTGTCTTGAAATGCTTCTATTTATGGGGATAATCTGATTTTTCAACTTTTGTGCAGCTTCTTTCTTCATCTGTTAAAGTAGTTTCTTGCCGATCTTCTTCATTTGCTAATTTGGAAAGTTTAGAAATTTATCCGCTAAACAAACACGTGGATGGGTACGCAAAAACAAATGCAAATGTGTATTCGTTTGTTAAGAACTATTTCTTAGATAATTCTCCAAGTGCCACACTCAGAATGGTTTTACGCGAGGTATTTACAGTTTTACACTTCTAACGCCATTGCTTATATACAAGTTCTTATTCAACATAATTTGAGGCACCTTCTGTATTGGAAAGGGCAAAAGTATTGGGAAATTTGATGAGAAATGGAGACTACATGTATTTTCTTTGTTTCATGATACATGAAAACCTTGCAGGAGATTACAGCACGTGAACTTATGCAGAGGATGCTAAATGAGTGGGAAGCCAATATATATAAGGAAATGAAGGTCAGGTATCGAATGTTACAGCAAGAGACAAGATGGCAATTGCAGTTTGGAGAAAGTATCGAAAGCTATTGGAAGGATTTCTTTAAGTGGCTTAAGCAAGGGGATACACAGCCTCATCGTATCATTTCAATGCTGCGGGTGATTAAACAGTTACTGCACTAGCTGCCTAGATTGCAGAGGGATAAGATGCAATTGATGTATTCTAGTCTGTGTGCAAAGGCTGATACTATCAAGATAAATCGTAAGAGGATGCCTTCAAAAAAGAAAAGAAAATCAAAGAAAAAGAATAAAAAATCGTACAAGTATTATATGTAATTAGAAAAACATGCTGTTTAAATGTAGGTTTTCATGAACTTTGCTACAGACCGCCCTTTAAATAAATTGAAAAACCTTTCTTAATATATCCCATCAAATATCTGCTGTTGTTATGCTTTGTTTTCGGGTTCGGACATCCTTTGTACAGGCCTGGTGCATTACTCCGCATCTAAACTGAACCCTTTTGGGCTACTTTGGATGGTAAAGAAACTGCTTTTGCATATGAACTTTCAATGGTGTTATTTATACCTTTATCGTGCATACATTATTAATCTTAGTTTGTATTGACCTAAAATTTTCAAGTATGATACAAGTTGGATGTCAGGGTGTTCGATGACAAACGTCACTAGATTTTGTAATTGCGTTTCATATTAAGTATGATACCTACGAAAGTATGAAACACCAGGATATGATGTTGGAAAAAGAAACTCTCTTGGACTCTTGGTGATTCACCTTAATTTTCCAATATCACTTTTAAGATGACCAGAACTTGCACAAAGGTAGAACTGAAGTTATGCGACAATGGTTGCTAACATTGTGGTCTTGATAGACGGTATAGTTTTGATAGGAAAAAATGTGTTGGATCATGCATAGGATCACAATCTTCTTTATATGATTCAAAAAGTATCCTGTCAATTTATATTTTGCTGTTTAACAAAGAAGTTTTTGTTGCCAATTGTTAAGCATATATAACAAGGGGTTCGTGCTTTATAATTTTACGAGACGAGTACTCGTGCACAGCAACGGAATTTTATAGCGGTGTAAGTTTCCAGTCTGTACATTATATGATTGAATATTTTCGGACATTACAATGATTGAATAGTTTCCTCTAATAGGCACCCAATTAAGTTTTCAGCCGTGTATTAGTTTGTTTTGTAAAATAGATTTTATTTTCGCTTTTCACTTTCAAGAAAAGTTGGTTAGATGATTAGGGGCCGTTTAGTTGGTGAAAAATTTCTCAATTTTTTCATCTCTAAATTCTTTGAGAAAGGGATGGTTTTTCTTCTCTAGAGAATAGTTGAGAATTTTGGAAACGCGTTTAGTTGGGGTTATATTTTTCTTTTTTAAAAATGATAAAAAGATTACCTCAAAATACAATGGTAGCGGCAACGGCGGGCGGTGGCGGCGACGGTCGGCGGTGGAGGATGACACGAGAGATTAGGGGTAGAATGGTGTATATGATTTTTTTGGAGTTGAGAAAAAAAATGAGAAAGAAAAAAGTGAGAATGGTATAATGGGCTTTTCAATTTCTTAGTTAAAATTTAGAAAATGAGAATTTTATTTTTTTTGAAAATTGTTGAAAAAAAGTGCGACTAAACGCGTTTTCAGTTTTTTTTATTTTCTTATGAAGAATTTCTTGAAAAAATAAAGAATTTCTTTCCAACTAAATGACCCCTTAGTTTTTGGCTTTTCACATTGATGAAAAATTACCAAGAGTTATATTTATCGATAACAAACAAGTGGAATAAATTCTAATATTATACTTTTACATCCAAACATTAACAACCTAAAAAAAAAAAAAAAAAAAAAAAAAAAAAAAAGTTTTAGACCAACTTCTGATGGCTTTCGAGTTTCGACTTTTGGTTCGCATAAGTTTGTTGAAGATTACAAGGACCAAATAAATTAAAAAAACTATTTTTTTAATCAAAATTTGATAACGTTTGCAAATTGTGTGTATTTAAGTCCCAATGAAAATAACTACACATATATACTAGTTATAATACCCGCGCATGCGCGGGGTTTTTTCTAATTTTTTGAATAATGTATTTTTATTTATTAAAAAACAAAAATTATATTTTTGTTTTGTTTTATTTATGGTTTTTAATGTTATATTATACGATGAAGAGTATTCTTGAATAATGTATTTTTATATATTAAAAAACCAAAATGTTGATTATAACCGATTTGACCCAATACTACACTATTGTATAATTTAAACAAATCTAAAAACTGCATTAATATATATTGTATATGTTTATGCACAACAATATATTAGAAGTATAATAAGTATGCCACAACATAGAATATATACCAATTACCACCGGTTGTAATTTAAATTTCAACGTAAATAGGTTAACGTGAGTCATGTTTTAAGTGTATTTGCTATACTTGATCTACTACCAAAAGAACCTAATACGAACTCAAAGTGTACAAAAGTAGTCCAATATGTTTTTCTATGCATATATATAGTAAAATGTATTGTTATTCTAATGTTTGTAACATTTATTCTAATGATCTTCATCCTCGATTAGACATACGTCGTTGCTTTTGTGTGTGTCTAAAATGGCGTCAATTTAGTATCTTCTTTTATATTACAAATATTAAAAAAATGTTTGAATATATTTACCCTTGGTGCTTTTCAACCATACCAAAGTTCATAAGTGTATTCTAAGCACGCCAACAATAGACAAAATTCTTCAAGCTTATAAATTAATACCTGCTTGAATATATTAACAATCTGGTAGTCAAGCCTGATGGCCAAAATTGAATATTTACATAAATCAAGCAAACGATTTTATGAGGGATGAACTAATGAACAAAAACATAATACTCATTTAACTAATTATCCGCAGCCATTACAACATTGTTTCATTGTTTAAATACTTAAACATAACATAACTTTCAATACACCAAAGGCTAACTGAAAGGTTTGCCATGATATGCACACACATCATGTGTCGCGACTCATTCTTGAAATCTACTGTTTTAATCGATCCCGAACCTCAATGACTTTTTATTCTCTAGTTGAAACAACGATCTGAAAAAGGTCATAATGTTCATACATATCTGTAAGATAGCAAGAAAACAGAGGTATTAAGTCATATAAAATCCAATAAGGTTGTATAACAATTAAAAATATCATAAACTATGTTGTTAATTTAACATGAAATCAACACTTAACATACACATATCTCAAACACAACATCATCGTTATTAAGACTTGTAGAATCAAACGGGGTTGTATAACCATTAAAAATTTGAGAAATCAAACCTCAAATACGACACAGTACCTGCATCTGTATGCAAGTTCTATCATCTCTAAACATGCTCCTATAACTAACAACAAACAAACATATATGCTGAAATAACACTACTAATGCGTACAACCTTTAGCAACTTTCTCTTGGGTAGCCTCTATTATTTATTTTTTTTCAGACCCGAACTATACATAATGAGAAACTCATGTTTCCTCGCTGATAATCCAGAAAATTATTTTTTACACATTGGCCTTTACAAAAAATACAAAATAATTATTTTATTATAATTGATTAAAATACAAACTAATTAACGTGCTCTCTAAATGTCTTTATTTTTTGGATTAAATATGCTTTATTAACTATCTGAATCATCATACAAACAAAAAGACACATTACAATAGATCATTTTATTTTATTTTTTATCAATCGAGAACAGACGATTCATTATAGGTATTTCAATGTGACTTGAAAGTTGAAACATTGACACATAACCTTGGCCTAAGATAAAATAAGAGTTGACTTAAAGATGAAATAAACAGATCCTAAATGCAGCTTTTAACACAAATATGAAGTCCTTTTCACCTTTTTATTGGCACATTTTGATGGTTCAACTTTTGGCTTATTCAAAAACAATTTTACCAGTAATCACATATCTAATAACCTTACCCAACTGCTCCTTAATATTAGAAGCTTATAAAATTTGGTCGACAATATACATTGCAGACAATTCACCATGGATTAGTTTTAGTTCTAACAACTTCCAAAACACCAATGTAATAACCATGTATATCTAAACTCTAGACAGAAACTATTAGCACTCTTTTCTTCCCTGCACAATTCTTATTATGGGCTCTGTCAACATTCACATCCATTTTCATAACCGGATAACCCAAAATTAATATCATTTAATATAGAATAGCGCATCATTATCATCAGCATCATCACCTGACCTTGAAGTTACACAACTTACATAGTAAATCACCTATGAAAGAGACACTTGAAGTTAATCCATAACTGACCTTCAAAATCAGGTTGTGCATCTATATACCTTACGTATGTGACATTTCAGCTCTTATTTGGTGGTTCAAGCACCCTGCTACCAGCCTACCACAACCTTCTTTGTTCTCTATCTACGGTTAAGGTTGAAACAAATTGATGAAAAACCTAATGTCAACACGGTTATAATGAGTAATAATGTTTGATGACAACGATCCTAGAATCACTTGCATCACATGAAACATCATAGTATAAAAAATCAAGTGCCTCTTATTATAACATAAAACATAAGCAAATCTAATAAGAAAATCCCAAACACAGCTAGTAGTTTCTCTAAATACCCAAAACACTAAAACTTAAAAATATCAATAATCAGATAACTATCATGTCAAAGACTCTGTAAACCTTAAATTAGTTTTATAATGTGATCAATTATAGATATTCCAGAAACAATTAATTACTAATTGTTAGTATTTTATTTATTTGACCTCAATCTCCAACAAAGATTTTAATTTTTTTCACCTGTTATCAACAAATTTTTTCAACATTCTTCATAGGCTCTAAAATAAGGCCAGGTCGATTAAACCCACAATCCAAGTTATATAGTATCCTAACTTCATAAGTTAGGTATTATAAAATAAGCTTATCCAAACTAAGAATCCCCAATTGAACAAAAACAAATTACATAAAACTTAAATACATCCTCATTAGGCGGCGCATTTTTTTTTTAATTATAATGACTGTTACCTAAACTTGAATGAACATCTAAAGATGATAATTTTAGCTTCTTTAAGTTGAGTGTCGTCGTTTCTGTTAATGATGCAGGTGGTGCCATGGTAGATAACATACATCAAGTTGGGAATGAAGTACACTCTTTACATTTTGCTAGGGGAATCGATCGTAGATACATAAGTACAAGTCAGACCAAGTTACGTCAATTCAACTCTAAATTGCACCTATTTATCTACCTCTACATATTCTATGACCTCTACAATATTTTTCTCTAGTGACACGTGAGTTTTCTTCTTTGGGGTGGTGCTACTATTTGGCATGTTGTATTTGATGGTGGTGCTACTATTTGGCATGTTGTATATGTAGCATTGGAGGCCAAAATGTAGCAAAACAAATTTTATTCTTGAGCTGTTTGCTACTATTATTACTAAGAAGCAACCAGCTACCCAAGGGTGGAGTAAAATTTCTGTTCAAGATTACTATTTTGACACTTTGTTTTTATAAGGTTTATTCAGAGTCCCAATATTCACCAATATCAATTCCATTAAGCTTATTACAAATCCAAAATCCTAATTTTAACAAACATGTATTTGTTAATGAACTACGCAGAGAGCTAAACTATATAATGCGTGAAAGTTGAATTATACAAAGACGCATTTTAATATGTTAGAAGCATTATTTTGGCTTTCAACAGATTGACTCATTACTTCCAAACAACTCAAGCTCTGTTATTAAGTCCGCATTATCTCGTTTCTGGGGTTTATTGTCCATTCTTGCAAATGTCCACTAACATTTTTGGGTTCAGTTCCACATAACACATACATCAAATGTCAGTCACTTGTTTTAAAATCAAAATTATAATTTGTCTATTAGGAAATGAGTTGGTAAATCTAACTGTATGTGTAATCCACACATTATGGTTCTATTTTGTACGAAGGGATAACTGTTTAGGGAAAAGATACATGTGCTGGAATATATGAGCCACAAAAGCATGTTAAGGTTGGGAGAACCTTCTACAATGTCTTTTACTGTCAAGTATCTCTAACGACCAAGGTTGACGGGTTACTATACCCTTTACCCAAAAAAAACCACTATAGGTCACTAAAGATCATGGGGAACACTATCGTGTACCTTTATATAAGATGAGAAATTCGTCACTATTTTCTTGTAATCTGTCTTCCTTAGATGAAAGTTCATCCATTGAAGCAGAATCTTCTCGAGTGGTAGACTCATAAGCTCCTCCACATCCTGATAGCATTAATAGAAAAGAATTACAAAGGTATCAGACCATTTACTGCACATTTATATATCCATGTTGTTCAAACATGAAAGCAACGATTTGCATGGTAACAGAAACTTACAAATTTCGTATTTCATAGCCAATGGAGGAGTCTATTTAAAGAGGCACATCCTTAAGTAGATATGTGAAAGGATGTTCTATATTGGGGAGTCTTTTTAAATCGAGTCCTACCAACAATTGTATCTATAGGAATGGAGTACCATTCCTACTATACGACACTATGTTTTGCAATGTACTTTATCTTCATGTTCTTATCAGACCATGTCCTCAAATTCAGTTTAACATTTTCACTAACTGGAGAATCAATCTCCACCACTATTTCTAGTTGACCATTTGGATTACCAACAACGCGCCCCTGAGCATCAGATTCTTGACAGTCAAGTTAGCCTGGTAGCTCGGGTGCTGAAGTCAGAACTAACTCCACATGCTCCCGTGACATTGCTTCTTTCCATCCTGCAGACATGAAAGCAATCACCACGGCTAGTCAGGCATCATTTTATATGAAAATATTTTTCAAGATATCAATATGAGATGAATCATAACAGTTTCGGATTGGTTTGACCCATAGCTTTGTCTAATTCTTTGATAAAAAAAAACTTTTGTTACAATAATAATAGATATTTTTTTTCAAAATATAAAACACTTTCATAAATTGTACACATTAGAAAAAGAATTTAATGTTGCGCCTCTTTGTGAAAGGACTGACCTCTGGTGAAAGTTTCTGATGACGGGATGCTCTCAGATATCTCAATAGCAGTGCTTGAGTCTGATTTCATCCTATTAGAGTGATCCCTTGCCCTTTGTTGCTTCTGCCGTATCTTTATTCGTCTTTTCCTTTTTATAAGGTACTTGCCTATGTCCCACAACATAAAAATTGGGCATCATGTTAATCAAATATATATAACCAATTTGTATACTGCACCAAATACATTGGGAAATATAATGTAATTTTGGGATAACAAATCGCTTAACGAAAGATTCTCCAAAGAGTATTTACTGACGATTGGCATCTATGGACACCTTCTAAATTATATATTTCTGGATAGTTAGTAATACTTGCACAGTTGCACCTACCCATCGCAGAATTGAGTTCACAAAGAGATATGTCTAGAAATATAGAAAAAAGGGTTTCAAACATCCTACTTGCTTTATTTTAAACTATACATTCTTGACGCCAGAAAACATGGATTCAATGCATCAAGAGGCCATATAAGGAAATGTTGGTCGTAAAGGTTTTGAAGCAAAATTACTCAATGTAAAGTGTGACATACCTGGTTTGATGTTGACTTTGACAGATTGTGGTCCTCCCAACACTCTCTGGTGACTTGCATACGTTCAAGAAACATGAATCTTCAGAAAAATGTATGCTATAATACATATGAGAATATGAGTTATGATTATACAGATTCATAAATTAGGCAACAATGATGGGCGTGCGATCGTCCTTCAGATATCTGCGTATAAAATATAAAACAAACACTCTTTAAAACTCCCTTTATAAGAGATATAAGATAATGATTTAAAGTTTAGAGCAGCCTAAAACACTGTTGAAAGTTTGTCTTAAATTCTCTCTCATCCAAAACTATAATGCAAGTTTTGTAGCTTAACCTAAATTGGAAGTTATGGTCAAGTTCGCCATTGCTTAAGATTTTTGGATCATATTGCATATCTGCACCATAAAGTTGGCAATCGGAAAGATAAAAAACTAAATGTTTAGTATGAAGGTATGCGTTTTAGATGTAGAATACTATAACTATAACAATGGATAGTCCACCTCACCGAAGTCTGCAACCATACACAATGTTATATATATATATATATATATATATATATATATATATATATATATATATATATATATATATATATATATATATATATATATATATATATATATATATATATATATGTGTGTGTGTGTGTGTGTGTGTGTGTGTGTGTGTGTGTGAAGTTACTGTAGTCTACGCTTTGAAAGCCAACTAAGCTACTTCTCCGTAGTGTACCTAAACATCTTGTTAAACTTCAACTTATGAGGGCTCTTAGCTTATAACTCTATAGCTAGTAGTGAAAAAGAAGAGGAACAAAAGCAGTCGGGAAGCGGCTCAGGTGCACTTTTTTAAGCCAAGACAGCCACTCCGGGTACCGTTCTAGTAGAATAAAAATCGTACCTCACAAACTAACAACAACTACTATCAATGATCTAGGAAATTAACACGAAATTGTACCACAAGAGCACGGAATTTTTATCACACCATTTAAGACATACCACATCAATTAAAAGCACAAGAACACAAAGCCATAACTTAATTACCAAAAAAAATGATACATAAATCAAAAAGTCATAGATTAATATACCTTAAATTTATTTACCGAAAACAATACCTCATCAAATTTAGAGCAACTACAATAACACCTTCTTCAATCTACTTTTTCAATTTGATTTCAGAATGATAGAATTAGGGTTATCTCAAAACGATTTTGATTTAGGGTAATAAAAGATGAGGATGAACAATATCAATCACTCATAATAACTGGACGCAATTGATTTTGAATAGTCGATTTCTTGAAAGATTTGAATACTTTTAATTTAGGGTTTTGGGAATGTAGTTTATGTGTGTCGATGATTGTTAAGAGATTGAGTTTAATTGATTGAGGAATTATTTGGGAATTTAGGGACTTGAGGATTTTTAGGTTATTATGATTATGAATTTTAACTTTCAACCCAAAACTTTATAAACTTTGCTCCGCCGTTTCTAATTTTTCTTTTTTTCAGTTTTTGACACATATATTTTTGTAAGATTTTTTCAATGTATCACAAATCAATTTCGATTTTTTATAAAATATGGCTAAGTTTGGAAATATTTAGGTTTTTCTTTTTTAAATATTTGTTTTAAAAAATTAACATTAATTAATTTATTACTTAATAAGGAATGATTTGATTTTTTTGAAATGAAAAAGTCCCCACTAGAGGTTTTGTTTTATTAGGAAAAAGATGTTTGGGGAAGTTTACAAAGGCTGACGGGAGCTTAAACTTTTAAAAGAAGCTGACTTATATAATAAGCGTTTTTTAATCACGCATGCTTACGAAAGATTTTACGAAAAGTTTTACAAGCTTACACTTAAGTCATTGCCTGAATATAATTTTACAAATTATTTTGTAGATATAACATTTCACATTAGGAAAAGCCCTTATGTAAGTTTGGAACCGCTTAAATAAGCTTAGCAAAACACTTCTTTATCCTGATGAGTTTGTAAGTCATCTTATCTATACTATATAAAGGAAAAACTCATATTTTTTAAAGTAAAAAATTGATATGAAAACCACAAACTCGTATTATTATTTTCGTTTATAACCCATGACTCATATTATTTTCATTCAGTTTAAATCGTGTTTAATTACAAAAATTTTAAAACTTTTATTATTTTTTGTTTATAACCTGTAAATATTTTTTTATCACTGCAACTATTTGTCACTATAAAATCTCGTTGCTATGCACGTATATTAAGAAAAACAATGTTGCATAAAAACAATGTTGCGTACACAAAGAATTCACAAAACTTTTTTTTTAATTCTCTTATAAACACCACCCCACTATTTTCCACCAATAAAAGGTAGCAACATAACACATCCCACCACAAGCTCGTAAAGAAATTGCCTCAAATTGCTTACACTCGCCTCTTGGCGCGGGTTCTATGTGAAGGTAAATCTTTTACAGTACAGTTTTTGTATGAAATACTAGCTTCTTTTTTTATGCTCACACGATAAAATGTCTCCAATAATTTCAGTTTTATCTTTTTGATTATTTTCTAGGCTTTGTTTGCTTTTGTATTTTGTTACATCAATTACCAATAAGTATGTTATAATGTTATAATGCACATTATGTTTGATAACATGTCACTGACAACAACATCAAGTTCAAGCATAAATATGATTTCAACCAACATATATTCTACTAAGCTATTAGTTTTTATGAACATGATGAAATAACAGCTTTAATGGATCCAAAAAAGCAACCCAATTCAGTTTTTGGTTTTACTTGGATGCTGAATTTTACTTCTAAATTTTTAGATTAGTTTTGGCGATATAATGACTTGTTGCATATAAAGATTTCTTATTTTAGTATTTATGTTTGGCGAGAATCACACTTCTTTTGTTGGGGTACTTATCGCATGATATAAAATTTATATGAACGTCGATCAACACATTATTTGTGTCAACAGTAGCACCATGATGGTCTTAATGTTTGCACTGTTTTGTTTTATCTAATTGCAGCTTTTGCAGCCAAAAGAGTATGGATTCTAAACGCGGTAACAACATAGTGAATGTAGACGGTGATAGATTAAGCAGCTTACCGGATGACCTTATCCATAAAATACTCTCTTTTATTAGCATCAAAGATGCTGTCAAAACCAGGGTTCTGTCATCTAGATGGAGGTATACATGGACTTCAATGCGCCATCTCAATTTTTCAACCGAGGGTTTCTCTATATTGGCCACCTTTTCCAAGTTTGTTGAGCGTGTTCTCTCTCACCGTAATCATCTAGTGCACGTGTTTTCTGTCAAGCTTAGTTTTCAGGGACTTCCTACTCAGGCGTTTGTTGAAAGAATTCTAAACTATGCATCCACTCACAATGTTCAACACCTGTGTTACATGCATGATTCCTCATCATAATTTTGTATTCCCTCTTTCTCTTATTAGTTCTCAGTCTCTCGAACATCTTACTTTGACCAGTTCTCGTGACAACATGATTTTCATCAAACTCAAATCAAATTGGGAGCTACCAGCCTTAACAACGTTGTATCTCAGTAATTTCCAATTATATGAGGAAAACAGTGAGATTTTCTCTAACTGTCCGAACTTGAAAAATCTCACCTTAAAGACTTGCATTAAAATCGGAATGGGTCGGATTGATATTTATCATTCTCAACTATTGAATCTCACACTTGAAGATATATACAGTGATGTGTTTGTAGAAGCGCCTCAACTCAAGACACTGACTGTGAATATCAGTAGAGGTTGGTGTTCTTTGAAGTTTTCTGGAGATGTTCTTTCTTTGGAGAAGGTAGATATGTGTATTATCCATGCACGAGAGTCACATGCTCATGAGATTGTTGGTTTGTTTCAACAATTTCGCAATGTCAAGTTTCTTGCACTTAACTTGGAAATTGTTGAGGTATGTTGTTACTGGTGGTTTTTTAATGTGCCTCTTACAAAGACTTTCTGTATATATAAAAATACACCGTGATTGTGTGAACTTAAAAAAATTAGAACAACACAAGCTTAGTTTTGTGTCAGAGATCATGATTATTTAACTCTGGAGTTCTTACTAATTATATGCAAGCAAAAATGGTGAAAATAAGGCAAGATATCAACAGAAATAGGATCCCTAATAAAGTGAAGGTAAGGAATGAACTCTGTATGAATTTATGATATACATTCGGGCATTCCACTAGCATGGTACCTGCATAAAGCGGTAGCGACAAATAGGTTCCCGGTGGTTTTCGACGTCTAGGGTAAGAGAGAGAGGAAAGAATTGTGACATTTTACACTCTCCTTGGTGTATGTTTGGATTGCCGTTTGGATCATACTCCGTAATTTTTATGATAGCTGTCATTGTTATAAATATTTTTTAGAATGCTTCTATTTATAGGGATAATCTAATTTTTCGACTTTTGTGCAGCTTATTTCTTCATCTGTTAGAGTAGTCTCTCGTCGATCTTGTTCATTTGCTAATTTGGAAAGTTTAGAGATTTATCCGGTAAAAAATCTCGTGGATAGGCCTGCAAAAACAAACGTAAATGTGTATTCGTTTGTAAAGACCTATTTCTTTAATAATTCTGCAAGGGCAACACTCACAATGGTTTTACACGAGGTATTTACACCTAGAAGTATATTCTTACATATATGCCATTGCTCATATACTTATTGTTATAATTCCTTTTAAGTTCTTATTCAACATAATTTGAGGCACTGTATTGGAAAGGGCAAACATATTGGGAAATTTGATGACAATGGAGACTACATGTATTTTCTTTGTTTCATGATACGTGAAAACCTTGCAGGAGATTACAGCACGTGAACTTATGCAGAGGATGCTAAATGAGTGGGAAGCCAATACACATAAGGAAATGAAGGTTAAGTATCGAATGTTACAGCAAGAGATAATAAGATGGCAATTGCAGTATGGAGAAAGGATCAAAAGCTTTTGGAAGGATTTCTATAAGTGGCTTAAGCAAGGGGATACAGAGACTCATCGTGTCATGTCAATGTTGCGGGTGATTGAACAGTTACTGCAAAAGCTGCCTAGATTGCAGAGGGATAAGATGCAATTGATGTATTCTAGTCTATGCGCAGAGGCTGATAGTAGCCACTCAAGGTATGAAGGTCCTATCGTTCTTGGGCGTCCTTTTTATGTCGCACTATCAGCAACACCACATACCACAAAGATACTAAAAGTCTCCATTTCTGCAATGGTTTATTATTTCAGAGTGATGTTAAGAGGGTGATTAGAGATCTTATTTAAAGTCTGTAAATTGATGTTTCACATTAGTAGAATTACTTGATAAGTGATCTTGTCACTTCTGTAATATTGAAGCTTCAGTGATATTTTCTTTTGCCAAACAATATAAAAAGAAAGAGATAATGATGCTAAGTTTTTTAAATAGACAAATTGTATACGTAAGAATTTTACTGTATGAAACACGTGAGTAGAAGTCAAAATGGGTCAGAAAAGCAATTTTTGTCAGGTTATTGTATGTTGAATTAAATTGCGATAAAATTCTGTCTACTATTTATTTTGGTGGGAGAAGTCTCAAGTCTTATCCCGTCTCGGTACATTCTAAGATGAAGCTCATCTTCACAGTTTGCTCGGTCAATGGTTTCTTGTTTTCTTTTCAGGAGTTGTTTTCATTTAAGCAACCCTCGGTTCTCTTAAACGTGGTGTTGATTCAATATTTTGCAGGTTTTTTAGGTGTTTCATACCTTGTGGTTTATGCGGGCATGTTAATAGATTTGAATACAGTTATGTGTTTGCACAAGTGGTCTGGATTACTCGCTGGAAATTTGGTCCCAACTTCGGTCCAAGCCGGGGAGTTCAAGTATACAATTAAAGGGCGTTATTCCCTCATTTTGTCATGATTAAAGCTTTATTTGTCACGCAAGTTTACAGAAGCTTTTATAAGCTTACACTTAACAACTCATTGTGTGAATATAAATTTGTACATTCTTTGTGAATTTACCATTTATTTTTTTTTAAAAAAACCACTCACTGACGTGTCGGCGGGTGATTGATGCATTTTGTGGCAGTTTATCTCTCCTCTCTCTTATTAAACCAATCAGCCACTGACACATAACCGAGTAGATTTTTGGTGTGGATCTAGCATTGCTCTATAAGTTTAGCAAAACACTAATTTCTTCTAGAGTATATTGCAAAACTCGTCCCTATGGTATGTCCAAATTGCGGGTGCACCCTACATTTTCTAAAGTGCAAACGTTGTCCTTGCGAGAAACTATTGGTGCATATATTGTTCACGCCTCAAAGTGAAATGACTAAAATGCCAATGACAATGTCTCACTAAATGCAAGGGCATTTTAGTAATTTCAGTTCAAAACAAGGATGATTTTCGCATCAAATGTTTCCAATAAGGACGACAATTTGAGCATACTACAACGCCCATAAAAAGTAGCAACACAACACTATATATATATATATATATATATATATATATATATATATATATATATATATATATATATATATATCTTGCAACGCCCATCGGCCAGCGGCCACCACCACCTGAAATTGCTTACACTCACTGGCTTATATATCGTTTAATAGAGAGTGTCTCCAATAAATATATACTAGTTGTGAAGGTAAATCGTTTACAGTACAGTTTTTGTTTGGAATACTAGCTATGCTCACAATCTGTTTGATAAAATGTCTCCAGTGATTTCAGTTGTATCTTTTGATTCTTTTGTAGGCTTTGTTTGCTTTTGTATTTGGTTACATCTATATATCAGCTTAAACCTGCTAAAGCCCTCCCCTTATTTTTTGAAAGGTTGATTTCTTTGCACCAAGCCTTTTAACACTAGGCCGCTCCGAGTGGTTAAAAGCGAGTAATTATTTGAATAAGTATGTAATGTTATAATGCACATTATGATTGATAAAATGTTGTATTTTAAGATTAGTATTTGTAGATATAATGACATGTTGCATTTAAAGATTTCTTATTTTAGTATTTATGTTTGGCAACTATCACACTTCTTTTGTTGGGGTACTTATCTTATCGCATGATATATAAAATTTATATGAACGTCAAACAATACATCGTTTTTGTCAATAGTAGCACCATAGTCATAATGTTTGCACTGTTTTGTTTTATCAAATTGCAGCTTTTGCAGCCAAAAGAGTATGGATCCTGGAAGTGATAACAACATAGTGAATGTAGACGGTGATAGACTCAGCAGCTTATCAGATGACCTTATCCATAAAATACTCTCTTTTATTGACATCAAACATGCTGTCAAAACCAGTGTTTTGTCATCTAGATGGAGGTATATATGGACTTCAATGCTCCATCTCAATTTTTCAACTGAGGATTTCTCTATATCGTCCAGGTTTTCCCAGTTTGTTGAGCATGTTCTCTCTCACCGTAATCATCTAGTGCACGTGTTTTCTGTCAAGCTTAGTTTTGAAGGACTTCCTACCGAGGCGTTTGTTGAAAGAATTCTTAACTATGCATCCACTCACAATGTTCAACACCTGAGTGTTACATGCATGAGTTCTCATCATAATTTTGTATTTCCTCTTTCTCTTTTTAGTTCTCAGTCTCTCAAACATCTTACTTTGACCGGTTCTCGTGAGGACGTGATTTTCATCAAACTCGAATCAAATTGGGAGCTACCAGCCTTAACAACTTTGTATCTCAGTAATTTCCAATTGTATGAGGAAAGCAGTGAGATTTTCTCCAACTGTCCGAATTTGAAAAATCTCACCCTAAAGAATTGCATAAAATTTGGAAGGGGTCAGTTTAATATTTATCACTCTCTACTATTGAATCTCACACTTGAAAGAATACGCGCTCATGTGTATGTAGAAGCGCCTCAACTCAAGACACTGACTGTGAGTATCAGTTCAGCTTATTGTTCTTTGAAGTTTTCTGGAGATGTTCTTTCTTTGGAGAAGGTGGATATGTGTATTACCAATGTGTCACATGTTCATGAGATTGTTGGTTTCTTTAAACAATTTCACAGTGTCAAAATTCTTACACTTAACTTGGAAATTGTCGAGGTATGTTGTTATTGGTGGTTTTCTAATGTGCCTATTACAAAGATTATATGTATATATGAAAATACACCGTGATTGTGTGAGCTTAAAAACAATTGGAACAAAACAAGCTTGTTTTATATCACAGATCATGATTATTTTACTCTGGAGTTCTTACTAATTATATGCATGCTAAAACGGTTAAATAGGACAATATATCAACAAATTTAGGATTCCTAATAAAGTGAGTGAGATATATATTCTACTAGCATGTTACATGAATAAAGGACTAGCGACAAACAGTTTTTGGTACTTTTTTGTTTATTATGATGGTTTCCGGTGGTGTTCGGCATCTAGGGGGGTGGTGGTGTAAGGGAAAAGGGAAAGAATTGTGACACGTTGCACTATCATTCAGCTATGTTTGAAGTATGGCTTGGATGATAAATTATATGATAGCTGTCATTATTATAAAGATTTTCTTAAGATGCTTCTCTTTACAGGGATAATCTAATTTTCCAACTTTTATTTCAGCTTCTTTCTTCATCCATTAAACTAATCTCTCATCAACCTTCTCCATTTGCTAATTTGGAGAGTTTAGAGATTTATCCGGTAGACAAACACATGGATGGGCATGCAGAAACGAACGTAAATGTGTATTCGTTTGTTAAGAACTATTTCTTAGATAATTCTCCAAGTGCCACACTCAGAATGGTTTTACGCGAGGTATTTACACCTTGAGGTGTATTCTTACATATATGCCATTGTTCATTTACTCATTGCTATAATGCTCTAAAGTTCTTATTCAAGATAAGTTTGAGACACTGTATCGGAAAGGGCATATAAGTTGGGTATTTGTGATGATAAATGGAGAGTATGTATAGTTTTATGTTTAAACCTATGATACATGGAAACCGTGCAGGAAATTGAAGTACATGAACTTATGGAGCTTATGTTAAAACTGGGGAAAGCCAAAATGCGTAAAAAGGGGAAGGTTGATTATCTGAGGGTAGAACAAGAGACAAGAAGGCAATTGCCGTTAGGAGAAAGGATCGAAAGCTATTGGAAGGATTTCTTTGAGTCGTTTGAGGAAGGGGATAGATGGACTAACCATATCATTTCAATGGTTCGGCAGATTGAAACGTTATTGCAAAAGCTGCCTAAATTGCGGAGGAATAAGATGCAATTTGTGTATTCTAGTCTGTGTGCAGAGGCTTATACTATCATGACAGGGCGTATGAGAGTCTAATGTGATCATAAACCAAGCCGTTTACATGTAGACTTCTATGAACTTGCTACAACATCACACCCGCCTTCTTTATACATTGAAAACTTTAATTTACATATCTTATACCTCCGTCCCACAATAATTGTCCACTTTTTTGAGTCTTTTTTATTCAACTTTGACTATAAATATTTGTATTTGTTTAATATAATACTTGATGAAAAATATATGAATAGTTTGGGTTTTAAATGTATTTTCATTGGTATAATTTTCATCAAGTACTATATAACAAAAATAAAAATATTAATGGTCAAAGTTGAAAAAAAAAAAGATTCAAAAAATTTAAAGTGGACATTATTGTGGGACGGAGGATCTATACTGGATGTCCTAAGCCGTTCCTATGCTTCGTTTTCAGGTTACCTGGTGCATTACTCGGCATCTAACCTTCGCCCTTTCGGCCCCTTGGGATGGTAAAGAAACTGATTATGCGTATGAACTTAATTGTTGTTAGTTGCCGTTATTGTGCATACATTATTAATATTTCTAGTTTGTATTGACCTAAAATTTTCAAGTATGATACTTATTGGATGTCAGGATGTTGGATGACAAGCGTCACTAGATTTAGTAATTACGTATCAACTTAAGTATGAAACATTGGCGACATGATGCTTGTAATAAAATGCTCTGTTGGTGATTCACCTCAATTCATTTCTTGTTTCATCTCATAACAAATATAATACTTACTTTTAATGGTTGCTAACTTGGTCTGTAATTTCTTATGGAGGTTTGATAGGCAAAAATGTGTTACGTCATGCATAGGGTCAAAATCTTTATCATATGATCGAAAAATACGGAGTGGGTCTATTTCATGTAGCGTTAAATTAAGTTGCCAACTTTGTTTCAATTTTGCAAATGGGCTTGGACAGTAAGTAAACACTACGACAAAATCAACTCTTATTAAACACTACAGATCATCTACTATCAAAGTATTACCACACTATTATGCATTTATTAGTAACGTGGTGTTTGTTTTAAAAAAATGCCTCTTAACGACATCTTAATCTGAGTCATTCAGACACGGTCAGACATTTAAGTCATTAATACTTTGTTTTTTTTTCTGTCATTTAAAAGCAGTAAAAGGCAATCTTTGTTAAGAGCATTTGTTTTTTTTCAACCATTAAGAGGCATAAACCTCTTATAGATGTGGAGGGGGTGTCTTAACACCTCTTAATATCTTTTTTTTTTTTTTTTTTTTATCTTAATTTTTTTATCTTTTTTATCTTATTTATTTATTTATTTTTTATCTTGTTTCACCCTTATTTATTGTATTAAAAGTATTAAATAGAATCACTGCATATGTTTTGTTACATAAAGAATGTATAAGATGATATGTGACATTACATTTTTTTTCAAGTTGAAGGGTTCGGTCTCGGACTAATATATCTCAACTCTAACATGATCCATATAGTTAATCGTTTTAAAAAGTTCAATTTAAACTCCGCCACATTTATTTTTGTCAAATAAACATGAAATTACATGTTTTGTTTAAAATACTTTTAACTTTAAATTGATTATATTATAAAATTTGGTTTCTTATATTTAATAAAATTTATTTATTGTGCAAATGCAATGGTTTTATAAAGTGCAAAAGCCCTAAAATTTTGACAACTTTCAGCATAAGGAAAAGTCTACTCTCCCACCCTAGAGGCGATTTTGGCGACTTTTTCTACTAACCCTAATCAAATTCATTCTTATTTGATCTCTGATCTATACAATAACAATTATGGTTTCTTGGGCTCTGATTTTCGTTGATCATTACCTTGAATCGAGTCTTGTTTCTGTTTGTTTAGTGACCGTTTAGGTTTTTTGTTAGGGTTTCGTTTTTTCGTATAATCGTTATTTAGGGTTTTTAAGTCGATTCTGATTTGAATTGAATACTGAATCATTCTCAATCTATCGACTGACGTATCATGGGTTAAACTTATGTTCATCAGCGCTTATAAACCCTAGTTTTAACTAGGGTTTGCTCGTTTGGAATAGGAGATTCCTTGTTTTTTTTGAATTGCTTGTCTGTTTGGTTTTTTGGGTTTCGTGGTATGGAGAAATTGGGAGAGTCGAATACTATTAAGTTGTGTACTGAGGAGAATGTGGATGAGAAGAGTAATGAACTGTTCAGTCCATTTGCTGCTACGAACTCATTGGCTTATGTGACCATGAGGAAAAAAAATGCTAGGGTTTTGCGTAAGTATGAATCTGCTGCTAACCCTAGTGGTGGGTCTGGTCTTGATGCTTGATGAGTGCTCAAACACTCATCATTTTTATCTATTCTGAGCTGCCAAAACATCTAAAAACACTCAATAATGCATCAAAATAATGAAAATATCCCAGGAATGTGTTTTATATGTTTCAGATGCAAAATAATCAAAAAACAGATGAAAAATGAACAAAGTTTGCATAATTGGCAGTTTCAGTCCCTCATCTTTCAAAAGTTGTCAAAACTAGTCCCTGGTTATTCTAAAAACTTGAAAATGTCACCAAAGGTCCTTTTAAATCACAAAGTTACATATTTAGTCCTTTGGTGCAAAGTTTCACAAAATTGCAAGTTTAGTCCCTGAACTTTGAAAATTGACAAAAATGGTCACTGGGATATTAAAACTTTGAGAAAAACAAATTTTGTCCTTGCACTTCTCATTTATGGCAGGAATGGTCCTTAGTTGCAAAGTTTGGTGAAATTAACACATTTGGTCCCTGAAGTTTTAAGGATTGGCAGATTTAGTCCCTGAGGTGTAATAAAAATGGAAAAGTCAACTACAGTCCTTGTACTATTCAGATATATCATGAAAGACCCTTTGGAACACTTTGAGAAATTTACAAATCAGCCCCCTCGAAATTCAGTAAATTACAAAATTGGTCCTTGTGCTATATTACAAACCATACGGACCTTAATAATAATAAATCCCAAACATCCAACCCAATCCAAACACCCAGCCCACCTTTTATTTTGGCCCAAACAAACCAAAGCCCACCCAAACCCTTTGTAATATCACCGGGGGTCAAACTTTGACCCTTTAGTCAAAACCACCACCCTCACCCCTCAAAACCACTCCCCTTCTCCAATACCGCCCTGCAAAACCTCTTCCACTTGCCCATCACCTCACACCGCTCACTCCACCATGTACACCTAACAAGACAACCCTCATAAATGCACCACCCCCCTTGTGGTTTATCAGAGCAAATTGCTCGTTTCCCTTTTTGGCGCGAAAAAGATTTAAACGGTCAAGATCAAAGCTCAGCCATCCAATGGTCCAAGATTGAAGTGGGACAAGATTATTGGGACCCCAGAAGCCTAGAACTCAAGTATAAAAGGATGAGAAGCAATGGAGCAAGAGTAGTTCATTTTCTTAGCTTAATCATAGTCGTAATAGTTGTAACTTGTATTTCAATCAATTTTCTAAGCTTTTAAGCATTGTATCAGTTAATTCTAGTGTCACTTCAATCATTTTCATAATAAATTTCAAGTTTTAGTTTCTCTCTCAGTTTATGCAAATTTCAATTTTACTTCAAATTTCTTAATCTTCTGTATTGTTGTTATTAGTAGGACTTATGGACTCTTAGGCTAATGTAAGCTCCCAGAAAGCTTCTAAAAGCTTTTAGATACCATTAAAATCAGCTTAGTCCCATAAACAGAAAATAAAAAAAAATAAGAAAAATAAAAAGAAAATAAAAAAACACAGGTTTATATGGAAGAAGATGGAAGCAAGAGCTGAAAGGATTGGATTTGGGTATTAGTGAGCTTGTTGAGGCTCAATAGGTGGTTCTGGTTCTAGTTTCTATTTGGCTTGGATGGCATGAAGTAAGCAATCTTCTGATTTTTCATAATTCCAATATTCTCAGCTTGTTAACTGTTTATGCATGCTTATTTGTGTATGTTAGATCTCATTAGATTGTTATTAACCTGTTTCTAGTTCTAATCTCTTGAATTGCTTTGAAAACCACACCTTTATAATCTGAGTAGGGGTGTTTGGATCTGTTTGTATCTCTATCTCATTGTAAGTTTTAGTGGATACCTGTAGTGTAGACATCATTCTTAGGGCCATTGTAGTTTATTTATAGAAGAATTAGGTTGCATAAGTATACCATTAGTTGCATAAGTTGATTTCATAGCATCATTTAGTCCCATATTAGCTTAGAACATCACCTCAATTCAGTTTAGATCAACCAAAATCCAGAATAGTCAAAGTGTTTATCAAATCATCAAAAGTCAAAATTTTACATCTGTCATTTTTGACAAATCTACCAGATCTTGCGCAAGGTTCATTAGGGATTGATCATAGATAAAATTTGTGTTTCTTGGTAGTCTGGCAGCTTGTTTATATGTTCCAAAAAGAAAATTTTAATTTGGATTCCATTTGCTTATAAATAAGCACTCTTAAAGTAGTCTGGATAGACTGAGACCTCCCCTGTGTACAGGTTCATAAGCCATTTTCCATAGCTTGCACAGTGCTTAATAGTGGGCCCCACCTTCTGATTTCTAGCTTTTTGGAAAGCCAATAAGCTACTCAACCAGGGTCAGGCCTAATTTTGTATCTCCTAGCTTATTTGATAGGGCTGCAAGCCCCATCAAGTTTGGCCATCCTCTGAGTAAACACTGATCACTCAGTGTGAGACCACAACTTTCATAGCCCACCTAGTGTTCATTAGTAAGCCATAGGTCTAGCTTATTGGCTTATTTTGTAGCCTTCCTGTTCCTTTTCTAGTTTCAAGTTTGAGTTTGGACCCCTGAGCTTATTTGTGGACCCCACAGAGGTCCAAAATCCTTGGGAATTGGCCTGTTCAGGCCTTGTATAGGCATAAGTGCTTATTTGTGATAAACAGCTGAATCTAAGTGCTTCTTTGTTCCATTTAGCTTATTTCAAGTACATCATCATCTGTGTGTGCTTAATTTGTCACTTCCTAGCTTTTTCAACAATTGCATAAGTCCTAATAAGCCTATATATCAACTGTTTGGATAAAGGGGGTGCACATAGCTTATTTTTAAGCTATAACAAAAGTTGTTTTGTAAACGTTTCTTATTTTCAACTTGTTTTCATCTGTCAAAAAGAAAAACCACAAAAAAAACCAAACTTAAAATTAGTGATAGCTTCTATTTAATAGATTCTATCTTTTTCATTTTTCTTTTTAGCTTATTAATAAGCACTTCATCATTTTCATAATTTTCTTAATTTCCTGTCACCTTTAAGTATTTGTAATAATTTTCTTAGATTTTTCTTTATCAGTTTGATAGTTATTAGAATTAAAAATAGTTAAATTAATTAATTAATTAGGTAATATTAGTAATTAAATAGTTTTCTTAAATTTTAATTAACAACAGTAGATTTTTATATTTTTGCTAGGTTTTATAAATTATTTAAGACTTTTAGAAAATAGTTTCTCAAATTCTACTGTTCAGTTTCTAATTTTATTATTTAATTTAGTTAAATTAGATTTAAATTAATAATTAAGTAAATAATTAGTAAAATAGTCTAAATTTAATTTTTAGAAACTTTTTATAATTTTTTAGGATTCCTGTGATGGTTAATTAGTTTTATAAATTTTTCTATAATTTTCTAAGTCATTTAGGTATTATTAGTAATTTAAAATAATTTAAATAGTTTAATTAATATAATTAGTTTTTAATTAATAGAAAATCCATAAAAAGACAAAAATATTTCTTTTTAATTTTTATACTTTCTTCAAGTTCTTTTAGAGATTTAGAAAATATTTTTGCAAGTTTTTAGTTTAATTTTTAATCTTTATCATTTTTAGTTTAATATAAATTAGATTAAAATCACTTTTTAAATAGTTTTAGTTAATTAAGTAATATTTAAATATTAAAATAATCAAGTTAATAATTTCATTTTCATTTTATTTTAAGTTTGAAAAGTTTCACTTGCACCCCCTGTAGTTTGTAATTTGTTAAATCCCACTTTTCTCTGTCTGTAACCTGATTTCCAGTTGTGAATTTGTAATTATAACTGTATATCTGTGATTGTTAATAATTGTTCAAATACCAAATATTCAGTAGCATAATCATTTCCTAAATCATCTTGGCTACTGTCCTCAGTGCTACTCATTCTCAAAAACGTTTTCCAAAGCACCATTGCAATCTCGCTGGGACATAACGACCTGGGGAGGGGCGGACCTATTGCACCACTCACTATTGAGGCTACGGACTTTGGCCTCAAGCACCACATGATCCAACAAGTCCAAAATTCGTGTCAATTTCGCGGATTACCGGGTGACGATGCTAACAAGCATCTTGATAAATACCTTACCGTCACCCAAAACATGAAACAGCATGGTGTCACCGATGATGCCCTCCGACTGTATCTCTTCCCCTATTCTCTCACCCGTCATGCCACTGCATGGTTTGACCGACTCCCCAAGAATTCTATTCGTACCTTTGATGAAATGGTAACCAAGTTTTTAGCAAAATATTTTCCACCTTCCATGGTTACCAAGTTACGAAATGATATCAGAAACTTCCGGCAGCATCCCGATGAGTCTCTATTTGAGGCTTGGGAACGTTATAAGATAGCTATTGATCGGTGCCCTAACCACAATATGTTACAAGTTACCATCATAGATAACTTCTATAATGGTCTGACATTGAGGCACCGGGATATTCTCAATGCTACTGCTGGTGGGACCTTTATGAAAAGGCGTCCCGAAGAATGCTATGATCTAATTGAGAACATGACTGCCCACCATAACTTTTGGGATTCCTCTGCAGAGAGGGATGAGTCATGTAAATCAATTATTCCTTCATCATCATCTCCTGAAATAGTGGCTCTCACTAAAAAGATGGATGTTATCTCTACGGCTGTGTTTAGAATGAACCAAACTATGCAAAATCAACAAGTTCAAAATCAACAAGTGAAAGCCGTGGCCCGAAGTTGTGAAACTTGTGGAGGCCCACATCTGTATTCCGAGTGTCCAGCTACTGCTGGTTTTCCTCAAGAGAACGTTTATGCTGCTCAAGGTTCCTACAACATGGGGGGTAATTCTTACCAACCACAAGGGGACCGTAATATCTTAAGCTATCTTTCCAACAATTTTCTCGGACCTCCCGGTTTTAACCAAAATCAAAACCGTAACTCGAATCAGAATCGAGGAGATTTTAACCAAGGTCAAAACCCGAATTTCCAAAACCCGAACCAAAATCAAGGTCATTTTAATCAAAACAATTTTCAAAATGGCAATCAAAATCAAGGTTTTCAAGGAAATTTTCAAAGAAACCAAAATCAAGGGAATTACAATCAGGGTAATTTCAATCAGAGAAATAATTTTCAGGGTAACAACAACCAAAACCAAGGAAATTTTCAAAACAACCGTGTTCAAAATTTTCCTAATCAAAATCAAAACGTTGTTCCACCCTCGTCTTCCTCCGATGAAGTGCTAAAACAATTCATGAAAGCATAAGAGGAAACGAATCGGTTACTGATCAACAAGATCTCTAAGCTTCAGAAGTCTTTAAATGATCGACCCTCGGGCCCGGGTACACTACCGAGCAACACGATCGCTAACCCGAGGGGCGATGTCAAAGCGATCACTACCCGAAGTGGAGTATCATACAATGGACCCACGATTCCCTCTACCTCTTCTTCTCCTCCTACCAAGGCAGCGGAACGTGAGCCTGAGGTTACCACGGACATGGTACTTCCTACTAATAACGGAGGTACCAACAACGTCCACCCTCAAGTTGTCCCGGTCCCGACTCGTAAGTCGAAAGTTGTATTTGATCCTCCTGAAAGTTCTGATGAAATTCCGAAGAACGATCCCAAGCCTTCAATTCCATATCCTTCACGTTTGAATGATCAAAAGAACCGCGAAAGAGCTAATCATCAGATGGAAAAATTTTACCAAATTTTTCAAGAGTTACATTTTGATATTAGCTTCGCGGATGCTCTTCTTCTAATGCCTAAATTTGCTTCAACAATCAAAAATCTGATAAGCAACAAAGAAAAACTCCTTGAGATGGCTAAAACTCCACTTAATGAGCATTGCTCAGCAGTGTTCTTGAAAAAGCTTCCCGAAAAGCTTGGAGATCCCGGGAAATTTATCATTCCTTGCATTTTCCCGGGGATGGTGGAATGCTTTGCCTTGGCCGATCTTGGTGCAAGCATTAACCTTATGCCTCACTCTGTCTGGAAGAGACTCTCTCTTCCTGCTCTCACTCCTACCTGCATGACTCTCGAGCTTGCAGACCGTACTATATCTCGTCCTCTCGGCATTGCCGAAGATATCTTCGTGAAAGTAGGAAAGTTCCATTTTCCGGCAGATTTCTTGATTGTTGATTTCGATGCTGACCCAAGAGTTCCTCTCATTCTCGGGAGGGGATTCTTAAGAACGGGTCGTGCTCTAATCGATGTTTTTGAGGAAGAAATCACTCTACGTGTTGGTGGTGAAGCCATCACATTCAATCTTGATCAGACTTCAAGATACTTCTCCAACTATGATGCTGAAACGGTTAACCGAATTGACATCATCGATGTTGTGTCAGAGGAGTATTCTCAAGAAGTCCTCGGTTTCTCATCAAGTGGCAGTACCACTCTTTCTTCTGAGACTATCATATCCGACTCTTCCCCTTCCCTCACTCCGTTTGAGGGAAGTGACTTCCTTCTGGAAGAGGTCGAGGCTTTTCTTGCTCAGGATAGTTCAATCCCTCATGAGATTGATGAAAACTATCTTGACCCGGAGGGGGATATTCTTCTTCTTGAAAGATTGTTAAATGACGATCCTTCACCCTCTCCGTCTCCAAAACTACTTCATAAAGAGGAAGTCAAAAATGTTGAAATAACTGATGACTTTCCCGAGGTTGAGCTCAAGGACTTGCCTCCTCATCTAGAATATGCATTTCTGGAGGGTGATGATAAATTACCCGTCATTATTGCTAAAGACTTAAAAGATGAGGAAAAGGCTGCACTCCTAAAGGTTCTTAAGTTACACAAGCAAGCAATTGCTTGAAAACTCTCCGACATTAAGGGCGTTAGCCCGGACTTTTGTACACACAAAATCTTAATGGAGGATGACTTTAAGCCAGCAGTGCAACAATAGAGAAGGGTAAATCCCAAAATCCACGAATTTATCAAACAAGAGGTTCTAAAACTTCTTGATGCGGGGTTGATTTATCCTATATCTGACAGTCCTTGGGTTAGCCCAATTCATTGCGTTCCTAAAAAGGGTGGCATAACCGTTGTCACCAACGAGGAAAACGAGTTGATTCTAACTCGTTTGGTCACGGGTTGGCGAGTATGTATTGACTATCGTAAGTTGAATGAAGCCACCCGTAAAGACCATTTTCCTCTGCCTTTTATGGATCAGATGCTCGAAAGACTAGCGGGGAATGAATACTACTGTTTCCTCGATGGTTTCTCAGGTTACTTCCAAATCCCCATTGATCCACAGGATCAAGAGAAAACTACCTTCACATGCCCCTACGGAACTTTTGCTTACAGACGTATGCCTTTCGGCTTATGTAATGCACCAGGCACGTTCCAAAGGTGCATGATGTCAATCTTTTCCGACATGATCGAGAAAACCATGGAGGTATTTATGGATGACTTTTCAGTCATCGGGGATTCATTCCAGTCTTGTCTCTCCCACCTGGAACAAATGCTTAAACGTTGTAAATAAATGAATTTAAGTCTCAACTGGGAGAAGAGCCATTTTATGGTTAAAGAGGGCATTGTCCTCGGCCATAAAATTTCAAAGAACGGGATTGAGGTTGAAAAATCCAAAATTGACGTCATCGCTAAATTACCTCATACCACCACCGTTAAAGGTGTTAGGAGCTTTTTAGGTCATGCCGGCTTCTATCGTAGGTTTATCCAAGATTTTTCTAAGATTGCCCGGCTGATTCGTGAAAATCAAGTTATAGTATAAGTATAAGTATTACTCAAGAGATCCGCAAAGAAATACGGATAACCCGAAGTCGTAGTCCGTGTGAAAGTGTGAATGGAATTTCGAATTCCCGATTCGTGAAACGTGTCGTGAAAGTGGTGAAAAGTGATTTGAATGAGATTATACTAATGAAATAGTAAATGAAGCACAAATAATCAACTAAACACGTAATTCAAGTAAGGCAACTAGAAACGCAACGTAGAAAAAAAAAAAAAAAAAAAACGTAAGCTAAAACGGAAAAACAAACGTTAACGTACTAAATAAAACGCGACTTTTAAGCTACGCTACTTCTACGGACTTGGAAATAATTTTCAAAAATTAAAAATGATAAAAGAAAATTTTGAGAAAAAGAAAATATTTTTTTGACTTTTTATTTTTTTTTTATGAATTAAAAACTAATTTAACTAATTAAAAATTTAAAAAAATGCAAATAAATTGAAAAAAATGCAAAATAAATTTCTAAAATTCTAAAATAACTAAAAATAATTTTCTAATATTTTTTTGAATTTTTCTGGGGTTTTTCTGATTTTTATTTTTTTATTTTTCAGTAATTAAAAAGTAATTAAAAATGAAAATTAAATAGGAAAAATAGCAAATGAGCTCAGAAAAATATGAAAATTTCAGGGAAAATCTAAAATAATATTTAAAAGCTAGGAAAAATATAAAATTTGAAAAATAAGCACAGGAAGTGCTGAATGGGCAAAAACAGCTTATTTGGAAATGCTTATTGATAAGCACAGTTGACCAATTGACTTGAAACTTGACCCAAATGATTTTTGAACTTATTTAAGCTTGTTGGAACACTTTGAAAACCAAATTATGCTCAGAAACTCAGAAAGATGCTAGAACAGGTTGAATAAGCACTTAATTAATAAGCAAAAGTGAAGCCAAATAAGCCAAAAGCAAATACTGACTGAGAGCAACTAATTTAGGCACTAATAAGCTCAAATAAACAATAAGTCTCAGAATATGAACAGATAATAGCACTAGCAACCCTCAAATGCCAAACAGATTCTATGTTCTATGTATTCACTTGAATAAGCTCTTTAGGTGAGTAGATAAGCTGAGACTAGCAAACTTATGGGTCCAAACTATACACTGACCACCAGAGATTACTAAAATACCAATAAATCAGATGCTAAATCAATTTTATGGCCTAAAAAGTACCCTAGAAATCTGGTTAAACCTGAGGATCAGGGCAATGCAGGTTCAGTCAACCAACTTTGATCAGATTTTTCAATAAGCAAACAGAATCCAAACAACAATTTTCTTTTTGATAATTGTTTACTTACTACCAAACTTTGAAAATCAGCAATCCACAAGTATTTCCAACAAAAATTGAACACTAGAAAACTTCACAAAAATCTGACCAAAACCTGAGTTCACAAACTTTTTGACTTTTTGTTTTTGAAGAAACTTTGGCCAAAGTGAGATTTGTTTGCAAAATTTTAAGTAGAAAAGTTATATTAAGCTGATTTCTAATTGAAATAAACTAAAACTTATATCTATGCTACCAAATTACTGATTATGCAAACTACTTATGATGACTGATGTGCAGAAAATGAAAAACTAAATTGATTTGACTTTTTGTTAAATGAACAACTATCTTATGCTATACTGAACCTCAATGCAGCCTAAGTAACTGATAAAAACTAAATTCAACCTCAGAAATACCCTTAAAACCAGCAAGTAACTATAATCCAAACACCCTAGATATTGACTGTCTCAACCAAAACACCACAGTTCCAAACAAATGTGGTCCAAACTTACCTCAATATCAATCCAACAATCAACCTAGGTGTTAATACTGATCCAAACACACTTAAATGAACAATTAAACACAGATCTCAGATGTAATCAACTAAGAAAAACAGATCCACAGATGATGACAGATGAAACAGTAGTGAGATATTATTAACTAAAACTCAAACAAATCTAAACTGAGTAAACAACTACTAATCAACTAATAAAGCAAATAACAAAAACCAAATAATAAAAACAGATCTACTCTACTCTACTACTAGATGAAACAGTAAACTAAATGAATTGAACTTACAACAAAAATCCCCCTCAGCTCAAATAGAGGGGGTTCACTTAGCTAGCCTGTCTCTTAGACAGACCAATGGCCTCCTTTTGGTTGTCTCTTAATCCAATAAGCTTAGCTTATAAATAAGCTTAAGCACAGTTGACCTCAGTTTGACTTTTTGTGTGAATTTGAGAATGATTGATTGAGGTGCCAAACAAAGTATCACAGAAGCTATTATAAGCTAATATGAAACTGATTAAACAATAATATAAGCTTAATGAAGCTTGTTGAATTAAGTACTTGATATTATTATTATTTTTTTTATTATTTTTTTTTATATTTTTATTTATTTATTTATTTATTTTTTTAAACTTTGAATGACAATAAGTAAATAAAGCTGAAAAGTAAAACTAAATTAAAAGCAATAATGAAAGAGAACAATAAGCTTAAACAACTTATTCTAAATAAGCAGTAAAATAAGGTAAATAAAATTCAGACAAGTAATTAGAAAAAACTAAATAAAACTTTTCATTTTTAAAAGAAATTTTAATACAAAGTGAAATTAACAGCATAACAATACAAAAAATGGCACACTAAATGACTAGGGGGAGGGGGGTATTTATACACGAATGGGGAAGGTGCTAGGGTTGAGTCCTTAGAATCCAGCTCATCAATCTGTGTCTATCTGTGTTTGTTTGATCCCTCCTGAGCCGTTTGATTTCCTTCCAGATGATTTCAATCATTTGAGACCCTTGATTGATTGATGTGATTGAGACCCATCCTCCGTGTGTAATTTCACCGGACCACGTGTCCTGACATGCTTCTGTCATTCCCTGCTCCTTCTAGAAGACCCATGAGTGGGTAATTATTACTAAGAGTGGGGTGATTGTAGGTAATTGGAATGAACAGTAAATTAGGGTTCATATGGGTAAAAGTATTTGGGGGAAAAAAGGACGCGGGAATTTTATTTGGGAAAGTTTTATTTATTTATTGTGTGGGTTGACCGGGTGAGGATAGGGTTGACTTATGGGTATAAGTTGGGTGGATCGGGTACAGGCTAAGGGTGGATTGGGCTTAGCAATATTTTGGGCTTAAGGGAGTGTATGGATCCGGTTGTGTTTATGGAGTAGTATTAAAAGTGACAAGGACCAAATCTTTGCACAATTTGAAATCTTAGGGACCAAAACTGTCAAATCTCAAAAATATCTTCCAAGGGTAATTGTTGTAATCTTCTGAATCATGAAGGGTGCCTGATGACTTTTCTTCAAATATTTCCTCAAAGGACCAATTTTGTACTTATCTGAAACTTGAGGGACTAAATTCGCCATTTCTTTCAAACTTTATCTAGGGACCTTTCTTGTAACTTTAAGAATCTCTGAGGTTGAATTTGACTTTTTGAGCTTGGACTTTGACCATTTGACTTCCCCGGCTCCGGCTTTTGACACTTTCCATTCTCGTGCTCGTTTTTGTCGGTTTTGGTGTCGATTTTGTTCATTTTCCTCATATCCGTACCTGCACATACACAAATACAAAAACATGCATTCTCTTGGCTTTTTTGGTTAGTATTTTGTGTTTTTGGTCTGAAATAAGGCCTGAAAAGGATGAGTGAATAAGCACTCATCAAAATCCCCCAGACTAAGGTATTGCCGTGCCCTCACGCAATGTCATCACCTCACGCTTAAGAGATAAATAATTTCAAAACCTCTCTTTACTGACGTTGTAAAGTAGCAATGATGTTCATGAGAGATAGTAAAATCATTTATTCTCAAAAATGTTCCGTTTTCCGATTTTCATGAATAACAACTACAACTACTATTTTTGTACTTTTTCATTTTTATATATGTGACGGTTTGCTTTGACTTTCATTATCAATTCTTATCTGTTGATAACTTTCAGGGTCAACGAGTAGAAACACTTCTCATAGAGAAGAGACCGTATGGATAAAAATCGTCATCCTTGATTTTTCACAAGTTCCCAAACTAAGCGTAAAATCGAAATCATTGTTTATCTAGAAGTTAGATGCTAACACTGCCCACAAAAGTTACTTGTGTATTACCTCTTGTCCCCAGGTCCTAAGTTTTGTATCTAAAGATTTTAATTTGTGAGAACTGAATTGCTTCATATTTTCTCGTTTCGATATTTGTTAGTCTGATAAGAGCACAAAATTTGAACGCTAAGTAGTTTCCAAACTTTCCCTCGAAAACCCCTGCATACAGAAATCGGGTCCACATGAAGGTCTCTGATTTAACACGATTTGTGGAGGTCCCCCTTTTTATTTACGACCGAGACATACCATGTTTGATACCCGAGACGGAAGCTTTTTATTAGGGAAACCCCCAGAGTCGAAGCTTGGCATTTTTGCATAATCATAAGCACTTTAATAATACTTTGGTCCTTAGTCCTTTATTCTTTTACAGTCAACGGTTTATGAGCCGCCAAGATGTAAGAGCTTTATTATGACTTTGGATTTCTATCCGCTGCTTTTTATAGCTTTGGATTCCTCTGCCTTTTTATTTGGCTTTGGACTATTATTATCGATATACATAATTATATGCCAAACCCCGAGTCCTACGGCCTTTACTAAGATCACAACATCGGCTGCGAACCGGCAAGATGCAATAGTCTATTTCTCCGTAACACTGGCAGTACCCCTATGTGTACCAAACCCCCATATGCAGAGATTTTGTTGGGAACGAGAAAAAACTAAGTATTGCCCAAACCGTATACCCTTAATTAATCCTAGACATCTATTATATATTGGTGTGCAAGCTTGTGGGAACAAGGAGGCCACAAGTACCTCTCGTGGGTTTTTTAAATCCCAGTAATGCGATCCGTGTATAGCACGAAACTTCCAAATAAACTCTATCATTCCTCGATCTCCGCAAATTTAAAATCCCAAGTAATGAGATCCGCGGATGCTTAGCCATAATCTTTTGATTATATTGGTTAAGGGAGACAAGCTAGGGCTCAACACGCCCGGTCAAGTTGGAACATTTATTTCTACTCTCGCCGGTAGGAAAGTCAAAACAAGGTGTCAAATCTTATTATATATATATATATATATATATATATATATATATATATATATATATATATATATATATATATATATATATATATATATATTTGCATAATAAAGCGGTGACAAAAATTAAAATTTTTGGTGGAAAACGGAGTTGCGCAAGTTAACAGCTCAGACGATGGTACAGGTCAAATCGAATCGAAGATTCACCCCCCCCCCCCCCCCCAGACTAAAGTGAAACATTGTCCTCAATGTTTTAAGGGTACGGGTAATCCTACGTAAAATCTAAGGCCGTTTATTAAGTATACCAAGAGATAAACGTTAGTCGATAAGATTTTGGATATGGTGAATTTCCGAAAGAGCAGCGAAGGATGAGACTCGAGTGGAGAGAACGACAAACCATGAGCACGAGAGTCCTCAAACTTTGGGGAAATTCCTGAACATTCATAAACAACCACGAAAACACGAGTTTGGAAAGGGTCGCCCCCCTCTCGTCACGTTATTTAAGAAAATAGAAAATGAAAATGGATAAGCATGGGGTGCCTCCCACGAAGCGCTTGTTTTTGTTCACCGAGTCACATGAGCTTGACTCGATCCCCGAATTTAATCGTCCTTGGGGAAAGTCTGGAGATCCGGGACAACCATGGGTGGTATGTCCCCTCCGAAGTAATGTTTAACACGATGACCATTCACCTTAAAATTGGGACCATTAGGTTGAGCAAGTTCAACGGTTCCATAAGGAAATACTTGGGTAATGGTGAATGGTCCAGACCAACGGGTTTTTAACTTGCCTGAGAAAATCTTTAATCGAGAATTGAAAAGAAGGACTCGGTTACCAACATTGAAGACGCGATCTTTAATTTTAGCATCGTGAATCCTCTTTGTTTTCTCTTTGTAGATCAAAGAATTCTCATAAGCCTGATCACGAAGCTTGACTAATTCATTCAATTGAACTTTACGGTGATCACCCACGGTTTGAAGGTCAAAATTAGCATGTTTCAAGGCCCAGTAGGCCTTGTGCTCAAGTTCAAAGGGCAAATGGCAGGCCTTCCCGTAAACCAGCTTGTAAGGAGTGCACCCAATGGGTGTTTTGTAAGCTGTACGGAAGGCCCAAAGTGCATCATCTAATTTATCGGCCCATGAAGCACGATGTTCACCTACGGTCCTTTCTAAAATACGTTTCAAGCCACGATTGGAGATCTCAACTTGACCACTCGTCTGTGGATGATATGCCATAGAAAGACGATGTGTGACACCATATTTGAGCATAACTTTTGCGAATTGGTCATTACAGAAATGGGTCCCATGATCGCTTATAATAGCACGAGGTGCACCAAATCGGGCAAAGAGACTTTTAAGAAATTTCATTACAACTCGGGCGTCATTGGTGGGTAGCGCCTTCGCTTCGACCCATTTAGACAAGTAGTCGACGGCCACGAGTATATATTTGTTACCACGAGAAGACGGGAATGGACCCATGAAATCGATACCTCAGACGTCAAAAATTTCACAGACTTGGATAGCATTTTGAGGCATCTCGTCCTTCTAAGTAATTTTTCCTTGACGCTGGCAAGAATCACATGATTTAACCAACTCATGAGCATCCCGGTAAATCGTCGGCCAGTAGAAGCCGGAATCAAAAACTTTCTTAGTGGTGAATTTGGCACCATGATGTCCCCCCGTGGGTCCATTGTGGAATGCCATAAGAATTTCAGCGGCTTCTTTGCCGTGAACGCACCGCCGGATCACTTGATCCGCACATATCTTAAACAAGTAGGGGTCGTCCCAGAAATAATGCTTAACATCTTTGAAGAATTTTTTCTTCTGCTGGAACGACATCCCTTTCCGGATAAAATTCCCCGCATGGTAATGCGCAAAGTCGGCTGTTGGGAATAGACTTTATTATTTCAAGTGTCGGTCATTGAGTTTTGGTATAGGTTGCAATATTTAGTTAATACGTTAGTTATTCTATAAGTTTTATAAAGTTTATGCTTAGTTTATTGGTTTGGATAAAGTCTAAGGGCTAAGTATGTAATATTGTCTAAGTGTGGTGAAGCCCTAATCCTTACCTATAAATAGTAATGTATAACCTCATTTGAGGTGGTTGGTTCTCTAGTGATTTCATCTCCTTCATTTCATTCTAAGGGTTCCTTCCACTCTCTCTCTCTACTCTCTTTCTCTCTCTAGATCTCTAAGTGATTATGTTATAAAAATCATGACCTAACAAGTGGTATCATTCGCCAAGGGATAATATAGGTTGATTTTGGTTTGATTTGGTAGAAAAACTTGGTTTTAAAAGTGATTTTTGAGCTTTACGGTTACTGTTCATCGCATTACTTGCGAGTTTGGAATTTTCTATCGAGTTAGAGACTTAGATCTTGCGAGTTAGGATCTTTTAAATCTTAGCGAGTTAGGATATTAAGTACTACCGAGTTTGGGTTAAAACTTTTATCGAGTTAGGGACTTTTAATTTCTGCGAGTTAGGAATTTTTTAAATCTCTTTCGAGTTAGGTTACAAATTCTATCGAGTTAGGATCTTTGTTTCTTACCGAGTTTGGACTTTGGCGAGTTAGCCTTTCTTACCTAATCGTTTATCGAGTTAGGTTCTGTGTGGCAATCTACTAGGGAAAACTCTGCTCAAATTTCATTCACTTACTGAGTTTGACTTGTACTTCCGAGTTTGAAACATTTTTCAACAACTTTCGAGTTTGAATGATTTCTGAACATACCGAGTTAGGGGAATTGCATAACTTACCGAGTTTGTAAGTTTTTCAAACATACCGAGTTTGAAGGTTTCACATGTTACCGAGTTTGACAATTAACAAATCCTACCGAGTTTGAATTACTAATCATACCGAGTTTGAGTTTTTCTTACTTACCGAGTTTGATATCAAGTTTTTCAAATCTAATTACAACCTTTATTTATCTTTAACGATCAAAGATTAACAGAATCACTTCATCTTATCTTATCAAAGTTTTTTTTCTCTCCTTCTTATCTTTCTCTTCTTCATTTAAAAATAAAAAAAAAAAAATTAAAAAAAAAAAAAAAAAAAAATTGGCGGGAAAATTTGAGTAAAATTTATTTTTTACCAGAGACTAAACGTTCAATTTTTACGCGAAATTTAAATTTTGGTATAACGTTGAAAATTTTGGCCCAAAATTCACATTTTTAGGCCAAAATTCAAATTTTTTCGGTGAAATTTGGCGGCAAAATTTTTGAAACTCAAATTTTTCTTGCAACCTTATAATTGCATTTCATAGTGATTTTCAAATTTTGGGAAAGATAATTTTTTCAAATTTATTTTGGAGGGAAAACCAGAAATTACTATTTCGACCTTGCATGTGACATTTTGCTTGATTTTTTCGATTACATCGCAACAATCAAGGGGGAGAGCAATGTCATCTACAACATCTCAATCACCTTCTTCCAACTACCTTCCTCACCAATATTCTCATCAGCAACAGTCATCAACAACAGTACCATCTTCCAACTACCTTTCTCACCAATATTCTCATCAGCAACTGCATCATCGACAACTCTTAAATTTCATACAATTTACGAATCAGGCTCTATCTAAAATCCAAAATCTCCGAAATCAATCTCCCAGGCTATGTAAAAGAGTTGGGATACAAGGAGGTAATGCTCAAAGGTTGGTTGGGAATGGTAAGAATACTGCAGATGTCGTTAATGTAGGCAATGAGGTTAAAATATTGGAAGATAATTTGGGTATCATGGATGATACAGACCCAGTATACGACACAAATGCTTCTGATGACTCTAAAGACCCATTTGAGAGAAAGATGACTGAAGCTGAGAAAAGAGCCATCAATTCTACAGAAAAATGTTTAGCACATTTTGAATCGGTTAAGATTCAATGCAAAATTCTCTCAGATGCATGGTTTCCTTCCTCGAGTACCTTTTCTGCATTCTTCGGAACTGAAATGAACCAAATAACCTTCCAAAGGAAACTCCAAGAAAACATCGTTCAACTAGAAAATCTAATTGAACAGGGAAGTGATTGCATGGTAGAATTTAGAGCGCTCATGACACAGTTCAAATGGTTCGTGACCATAGACTTTAAAGCTCTCATACACTATAAATATGAATGCAATGTATGGAGAGAGAATATCACTAGTATGGAGGTTGAAGCTTTTAGAGATCAACTTGTTTCACGACTGAGCTGCTTAGAATATGAGCTTAATGAAAGATCACTTCATCTGAGTGTTGTTAAAGAACTGCAGATGCAAAAACGAGGAAGAGAATTGAATGTACAGGAGAATGGAAGTAATAAGCAGATTCAAGAAGAGCAAGTTCATAAAGATGATTCATTGAAAGCTAATGTGGTTGTCATGGAAAGCAAAGGGACAGAATCAGAAGTGCAGGATGACAACAGCAGATTGGGGAATGATAAAGATGCAGATTGTGCAGAGATCATACCCTTCTATGACTCAGAGCCCAACCTTGACAAAGGACAGATGGATGAGGAAGATTTCAAACCCATCTATGACAAAGAACCGAACTTTGACAAAGAGCAAATGGTTGAGGTACAATCTACTGTTGATCATATTATGCCTGCATATGAGAAACAACAATCTGAGCAACCTAACTTCAGTAATAAAGGAGAGGTTGACCAGGATGTTGTTCAATGTCTAGTAATACATTCTGAGTCTGAGTCCTTACCTGATAATCCAATTACTGAAACATCATACCAAACTCTTGAGTCTGAAAACCTTCTTCTCAAAAAGACCATTGCCCAGTGTCATAAAGATTTTTCAAAACTAGAGGACATTGCATCTCACTTGAACTTCAAATGCAAAACGAATCAATAAATTCGGGCAACAATGGTCAATTTTTGAATGAACTAAGAAAACGTGTGGATACATTAGTTAAAGAAAATGAGCTTCTAAAAGGTCAAATTCAAGAAAAGGTGTTTGCACATGCTGCATTGCAAAACAAATTAAGAAGACTGACTGGTCAGAGTGTGGATACTAATTTTGCAAAATCATCAATCTTGGGGAAACCGACTTCTCAAAGAAACAGAAAACAATCAGTGGTTAGACAACCAACTGCATTTAAATCTGAACGATCTAAATTTTCAAAACCTCGGTTTGCCTCCCAAGTTGTTGAGAAAAACAATTTGACAAAACCAGTCACTCCACATTCTTGGCCTAAGGAAAATGCATCTGTGTCTGCTAAATCTCAACACGTGATTATACCTGGCTCTTCTAGGATTAGTTCGAAAACAGTGTCTAAAACGAGCATCAAAAGTAAAGAGTTTTATGGCAAATATGACATGTACAAGAACTGTCATCTAGAAAAGGCTAGGAAAAAGGCACAACTTCAAAAGGATGGAATTCTAGGTTCAAAACCTCATGTGATGTCTTCCACTGTAGTACAGAACACTGCTTGTAGTAGCACACCAAAACCTAAGAGTAATCAACAAACTAATAGGAATTGGATAGCTTTTAAGAGTAGTTGCATAAATAATCATGTTGTTTGTGCTTTAAAATATCTTCAAAAGGGAAATTCACTTGAAAAGGCTCAATCGACTAAGACAAACAAACCCGTTGAACCAAAAGTCATAAGTCAGAAACCTAAGAAGTGGATCAATATAGGACGTAGGTTTTCTCAAAGAAGTGATGCTCCCACATTTCATTCAACTGCATCTAAAAGGAAAACATCTCCTAGATCTAACACTAGGTGGGTACCCACGGGTAGAATTTTCAAATCTATTGGTCTTAGGTGGATTCCTACAGGAAAGATGTTTGACATTTGCACCAAAACTAATGTGATCTCCATAACATCTACCTCTGAGACAAGAAGGAAAACCATCAGAATTGTGTGTTCGAGTGTCAAGAAGATAATTGACACTACATCTTTATGCTTCTAACATCTGGAACCCAGTTTCTCTTGGGTATCCGTGTTCTCTGTTTTTCTTGTCTATTCTTTCTTTCTTTGCAGGTATAACAGGTATGGCTTCGGAACAAATCAGTTTCGGACCCGAGCTTAATGTAATGGCTTCGGAACAAATCAGTTTCGGACCCGAGCTTAATGTAATGGCTTCAGAACAAATCAGTTTCGGACCCGAGCTTAATGTAATGGCTTCGGAACAAATCAGTTTCGGACCCGAGCTTAATGTAATGGCTTCGGAACAACTCAGTTTTGGACCCGAGCTTAATGTAATGGCTTCTGAGCACAACAGCTTAGGACCCGCAATCAACCGTCTAACTTTATAGACTCTTCGGCTGAACAATTGTCTCTCACCCGCAAGGAAGTGGAAACCTTGTTTGCTCCATTGTTTGATGATACGATTGAAAACTGTCTTTCTGAGGTCTCACCAATTTCCGCTGCACATCTTGGTCACAATCAAGTACCTGATTCACCTCAACAAACAACAACAACTGTTGATTGAGACGGTCCTCCAATTGCATCTCCAACAACGGCAAAACAAACCGTTTCCAACTCACGACAATCAGCTGAAGACTCCATGCCTAAATCAGTTCCACAAACCGCAGAGCATGACCCAGAGGCTTTCTTTAAGCGTTCTTTAATCCGTTTGCACCGGCTCAACTCATTCCTGACATTACTGAGTCGTCTACACGCAATTTGGATCTTGCTCACATGTGAGATAATTACCTCCATCAAGGTTTGTTGATTTAGTTCACCATATTGGTATGCGGTGTTTGACTACAGATGATTTACAAAAATTTTCTTTAAAACTAAGTGAGTCAAACATCTAACTTTTTTCTTTTAATATTAAAAAAAAAAAAAAAAAAAAAAAAAATCTTCTTTCTCTGTGTACAAACTTCGTAACTTCAAAACTATGTTCCTTCATTAAAAACAATTTTGATTTACTCGGTCAAAATGGAACATGTTTTGAGGGGGAGAAAACTTTTAACATTATCATGAAGTTTGCACACCTTATCATAATTCTTCAAGGTTAAAATGTTTCTTCATCATTCGGATTAAAATCTCATTTTCAAAAACTTCTATGATCTCTCGAATTAAAATGTACAAAAAGGTTTCACGTAATATATGCTAATTCGAGGGGGAGAAAGGAAATTCTTTTTGCAATGATTCCAAGTTGACCTTGTTTGGACTTCAAATGAAAAAGTAATTAACCTTTAATGAGTAAAGATTCACGAATGTCTTAAACTTAGGAAAAAGGATCTTGCATGGAAAATAAAACGGGCTCTAATAAATGTTTCTTTAAATATTCTCAAAAGTATCACACATAATCGATAAACCTCACGATTCAGACTAACGATTTTTTATCCTCGAATGTCCCCGATTGTCTAATTTCTTCATGGTTGTTGTCTAATCGTTCCCTAAATGTTTCAAGTGTTTTCAACGGTCAAAAAGGCATAATCAGAAACTAGGGTTATCAATCAGGGCTTTTATTTTTTTTATGTTTAGTCTAATTAACTAGTTTATATAGCTTTAGAGAAAACCAAAGAATGCTCGATTGGTGTAGTTGCTCGATTAGGAACACCATAGGATTAGAATCATGTGATTTAGGGTTTACGATGTCGATGTCTTTGCTAGGACGTTTGTTTGTTTAATATTCAGGCATTATGATGCTAACAAGTGAGCTTAGACTCTTATCATAACCCCAAACCATTATCATAATTGGAAAATCTCGAGTGATAGGATGAGTTAATCTGTGATCTTGTGTGTTAATTAGAGAATTCTGAGCATTTTGGTAGATTTAGAATGAGTTTCTTGAATCATCTGTATACCTGTTTGTGCCTGATGCATTTTCTCTGTGTGCAAGTACATGTCATCCCATTGAAAGTCAAAATTTCAACATTCGACAAAATGTTTCTTATGGAACATATTTTGAGGTCTAAGGACAAAATGTGTTTAAAGGCTAAACTGGTAAATGGATTCAAAATGGTGAGAAACAAATTTTTCCAAACTCTACACTCTTGTCTTACACCGGTAAAGCAAGTGTGGAGACCAAAGCAAAGTCATTCAAAACCTTTCATATTTTCAAAATCTGGAATGCTTTGGCTTCAATAAAAGAATGTCTCTGATCTGAACATCCCAAATACCGGAAGTTTTCCATTCATCACAAAAACAAATCTTCAAAAAAGAACCCATGAGGTTCAACTTTAGATGGAAATCTTTTTCAGATTCTAAAACTCAAAAGAGAGACTCTGAGTCTCAAACAACTTTCAACAGTAAAAGAGTTTTGAATTTCAAGCATTCTTTGTTGTATAATACTTGATTATGTTTTCTAAAACCTTGAGCAGAATCATCTCTCGAATTTTTCAAAAAGTATTTCATTAATACGATTCTAAATTCTGCTCAAGAAGACTATCTCTCGAATAATGTTCATTATTTGAGGGGGAGTGTTTTGTTTAATAGAAAACTAATTTTGTATAAAAACAACGACTTGTGCACTCATTTCAGTGTACAACTCAGGTTTCAAAGAAATGAAAGTGCCTTGCTAAACCATTTCTTAAAAACAAAACGTGCACTTATCCTGGAAAACAAGAAGAAGTTCTCATGCAAAGCTTATCTAAAAACTCTCTTAATCTTGAGCAAAATTTATTCAAAAATTTTCAAAAGGTTTTTCAAAATTTTTCAAAATTTTGCTCAAGATTTTTCAAATCTTTACTCCCCAATTCGATACACAGTTTAAAAAATGTCAAAACACATGCTCGTTTTGAGGGGGAGTATTTTGAAATCAAAATGCTTTGTCAAAATCATGTTTTATGGTTTGTGCACACATAACAGTGTACAACCCGTGCTTGTAATTAAAGGACCCTGAGGTACGCTTCACTGCCTCAATCCTTAGATAAGGAGCGAAGGCTTCTTACTTTTGAGTAGAATTAATCAAACATTTTCTGATTTTCATAATTCTGCTCAAAAGGCAAGTATTTCACCTCAATGGGTATTCACTTGTTGAGGGGGAGCACTTGAAAACTCATCGTTCTCAAAATCAAAAGTTCTTGTTGATTTCTCCCCATAAGACTCAAAAGGCATATTTTAATCAAATGTTTCTCAAAAACAACATCTTATATGCTATTTTTGAGGGGGAGAAAAGTGAAGGTGATTAAAATATGAAAGTTAAATGTTGCTTAAATGTCAAACCTCATGCGAGCTAGACTCAGATTCACCCAGGAATTGACGGAACATAAAGTTAGTAAATTCGAAAAGACTTTTCCTCGACAGGTAATAACATCAAGTTAGTTACTAGAGCTAGTTGTCACCTAAAAGCCGACAATGGAACTCTTTAACTAGCCACGTAAGCGTGTCTCGAAAAGGATTTGTCTTAGTAGAAATGTACCGTTTCGAGAAACTTTCTGTGGACTTGACCAGACCGGGTAATAACTTCAAGCTAGTCTAACTAGTGATGTAAGCGTGTCTCGAATCGGTCTTGTTCACTGAAAGTGGATCAATTCAAAGTGCTCGCTCCTCCCGCATGTGCAAATTTATTAAATACATATGAGCACATGTGAAGGGGGAGCCCTTCATAAGAAAAACATAAAACTCTCAAAGTGTTAAACAAAATGTTTGATAAACACAAACACTTTGAGAGATTTTCAAAGATTTCAATGGCAATTATAGGATAGTCATGGAGTTATAAGGTGACTAAGGTTAGGAAATAACCGTCCTATGATCCGCCTAAGCCGGAGGGATCTACCCAAGGACATCACCAATAGTTAGAACTAGAAGTCCTTAGGTATGATACGAAAAAAGGAGTAAAGAATGAAAGGAGAAAGAAGGGGTTGAAGAATTAAAAAGAAAAGTAAAGAAAAGGGTGAAAAGAAATAGCCCTCCATATGTTCAACCTTAGGGCAGACACCGGGTTCAATTCATATGCTACTGGTTGTTGCAAAGACAACACCGGTATTGAAGATTAAGTCGTCATGGACCCACTAACGCAATGCACTAAACCTTCTTAACCACTCAAGTTCTCTTAAAAGAGCTTGTTTCATTCTCACGGGGAACCAGTGTAATCTATCGACTTATCTCTTAGAGATAGTTGATTTGAAGTAGGAGACCCCTCCCTAGTCTCCGTATAGGAAACCTAAGTGAGCACTTGTCGAGTCTAGAGCCATGAGATACATCAAAGATCTCTTAGGAACACTTAGTATTTCTACAACTGGTGTTCTACATCAATGGGCACCAGCTGTAAATTATCGAGTCCTTCGCAGATCTTAGCAATTTGCCGAGAACGTTTATGAGAGAATTACATATGTATTTCTCAATGATTGAACGGAAATTCCTGCCAGGGTTAACATCAAACAGCCCTGGTAGCAGGTCACTTCGGTAACCCCACAAGGGTTATGCTTAGTGTTCGTGGTGGTTCTTTAGCGATCTACAGTCGTGGAGTGATCCCCAGCGACTCACCCAGTCATTGAGCTACCTAGTAGGTCTCGTAAGCTCCTTCGGGAGTATCTGATATGGGAACGGCCTGGATAAGGATTAGAAGGAGTCTTCACAATATGCTGTTGACAAGCTTTAATTCCTTATCTGTAAGTACCGGTTGATTATTGCTAACTGTTTACTTGCAGGTACATCTCCTCCATGATGGTAGATTCCAGCATGCTTATACATACATCTTGAAGCAAATGAAAGCTCCCCCAAAGATCTTAGCACCACATAGTTTAAAGAAAGATTCTACGCCAAAAAGAAGAATCTACAAAGTATAAAGACTAAAGATCAAAGTGTATGCAAAGGAACCTCGTGCTTTTGAAAGTCTAAAGTCCTAAGATGTATGAGCATGCTGGAATGGCGGACAACCACCACAGACACAGAAGTGACGATTGGCAAACAACTTCATAACATGATCACCATCACATCAACAAAGAATAAAGTACAAAGAACGATGAAAGATTTTTCTAACTATTTTTGAGGACGTCAACTACAAAGTCAAAGTATAGAAGATGACGACGTCAAGCAACCTTTGATGACCAACACTTAGGGGGAGATTGTTGGGAATAGACTTTATTATTTCAAGTGTCGGTCATTGATTTTTGGTATAGGTTGCAATATTTAGTTAATACGTTAGTTATTCTATAAGTTTTATAAAGTTTATGCTTAGTTTATAGGTTTGGATAAAGTCTAAGGGCTAAGTATGTAATATTGTCTAAGTGTGGTGAAGCCCTAATCCTTACCTATAAATAGTAATGTATAACCTCATTTGAGGTGGTTGGTTCTCTAGTGATTTCATCTCTTTCATTTTATTCTAAGGGTTCCTTCCACTCTCTCTCTCTACTCTCTTTCTCTCTCTAGATCTCTAAGTGATTATGTTATAAAAATCATGACCTAACATCGGCGAACCATGGGGTACTAGAATCACAATGTGATAAACTTCCCAGTGTCTCGAGAGGAAATGCTTCGTTAATCTCCTTTTTCTCGAAAACACTTTGGTGGGGATTCTCTAAACGTGACAAGTGATCAGCAGCAAGGATCTCAGCTCCCTTTTTATCTCGAATTTCAACATTGAATTCTTGAAGGAGAAGAACCCACCGCATCAAGCGTGGCTTAGCATCTTGCTTTGCCATAAGGTACTTAAGAGCCGAATGATCCGTATACACTATGCATTTCTTTAAAAGCAAATAAGGTCGAAACTTTTCAAAAGCGTAAATGACGGCTAACATTTCTTTCTCAGTAGTCGTATAATGGTATTGAGCGTCGGTCATTGTTTTACTAGCATAGTGTATCGGCTGAAAATGCTTAGACTTGCATTGCCCCAGGACTGCACCAATGGCATAATCGCTAGCATCGCACATTAGCTCGAAGGGCAAGTCCCAATCGGGGGCAACTAAGATGGGAGCCTCCGTTAACTTCTTTTTAAGAACATTAAATGCTTCGATGCATTCATTTGAGAAGATAAACGGAGCATATTTTTCAAGCAAGTGGGTCAGAGGCCGGGCTATCTTAGAAAAGTCTTGAATGAAACGTCAGTAAAAGCCGGCATGACCGAGAAAACTTCTAATTCCTTTAACGGTCGTGGGATGAGGTAATTTTGCAATAACGTCGACTTTAGCTCTATCGACCTCAATCCCGGATTTCGATATCTTATGGCCGAGGACAATGCCCTCTTTGACCATGAAATGGCATATCTCCCAATTTAGAACCAAGTTGGTGTCTTCACACCGTTTCAGCATATTTTCTAAATGGGAGAGGCACGAAGTGAAAGAATCTCCATAAACCGAGAAATCATCCATGAAAACTTCCATGGTTTTCTCGATCATATCCGAAAATATAGACATCATACACCTTTGGAACGTGCCTGGAGCATTGCATAAGCCAAAAGGCATACGGCGATAGGCAAACGTACCATAAGGGCAAGTAAAGGTAGTCTTTTCCTGGTCCGGAGGGTCAATAGGTATTTGAAAATAGCCCGAAAATCCATCAAGAAAACAATAGAACTCATTTCCCGCTAGGCGTTCTAGCATTTGATCCATAAATGGAAGTGGGAAATGGTCCTTACGAGTCACATCATTCAATTTACGATAATCAATACAAACTCTCCATCCGGTAACAAGACGTGTCGGAATCAATTCATTATCTTCATTTGTTACGACGGTCATTCCACCTTTCTTCGGTACGCAGTGGACCGGGCTAACCCAAGAGCTATCCGAGATTGGATAAATCATTCCGGCATCGAGGAGTTTGATAACTTCCTTTTTGATAACCTCATGAATTTTCGGGTTAACCCGTCGTTGTTGCTGAACGGACGGCTTGTAATTGTCTTCAAGTAAGATCTTATGCGTGCAAAAACGAGGGTCGATACCCTTAATATCAAAAATTTGCAAAGCGATGGCACTCTTATGCTTCCTGAGCACATCTAAGAGACGTTTCTTCTCTTCATCTTTAAGATCTTTAGAAATAATGACGGGAAGTTTGTCGGTTCCTTCCAAAAATGCGTATTCGAGATGAGGAGGTAAATCCTTGAGCTCGGGCTCTGGAGGATTCTCAGTAGACGGCTTAACTTCTTTAACGTCGGCCATTTTAAGGTCAAGCGGAGGGAGGGACGGGTTGGGATCTTCATTTAATAATTTCTCAATCAAAAGAACATCTCCCTCTGGATCACAATCGGAATGATCAATTTCCGGTGAAATCGAATCATTAACAAGAAAGGCCTCGATCTCTTCCAAGATGAAATCACTTCCTTCAAACGGAGTAAGGGAAGGGGAAGGATCGGAAATTATAGGTTCAGAAGAATGAGTGGGATTGCCACTCGAAGCATGTTCGGTAAAACCAAGTAACTCTTGAGCGTACTCCTTCGTAACTTTGTCGATAACGTCGACTCGGTTAACGAAATATTTGTCAAACTCAGAGGAGTACCTCGCGGTTTGATCCAAGTTAAAAGTTACGGCTTCGGTACCAACGCGTAGGGTAATTTCTTCATCGAAAACATCAATCAAAGCACGGCCAGTCCTTAGGAAACCTCTCCCGAGAATGAGAGGTACCCATGGATCAGCATCAAAATCAACAACTACAAAATCGGCAGGGAAATAGAATTTTCCCACATTAACGAAGACATCCTCGGCTATTCCCATTGGGCGGGAAGTAGTTCGGTCGGCTAGCTCGAGGGTCATGCAAGTCGGAGTTAATTCGGGTAAAGACAACTTCTTCCAGATAGATAACGGCATTAGGTTAATGCTAGCACCAAGATCGGCCAAGGCGAAGCATTGAACCATCCCAGGAAAATTACACGGAATGAGAAATCGACCGGGGTCTTCGAGCTTTTCGGGAAGCTTTTTGAGGATAACCGCCGAGCAATTCTCATTCATCTGGGTTCGAGATTTTTCAAACAATTTTTCTTTGTTATTCAAAAGACCTTCTAGCATAGAAGCAAATTTAGGCATCAAAAGTATAGCATCCGCGAGAGTTATGTCAAAATGTAGCTCTTGAAAAACTTGGCAAAACTTTTCCATCTGAATTTTATCTCTCTCACGGTGCGTTTGTTCGTTTAAGCGTGACGGATAAGGTAATTTTTTTTTACGGGTGTTTCTTTCTCAGATTCATTAACAACTTTATCTTTTCCTTTGGACGTCGGGACCACCGGAGGTTGGATGTTCTCGGTCCTTCCATTATCAGTAGGAATTCCCGTATCCGTTGTCGCCTCGGTTTCACGGACGACTACCTCGGGAGACGAAGAAGAAGAAGGGGTAGTCGGAGCCGTTGGTCCATCGATTACAACACCACTCCTAGTCGTAATTGCTTTTGCATCACCCCGCGGGTTAGCAATTGTGTTGCTCGGAAGAGAACCAGACGTCGATGCTTGATTCATTTGCATAAAACTGCTCATCATATGCTTAAGCTCATTCGTTTGTCGAGACATGGTTGTGTCGATCTCCTTCTTAAGTTCAACCCTCATATTGTTGATTTGATTTTGCATTGCTCGAATGTTAACATTGTTCGTTTTCATGTAATTAGCAAGCTCAGGAGAAGGTTATGGTGGTTGATAAACTTGTTGTGGTGGAGGGACTTGATAATTGGTTCCACGGTTTTGATTGTAACCTTGGTTTTGATAACCTTGGTTAGTTTGAGGATAACGGTTTTGATTAGTTTGCACTGGTGGAAACCCAGGTGGACTTGTTTGGTTAGTACGAAAACCTTGGTTTTGATTGTAGTTTACGGCTGCTATGTTAGCATTATAAACTTGGCCATCGGTGGCTTGACAATCATAATACGGATGCGGTCCACCACAAATCACACATTTTTCATTAACGGCTTTAACGGGTTCGGGTTTTTAGTTCTGCAACTTAAACTCTTTCATCATACAACGAATAGCGTCGGTAAGTTCGGCCAATTCCGATGATTGGACCGACGAAGGTGAAGGAGGAGTAAAAGAAGTCACTTTCGAAACATTCGGTTTGTTACGAGAAGTCGGAACCTTAGATTTGTTCTCAATGATCGTCAAAATATCCCTAGGCGTACGATTCAAGATATTGCCACCGGCGGCTGCGTTTAAAGAATCTTGATCGTTTTGTCTCAAAGCGTTATAAAACGTGTCGATTTGGTGTAACTCAGAGAAACCATGGTGAGGACATTTTCGAAGAATATCCTTAAAACGTTCCCAAGCCTCACCAAAGTTCTCATCAAAACGTTGTTGAAAATTAGTTATATCATTCTTAAGATTAGTCGTTTTGGACGGTGGAAAGAAATGATTAACAAATTTCGAGACGAGTTCTTCCCATGTGTGAATCGAACGAGGGGGTTCTTTTTCGAGCCAAATCCGGGCTGAACCCTCGAGTGAAAATGGGTACAACATCAATTTGATAGCATCGTGAGGGACATCCTTAAATTTCAAAGTCGAAGTTAACTTATTAAACCATCGGATGTGTGCGTGAGGATCGTCCCTCTCAAAACCGTGAAATTGTTTTGACGTAACAAGTTGAATCAATCCAGTTTTAAGCTCAAAATTATTGGAAAGGATTGGTGGTAAAACAATTGCATCCCCGTATCCCTCGGTGGGACACTGGAGCAATTCTTGCATAGTACGTTGATCGTAAACCGGTTGTGGTCCCATTGGCGGGATCACATTGTTTTGGATACCACCCATCGGCGGGGGTCCCAAGTGTTGTTCGTTCGGGTTCATTTCCTCCGTATTAGGAAATAGAACTCGGTGTGTGTGACGAAACAAACTTTCCAGATTTGAAAGTGGTGAAACAAGTCGTTTAGACATAGAACGTGTGTTCATGCACCACAAAAATCAAAATTTTTTTTTTGAAAAATAAAAGGAAAAACAAATTTGAAAAGGAAAATCTTTTTGTATTTTTGTTTTTATAAAGCAAAATTCAAAAACTTATACTTTTTTTTTTCTAACGTTACGTTAATTGTAAATCGTTTCCCTTAATCTACTCGCGATGGAACGGGAGAGAAGAATGGATCTCTCTTCAGCTTGCAATTTAATGTCAAATAAAGCTGAAAAGTAAATAAAGCTGAAAAGTAAAACTGAATTAAAAGCAATAATGAAAGAGAACAATAAGCTTAAACAACTTATTCTAAATAAGCAGTAAAATAAGGTAAATAAAACTTTTCATTAATAAAAGAAATTTTAATACAAAGTGAAATTAACAGCATAACAATACAAAAAATGGCACACTAAATGACTAGGGGGAGGGGGTATTTATACACGAATGGGGAAGGTGCTAGGGTTGAGTCCTTAGAATCCAACTCATCAATCCGTGTCTATCTGTGTTTGTTTGATTCCTCCTGAGCCGTTTGATTTCCTTCCAGATGATTCCAATCATTTGAGACCCTTGATTGATTGATGTGATTGAGACCCATCCTCCGTGTGTAATTTCACTGGACCACGTGTCCTGACATGCTTCTGTCATTCCCTGCTCCTTCTAGAAGACCCATGAGTGGGTAATTATTACTAAGAGTGGGGTGATTGTGGGTAATTGGAATGAACAGTAAATTAGGGTTCATATGGGTAAAAGTATTTGGGGGAAAAAAGGACGCGGGAATTTTATTTGGGAAAGTTTTATTTATTTATTGTGTGGGTTGACCGGGTGAGGATAGGGTTGACTTATGGGTATAAGTTGGGTGGATCGAGTACAGGCTAAGGGTGGATTGGGCTTAGCAATATTTTGGGCTTAAGGGAGTGTATGGATCCGGTTGTGTTTATGGAGTAGTATTAAAAGTGACAAGGACCAAATCTTTGCACAATTTGAAATCTTAGGGACCAAAACTGTCAAATCTCAAAAATATCTTCCAAGGGTAATTGTTGTAATTTTTTGAATCATGAAGGGTGCCTGATGACTTTTCTTCAAATATTTCCTCAAAGGACCAATTTTGTATTTATCTAAAACTTGAGGGACTAAATTTGCCATTTCTTTCAAACTTTATCTAGGGACCTTTCTTGTAACTTTAAGAATCTCTGAGGTTGAATTTGACTTTTTGAGCTTGGACTTTAACCATTTGACTTCCACGGCTCCGGCTTTTGACACTTTCCATTCTCGTGCTCGTTTTTGTCGGTTTTGGTGTCGATTTTGTTCATTTTCCTCATATCCGTACCTGCACATACACAAATACAAAAACATGCATTCTCTTGGCATTTTTGGTTAGTATTTTGTGTTTTTGGTCTGAAATAAGGCCTGAAAAGGATGAGTGAATAAGCACTCATCACCGGCCTATGACCCATCTCCTCGAGAAGGATGCTCATTTCATCTTCTCTCCTGAGTGCATCGAAGCTTTTGAAACATTAAAGAAAAAGCTTACTGAGGCACCGATTCTTGTTGCCCCTGATTGGGACCTACCTTTTGAGCTTATGTGTGATGCTAGTGATTTTGCCATAGGTGCGGTCTTGGGGCAACGAAAAGCAAAATACTTTTAGCCTATACACTACGCAAGTAAAACTATGACCGAGGCTCAGAGTCATTACACCACCACTGAAAAAGAACTATTAGCTGTGGTGTATACCTTTGAAAAATTCTGGCCATACTTGATACTGACCAAATGCGTAGTGTATACGGATCACTCGGCTTTGAAGTACCTATTTGCAAAGCAAGATGCAAAGCCGAGGCTACTCCGTTGGGTTCTCCTCCTCCAAGAATTTGATATCATTATTCGTGATAAAAAAGGAGCTGAGAACCTTGTTGCTGATCATCTCTCACGGTTAGAAAACCCTCACCAGGATGTGTCCGAGAAACAGGAAATAAATTAAACATTTCCTCTCGAGACACTCAATGCGGTTGCTTTTCGTGGTGACTCTACTACCCCATGGTTTGCCGACTTTGCAAATTAGCATGCGGGTAACTTCATCGTAAAGGGGATGACGTCCCAACAGAAAAATAAAATTTTCAAAGACGTTAAACCTTACTTCTGGGATGACCCCTATCTCTTCAAAATCTGTGCCGATCAAGTCATCAGACGATGTGTTTACGGACAGGAAGTCGTTGATATTCTCAAGGCTTGCCATGCTGGACCCACCGGGGGCCACCATAGTCCTAACTACACCGCCAAAAAGGTGTTTGATTCCGGTTTCTATTGGCCCACGATTTATAAGGATGCCCACAAATTAGTCAAAGCTTGTGACGCTTGTCAGCGTCACGAGAATATTTCACAAAAGAACGAAATGCCACAAAATGCCATTCAAGTTTGTGAAATCTTTGACGTCTGGGGCATTGATTTTATGGGGCCATTCCCATCTTCTCGTGGAATCAAATACATTCTCGTGGCTGTTGACTACTTGTCAAAATGGGTTGAGGCAAAAGCCTTACCCACTAACGATGCCCGAGTTGTTGTGAAATTCTTGAAATCCCTCTTTTCTCGTTTTGGAACTCCCCGTGCCATCATTAGTGATCGCGGTACACACTTTTGCAATGATCAATTCGCAAAATTCATGCTTAAGTACGGTGTTACTCATCGTCTTTCTACCGCGTATCACCAACAAACAAGTGGGCAGGTGGAGGTTTCAAACCGTGGTTGATTGATGCTAAACAGTCAACCTAAATTGACCAAGTCAATGGTCAACGAGGTCAAACAGCCTAAGAATCAATCTCCGTGGAAGTATAGTGTTTCCCCGGGTCGTTATGTCCCGACGAGGTGTGATGGTAATCAAAACGGGTTTGTGATCGGGTGAATTTGGACAGAAAGGTAAGGAATTTGGTTTGTATGATTACACTACTAGATGAGGAATGAAAATGACTTAGAAATACTATATTAACAATTAATGATGGTCAAGTACACTAAAAACGTGAGCTAAGTCTAAAAACGCGTTCGTATGATTTAAAGTTACGTAGACGTACGAAATAAAACGCGAGTTTTTTAAAATAAAATACCTACGGATATGAAAATTACATTTTTACAATCCTAATGATAAAAGAAAATTTTAAGAAAAAGAAAAATATTTTTTTGAGTTTTTATTTAATTATTATTAATTAATTACTAATTTATAACTAATTAAACTAATTTAAATTATTAAAAATACTAAACTACTTTGGAAAATTATGAAAATTTTTCTGAAAATACTTTATTTTAACAGAAACTTAAGAAAAATTTAAAAGGTCCTAAGTGCTTAAGAAAAAGCTGAGTAAATAATCAAATAAGCAAAACAAGCTTAAATGGAAACTATTACTATAAAAATAAAAATTGCAAAGCTATAAATGAAAAAGACCCAAGGGCAGTTGGTTGAGGTGTGTTGTGCTGTGTGCTTGTCTTACCTAGAGGTCCCATGTTCGAACCATGCTTCCCACTTTTTTTTTTTTTTTTTTTTTTTTTTTTTTTTTTTTTTTTTTTATGCAATATATTTATATATTTTTTTCGTTTTTCTTTTGTGACTTGACAATCACACAGAACAAACAACTTTTTGTGAAATACCTTTTTTTTTAAGAAAAACTAATAAATAAGCTAGAATAAGCTATTGTGGCTTAACAGTTAACAAAGAAGTGGCAACATGCTAAGTTTCCTAACTAATGTGAATCAGTAAGCTCACATAAGCTTATAATAAGCTTCCTTAAGACTAAAGCAACTAAAATCTAACTTGATTATTAAATATCTAATCTAAATTAACAAATGATTAAGCAAATAAGCCACAAGAAGAGAAATAAGCTGTGAGGCAAAATTCACGAGCAAACAACAAGTTACTCAACTGTTTGAGCTTATAAACTCAAAACAAGCTCAAATAAGCTATGCTAGGGGGAAAATAGGGCAGAGGCATCTAGGGGGAATCCTAGTAAGCTAAAAGAGACGAGGATAAGCAGTTGGTTAAGCCTAAAAAGCACTAATAAGCAAAATTACCTAAGGGGTTGCAGAAAATATGAAAAAAGAGGCTACTTTGGGCTAATGAAAAGCTATTAAGAAAAATTCATAAAAATAAAATAAAAATATGTGCAACTAGTTAGCAACAAAATAAGTTGTAAACCAAATTTCAGAGCAAATGGATAAAAAACAAAGAAATTAAAAATCAAAAACAAAATCTGTTTTTTTTAAAAAAAATAAGAAAGTGCAGATCTGCTGGTTTGGGGGGTGTTTACGCTATCCAAAAGTTCTTGAAAAAAATCATAAAAATCAAAAGTAACTAGGAAATCAACCCATTTACATGCATACCAAATTTCATGTAAAACGGGCTTATAACGAAGAAATGAAAAATCAAAAACTAATTGACGTGTGGGCTGATTTTTGACAGCAATTCAGAAAAAAAAATGCAACTTTACACTAAAATCTAGAATAGCTAATGGTAAAACTAGTGTGTAAAAGTAGTTGGAATGTAAAGCTAAGCTGGGAGACAGTAATTAGAAACCAAAATTATGGATTTTGAACAAGATTTGAGCACAAATTCAGTGATTCAAAAGGTTGAGAAAGCTGCTGAAGCAGTTGCACCGGTGGGTTAAAATGGATCAAACTGAGAATTTTGACAAATGAGGTACTAATATTAGTTGGTGCACAACTTCTATATCATAAATTGAACCTAATGAAAGCAACTTAAACTACAAAAAGTTGTCCTAATCCGAATATACCCTATTGACTAAATGATGACAGTTAAATCATGAAGAGTATGAAAATCCTATTCAACTCCTTAACATATACTAGCAAATGATCAAATCTACTTAGAAATTACTACTATAATGAATTAGAAGCTCAATCAAGTTCATAAGGTGACCAAAACCTAATAAATCCTAAAATACCCTACTATGCCAAACACTAGTTTATGCTAAAACTGTTTTTGGATTTTGTTGATTTATGATGAACCAAACTATACTACTGATGCAAACTATTTTTATAAGCTATAAGAGAGATATGTAAGCTAAAATGATGCAGAAATAAGCAGTTTATTAAGCTAAAATAGTCAATGCTAAATTATGACTAAAGAGAGTAAAATGAGCAATTCTAAGAACTAGCAAATAACATTTAGCAAATGAGGAACAAATAGTCTCAAATACACTACATAAGCAGGAAAATACTGAATAAGCACTAATTTAAGCATGCAATAAGCAGATTCAAATAAGCAGTTTTGAATAAGCTAAATTAGAAACTTGACTTACAAACAAAGGCAGTTGAATGATATCCAAATTACTTTCTAAACAATCCTAATGCTCCCCAAAGAGCTCTAAACCATGCTTTTCAGCTTTCTTCTTCTTCTTTCTTGATTTTTTATTTTTTTCAACTATTTTTCCTATTTTTTTTTTGGTATTTTTGATTTCTTAAAGTAAACTGCTTCAAATGATTTGAAAGCTTAAGAAAGCTTATAGATAAGCTTAAATGAACTTAAGCAAGGGTAACTGACCACTTTTAACAACAATAATTCTGAAATGAGATTTCAAAAGAAAAATACCAAATTCTGAATTTTACTGAAAAAACTAAAATTGATGACTGAATTAGGTTTAGATTACACTTAAAAGATCTTAAGAATACAATTTGAAGGCTGAAATGAGTACTAGTAATGAAATTACATGATATCTAAAACTAAACTACTACATAAAAATTAACTAAAATCTATATTAACTCACTAACTGCTTTCTCCCATATTTTCTTCATTTAAATAGATCCAAGTAGGACCCTGAGACTTTCCCACTTCTCCTCTTGGCCGTTGGATGAGCTAGATTGATCCTAGCCTTCAATTTATTTTTGGCGGGAAACCTACTTTTACAAGTGGTTTCTGATAACTTGGGCAGGGGAACAGGTTTTTGGACTGGGGTGGCTGCTTGGAGTAGATATCATGATGGAGGAGGGTTGAGTGGAGTGTGATGATGGAGGTTAGTAGGGGTGGCAGGGTATCACGTGTTGGTGTTTGGAGGGGGTGGTCAAAGTGGGTCAAAGTTGGACCCTGGGTTTTGATATTAAAGGTGGAGTGGGCTAGGATGTTGGGCCAGGGGATATAAGGTGGGCTGGTGGGGGGTATTGTAGTAGATTTGGATTTTTGGGAAGTAAATAATACTTGGATCCGTTTGGTTTGTATGGTATTGAGACCAAGGACCAATTTTGAAACTTTGGATTTTTGAGGGGGCTGAAACATAACTTTTCATAACATGCCATAAGGATCAAAATTTTCACATTTGAATAACTCAAGGACCAAAGTTATATTTTCCAAATTTTAAAAACTCCAGGGGTCATTTTTGCCATTTTTGAAAAGTACATGGACCAAATATGCAATTTTCCCAAAGTTATCACCCAAGACTCAAATTTGATAACTTTTGACTTTTAAATGCCTTGGGTTGACTTTTCTTTCATTTTAAACCTTCAGGGACTAGTTTTGTCAATTTATGAAACTTGAGGGACTGAAACTGCCAATTATGCAAACTTTGTTCCATTTTCATATGTTTTTACTCATTTTGCATCTGAAACATATAAAACACAATTTTGGAATATTTTTAGTATTTTGATGCATTATTGAGTGTTTTTTTTATGTTTTTGCAGTTCAGATTGACCAAAAATGATGAGTGTTTGAGCACTCATTAGTGGTATTAAACGGATTCTTGAGAGGACCGTAGGTGAAAACCGTGCCTCCTGGTCGGATAAACTGGATGATGCACTCTGGGCCTTCCGTACAGCTTACAAAACACCCATCGGGTGTACTCCCTATAAGCTTGTATACGGGAAGGCGTGTCATTTACCGATCGAGCTCGAGCACAAAGCCTACTGGGCCTTGAAACATGCTAACTATGATCTTCATAAAGCGGGTGATCACCGTAAGGTTCAACTCAATGAATTAAACGAACTTCATGATCAAGCCTACGAGAACTCTTTGATCTACAAAGAAAAGACAAAGAAGATCCACGACTCAATGATTAAGAACCGCGTTTTCAACGTCGGTGACAGAGTCCTTCTTTTCAATTCAAGGTTAAAGATCTTCTCCGGGAAATTAAAAACCCGATGGACTGGACCATTCACTGTTGCAAAAGTATATCCATACGGGACTGTTGAGCTATCTCAACCTGAAGGTCCTAACTTCAAAGTGAATGGTCATCGTTTGAAACATTATTTTGGAGATGACATACCATCCTTGGTTGTCCCGGATCTCCAAACTTTCCCCATGGACCAATGAATTCGGGGATCGAGTCAAGCTAGTGACTCGGTGAACAAAAATTAGCAAAATATGGGTTTTCACCCGTATCTCTTACTTCTTTCTACTTTCTAACACTCTAGTGTGGGGGAGTGGCCGTCCCCCACCTTTTGAAAAGTAAATATGTATACAAGTTTCAAAAAAAAATGTGTTTATATGTACATATAAATAAAGTGAAAAATAAAAACGATATTTCCACAGTTAGCTTCGAATATTACCTTCTTCCGTTCAGAGAATCGGCATAATAGCCGGGACTTTGAATATTGAGGACAATATTCAATTCTAAGTGTGGGGGGGGGGGGGGGGGGAAATTCTAGCGAATTTTATCACAAAATACTTTCTAAGTACCCCCATTTTGGCCCAAAATTTTCAAAATTTTTTCACTTAATTTCAAAATTTTTGTGGTTATCAGTCCGCCATGTCTAAATGACAAAAGGATTGGCTAATCCAGGAGCAAACGGCTCTTGGTAAAGATATCTCAAATCCGTTGATGGCTTGCAATTTGCCCAAAATTTTATGGTAAATCAACTCGCCATATCCAAAAAAGTGAATGAGTTGGATAGCCCGCAAGATTATGGCTTGTGGTAAAGGCAGTGGAAAAACCATAATTGGTAATCAGCTCACCAAGATGTTGACTTTGTCCATCAAGAGTTGGCTAGTCCAGAAGCAAACGGCTTTTGGTAAAGACTAATCAAATCCGTTGACAGCTGGTGGTTTGCTCAAAATCACATGGTTATCAGGTGGACCATAGTTCTTACTTGAATCGATACATCTGGCTACTACAGAAGTGATGGATTTTGGTAAAGTGTTTCAAATCCATTAAGTTTTTCTCAAAAGATTGCTAGGGACCAGCAATGTTTTAGTGTGGGGGATTGATGAGTGCTCAAACACTCATCATTTTTACCTATTCTGAGCTGCCAAAACATCTAAAAACACTCAATAATGCATCAAAATAATGAAAATATCCCAGGAATGTGTTTTATATGTTTCAGATGCAAAATAATCAAAAACAGATGAAAAATGAACAAAGTTTGCATAATTGGCAATTTCAGTCCCTCATCTTTCAAAAGTTATCAAAACTAGTCCCTGGTTATTCTAAAAACTTGAAAAGATCACCAAAGGTCCTTTTAAATAACAAAGTTACATATTTAGTCCTTTGGTGCAAAGTTTCACAAAATTGCAAGTTTAGTCCCCGAACTTTGAAAATTGACAAAAATGGTCCCTGGGATATTAAAACTTTGAGAAATACAAATTTTGTCCTTGCACTTCTCATTTATGGCAGGAATGGTCCTTAGTTGCAAATTTTGGTGAAATGAACACATTTGGTCCCTGAAGTTTTAAGGATTGGCAGATTTAGTCCCTGAGGTGTAATAAAAATGGAAAAGTCAACTACAGTCCTTGTACTATTCAGATATATCATGAAAGACCCTTTGGAACACTTTGAGAAATTTACAAATCAGCCCCCTCAAAATTCAGTAAATTACAAAATTGGTCCTTGTGCTATATTACAAACCATACGGACCTTAATAATAATAAATCCCAAACATCCAACCCAATCCAAACACCCAGCCCACCTTTTATTCTGGCCCAAACAAACCAAAGCCCACCCAAACCCTTTGTAATATCACCGGGGGTCAAACTTTGACCCTTTAGTCAAAACCACCACCCTCACCCCTAAAAACCACTCCCTTTCTCCAATACCGCCCTGCAAAACCTCTTCCACTTGCCCATCACCTCACACCGCCCACTCCACCATGTACACCTAACAAGACAACATTCATAAATGCACCACCACCCCCCTTATAGTTTATCAGAGCAAATTGCTCGTTTCCCTTTTTGGCGCGAAAAAAATTTAAACGGTCAAGATCAAAGCTCAGCCATCCAATGGTCCAAGATTGAAGTGGGACAACATTATTGGGACCCCATAAGCCTAGAACTCAAGTATAAAAGAATGAGAAGCAATGGAGCAGGAGTAGTTCATTTTCTTAGCTTAATCATAGTCGTAATAGTTGTAACTTGTATTTCAATCAATTTTCTAAGCTTTTAAGCATTGTATCAGTTAATTCTAGTGTAACTTCAATCATTTTCATATTAAATTTCAAGTTTTAGTTTCTCTCTCAGTTTATGCAAATTTCAATTTTACTTCAAATTTCTTAATCTTCTGTATTGTTGTTATTAGTAGGACCTATGGACTCTTAGGCTAATGTAAGCTCCCAGAAAGCTTCTAAAAGCTTTTAGATACCATTAAAATCAGCTTAGTCCCATAAACAGAAAATAAAAAAAAAATAAGAAAAATAAAAAGAAAATAAAAAAAAACATAGGTTTATAGGGAAGAAGTTGGAAGCAAGAGCTGAAAGGATTGGATTTGGGTATTAGTGAGCCTGTGGAGGCTCAATAGGTGGTTCTGGTTCTAGTTTCTATTTGGCTTGGATGGCATGAAGTAAGCAATCTTCTGATTTCATAATTCCAATATTCTCAGTTTGTTAACTATTTATTCATGCTTATTTGTGTATGTTAGATCTCATTAGATTGTTATTAACCTGTTTCTAGTTCTAATCTCTTGAATTGCTTTGAAAACCACACCTTTATAATCTGAGTAGGGGTGTTTGGATCTGTTTGTATCTCTGTCTCATTGTAAGTTTTAGTGGATACCTGTATTGTAGACATCATTCTTAGGGTCATTGTAGTTTATTTATAACCTAAAAACAGTAGTCATAAGTTAAAAAGTCAAAAGTGCCTTTGATCTTGTTGATTATTCTGTTTACAGAAGAATTAGGTTGCATAAGTATACCATTAGTTGCATAAGTTGATTTCATAGCATCATTTAGTCCCATATTAGCTTAGAACATCACCTCAATTCAGTTTAGATCAACCAAAATCCAGAATAGTCAAAGTGTTTATCAAATCATCAAAAGTCAAAATTTTACATCTGTCATTTTTGACAAATCTACCACATCTTGCACAAGGTTCATTAGGGATTGATCCTAGATAAAATTTGTGTTTCTTGGTAGTTTGGCAGCTTGTTTACATGTTCCAAAAAGAAAATTTTAATTTGGATTCCATTTGCTTATAAATAAGCACTCTTAAAGGAGCCTGGATAGACTGAGACCTCCCCTGTGCACAGGTTCATAAGCCATTTTCCATAGCTTGCACAGTGCTTAATAGTGGGCCCCACCTTCTAATTTCTAGCTTTTTGGAAAGCCAATAAGCTACTCAACCAGGGTCAGGCCTAATTTTGTATCTCCTAGCTTATTTGATAGGGCTGCAAGCTCCATCAAGTTTGGCCATCCTCTGAGTAAACACTGATCACTCAGTGTGAGACCACAACTTTCATAGCCCACCTAGTGTTCATTAGTAAGCCATAGGTCTAGCTTATTGGCTTATTTTGTAGCCTTCCTGTTCCTTTTCTAGTTTCAAGTTTGAGTTTGGACCCCTGAGCTTATTTGTGGACCCCACAGAGGTCCAAAATCCTTGGGAATTGGCATGTTCAGGCCTTGTATAGGCATAAGTGCTTATTTGTCATAAACAGCTTAATCTAAGTGCGTCTTTGTTCCATTTAGCTTATTTCAAGTACATCATCATCTGTGTGTGCTTAATTTGTTACTTCCTAGCTTTTTCAACAATTGCATAAGTCCTAATAAGCTTATATGTCAACTGTTTGGATAAAGGGGGTGCACATAGCTTATTTTTAAGCTATAACAAAAGTTGTTTTGTAAAAGTTTCTTATTTTCAACTTGTTTTCATCTGTCAAAAAGAAAAACCACAAAAAAAACTAAACTTAAAATTAGTGATAGCTTCTATTTAATAGATTCTATCTTTTTCATTTTTCTTTTTAGCTTATTAATAAGCACTTCATCATTTTCATAATTTTCTTAATTTCCTGTCACCTTTAAATATTTGTAATAATTTTCTTAGATTTTTCTTTATCAGTTTGATAATTATTAGAATTAAAAATAGTTTAATTAATTAATTAGGTAATATTAGTAATTAAATAGTTTTCTTAAATTTTACTCCCTCCGTCCCATATTAATTGTCCATAATGGAATCTTTGGATGTCCCAAATTAAGTGTCCACTTGTACCATTCAACCAATAAGATGAGAGTTTAGTGGGTAAGAGTAATATATGATTGGTGGAGAGTTTAGTTAGTGGAATCTCCTAAAACTTTGTGCATTATGAAATTGGACACTTAATATGGGACGGAGGTAGTAATTAACAATAGTAGGTTTTTATATTTTTCCTAGGTTTTATAAATTATTTAAGACTTTTAGAAAATAGTTTCTCAAATTCTACTGTTAATTTTCTAATTTTCTTATTTAATTTATTTAAATTAGATTTAAATTAATAATTAAGTAAATAATTAGTAAAATAGTCTAAATATAATTTTTAGAAACTTTTTATAATTTTTTAGGATTCCTGTGATGGTTAATTAGTTTTATAAATTTTTCTATAATTTTCTAAGTCATTTAGGTATTATTAGTAATTTAAAATAGTTTAAATAGTTTAATTAATATAATTAGTTTTTAATTAATAGAAAATCCATAAAAAGGCAAAAATATTTCTTTTTAATTTTTATACTTTCTTCAAGTTCTTTTAGAGATTTAGAAAATATTTTTGCAAGTTTTTAGTTTAATTTTTAATCTTTATCATTTTTAGTTTAATATAAATTAGATTTAAATCACTTTTTAAATAGTTTTAGTTAATTAAGTAATATTTAAATATTAAAATAATCAAGTTAATAATTTCATTTTCATTTTTAATTTTCTTTTTATTTTAAGTTTGAAAAGTTTCACTTGCACCCCCTGTAGTTTGTAATTTGTTAAATCCCACTTTTCTCTGTCTGTAACCTGATTTCCAATTGTGAATTTGTAACTATAACTGTATATCTGTGATTGTTAATAATTGTTCAAATACCAAATATTCAGTAGCATAATCATTTCCCAAATCATCTTGGCTACTGTCCTCAGTGCCACTCATTCTCAAAAACGTTTTCCAAAGCACCATTGCAATCTCGCTGGGACATAACGACCCGGGGAAACACTATACTATCCACGGAGAATTGGACTGAGCTGTCTTTGACTTATTTGACCTTGGTCAATAATATTTGACCGTTCGGAACCAACCAATGCTAAGGATGGCCAAGAAGAATTGGATACAACACATGTTAATGTACCTGCTCATGATGTTTCTCACACTGCCCCGTACTCTGATACGATGCATACTACTACTATTGATGGTCAGGTTAGGGTATCGAGCATGGAGGGAAGTAATGTGAAAGATTCAAGTGATAATGTGATTCCTACGGACTCGCTGCCGGTGGGCTCTACTGTTGAGGCTCTTGGTAAAGGGTCGATTAATGCCACTTCTATCAAAAGTAATCATGATTTTATTGAATTGGTGTTTAGTGTATCGCTCAAATCATCCTTGGATATTGATTTATTCCTTAAGGATGTGGAAGTTGGCAAATATCCGATATGGGCTAATTTGGATAGTGAGACTCATTCAAATGTGTATGACGCTTTAAGTGGTTTGTTCGAGGCTTATGAGATTGCCAGGAAGGCTAATTGATTTGTGTAAAAGCAGTCAGATATTATTGACCAAGGTCAATAAGTCAAAGACAGCCTCGTTCCAATACTCCGGTGATAGTACAGTGTGTCCCCGGGTCGTTAAAGTCCCAGCGAGATTGAAATGGTGCTTTTCGAAATCGTTTAGGGATGAGTGGCACTGAGGACAGTAGCCCAGATGATATGGAATTGATTTTGCTACTGATATTTTGGTATTTGTACACAGATATAATATTCACAAATAACAGATACACAGATATATGCACAAATTTACAATTTTGATCACGTAACAGACAGAAAAGTGGGATTTGGTAAATTACAAACTACAGGGGGTGCTTTTGAAACTTTTGAAATTTAAAATTAAGATAAAATTGAAAATGAAAATGAAATTATAAAAATGATTATTTTACTATTTAAATATTATTTAACTAATTAAACTAATTTAAATCTAATTTAAATTAACTAAAAGTTACAAAGATTACAAATTAAACTAAAAACTTGCAAAAACAATTTCTAAACTTAAATTTGAACTTGAAGAAAGTATAAAAAATAAAAATAAATATTTTTGTCTTTTTATGAGTTTTATATTAACTAAAAACTATTTATATTAATTAAACTAATTAAACTATTTTAAATTACTATTAATACTAAATTAACTTAGAAAATTATGAGAAAATTTATAAAATTATTTAACCATCACAGGAATCCTACAAAATTATAAAAACTTCTAAAAATTATGTTTAAGGCTATTCTACTAATTAATTACCTTCTAATTATTTTAAATCTAATTTAAATGATTAAAATAAGAAAAATGGAAAATGAACAGTAGAAACTAAAAATATATTTTCTAAAAGTCTTAACTAATTTATAAAACTTAGAAAAATTACAAAAACCTACTGCTGCTATTAAAAATTTAAGAAAACTAATTAATTACTATTATTATTTATTTAATTAATTAAAATACTTTTAAATCTAATAATAAGTAAACAGTTTAGGAAAAATCTAAGAAAATTATTTTAACTACTTAAAGGTACTAGGAAATTAACAAAATTATAAAAATGGACAAGTGCTTATAAATAAGCTGAAAAGAAAATTGAAAAAAATAGATTCTATTAAATAGAAACTATCACTTGTTTTATATTTGGATTTTTGGTGTTTTTCTTTTTGACGGCTAAAGATATAATGAAAATGAGAAACTTTTGTGAAACAACTTTTTATTTGGCTTAAAAATAAGCAGTATACACCCCCTTTACTTAAGCAGTTTGACTTTTATTGACTGAGTAAGCAAATAAGCAAAAATGACTGAATGTGGGGTCCACAATGATGAAATTAAGTACAAATAAGCTAAAGGGACTTAAATAAGCTAAAAAAATGAGCAACAAGCACTGATAAGCCAATAAGTTACAAATAAGCAATTTGACACTTTGAAATTTAACACAGACTTAGGACAAACTTGAGAGCTGATTCCAGGTGGGGTCCACTAGTTCATAGGTCAAACCAAGGGTCAAATCTTGTACCCTGGTAGGAGGGGGGTTGGAAAAACCAAGAATGAACCACTGGGGTCCACTGAGGTGGGCTGCAGCCACCACCAAAGTTGGTGGTGTTGTGATGGTATGCTGGTGCAGGGGAGGTCAGTTCCCCTGCAAGTGTTTTTGGAGGTGTGTGGAGCCCACACAAAAAATCACAAAAATCGAGTGATTATGGGATCTTAAAGATGAGATGATAGGCTACTAAACCTAGTAATTTCAAAGCCTAGATCTTTGCTCAAAAATCAAAACAATTCACACCATTTTTGCAAAAACTGAGACAAGCAATTTTGACTATTCACCTTTTTGTTCCTTGGTTGACTAATGTGAGATTTATTCTTACTCAACTGATTAATTGTGACTTAACAAGCTAAAAGGAAACTAAAATTGTTGATGGTGATCATTAATGAGCTAGTACACAAAGTTTTGAGTGCCAAATCCCTCACAGTTAACTGTGAGGGCACAAGGAATTGGATTTTGACTTTTTTGCTTTATGACACCAAATGATAGGTTTTGTTTGAACTAGTTTCATACTGAGAAGTATTTTTCACCCAAAGTTAACCAACAAAAACCTCAAAAGCACAGTGAAATTACTAAATCCAAACACCCTTTTAAACACTGTTATGAAAGACTTTTAATGAGATTAACTTGTTCCTTCCACAAACTTGTTTCCAAACTCTTTAATATGATTCACAAGGTTGATTAAAACTTAGAAACACAGGTTGCATACACTAATACATAAGTAGACAATACTATGGCTAATAAGGCAGTTAAAACAAGGATTATGATTAATAAAAGAAAACTGAGTATAAGCTACTAATTTCAATACACAATCTTACTTAATAATACCTAATAAGCACAAATCACAACAACTAGCAAGCAAACACAGAAATCATTAGATACTAAATTTTGAGAGGAAATTCAAAACAAGCAATCTTACAAATTATCCCTAGCATAAACAAGGGATTTTCCACTGATGCCTATCTTTAGATAGGCTAATGCCACTTTCAAAACTGCCCTTCAATGCTTCTTAACACCTGAAATCAAAATCAAAACAAGAACAGTTGACTATGTTTGACATTTTTATATTTTTGATCTTTTTCTACTAATACTGAGTTTTACTTGTCTCTATAAGCTTTAATAAGCTTAAGGAACCTAAGTGAGCTTAATTCAGTCCATGTTCATTGATACAAATCACAACTCAGCTTGTTGAGAATTTCAGAATTTTGAATAAATGGCAATAACACAAACCAGACTTGAAACTTGGAATTTTATAAATTGAAAAGATTTAAAGTACAATAATAAAGCTACTACAATGCTTGAATTAAGAAAATTACAACTGATTTTGAAAGCTAAACTTAATTCGACACTAAAAATACTTAATTAACTACACACTTGCTTCCTTGCTTTCTTCTGCGTTTTATAGATGTCCATTAGGGTTCTTTTGAGCCTCTGAATAAATCCCATCACTATTCTGAACCGTTGGATCACTTTAAGCCAATCTCAGCCTTTGAAAATTCTTTCGCGCCAAAAAATAATAGGAGCAATTGGGACTGTTTAGCGTGTAGGGAGAAGCATTAATTGTGGGTTGTCTAGTTGGGTGAGGGTGGTGGGTTTGTGATGATGCATTTAATGCAAGTGGGGGTGGGGTGGTGAAGTTTGGCAGGTTGTGGGGGAAGGGGGAAGAAGGAGGCTGGGTGGTTGTTTGACTTGGTTTGACCGAGGTCAAAGGTTTGACCCCGGTGTATATTATTATGGGAGTGGGCTGGATTGTAGATGGGCCTAGGATAGGTGGGCTTGGTATTGGATTGGTTTTGGTTTTTATTAGTTTGGAGTAGTAATAAGGTCCGGTTTGGTTTTTAGATTTCACAAGGACCTTTTTTGCAATTTATCAAAAGTTGAGGGGGTGAACTTTGGCAATCTTCCAAATTGTTTCCAAGGGTGTGTTTTGCCAAGTTATGAATAGTACATGGTCCAATATTGATTTTTCCATATTAAATGCACCAGGGTCTAAAACTGCCAAACTTTCAAACTTCAGGGACCAATTGTGTAATTTCACCAAACTTTTCCACCAAGGACCAATCCTGCCATAAAAGATTAGTGCAAGGACAAAATTTGTTTTTCTCATAGTTTTAATATCCCAGGGACCATTTTTGACAATTTTCCAAACTTCAGGGACTAAACTTGAGAATTTGTGAAACTTTGCACCAAAGGACTAAATGTGTAACTTTTTGATTTAAAACGACCTTTGGTGACTTTTTCAAGTTTTTAGAACAACTAGGGACTAGATTTGACAACTTTTGAAAGATGAGGGACTGAAACTGCCAATTTTGCAAACTTTGTGCGTTTTTCATCTGTTTTTGATTATTTTGCATTTGAAACATGTAAAACACTTTCCTGGGATATTTTCACTATTTTGATTCAATATTGAGTGTTTTTAGATGGCAGCTCAGAAAAGGTAAAAATGATGAGTATTTACACACTCATCAATCCCCCACACTAAAACATTGCTAGTCCCTAGCAATCTTTTGAGAAAAACTTGATGGATTTGAAAATCTCTTTACCAAAAGCCATCACTTCTGGAGTAGCCAGGTGTAAGAACTGTGGCACACCTGATAACCGTGTGATTTTGAGCAAACCACCAGCTGTCAACGGATTTGATTAGTCTTTACCAAAAGCCGTTTGCTTCTGGACTAGACAGCATCTTGACGGACTAAGTCAACATCTTGGTGAGCTGATTACCAATTATGGATTTTTCACGGCCTTTACCACAAGCCATAATCTTGTGGGCTAGCCAACTCATTCGCTTTATGGGATATGGGGAGTTGAGGAACCATACAATTTTTGGCAAATTGCAAGCCATCAACGGGTTTGAGATGTCTTTACCAAGAGCCGTTTGCTCATGGACTAGCCAATCCATTTGTCATTTAGACTTTGGCGGACTGATTACCACAAAAATTTTGAAATAAAGTGAAAATTTTTTGAAAAATTTAGGCCAAAATGGGGGTACCTAGAAAGTTTTGTGATAAAATTCGTAAGAATTGTCCTCAATATTCAAAGTCCCGGCTATTATGCCGAATCTCTGAACGGAAAAAGCTAATATTCGAAACTAACTGTGAGAATATCGATTTTATTTTTCACTTTATTTAACTGTACATATAAACATTTTTTTTTGAAGAAACTTATATACATATTTACTTTTCAAAAGGTGGGGAACGGCCACCCCCCCCCCCACACTAGAGTGGTAGAAAGTAGAAAGAAGTCAGAAAAACGGGTGAAAACCCATATATGTTGCTAATTTTTGTTCACCGAGTCACTAACTTGACTTGATCCCCGAATTCATTGGTCCATGGGGAAAGTTTGGAGATCAGGGACAACCATGGGTGGTATGTCCTCTCTAAAATAATGTTTCAAACGATGACCATTCACTTTGAAGTTGGGACCTTCGGGTTGAGATAACTCAACAGTCCCGTATGGATATACTTTAGCAATAGTGAATGGTCCAGTCCATCGGGTTTTTAATTTCCCCGAGAAGATCTTTAATCTTGAATTGAAAAGAAGGACTCTGTCACCGACGTTGAAAACGCAGTTCTTGATCTTAGAGTCGTGAATCTTCTTTGTCTTTTCTTTGTAGATCAAAGAGTTCTCGTAGGCTTGATCACGAAGTTCGTTTAATTCATTGAGTTGAACCTTACGGTGATCACCCGCTTTATGAAGGTCGTAGTTAGCATGTTTCAAGGCCCAGTAGGCTTTGTGCTCGAGCTCGATCGGTAAATGACACGCCTTCCCGTATAAAAGCTTGTATGGAGTACACCCGATGGGTGTTTTGTAAGCTGTACGGAAGGCCCAGAGTGCATCATCTAGTTTATCCGACCAGGAAGCACGGTTTTCACCTACTGTCCTCTCAAGTATCCGTTTTATACCACGGTTGGAAACCTCCACCTGCCCACTTGTTTGTGGGTGATATGCGTAGAAAGACGATGAGTAACACCGTACTTTAGCATGACTTTTGCAAATTGATCATTGCAAAAGTGAGTACCGCGATCACTAATGATGGCACGTGGAGTTCCAAAACGAGCAAAGAGGGATTTCAAGAATTTCACAACAACTCGGGCATCGTTAGTGGGTAAGGCCTTAGCCTCAACCCATTTTGACAAGTAGTCAACAGCCACGAGAATGTACTTATTTCCACAAGAAGATGGGAATGGCCCCATAAAATCAATGCCCCAGACGTCAAAGATTTCACAAACTTGAATGGCATTTTGTGGCATTTCGTTCTTTTGTGAAATTACCGTGACGCTGACAAGCATCACAAGCTTTGACTAACTCGTGGGCATCCTTATAGATCGTGGGCCAATAGAAACCGGAGTCAAACACCTTTTTGGCGGTGTAGTTAGGACTATGGTGGCCCCCAGTGGGTCCAGCATGGCAAGCCTTGAGAATATCAGCGGCTTCCTGTCCGTATACACATCGCCTGATGACTTGATCGGCACAGATTTTGAAGAGAAATGGGTCGTCCCAGAAGTAATGTTTAACGTCTTTGAAGAATTTGTTCTTCTGTTGGGACGTCAACCTCTTAACGATGAAGTTACCCGCGTGGTAATTTGCAAAGTCGGCAAACCATGGGGTAGTAGAGTCACCACGAAAAGCAACCGCATTGAGTGTCTCGAGAGGAAATGTTTCATTTATTTCCTTTTTCTCGGACACATCCTGATGAGGGTTTTCTAATCGTGAGAGATGATCAGCAGCAAGGTTCTCGGCTCCTTTTTTATCTCGGATAATGATATCAAATTCTTGGAGGAGGAGAACCCAACGGAGAAGTCTCGGCTTTGCATCTTGCTTTGCAAATAGGTACTTCAAAGCCGAGTGATCCGTATACACTACGCATTTAGTCAGGATCAAGTATGGCCGGAATTTTTCAAAGGCATACACCACAGCTAGGAGTTCTTTTTCAATGGTGGTGTAATGACCTTGAGCCTCGGTCATAGTTTTGCTTGCGTAGTGTATAGGCTGAAAGTATTTTGCTTTACGTTGCCCCAAGACCGCACATATGGCAAAATCACTAGCATCGCACATAAGCTCAAAAGGTTGGTCCCAATCGGGGGCAACAAGAATCGGTGCCTCGGTAAGCTTTCTCTTTAATGTTTCAAAAGCTTCGATGCACTCAGGAGAGAAGATGAAAGGAGCATCCTTCTCGAGGAGATGGGTCATAGGCCGGGCAATCTTAGAGAAATCTTGGATAAACCTACGGTAGAAGCCGGCATGACCCAAAAAGCTCCTAACACCTTTTACGGTGGTGGGATGAGGTAATTTAGCAATGACATCGATTTTGGCTTTGTCAACCTCAATCCCGTTTTTTGAGATTTTATGGTCGAGGACAAAGCCCTCCTTGACCATAAAGTGGCTCTTCTCCCAGTTGAGACTTAAATTCGTTTCTTTGCAATGTTTAAGCATCTGTTCCAAGTGGGAGAGACAGGTTTGGAATGAATCCCCGATGACTGAAAAGTCATCCATGAATACCTCCATGGTTTTCCCGATCATGTCGGAAAAGATAGACATCATGCACCTCTGGAACGTGCCTGGTGCATTACATAAGCCGAAAGGCATACGTCTGTAAGCAAAAGTTCCATAGGGGTATGTGAAGGTAGTCTTCTCTTGATCCTGGGGATCAATGGGGATTTGGAAGTAACCCGAAAAACCATCGAGGAAGCAGTAGTATTCATTCCCCGCAAGTCTTTCGAGCATTTGGTCCATAAAAGGGAGAGGAAAATGGTCTTTACGGGTGGCTTCATTTAACTTTCGATAGTCAATACATACACGCCAACCCATGACCAAACGAGTTGGAATCAACTCGTTATCCTCGTTGGTGACAACGGTAATGCCACCCTTTTTAGGAACACAATGAATTGGGCTAACCCAAGGACTGTCAGATATAGGGTAAATCAATCCCGCATCAAGAAGTTTTAGAACCTCTTGTTTGATAACTTCGTGGATTTTGGGATTTACCCTTCTCTGTTGTTGCACTGCTGGCTTAAAGTCATCCTCCATTAAGATTTTATGAGTACAAAATTTCGGGCTTATGCCCTTAATGTCGGAGAGTTTCCAAGAAATTGCTTGTTTGTTTGCTTTAAGAACCTTTAGGAGTGCAGCCTTTTCCTCATCTTTCAAGTCTTTAGCAATAATGACGGGTAATTTATTATCACCTTCCATAAATGCATATTCTAGATGAGGAGGCAAGTCCTTGAGCTCAACCTCGGGAAAGTCTTCAGTTATTTCAACATTTTTGACTTCCGCTTTATGAAGTATTTTTGGAGACGAAGAGGGTGAAGGATCGTCATTTAACAATCTTTCAAGAAGAAGAATGTCCCCCTCCGGGTCAAGATAGTTTTCATCAACCCCACTTGGGATTGAGCTATCATGAGCAAGAAAAGCCTCGACCTCTTCCAGAAGGAAGTCACTTCCCTCAAACGGAGTGAGGGAAGGGGAAGAGTCAGAAATGATAGGATCAGTAGAAGGAGTGGTACTGCCACTTGCTGAGAAACCAATGACTTCTTGAGAATACTCCTCAGACGCAACATCGATGATGTCAATTCGGTTAACCGTTTCAGCGTCATAGTTGGAGGAGTATCTTGAAGTTTAATCAAGATTGAATGTGATGGCTTCACCACCAACACATAGAGTGATTTCTTCTTCGAATACATCGATTAAAGCACGACCCGTTCTTAAGAATCCCCTCCCGAGAATGAGAGGAACTCTTGGGTCAGCATCGAAATCAACAATTACGAAATCTGCCGGAAAATGGAACTTTCCTACTTTCACGAAGATATCTTCGGCAATGCCGAGAGGACGGGATATAGTTCGGTTTGCAAGCTCGAGTGTCATGCAGGTCGGAGTGAGAGCAGGAAGAGAAAGTATTTTCCAGACTGTGTAAGGCATCAGGTTAATGCTTGTGCCAAGTCGGCCAAGACAAAGCATTCAACCATCCCCGGGAAAATACAAGGAATGAGAAATTTCCCGGGATCTCCAAGCTTTTCGGGAAGCTTTTTCAAGAGCACTGCTGAGCAATGCTCATTAAGTGGAGTTTTTGCCATCTCACAGAGTTTTTCTTTGTTGCTTATCAGATTTTTGATTGTCGAAGCAAACTTAGGCATGAGAAGAAGAGCATCCGCGAAGCTAATATCAAAGTGTAATTCTTGGAAATTTTGATAAAATTTTTCCATTTGATGGTTAGCTTTTTCGCGGTTCTTTTGATCATTCATACGTGAAGGATATGGAATTGACGGCTTAGGATCATTCTTTGGGATTTCATCAGAACTCACAGGGGGATCAAATACAACTTTCGGCTTACGAGCCGGGACCGGGACAACTTGAGGGTGGACGTTGTTGATACCTCCGTTATTAGTAGGAAGTACCGTGTCCTTTGTAACCTCAGGTTCACGTTCCGCTACCTTAGTAGGAGGAGAAGAAGAGGTAGAGGGAATCGAGGGTCCATTGTATGATACCCCACTTCGGGTAGTGATCGCTTTGACATCGCCCCTCGGGTTAGCGATCGTGTTGCTCGGTAATGTACCCGGGCCCGAGGGTCGATCATTTAAAGACTTCTGAAGCTCAAAGATCTTGCTGATCAATAACCGATTCGTTTCCTCTTGTGCTTTCATGAACTGTTTTAGCACTTCTTCGGAGGAAGACGAGGGTGGAACAACGTTTTGAGGAGGATTTTGAACACGGTTGTTTTGAAAATTCCCTTGATTTTGATTGTTGTTACCCTGAAAATTGTTTCTCTGATTGAAATTACCCTGATTGTAATTCCCTTGATTTTGGTTTCTTTGAACATTTCCTTGAAAGCCTTGGTTTTGATTGCCATTTTGAAAATTGTTTTGATTAAACTGGCCTTGATTTTGGTTCCAGTTTTGGAAATTTGAGTTTTGACCTTGGTTAAAATTCTGATTCGAGTTACGGATTTGATTTTGATTAAAACCGGTAGGTCCAAGAAAATTGTTGGAACGATAGCTCAGAAGATTACGGTCCCCTTGTGGTTGGTAAGAATTACCCCCCGTGTTGTAGGAACCGTGAGCAGCATAAACGTTCTCTTGAGGAAAGCCAGCAGTAGCTGGACACTCGGAATAAAGATGTGGGACCCCACAAGTTTCACAACTTCGGGCCACGGCTTTCACTTGTTGATTTTGAACCTGATTTTGCATCGTTTGGTTCATTCTCAACACAGCCGTAGAAATATCATCCATCTTTTTGGTAAGAACAATTATTTCAGGAGATGATGATGAAAGAGTAACTGAATTACATGACGCATCCCTCTCCGTAGAGGAATCCCAAAAGTTATGGTGGGCAGTCATGTTCTCAATCAAGTCGTAGCACTCTTCGGGACGCCTTTTCATAAAGGTCCCACCAGCAGCAGCATTGAGAATATCCCGGTGCCTCAATGTCAGACCATTATAGAAGGTATCTATGATGGTAACTTGTAACATATTGTTGTTAGGGCACCGATCAATAGCTAGCTTATAACGTTCCCAAGCCTCAAAAAGAGACTCATCGGGACGTTGCCGGAAGTTGCTGATATCATTTCGTAACTTGGTAACCATGGAAGGTGGAAAATATTTTGCTAAAAACTTGGTTACCATTTCATCAAAGGTACGAATAGAATTTTTTGGGAGTCGGTCAAACCATGCAGTGGCATGATGAGTGAGAGAATAGGGGAAGAGATACAGCCGGAGGGCATCATCCGTGACACCATGCTGTTTCATGCTTTGGGTGACCGTAAGATATTTGTCAAGATGCTTGTTAGCATCGACACCAGGTAATCCGTGAAATTGACACGAATTCTGTACTTGTTGGATCATGTGGTGCTTGAGGCCAAAGTCCGTAGCCTCAATAGTGAGTGGTGCAATAGGCCCACCCCGCCCTTGCATGGTAGGCTGGCACAGCTCCTCTATCGTTCGGAGATCGGGAGCTGGCACATCCCTGAGAGGGTCAGGGGTGGTAATGGTGGTGGTGGCCCAGCAGCCATTTCGGTTTTTGGTTCTTCTGTATCAGAACGTAGCTTGGGTACATTTTTCTGATGTTTACGTTTTGTTTGTGACCGAGTGCGCATGCACTAAAAACAATTTTTCAAAACAAGATCGATGCAAAACCACAGTGAACTAAAACTAATTATCATAAGTGAATGGCTTCTTTAAAAAAGGTACACCACTCACAGGGATATAAAGGCAAGTTTTTATCTTAAGTTTGGGAACTTATTATGTCCACACCCCCAGTTGGTAGGTGTTCAGCCTTGGGTTGTGGTGGTAAGATTTTATGTATTTATTAATTTGAAAAACTGCTTTAGGCTTATGGGTGTGTGTGCAGAAAACTTGGGAAATATTTTTGGAACTGATTCGTTAACCGAAATCGTTCTTTTAAGATTACTCGCAGGCTGGCGGGAGGAAGTAAATAGGTTTCCTCTTCAGTTCGCAATTTAATGTCAGAACTTACCTTAAACCAACTGTTTCAGGTTGTAATCTTAAAGAAAACGAAGTAATTTAACTTCACAGTTTGTTTTGTTGTTTTTGATTTTTTTGGTGTTTTTAACACTTTAGGAAAAGTGTTAATGAACTTTTTTGATATGATTTTATTTTTACAAAAAACTTTTTACAAATTTGTGTGAAATTTATACAAGGAGGGTTTTGAAAACCACTAAACTTAAAACGATTTTAAAAACACGCAACAACCTCCCCGGCAGCGGCGCCAAATTTTGATTTGTGTAAAAGCAGTCAGATATTATTGACCAAGGTCAATAAGTCAAAGACAACCTCGTTCCAATACTCCGGTGATAGTACAGTGTGTCCCCGGGTCGTTAAAGTCCCAGCGAGATTGAAATGGTGCTTTTGGAAATCGTTTAGGGATGAGTGGCACTGAGGACAGTAGCCCAGATGATATGGAATTGATTTTGCTACTGATATTTTGGTATTTGTACACAGATATAATATTCACAAATAACAGATACACAGATATATACACAAATTTACAATTTGGATCACGTAACAGACAGAAAAGTGGGATTTTGTAAATTACAAACTACAGGGGGTGCTTTTGAAACTTTTGAAATTTAAAATTAAGATAAAATTGAAAATGAAAATGAAATTATAAAAATGATTATTTTACTATTTAAATATTATTTAATTAATTAAACTAATTTAAATCTAATTTAAATTAACTAAAAGTTACAAAGATTACAAATTAAACTAAAAACTTGCAAAAACAATTTCTAAACTTAAATTTGAACTTGAAGAAAGTATAAAAAATAAAAATAAATATTTTTGTCTTTTTATGAGTTTTATATTAACTAAAAACTATTTATATTAATTAAACTAATTAAACTATTTTAAATTACTATTAATACTAAATTAACTTAGAAAATTATGAGAAAATTTATAAAATTATTTAACCATCACAGGAATCCTACAAAATTATAAAAACTTCTAAAAATTATGTTTAAGGCTATTCTACTAATTAATTACCTTTTAATTATTTTAAATCTAATTTAAATGATTAAAATAAGAAAAATGGAAAATGAACAGTAGAAACTAAAAATATATTTTCTAAAAGTCTTAACTAATTTATAAAACTTAGAAAAATTATAAAAACCTACTGTTGCTAATAAAAACTTAAGAAAACTAATTAATTACTATTATTACTTATTTAATTAATTAAACTACTTTTAAATCTAATAATTAGTAAACAGTTTAGGAAAAATCTAAGAAAATTATTTTAACTACTTAAAGGTACTAGGAAATTAAGAAAATTATAAAAATGGACAAGTGCTTATAAATAAGCTGAAAAGAAAATTGAAAAAAATAGATTCTATTAAATAGAAACTATCACTTGTTTTATATTTGGATTTTTGGTGTTTTTCTTTTTGACGGCTAAAGATATAATGAAAATGAGAAACTTTTGTGAAACAAATTTTTATTTGGCTTAAAAATAAGCAGTATACACCCCCTTTACTTAAGCAGTTTGACTTTTATTGACTGAGTAAGCAAATAAGCACAAATGACTGAATGTGGGGTCCACAATGATGAAATTAAGTACAAATAAGCTAAAGGGACTTAAATAAGCTAAAAAATGAGCAACAAGCACTGATAAGCCAATAAGTTACAAATAAGCAATTTGACACTTTGAAATTTAACACAGACTTAGGACAAACTTGAGAGCTGATTCCAGGTGGGGTCCACTAGTTCATAGGTCAAACCAAGGGTCAAATCTTGTACCCTGGTAGGAGGGGGTTGGAAAAACCAAAAATGAACCACTGGGGTCCACTGAGGTGGGCTGCAACCACCACCAAAGTTGGTGGTGTTGTGATGGTATGCTGGTGCAGGGGAGGTCAGTTCCCCTGCAAGTGTTTTTGGAGGTGTGTGGAGCCCACACAAAAAATCACAAAAATCAAGTGATTATGGGATCTTAAAGATGAGCTGATAGGCTACTAAACCTAGTAATTTCAAAGCCTAGATCTTTGCTCAAAAATCAAAACAATTCACACCATTTTTGCAAAAACTGAGACAAGCAATTTTGACTTTTCACCTTTTTGCTCCTTGGTTGACTAATGTGAGATTTATTCTTACTCAACTGATTAATTGTGACTTAAAAAGCTAAAAGGAAACTAAAATTGTTGATGGTGATCACTAATGAGCTAGTACACAAAGTTTTGAGTGCCAAATCCCTCACAGTTAATTGTGAGGGCACAAGGAATTGGATTTTGACTTTTTTGCTTTATGACACCAAATGATAGGTTTTGTTTGAACTAGTTTGATACTGAGAAGTATTTTTCACCCAAAGTTAACCAACAAAAACCTCAAAAGCACAGTGACATTACTAAATCCAAACACCCTTTTAAATACTGTTATGAAAGACTTTTAATGAGATTAACTTGTTCCTTCCACAAACTTGTTTCCAAACTCTTTAATATGATTCACAAGGTTGATTAAGACTTAGAAACACAGGTTGCATACACTAATACATAAGTAGACAATACTATGGCTAATAAGGCAGTTAAAACAAGGATTATGATTAATAAAAGAAAACTGAGTATAAGCTACTAATTTCAATACACAATCTTACTTAATAATACCTAATAAACACAAATCACACAAACTAGCAAGCAAACACAGAAATCATAAGATACTAAATTTTGAAAGGAAATTCAAAACAAGCAATCTTACAAATTATCCCTAGCATGAACAAGGGATTTTCCACTGATGCCTATCTTTAGATAGGCTAATGCCACTTTCAAAACTGCCCTTCAATGCTTCTTAACACCTGAAATCAAAATCAAAACAAGAACAGTTGACTATGTTTGACTTTTTTATATTTTTGATCTTTTTCTACTAATACTGAGTTTTACTTGTCTCTATAAGCTTTAATAAGCTTAAGGAACCTAAGTGAGCTTAATTCAATCCATGTTCATTGATACAAATCACAACTCAGCTTGTTGAGAATTTCAGAATTTTGAATAAATGGCAATAACACAAAACAGACTTGAAACTTGGAATTTTATAACTTAAAAAGATTTAAAGTACAATAACAAAGCTACTACAATGCTTGAATTAAGAAAATTACAACTGATTTTGAAAGCTAAACTTAATTCGACACTAAAAATACTTAATTAACTACACACTTGCTTCCTTGCTTTCTTCTGCCTTTTATAGATGTCCATTAGGGTTCTTTTGAGCCTCTGAATAAATCCCATCACTATTCTGAACCGTTGGATCACTTTAAGCCAATCTCAGCCTTTGAAAATTCTTTCGCGCCAAAAAATAATAGGAGCAATTGGGACTGTTTAGCGTGTAGGGGGAAGCATTAATTGTGGGTTGTCTAGTTGGGTGAGGGTGGTGGGTTTGTGATGATGCATTTAATGCAAGTGGGGGTGGGGTGGTGAAGTTTGGCAGGTTGTGGGGGAAGGGGGAAGAAGGAGGCTGGGTGGTTGTTTGACTTGGTTTGACCGAGGTCAAAGGTTTGACCCCGGTGTATATTATTATGGGAGTGGGCTGGATTGTAGATGGGCCTAGGATAGGTGGGCTTGGTATTGGATTGGTTTTGGTTTTTATTAGTTTGGAGTAGTAATAAGGTCCGGTTTGGTTTTTAGATTTCACAAGGACCTTTTTTGCAATTTATCGAAAGTTGGGGGGTGAACTTTGGCAATCTTCCAAATTGTTTCCAAGGGTGTGTTTTGCCAAGTTATGAATAGTACATGGTCCAATATTGATTTTTCCATATTAAATGCACCAGGGACTAAAACTGCCAAACTTTCAAACTTCAGGGACCAATTGTGTAATTTCACCAAACTTTTCCACCAAGGACCAATCCTGCCATAAAAGATTAGTGCAAGGACAAAATTTGTTTTTCTCAAAGTTTTAATATCCCAGGGACCATTTTTGACAATTTTCCAAACTTCAGGGACTAAACTTAACAATTTGTGAAACTTTGCACTAAAGGACTAAATGTGTAACTTTTTGATTTAAAAGGACCTTTGGTGACTTTTTCAAGTTTTTAGAACAACTAGGGACTAGATTTGATAACTTTTGAAAGATGAGGGACTGAAACTGCCAATTTTGCAAACTTTGTGCGTTTTTCATCTGTTTTTGATTATTTTGCATTTGAAACATGTAAAACACTTTCCTGGGATATTTTCACTATTTTGATTCAATATTGAGTGTTTTTAGATGGCAGCTCAGAAAAGGTAAAAATGATGAGTATTTACACACTCATCACTAATGAAACAACTTCTAATTCTGATGAGAGTGTCAAAGATGCAACATCTATTCCTAATTCTTCTAGTTCTTTGGCTGCTGATTCAGTTTGTGAAGGTGTTAACGTTTCTATTCCACGTAAAGTGGTCGAAAAGGTTAGTGCACGTCTTGAACACACCTTCTATGGCTACTTTATTGGTAATAGGATGGCGTTTCCAGTGGTTGACTACTATGTTAGAAATAATTGGGCTAAATATGGTTTGAAAAAGATTATGATGAATGCAAAAGGTTTTTTCTTTTTTAAATTCGATAATCAGGCTGGTTTAGAAGCAGTTTTGGAAGATGGCCCTTGGATGATTCAAAAATCTCCGATTATTCTCAAGAAATGGTCAATTAATACTAGATTATGTAAGGAAGAGCTCACTCGTATTCCGGTATGGGTTAAGTTACATGATGTGCCTCTTCAAGTTTTTGAAGAGGAAGGTATTAGCTTGATTGCTTCATTCATCGGCAAACCTATTATGCTTGATTATTATACGAGTTCTATGTGTAAGGATTCTTGGGGTAGGAGTAGTTTTGCTAGGTGTTTAATTGAGGTTAGTTCAGAGGCTGAACTCGTAGAGGTTGTTACTATTGGTGTCCCCTCTCTTATAGGGGATAGTTCTACTAAAGATACTATCCGAGTTGAGTATGAATGGAGGCCTCCCAGGTGTACGTTATGCAAGATTTTTGGCCATATCCATGATCACTGTCCTAATAAAGTGGTCAATCATCCTGTTGTCACTACTTCAAATATTGCTAATCTTTTTACTGTGCCTACCAATGATGGTTTCCAAAAGGTGAGTCATAAGAAGAAAAAAGGTAAAGCCGAGTGTTCTAAAGGTAGTCATTTTGCTAGTACTTCAATCAAACATAATTTCTGGTATGAGCCAAAGATGACTACTAGTGAACCAAAGAAGGGAGCTAATACTCGGCCTAAAGTGCATACAACGTCGTCTAAGTTGAAGTCTACTGGTCCCACTTCTAAGGAAGGTATTGTTACTACATCTAATTCTTATGCTGCATTGGTGAACGATGATGAGGAATATGGAGAACATGTCACACATGTGAATGAAGATTTTGCTAATCCAAATAAAGGTGGAAGTTCATCTTTCACGCTAGCTGTTGGTTAGCTTGTTTGTGTTATTTCTTGAGTTGTAAGTGCTTATGGCATCTCATAAGCACTAGTTATTTTTATGCTCTTTAGCTATCTACCTTGTTATGTAAGCTTTATTGCCTATGTAACGGGCTGAGATATGGGATTTCACCCATATCCTTTTGTTCCTAAACGTTTTTTTGGTTTAATATATTTACCAGGGTGCAGGATTACTCCCCTTTACAAAAAAAAATGCAATGGTTTTATATTTAAATTTTAAAAACTTATAGTTTAAACTTTAAACCATCCAGACATTTTTTTAGAAAAACAAACAGTTTTATTTGAGTCAGATTCAGATTTCTCTACCACTTATTCAGATTAAGATGGGAATCACATTCAGACTTTTCTACCCCATATTCAGATTCAGATGTGCGAATCAGATTTAGATTCAGAGCCTCTTAATAAACAAACAGCACCTAAGTGTCGTGGTTAAAGACAATTAACAAGATTTAGTTCAAATATTATAAAGTGGGAAAAAGGACCAGGCTCATTTTTTTTTTTTTTTTTTTTTTTTTTTTTTAACAATGATACTTATTTTGGTTAAATATATTATAGCAAGAAAGATAACATTATTGATAGCTTATACTATAATAATTAAAAAAAAAAATGTTATCTTATTAAAACTTTTTTTTTCCTCCTCGAAGTATAAAAGTCTCCACTTAAGGTTTTCCTTTATTATATTAAAAAGATTTCAGAGTGATTTTAAAGAGGGTGATAACTATAAGAGAGTATTATTACAGTCTCTAATTGATGGCTCACATTTGATAATTCACTTGATAAGAGATAGTCGTTTTTTATTTTTATTATTTATTTATTTATTTTTCCGGCTATTTTGAAGCCAGTGATATTTATTTTTGCCAAACAATATAAAACGAGAAAGAGATAATGATGCTTAGATTTTAAGATGGACAGAAATTGTGGGATATACTAAGAAATTTACTGTTTAAAAACATGCATAAGTAGAAGTCAAAATGAGTCAGAAAAGCAATTCTTGTAGGATATGTTGAATTAAGGGCCCGTTTGGTACAAGGGTGTGAGTAGGATTTGAATGAAATATTTTTTCAATTCTTTGATTAGTAAAGCATCTTTCCACTTACACATATCTTTCATTTAAAAAGTTGATCCCACCCCATTTTGCATGGTTTCATGGAATCAAATAACAAATGGCACCAATTTTTTATTTTATAAATTCTTTCAACCACATATTATTTATCACTATTTAATCTTTTTCAAATTTTCATTTTATATATTAATGTAATTTTTTTATTTACTTATAAAACAGACTTATTTTTTTAAATAACAATTAATTTTCCTTTCTCCAATTTTTTTTTTCAAAACAATCCTAAATCCAAATCCAAATACAACCCCATTTACAAACCAAAAGCATCACAAAATGTACAATATATTTTGATGGCAGAAGTCCTTTTTTTTAAACGTGATGGCAAAAGTCCTAAGTACATCTACAATACATCAAGTTTTTAAAGACTTGATGCAATTAATACATAAGTTGTTGCATTTATTTTCCTATACAAAAAGTTTTTCTTCAAAATCTTGTGTAATGCTAAAAAGTCTTACAATGGCTTTTTTAGTGTACCACACTTGTGTCATTTAAGTCTTCAATTAATGAAGTCATTCAAAACGCTTATTACATAGTTAAAAATCTTTTGTAAACCAAGGCATTGTAGTTGAAGTCTTAACTTACCCATCTCTTGGGTGTGGAAGATGATCTTTCTTTGAGAATGGCTTATGTAAAGAACCTTTAGACAATGTGCAATATTTTTTACATTGATAGTTGAGTTGATTTTGACTTTGCTGTATATTGTGTGTGGAGACCTATTTGTGTTTGGGTTTTTCTTGCCTTAATCTTTCTCTTGTGCATTTGTTGATTAATACTGTGTACTTGGTGTATGATGTAGAAACCACATGTAGCTTATTTACTTACCTGTGTATTATCTCTAACAAGTCTGTGTGACAACATTAAAAGAATGCATACAATATCATGATTTATGTAACCTATGTTTGTTGTTTCATATTATCCATATAACAAAACTAAACGGTGTCATTACCTAACCAGTATCATAAAGTTAGCAATTTCATCTTTCAGATGAGTCGTTTACATGCTAGCTTACAACTTGGTATTTGATCCACTGTTCTAGGCGCTAAATGTAATTATGCCAAAACTCATGAGATAAAACAAAGGATATATGTTATGAGGTAATGCAACCATCCTTACAAGGACATAGTACTCCAATCAAGTAAATAATTATTAACTCTAGTCATCTCGATACATTCTAGATGAAGTTAATCTTCACCGTTTGCTCGGTCAACGGTTTTACGATTCCTAGTTTGCTTTTCGGAAGTTGTTTTCATTCACCAACAATTCTTTTAGAGGCGGTTGACTCAATATATTGTAGGTTCTTTAGGTGTTTTATACCTTGTGGTTTATGTGGCATGTCAATAGACATGGATACAGTTGTGTGTTCGCACAAGTGGTCTGGATTACTCTTTGGAAGTTTGGTCATGACAACGGGTCAGTTCTAGTATACTATTAAAGGCCTCAATTCCCTGATTTTGTCATGAGCAAAGCTTTTTCCAGTGTCATTTGGGTTTTAGCAAGATTTGACTGCTAGATGAGGAGGGGTGTGTGGCTCTATTAACTTTCTTGCAAAGTCTTAAACTTCCAATTCCTCTGCATCAGTCGGATGGGGAAGCAACATTTAACCTTGTTCGAGTTTCAAGCCAAGCTTCCTTGTCAGCATACCATGCTAAGGTTCATTTTCAGTGGCTCATGTTTATAACAAGCGTTGGCCAAGTTGGTAAAAGCTTTTGACTATCATCACTAAAATGTGAGTGGTCTTAAGTTCAAATCCTATTTGGTGCAAACAGCCCCGAAGCTATCACATCAACCTCACCAAATGGGAAGACTTAATGGTTTGAGTCTGTATGATGATGGGCTCAAGCCTCATCGATTAGTCAACCAAAGTGTCTGAACCCATGGTTACCAATGAAAAATTAAGAAAAGTAAAAGCAATAGGTGGGTTTAAGTTCAAGTCCAAGCAACGATGAGTGGGTTCAAGTTCAATTTCAAGTCCAATAACATCAGGCGGGTTCATGTTTAAGCCAGAAGTAACATCAAATGGGTTCAAGTTAAACCCAGAGTTTTTAATAGCTTTTACAATGGGTTTTTCCCCATATTAAAACAAAGCAAAACATCTTGCTCTCACTATCTAGCTTTGATTGTATTTCTATCAATACATATTCTGCTTTTGCCAAAATTAAAAGTATTGATAGGAATCTAGACCTAGCTATCCAAAATGTATGATCTTTGTTAGGATTTACCTTCAAGGAGTCAAAACATGAACTAATACATTTAGTACTGTAAGAAATGAACCTGGTTAAATCGATCAAATAGATGAGTCCATCGAAGTATATTTACCACTTAATTTCGACTTTTTTATGTGATTATACATACAATTTCTAGTTTATATTAATACGGTTTCGAAAACTAGATAAACAACCAACAGTGATGGCACAGACCCATGCCACATCTAGGTCAAGAGTCTAAAATACTTCGATTTGGTGTGAAAGTAACAAGTTGTGGGCTCAACGAACTTAGCTGAATATACATGGGAAATTTAAAAACACCACAATCTGGTTCCGAACCAATGACAAAAGTGGTCACTAAAAGTGACCAAAAACTGTCCTCAAAACCTACTACTGCCATAAACAGAAGTTTTAGACAATTGATCAAATTCATAAAAAAGTAAAATACCCAAGGTTGATGAGCCATGCATTGCAGATGAGATTGACCAAGATGATGTTTGAAATAATGTACACAGGCCGTCAATGCATAACTTTAACAAGCTTAGAATAATACAAATGATTATTTACAAAATGTTGCCACCCTTGAACAACATCAAGGGTGTCTTTGTATTTGTTTAGACAATATCATCACAGATTTCAGCCGGAAATGGCATAAATGAAACCAAGTCAATACATGAATGACCTGTTGTCTTGTTATGATATTGGGTAAACCTCAACTTTTTTAAATAACAGGGTATACAATCTTATCATTTTAATGCTTGGCGAGAAGAGTGCATCTATGTTATCACCTATCAGAAATATTAACATCAAAGTTGCTTCATTTCTAAGAAGAGAGACCACAATAGCAAAGAGAGAATATTCATCACTAGTATGCTTTTTCCAAATATAAATTATATGGTGACCACAGATTTGCCAGAAAAATATAGTGACACTTTCATCTCAGTTGACTTTGTCTAAGATATTAGCAACAAAATACAAGACAAAGGGGCCTAAATAATAAAACTTGGAAGTAAAAGGTCTAAGTTGCATGTCTCCTCTTAACTTTGTACAAGATTTAGGAAAGAGGGTGAACCTGTCATTCCACTAAGCTTGTATTGGTTTCCCCTGCCGGTATTTCATCATAGGCACCAGTTTCTTGGTTATATGAGTACCTGGTTATGCGACAACAAAGTTTTTAACATTAGAAAAGAATTAAAAAAAAATGTTAATTCATCATCAGATATGTTACTGAGAGACGACTGCCATAAAGAAAAGAAAACTGAAACTGCGATTACGAATTGTCAGATAACATACAATTGCAACCCAACTAGTTAAAAATAGATTATATGATATTTTTAATAGGTCAAGTAAATTAAAAACGTTAGCTGAAAAAAGCAGGGTCAAACACGCTGTGGGCCTGTGACCCACGCAATGTCACCCTAAGTGTATAATTGTAAAACCTCTTAATTAAGAAGATTATTATTAGTATTTACTGCAATTGTACAAGGCACACTAATTGTCTAAAAAAAAGACCTAAAAACTATATGCCAACCCATTTCAACCCGCACCAAACTGAGAATGAGCAAATACTTGAATAGCAGTCACATTACATATTCCAAGTTTCAAAAATACAACTTTTAAACACTCCCTGCTACAAGTATGTTTTTACACCTATTTTGATGTTCGCATGGAGTCTCACCAAATAATGAGATTCACAGTCCAAAATAAAGGGTGTCTTACCACAGTCCAGATGCTGCATTGCAATACAGTCCAGAAGAGGCGTCATAATAATATCCCAAACTGCTGCTGTAGTAATACCTGAAGAAAGAAAACATCAGAAAGTAAATAAACTGATAGAAAAAGAAAAAGAAGGAAAGCAAATGACAAGGTGATATAAGACACAACGTTGTTCAATGTCAACCATCATCTAGTAGACCATAGACAATACCTTCATGACAGACAGATATGTATAATACAGATATATACTCCAAATAAAACATATGGATACCATGTACACAAAATAACAGAATGATATGAAGAAAGAGACACATACCCTGAAGATTCATCAAATACATAGTCATTTTGTGTAGGCCCGGTGCCTGCAAGCGAAAACAAAATTCATTTTATATTATAATCAAAAGCAACTGATAGATTATATGAACAAAAAAAAAGGGTTCCCGCAAGCGAAAACAAAATTCATAACAAATTCATTTTAGTAATATAAACAAAATTTATAAATATACTACTCCCTCCGTCCCAAGCTAAAGGGGAATGTACACATTGCTATTTTGGTACATCTCAACATAAGTGTCCTGCTTCCACAAGTTTTTAAAAGTGCACATTTAATTTGGGACGGAGGAAGTACTTCGCACATCAACCAGAACCCGTATATACTTACCATTTGGTGTACTGTCAGTAGCTGTTTCATCATCATTTTCTGCGAACATGTCAAAGTCATCATCCTCCTTGACTGAGGCAGTATCAGCTGCATGTACTCCGTTGGTTCCAGAGGTATCAGGTTGTATGCTTCCTGAACTTGAAGAGGTTCCTTCCCCTCTAGCTCGTGCTAGCTTCTCGAATCCCTCTTTAAGTTAAGAAAACACAAATATGAGAGTAGTGTTAACAGATAGCTGTTTACATAACTCTTCATAGAATCTCGGTTCTTTCCTCATTAGGATTGACTATTTATTTTAACTATTTTATAAGCAGCTAATTTGTTAATTATGATCACAAAAAATTTACTTTATCGTACCTATATATCAAACTAATTAGGAGGTTGTGCGCTTTAAAAACATTAGCAACACAGTTGACCAGTTCCCTCTTAGGTTAAAAGCACTTATTTCACCCATTTGAGATTTAACACAACCCAAAAAAGACCCATCCATAAGAATAGTGGGTCGATATTGCTACCTCTAATTCACTATTATAGGAAAAACAGAAAATTAAGGATGTGTTTAGTTAAAAGAAAACACCATTTTTTGTTTTGTAAAAAACAAGAAAAATAAAGATCGCGTTCAAATCAAGATCTGCATCAAATTCTCCACCAAATAGAATTTTTGCATTTTTTTTAATCTAAAAAAGGGAAGTAGAAAACACACATTTTTTGATGTTCTCTTTGTTCCCCTTGCAACCCAAAACCCGTCTTCCTTTCTTCAAAATAGAAAATACAATACCATTTGAACATGTTTTCTATGTTTTGTGGAGATTATAATCAATAAAAAATAGAAAATTAAATAATTTGTTTCTCCAACTAAACGCACCCTAAGGTTCTCTATATTGTTCAGTAAGAATTTTCATGATAGTGATGAATAAAAAAAGCTAGGGATAGTTCAAACCTGCTTCTCTCTGGAAGACCTCCTGTTTTTCATGATATACATCTGCAGCAAATTAAAATTTTGAAATAAATTAGAAAGTTGACAAATTCATATGAGATCCTAACCAAATATTAAAAGAAGACGGTCTCAACTGTAGTCTCCATCCTCCATTAGTTTCATGGCATCTTCAGTTAGTTGATCAAATACAGCTTTGGTTTTAGCCGGCATCTTTTCCTTTCTGCTATTGGAAGTTCCTTTCAGCCTTCTTAAAGCTTGCAAGACCTGAAAAAGAATATTTTACATTTTTACTTGATATGAGATTGCTGCAAAATATTTTACAGAATGAAACGAAACTAGATCCATTGATGGGGGTATTCAAATAATTATTATTACTATAATCAATCATAAAAATTAAGCCTGGCTTAGTTGGACTACTAATTCTAATAAGTAGTCCAACTAAGAAATGGGTGTGGGTCTTTCAAAGGGCTGACCAGATATTCTATGGCTGGAATTGACTTAGGCACTCCTTCAGCCATGTCAATCCACTAAGAAGAGCATTATTCGTTCCGTGTGATAATTATTTTTAAAGGGACACATAAACCCTCCTTCAAAACATAATCAACCCACTCTATCATCATACACCCTACTTCATGCCTACACAAATAGTTTTTCTGCCTCATGTAATCTGATATTTTAGGGACCGGCAACAACCTTTGACCCCACAACCGAACACCACCTATAGAATTATGAGTGCCCTTTATAGTCCTCACACCTCTTTTATCAACATTTCCACACTAAGTTTAGCAACTTGCCGCATCAAAGGAGAAAGAGTTAAAGGTTTGTTATTAAGCATAAATACATACATCACAGAGAGAAATAATATACACATACGAGAGCTAAAAACAGAAAGCTTAGGTACGAGATCCAAAATTGATTAATTGATATTTTCTTCTAAAACTTAATTCTAGATTTTCATTTTGTTAGTAAATTAGAAAGGAAAGATTAGAGGAGAGAGAAAAGAAAGATTAGAGAGGAAAAAGAAAAACTTTTTTATGATCAAGTCATCAAGAAAATGAGGATGTCAATCACAGATACGAGAAAAGAGTGTCCTGGGTTATCTGGCGAATTTACAAAAGCTTCACGGCCACCAACTGACCTACATGACCACCTTGTCAACTGATGTGGGGCGTATTCAACTTGATCCCAGTGTGATTTATGCTTTTAACAGTTTCCATCCCAACGTCAGGAACAGGAAGAAAAAACGAAATTAGAGAAATCAAGTTCCAGCAGGCTTGCTTTTCCACTCAACTTAAACGGCCACAGATAAATCTAAGTTCTTAAGATGTTAATAACAATAATATTAGTGGCAAACTATTAATACCAGATTCTTTAAGCCTAAATCTAGTAGCATTATTACTAGATGTGTAAATAGTGAAAAGAACAGGTAGCAAGTTTATTGCAAGGCTCTTGATATATTGGAGCATAAATACTGCACCAGATGACAGAATGGATCTAGAGCTAAAACATCGGAAAAAACACTTCACATACTATGACACACTGGCATAATGATGCTATGACATCTGACATGCTTTATATCCAATTAGGGACAAAAACAAAATCAGGCATGAGCCCAAGTAGTCTAAAATATTTTTAAGCTAGTAGGAACGACTCAAAAAAAAGAAGCACAATCTTAACAAAAATATGATTTACAATAATAAGATGCAATTCTCAAATATCATGTAAGCATCTGTAAGTTCATACCGTATACACCGTATTATGTAGATGTTAGTCACTATTTAATAATACTGTAAAGAAGTATCAAACATAATACTTTATTCATCAAGCAGTTCTACAAAAGGGGACAAGAAGAGTGAACTAAAAGGAGGGACAGGAAACCAGTTAAAATTCTAGAATCCTACCTACCCTAAGAAGTGAGAACTAACACTAGCAGAAAAAAGGTATGAATGAAGGCTACAGAGATGAGAGATTGTAACAAAAAACTGATACAAACCTCATTCTGATATAGAGATATAAACGGTAAATAATAACAAAGAGAGAATAATCGATGTTCAAGAGGTCAAATAAGCTCTCCAAATAGTGATACCAAATCACTAAGTCATTCTGTCTCATTCATAACATTCTGCATGAAAGACATATAATATTAAATATCCTAATATAGCTATGGTTCTTAGTCTTTTCTATAAATAAAACCTATCCAATACATAAATAAGATATTTTTAATACGTTTCTAACAATAATATCGATAATAATAAACCCATAATTCTAGATCATATAAAAAACTTACTGTCTCCCCTGGTTCAAGTGCATCAGCAATCCGTCTCTTGATACTTCCAATATCTTGACTTGTAAGGTCAGCAGCTTCAACTATATCATTTGTGACGACTGAGTGTTTTTGTGCAAGAATTGGTTGATCAGCAATGCTTTCAAGCCATGCATCCTGCAAAGTTACTCAAAGAAATAAGGATTAAAAAGGTAAAAAAGTTCACTTTATGGCAGCCATGGATCTGAAATTGTACCTTGATGTCCTTATTAACGTACTCGACATAATTTCCAGTCTGGTCAAAATAGCCTTCTTTCCTTTCTTCTTCAAGATTAAAAGGCATAAGCTCAGTTCCATCATCTTCGAGTGCCTCATTATCCTGCCAGAAGCAACCCCTCATTATTGGTGTTGTTTAAGAATATATAATATCAACAAAACGCAAATTGGATTGTCATATATTTATATCATTATTGAGCGCTTGTATCCTGAAATAGCAAATAACAATTAGCTAACTTCATCAATTCTTAGAGCTCTGAACTTTCTGGAATGCATGAATTTTCAGGTCATTTTATGATGGCACATGTGGCAGATGTGACACTTGTATACTTGATTAAATAAGAGGTTTGCATCTTATAGCTTAAAATATTAGTATAGTAAGTACTCCCAATAGAATTTAAAGTGACCGTTTATTATCAGTAAATGACTAACTCACATGAATCAGTATCATGAAGCCAACAAAGCCATCAGCAACAGATGTATGAATTTAAAGATACCAAGTATTGCATGTTGATAAGTACGAAACTACGAATTCATAAACATTTTACCTTAGGGCATTCCTCAAAAAACTGTTACATTCTTTCAATTATTAGAAACTTGAAAAGTGTACTGAATTTGGATTGCAAAAAATTGAGTTTCTCTCTAAACATTAAATGTTCTAGTATAGCTTTAAGTAGAGATAGAAAGCCGACTGAAATATTACGGTTCTTATTAATTTACTTATTTATCTAAATCTACATATAAATCTCCAATTTCTGATAGAACAGCTATTCTAAATGACTAAATCCATTGTTCAATCCTTTAAGCTTTACAAAAAAAATGATAACAATAAATAAATAAATGATACTATTAAGTTTACGGTATGACTCTTGTCTGATGGTGCTAGACTGGGGCTTAAAAGACAAAAGTTGAAATTCGTTTGGGTTATCATATGAATTGAACAAGGCTTGATTAGTTTTTAATAAGGTTTAAAGCTACCCAACAATAACTTAACAATCCGTTAACACCTAATTAATCCATGCCAGGACCGATTGATCTTGTTTCAGCAAATGAAATGCTTAATTCAACAAGTAGTTACATATATAAACAGTGAAGAGGGCTTATTGCATAGAAAACCGATTAACTAGCCCTGCGCAGGGACCGTTAGCATACTGAAAACTTTAGTGGCCTCACTCAGGTTCCTAGATTAACATATCTATAATTAACGCCAAGTGACATCCAAGTAGAAGCTAAAACTTTGTAAGTATACACAATATACTAAATCATGTTTACACTTCCATTTAATCCTAGCATGGCAGCACACGCTAGCTCAGCATAAATCACCTGAAACCATGTATAATGATATAAAAATAGATGTCTCACTGATGCCTTTTACGCGCAATGTCTAATTGCACGAAACTGATTTAACTTGACATCTTCCAGAAAATATAACTATATAGTAAGTGATGCATTTGCTAATGTGCACGAGGGAGACCATACAGCCAACAGAGACACACTCTCGAATAAAAATATTTGAGCGCAGTAGTTGGGATAATCACAGGCCAATTTTTGTTTATCCACCAGTTTATTTGGTCACTTAGTTGTTACTATATCTAGAATAATATGTTAGTTTGATATTTTATAATTATAATTAACCTAAGAAAAATTATATAAAACACAATATAATGAAAACGACGAGACGAAAAAAAGAGAGATTAAAAATACCTTATAACGCATTTCAGAATGCGCTACAACATCAAGAAGATCTCCATTTTCATCAATAGTAAGTCCAGCTTTATTTTGATTTCGTCGTGCAGACTTCGCTTTAGCTACAACCTTAGCCTCTTCCGATTCATCTTCAGCGACTTGAGGTACACTAGCTGAGGTAGTCGGCACTTCATCTCCAGGCTTTGACTTCTTCTTAGGAAACCTTACTCTCTTTTCCCTGCATATGAATTCATTAAAAGCCTATAGCAGACGAAAAAAACAATTCACCAAATGCCTACTAAGCGTAATCCAAGTAACAAGCATTCAAAGTCACATGTCCCGAATCCTAAAAGAACTCCCTTTCCACTAGACCTATGGGAGTACATTACGCCTTAACTTCCTTCCGAGAGCAACCGAAGCCTCATGTTTCAATTAAAAATACGACTATAATAACAAAGTATGTTACATAGTTTACATACAAACTGTTATACACTCGATACAAATACTTCAACAGCATCGCATTTCGATAACGCTAACAAAACTAATCCAGACATTATCTCCTATATCATGCTCCAATACCGCATAAGCTATAAACTTATTAGTACACTTTGAATATACAAACTATCTTACATTCTACTTATTTATTCCTTTTAACAGCATACGTATAATTGTTCAAACACTTGAAAAACAGTTTATCAATGCATCCCTTTATGGGGGTGTTTGTTTAAGCTTATATTTGGGCTAGTGAGCTTATTTGTTTTTCAGCTTATATTTCACAAGCCCTAATTTTCCGGCTTATTTTGAGACTTATGGGCTCATAAGCCACACATAAGCTTAAACAAAACCCCCCCTATAACAACTAATAAGCTCATAAAGTCATAAACCACACATAAGCTTAAACAAAACCCCCTTATAACAACTAATCCAAACACTATCTTCTGTGTCGCGTTTTTCAATACCGCATAACCTAATAACTTATTAGGTAATACATAAATAAACATACTATCCTATACTATAGCATTATTAAAAAACAGTGTATAAGCTTATCGCATTTCGACACCACTAAAACTGACCCAAACAGTGTCTTCTACGTCGCGTTTCAACGCCGCAAAACCTGAAAACTTAGCATACACTCCGAGTAAACAAACTATGTCACATTTCACTCTAACTAATCCTTTTAGAAACCCTAAATTTAACTAAAAAGTTTAAATATATAATATTCTATTATTAATAATTGAATAAAAGAAACTAATGGATTAAAATAAGCAGAAGATGAAATATAATTAACTACAAACCCTAACAACAATACAACGGAAAGTAACGGTAAAAAAGGGGAGGTTGAGGTAGTTACGGGGGTTGACGGTTGAGTTCGTCGTCGTCTCCGTTGTCGTCGAAGCCGGAGTGTGGGCGTTTGCGCGATGGTTTTGAATCCATTTGTTTCAAAAGTGTGTGTGTGTGTGTAGGGCTGAGCAAACGGACCGGCCGGACCGGACCGACCGACAAAACCGACCGGACCGAGACCGACCGGACCGGACCGACCACATTCGGTCCGGTCCTCGGTCTAAGCTTTTTGCCAAATTCGGTCTCGGTCCGGTCGGTCCGGTCCGGTCCGGTCCGGACCGACCAAAAACCCGAAAAAACTTGCCTAATTGGACCGGACCGACCGAAGACCGACCGGACCGAGACCGGACCGAGACCGGACCGACCATATTCGGTCCGGTCTCGGTCTATGGTTTTCCGGTTCTCGGTCTTCGGTCCGGTCCGGTCTTGGCCGGTCCGGTCCGGTTTCCGACCGATGATCACCCCTATGTGTGTGTGTGTTTGGTTAAGTGTGGTTTTTTAATTGGTTTGTTTTATTGTTGTTTTTTTGATTGGGATGAAGGCGGTGGTGTTTGGGTAAAAGAGGTGATTGTCTAAGGGCATGTAAGTTGTTGATGTATTGGGTGACCGACCGAGAGAGACCGAGAAAACCGACCTGACCGAAATACCATTGGTCCGGTCTCGGTTCCAATATTTTCTTTATTTTGGTCTCGGTCTGGTTCGATCAGGTCCGTCCAGACCGGTCTTACGTAAAAACCGACCATTATGCATTTTTGGACGGACCAGACTAAACACATATTTTTAGAAGTGGGTGGTATTTTTTAAGTAGTCCAATGATACATATTTTTATCTTGTTAATGCTTGTGTAAATTAAAAGGTAGTTAAAATTAGAATCTTTAAGGTTTTCAATCCATTAAGAAAAAAAAGTTAAGAAAAAAGAAATGTGAAGAAAATATCAAAAGTCAAATACATAGGGAATACAAAAGTTAAACACTGCAAAAGAAAATTATTAAAAACTACTTTTCTTTTTTCTCATTCTCCAATTATCCCCTAACTTTTCTCGCAAGCAAAAATTATGGTAAATCACTTTGCGAAATCTAAAAACAACAAGCAAACTAAAGGAGCCACAATCTTTCAAGTACCAAGGTGGTTCCAGGGCACCACCTGAAACAAGCATAGTTACGCCTTTATTTACCATCCCCTTCCCTGTTTCTCACTCCCCATTCCCATCCATGCCCCCATCCCTATCGGGGAATCGTTTTACATCCCCACCCCCAACGGGGATTCGGGGATTTTTCACCCTTATGAATTGAGCATAAAAATTACTAACTAATCGAAAATACAAAGAATTTTCCTATAAAATGACTTAAAAAGCATACATTGTACATAGTTTGATTAGTTAAAATGTCATTCAACTTTAAAGCGTCATAAATATTGAAATATCTCATATAATATAAAAATAAATTGCATTGAACGTGTGTATTAGGACAAAATATTGATAGAAAAATATGTAGTTAGTGTTTAACATTTTAAAGATCCACTATATATCACATATACATACTAATATACTTCAAGTATAATTCTTGTCATATATAAGTACACGTAGTGTTAATATACATTTAATTTATAGAATTTATATATAATTATACAATAAAAATCAGGGGTTGGGTTCGGGGTCGGGGATTTATGCTATCCTCCAAGCCCCATCCTCGGTTTCATAATTTGGGGATTCCACGTCCCCATCCCCAGTTAACTAGAGGATTCCCCTGTCAAATTGAGTTTGGAAATCGGGTCCCCGTCTGGTATTTTTTTGCCATCCCTAAACTTGTTTTACACAAACAATAGATTATTACTATTGTTATCCCAAATTGTACACCTAAACACATATAGATGAGGCATGCACACGCAAGTGAAACAAACATAGTATGATAATTGTCGAATATATTGTCAAGTTAACACACATACACGCCAAACACGCACATAAGCGTTAAGATAAATATATAGTAAATCTAAACCGAACCGAAATTTTTATTGATTCAGTTTTTTTAACAAAAACCAAAACCGAACCGAATTTTTGATATTCCGAAAAAGTAAAAACCGAACCATTAGTTTTTTTTTTTTTTTTTTTTTTTTTTTTTTTTTTTTTTTTTAACTAATGCTATATAAGCCTAATTAATAGACTTAAATATAGGATTACATCTTTCATTAAGTGGTTGACACATTTTCTCATTCCTCATTATATTTAATTAATTTGTCATGTATCATCTAGGGCTGTAAACGAACTGAACGTTCAGTGAACATTTCATAAACCGTTCGGTAAAAAGTTCGTTTATGTTCGTTCGTTTATTAAATGAACGAACATGAACAATATTTTACGTTAGTTTAGTTAAATGAATGAACATGAACAAAAGTTTCGTCCGTTCATTTACGTTCATGAACGTCCGATTATGCGTTCGTTAAAGTTCGTTTATGTTTATTTATTTATTTATGTTCATATATCATATCTTTTAATTTTATAATTTTAAAAATTGGTTTGTTTAAACAAAAAAAATACGTATAAAACATTATATTGTGAAGAATTCAATGAAGTTTATGTTTGTTTTTATATTTTCATTTATGTTCGATCGTTTATGTTCGTTTAGCGTTCGTTTAGTGTCTTAATGAACGAACATAAACAACTCATTTTCTTAATAAACGAACATGAACAAGAAAATTCGTCCGTTTAAGCGTCCGAGTCCGTTTATTTGTCCGGTTAAAATTAAATGAACGAACATGAACAGGGCTCCGTTCGTGTTCGTCCGGTTCGTTTACAGCCCTAGTATCATCACTAGATTTGTTAAATCTATTAATAAGTTCAATTAATAAGCCTGCTAATCATTTAAATAAAATACAAAACCATAAAGCATATATTAATAGACATATTAAAAAGTACATATGAAAATGGAAAAAACATTATACTATGTAACATTATTTGAAGTGAAAATGTGAGCCGATATTGTTCTGAAGCCGCTGGTTGGGAGGATGGCTTGAGTGCACCACGGCTCAAGACGACACTGTTCACACGCAAAGCCGAGCCGAGCCGAGCTTCGGCTTAGAGAGATTGAAAAAATGATAGCGGGTTTTCTGCTTAATTTTCACTTCATTAATTTTTGGGGTTCAATGCATGCTCTGCACCTGCTTTTCCTATTGTTTTTGTTAGTGGGTTTTCCACTGAGGTGGTGTTAGGAATATAAATATTCATGTGAAAGACTCGGTCACCCCGAGTATAGTTTGCATTACGTAGCTCGTAGATGTAGTAATATATTAGTTAGTACTAGCTAGTATTTGTGGTGTCGGGTCAGGTCTTTACCTACTGTCAGCTCGATCCACAGCCCAACTAGGGGCGTTTATTATGTTTAGTATAAATACCCCTCTCCACATGTGGAGAGGGTTGGACCTTCATTTGTAATCTAACCTTTCACAAGTTTTCTCTCTTAAGGTTCCAACTTTTCTTCTTTTTAGTTTCTTCTCCTTCTTATTCGATCCATACTTTCAAACCACACGAGTTTATGATTGAGAGTTTATTACAATTGGTATCAAGAGCCATGGTTACATCTTAGGGATTGTGTATACTCGGATTTGGTGCTTGGTATTTGTGGTTTTATGTGGATTTGAATGGTTTAGGTAGAAAACATCTTAGTTTGATCTCGTTAGTGATTTTTCTTGTGTTATTGTTATACTTTCATGTTTAGAGGTGTTTGAGATACTTAGTTTTTCATTTGGTTAGGTGGAATCAATCGTTTGTTTGTTTTTTGATGAATTTTAGGCTAGGTTTCTTTGTAGCGATTTGGTTCTCGGGGTAGTTTTCTTGTTAGCGATTTGCTCAGCTCTTGGTAGCGATTTGGTAGTTTCTGGATAGCGATTTGCTGCGTTTGCTATTTTTAGACATAAAGACAAATCGTTGGATAGCGACTCTTTGTCTCATCTGACTAGCGATTAGTCAGACTTGTCTTTTTGTGAGATTAGCGATTTGCCCATTTCAGCGATTTGCTCACCTTAGCGATTTGCTCATTTCAGTGATTTGCTCATTTCAGCTATTTGCTCAATCCAGCGACTTGCTCATCTAGCGACTTGCCTTATAGCGATTTGCTCTCTAGTGATTTGCCTGTCTAGCAATTTGGTGACTAGAGATTTCCTTTTAGCGATTTGCTCAACTTCAAGTATACTATATCTTTCGGTTTCTTTTGTTAACTTTAGTAAAATCCCACGAAAGAATCGATTTCTCGGTTTAAGTTATAAGAGCTGTAAAATCCCGTTTAAGATTACATCATGACAAGCACTGCATCAACTGATGACATTCAAGCTGCCGGGTCCGACACCCGCCCTCCTATGCTTGATAGGACTGATTATGAATCATGGTCACAAAGAATTCGACTTTACTGCCGAGGCAAAGAGAATGGTGAAAACATTCTTCGATCAATTGATGAAGGACCATTTCAAATGGGTACTACAAGAGACGTTATAGCCACTGGTGAGGACGGAGCTGTAACTTTGGGAATCGACATACCACGCACTTACAATGATCTTAATAAGGACGAAAGAAGCGCTATGATGCAGATATTCGAGCTTCCAACATTGTGATACAAGGTTTACCCAAAGATGTTTACAAGCTCATAAACTTCAACACTGAAGCCAAAGTTGTTTGGGACAATGTCAAAATGCTTCTAGTCGGTTCAGAACTTACCAAAGAAAATCGTAAGTCTCAGTTATATGATGAGTTTGAGCATTTCAAGATGAACCCCGGTGAAAACATCACGGATTACTATGTTAGATTTTATAAGCTTGTGAATGACATGAGGATGATCCAAATGACAATGCCTAACATCCAACTCAACTCAAAGTTTGTGAACAATATGTCACCTGAATGAGATCGATTTGTTACAGCCGTGAAGCTCAACAATATGTCACCTGATATGTTTATTCTTTTTTTACAAAACGATGACTTTATTTCTTGTAGAACCAAAACGCACCCTAAACGGGCTACTAAGCCCAAACTAATTCAAATAAGCTTAAGGAGTTAAAACATTGAAAGAAAATTTAAACTTCTCAATATATATAAATATTTTGACTAAAAATGTAAAAATTATGAATAAAGGGTGTAAATTGTAACTTTTGGAAAATAAAGGTTTAAAACAGAAAATATTAAGTTTTGCATTAAAAGTAAGGATAAAACTGCCACTTTTGGAAATAATGAGAAAAATATGAAACTGTCTAATTTTGGGCTAAAAATGTAAAAAAGTACGAGTTTTGGGGTAAAAGTGTAACTTTTATATAAGTCGCAGGTAAATTTTATAACTTTATAATATTTATGAAAAACTTATACTTACAAACTAGTTACATCAATATTTTATAAAAATTTACACTTGATAATATAAACACGGAAATATTGAAATATAACTAACTTTCTTAAACATTTAATATAATTCAACTAACGATTTACTAAAAATAAATAATACAAGTATTTTACATAACTTAACACTCACAAACTTAAAATATTTAAAATAGATATTTTAACCTCTCATTCACTAACTTTTGTAAAATATTAATAACTAGGGGTGAAAATGAGCCAAGCCGCTCGTGAAAAGCTCAGGATCGGATCGGTATAAAGCTCGAACGAGTTGAGCCGAAACGAGCTCGAGCCTGAGCTCGAGCCTAAATTGAAACTCGTTTATTAATCGAGCTCGAGCCCGAGCTTTACATATAAAGCTCGTTTGGGCTCGTGAGCCTAAACGAGCTTAAACGACGTTATGATATTTTAAGTATTAAACATATATACGAGCCGAGCTCGAGCTTATTAACGAGCTTAACAAAGATATATTATGAGTCGAGCTCTAGCCCGAGCCAAGCTTTTACTTTTCATGGCCAAATCGTATAAACGAGCCGAGCTCAAGCCGAGCCCAAGCCTATATAACTTACCACGAGCCGAACTCGAGCTTTAAATTTAAGGCTCGAAACGAGCCGAGCTCGAGCTCGAGCCTTTTAAAACTTAAACGAGCCGAGCTCGAGCTCTGGTAGGCTCGGGCTCGGGTCGGCTCGTTTTCACCACTATTAATAACCTTCTTTTAAGATGTGAAACACTATTCACAAAATGTCGTTAACACTTATATGACGCCATTTTTGAACATTACGCCTTTTATCACACAAGCCCAATACTACCACAATTAAAGATTTCATATCTTATCGTTTCACATCGAGCCCTAAGACAAACGAATCTAAACTTATCGTATTACTCTAGGTCGCAAGTCGGAGCTATTCTCTTACATCTCTTGATCACTCTTAACTAATGTACCACTGAGTTGAGTTCATAGTCCCACTTTTTATATGTTTTCAAACCCCCATAGGGAGATACATGCTACAAACCTGAACACAAGTATTTTATGTATTCTATCCTGATTGATATTGCCTAACTTACCACCTTTGCCAAAAGTCCCTCATATCATGAACCATTAATCACTTGCGAGTGAACGCGAATTTAGTGAATAGATCGATTGGCAGTTGACGCCCCATTTGAAGTTAGCCTGGGATGGTAACCAAATGCACTTTATTCGAATTAACTAGGAGAATGGCAAACTCCTACGACGAGGGCACTATCACATGCATCATTTCATGATGTAGGCTATTTATATCATTTTTTATATCACCCGATGTTAAGGTTTGCGTGTCATGAGGCTTAGAGCAATATATTACACTACGATATCACTATTTTTACTACTATTCAACTTGTGTTCAAACTATTACAAATTAAACACTGTGGATTCACTCAACATTTGTATTGACCTTTTTAGCATGTTTTATCTCCGGTAACTAAGGAGCTTGAATGGCACGGAGCTGCCATGGGCACTTTTGGGCTGAACCATTTTTAAATAATAATATCATTCTTTTCAAACTCAGCTTTATCTTTTGTGAAACATTAATGATTTTGGAACTTGTATTGTAAAACCCGAATATTGAGTTTTCATTGAATGATATTAACTTGTTTTAAAATGTCTCTTTTGGGTCGTTTTCTATTATTATGACTGTGATCTAAGAAGTAATACCCCGAATAGTCTTCCGCTGCTTCATTAAAATTTTCGGGGTGTTACATAAGTCGAGTCATATCTTGTACATATTGTTTTGGAACGATTGAGACTCATGGGTAAAGTACTAGTGTTATGGAGTAATGGGGAAGAATATCATTTATTACCCCCATATATGTGTTAATATTTTAAAGTACTCCAAGTGTTTCGATTTTCTTAATTCGAGTCTTTATTTTTAATTATGTAAAAGTTCAAGTGTAGGGAGGAAACGAGCTCCCTTTGATGTATTATTTTGGATGGTAGAGTAAAAGTGTATGAAAAAAAATAGAAAAAGAAAAGAGAAAAACATACGAGCTACCACCCGTTTCCTTTATTTATGATTGAGTCAAATAGTGTCTTTAAAAATCCAAAAAGAGTTTGTAGTTAGTTTAATTTGAGTCGATTCTTGGCTTAGCAACGCCTCATTACACATGTAATTGACCAAGACAATTAACTTGCCACCAGTAAACTATCCCTTTATCAAACAAACCGTGTTTTCCATACCCTTACACATAATGTTATAACCCTTTAAAAGACCTATTTGATAGTTTATCCTAGGCGAGTAGGCACTTACGCCAAAGTAATGGAGGTTTGATTCTTTCCTGAGCCTAAGGTAATCAATTTGCTATGACAGGTAGCGAGTGATATTTTTCCATTTCCATTTGTGATACATAAACTTATAACACCCGAGAGATGAGAGTATCCAAACATTAAATATGAGTTGCTAGTGTACAATTTATGTGCTTATTTTGACTAAGGTAGAATGATTATTTGTTGTAATTAAATTTATATTAATGTTAAATGACCCCTAGATTGTAAATCAATTAGTATAAAAGCTCATTTGCTTGAGGACAAGCAAATCCCAAGTGTAGGGATATTTGATAAGGATTTATTTGATGCATTTTTTGGAGATCATTTAAGCCCTAAGTCGTTAATTTATGATCAAATATTGCCACAAATCGTTTCTTTTCTCATTTTAGGTACTTGGGACGTGATTTATGGAATATGGAGCATTTTGGACGTTTTTAGGCTTAAGAATGAAGAAAACAAAAAAGTCAAGAAAAAGCCAGGATTTACACCTGACAGCATCAGGCTTTGGATGCTGACACCATCACTTGAAGATAAAACTGGTGGAAAATACAACGTGACCCCCCAGAAAGAAATTGAAGATTTGCACCTGACGGTGTCAGGTGCAATTGAAGTGAGGCCGCCTGGCTTTAGGATTACACGAGACGGCCCAGTGACCTTACAACGGGACGACGTCAAGATGTTGTTTGGCCGATACGAAACCCTAAAAAGCGGCGTTCTGATGGCGTCAGGACCTATAACCTGACCCATCAGCTTGTAATCTCTATATATAGTTTAGGCTTTTTCATTCATTAGGTGTGCAACTTTGGAGACAAATACTAGGGCCGAATTTTCTGAGATTTCAAGGGTTCTCAAACCCTTTTTTCTCTCATGTTTCATTGAAGATGAGTAACTTTTTAATCATTCAATATGTCTATGTGTTGTTTTATTATCTTTATTGCTTCTCTTCCTTTTAACATGCTAGCTTAAGTGATTTAGTGTTTGCTTAGATCTAATGAAACCTAGTTATTGATTGTTGGTGAGTTGTTTATAGTTTAGTTAATTGATTCTCGTTAGGCTTAAGAAAACTGGCTAACCTCCTTTGTGTAACAAGCTTGAACGTCTTAAGGAACATAATCAGATGTGCATTACAGTTTTATTGGTTGTATTTAATACATGAGTAGATGTTGATAATTCTATGATAGGGTACTAAACGTGTCGTCATAAAAAGAAATAGATATTCATAGAGTTGGGGAAGGACGTACATGCCTCCACGACTGGTATTAAGGAATACAACCCTTCAACTAAACGATTGTGACATTCAACAAACCAACAAGAGATAACTAGGGAGTAATGAAATCTAAGTAAACACGTTTGTCTCATTATACGAAGTCCACCACTTTTATTTTCTTGTTATTTTATTTTTTGTTTATTTAGTTTAATTTGTAGTTTAGGCTAGTTGATTAGCAACTAAGTCCGCCATCTCTTCCAAAACCCGGGATTTTTACCACTTTCATTAAATTTAAAATACAAAAAGAATCTTCCCTCACCTTTAGACCTAGTTGACTTACACTTCAATCCTAACGACACTATTCCTCTAGAGAATGATCAATCCCCCGGACGTACCATATACTACACTACAACGATCAGGTACACTGCCTGGAGGATTGCAAAATCTCTTAAGATCCCTTGAGAGGTAAAACCTTTTTTGAGGCCGCAATCCTCGTATCAGTACACTTGCCTCATCGTGAATATTCTAAATAAAATATGAACAATGTCTTAGGTATCACATCTTTTGGTTCGGGCAAACCTAACTAGAGGAGGTTCCCATACAGAAGGCTCAATTGGAGTCAAACTTGATCCGCCTGATGTCAAGATGTTAAAACATCTAGTAATCATGTGTCCAATGGGGAATGGAAACCTACATTCATACATTGTCGTGCTCATCCCTACACTTGAGATCCTGAAAATATTCCTAGTCAGCAATGCTTTCTATATTTTTATTATTATTGGACTTCTACAATTTTAACTAGACAAATTTGTGTGGTGCAAAACTAAGAGAATAATGCATGATGGTATTTCCAAATATTTATTTTGGGTATTCATGATTTAGTACTTCAAATGGACGATTTATAATTTTGTACATGTAATGATATTGCATAATTTCTAATTGAGGTGGTTCTTTGAAGAAAACAGTGAAAGAATTACATTGACGTGCTCATCCCTACACTTGAGATCCTGAAAATATTCCTAGTCAGCAATGCTTTCTATATTTTTATTATTACCGGATTTCTACAATTTTAAATGGACAAATTTGTATGGTGCAAAACTAAGAGAATAATGCATGATGGTATTTCCAAATATTTATTTTGGGTATTCATAATTTAGTACTTCAAATGGACGATTTATAATTTTGTACATGTAATGATATTGCATAATTTCTAATTGAGGTGGTTCTTTGAAGAAAACAGTGAAAGAATTACATTGACGTGCTCATCCCTACACTTGAGATCCTGAAAATATTCCTAGTCAACAATGCTTTCTATATTTTTATTATTACCGGATTTCTACAATTTTAAATGGACAAATTTGTATGGTGCAAAACTAAGAGAATAATGCATGATGGTATTTCCAAATATTTATTTTGGGTATTCATGATTTAGTACTTCAAATGGACGATTTATAATTTTGTACGGGTAATGATATTGCATACTTTCTAATTGAGGTGGTTCTTTGAAGAAAACAATGAAAGAATTCTTGCACTTCAACACTGTAAGCAGTTATTCTGGATTTACCAGACTAAAAAAGAATCTTTTTTTTCTTCCATAATGACAAGGATTTTGGTTCTTAAGATGACAAGATATGTCCTCTGTAACTCTAAAGTAGATATGACATGCACATCATAGAGTGAAATTCTCCAGCAAATCAGCACAAACCGAATTCAAGAAGAAACGAAAACGATTTTGTGTAACTTTATATGTATCTTATGTATTATCTAGGGGTTAGATGGATTAATCTTATTTTTTTAATTTCACATTCATCTATGCAAATTCAATAATCGTTATGAGCCATCGATGAACACATTGGTTAACTTTATATTATGTGATGAATCATCAATGAAAATAAGCTAGAACGCCACAAACAATGAAACACTTTCGAAGTGGAGTTAAAATTGTCAATATAGGTAGGAGTACACTGTGTTCATAACTGTTAGATACAAATTATTAGCATTATCTCCTCTTTTCAGCCATAATTGTTCACACGCCGACCAAAGATGAGTAATTTAGAAAAAAAGAAAAGTTCTCTTCCAACATATGCAATACCACCGTATACAAACGCTCTGCCGCAACGAACGGGATGAAATCCTCCTTCAAAACACATTTGCTTAGAATATTAAATGACATGGTGGGTTCATACACCATTAAATTATGATGAATATACAATCTTACACCATATAGCCTAATCATTATGTTTTATCTCATTTACATGTTAATTCAATCACTAAACCTTCATTTTTATATTACTACACTTTCTGTTTCTAAGTATCTCTTTTATTTGTGAACATGTTTTTTTTACCCTTAAATACTTTTTGCTTCCAAGCAATTCTATTGCCATATAACATTTACTGCAATTGAAGAGACAGCCTATGGATCGATCATTGCTTAAGAAAAGTAAATAAACATCTCTCTTTTTAAGTAATTATTAATCTAAACATATATGAGTAATCTATGAGATGATTTCTATCCCTAATAATTCACATTCAATAATCGTTTAGTGGTGAGCATGGACATATAATAATCTAGATAGGTCATATTTTAGTCAAAAATTATGAAATTTGATCACTATTGAGAAATTCTTTTTTATGACGTTGCTGATTTTTATAAGGTAAATTGTGTATGTTTGAAATTTTGTGCTTGTACATCAAAATTTGTATCATATACTAGTATTTATGTATCTAACAATGTGAATTTATTGTACTAACAATTTATAAACTTAAAACTACTGCAATGTGTTTTTTTGACACTTTGACCTAAAAAGTTGACATACTTGTCCATATATGGACCACGAGTTGTTTACTGATGTTTTTGTGCGGATGTGCAGGAAGTTAACTTCTCTAAGCTAGGAACCAGCGCGCTATGGCGATATTACAGTAACTTTAACCTTGTGAGTCTAATATATGCAACCATTTACAAAAAATGTTAGTCTTGCGTACATGATTAAACTTGTGATTCTTATCTTTTTAGGGAAACATTTAGGGGGTGTGATTGTATTGAGTTAGCACATCTCTAAGGATAAGTAGCTAATTGAGTTAGCAAATCTTTAAGAAATCAAGAAGGACAGTAGAATACTTTGAGCCAATTTTATATTCTATTTCTAGTCCATAATGCAAAGACTTTAAATAACCAAATTACAATGCATGTCTTCGTAAACATAAGGAAGAATACTACGTGTACTAACTATGAAGTAAATAATTAAACGTGGGTGGAATGCATAAACTGGTAGTCTACCTAAATGCATGCAAGTATGCAATAGACTTAGAACGTGCATGTAACTAAAATAGATGGATTACTAAAGAAACTAGTGCCAAGCCATTAGGAGGACCAAGTCTTCTTGTTATTCACTCTTTGGACTGATGTGACAACTGGTAACTGAAAGTGTAGATGTGACTTAGTAATCGTATCAGGGTGTTTGATAGCAGCTGAATGACATGATTCAGCACCCATCTCCTAGTCGGTTAGAGGAGATTTTTTTTGGTTAAATATAGAGTGGTGCTAAAAGAGCCAATTAAGTAATGAATGGGACATGATTGGGTGTGTAGTTCTATCATTCAGTGCCAAAACATATCTTGCAATACTTTGCCTTTCTTTTCTTATTATTGTTTGTGTTATTATCATTTTTGGTAATGATATTTAATTTTAGCCTTCAAGTTATACTAAATACTGTTTTACATCATTTCAAATTGGATTTACATATCTTACATTATTGTACTTTGACTAATTTCAATGGCGTTATATAACAACTCTTATCATTTCAATTTACAAATTAAAATTGATCCAACTTTAAACATTGATCTAAAAAATAAACCATTCATTTGATATTTTACAACAATGGAGAGTTCAAAATGTAGTTTCTATTTCTTATTAATACTGCACTTTGAGCATACTAATCAAACAATCATTTTCATGCAGGATCATATTCATTACATGTCTTTGATTCATTCAGAATCGTTGATTTACTCATCGCTAAATTATATTGATTTGTAAAATAGCCCTTCACTCTGGTCCAACAAAGGAACAACTAGTCTACACGGTTTACAAACATTTTGCATCCCAGGTTCCTCTCCCATGTTCTTTTCCTCATTTTAAGTTTTTGCATTTGTGAGCAATTTTTTAATAAACATTGGTTTGATTTGTGTTGTATTTTAATTCGCTATAACGTGTCGCAACTCAACCTAGCTGAAGCCTTTGGGGCTCAGACCCGTTTAAAATTATTACCCCTTTGCCTAGTTACCTAATCCACATATTTCACAACCCCTACCTATGATTATGTTTTCCTTGTCACAGAAAGTAAGTGAAATTGAAGCGATGATGGAGTTCGTCAATGCAGCCAAAAGGATAAAATCTTTAAAAATCCAAAGGAATCTAAGCTGATAGATCATCTTGATGTCCCGGATCTACAATAGGCAGCCTTAACAAATCGACTATTAAACAATATACTCATATTGAGTTCAAACTAAATAAATAAAGATATTTTTACGCAAAGATTGACATGTGAAATATAGTAGGCAGTGACCAAATTAATGTGAAAAAAATCATCATGTTATTTTTATTTTATCTTATTCAATTATCACCTAGGTATGAAACCATTATCAAAATAGGTAGGGACCATTGTAGCTTAATTGATAAATGTATTTTTTTCTCGAAAGGTCTTTGTTTTGGGCCAAGCAAGGAGAAATGAATTTTCTCAATCAGAGCTAAAGAATCAAAGGTTCGGCATGATCTATAAGTGTTTTAATGAAGTTCACTTTCACCACTCATTTTTCACACACTATTAATTCAGATAAACCACCGTAATTTTATCTAGTATTCTTTTATAAATGGTTTCGATATGTACCTTTGCAACATAATTCTATCTATGCAACAAATGACTAGCATTCTAACTCTAAGAAATATACACTTTATACGACTTTGTAGTTAACTCATTCGTCAATTTACATATATATGTAATATACAATAGAAGGTAAAAATTTACACATAAATAAATGTATTAGTTTACCTTATTAAATTCCAAGATAACTAATGAGATGTTTTGAGAGATTTGATTTGTTCGAAGCTTTTGCTAAGATCAATGGGGTTTCATTGGCTAAAAAAATTAACATGTAGAAGTAAATGATTTTTTATCAATTTACCAAGTTATATAATGTGTTTTGGCATAACAAATAGCTAAAATAAATGTAGTTTTCAACCCGATCCATAAAATATGGAACAAATGCAACTCTTTTTTCTCAATTATGAAACATGAAAATACCAATCCATAAAATAGTTTGGCCCACTTCTTGATTTGTTGGAACACTTTATCTACAATTTACATTCTTTGAGTTGATGTAGTATGAATATTGAACTTGAGTTATTTAGCTATTACACTACACCAAAAAATATTTTTAAGGACGGGAACCATTAGGGATGATAGGATGTTGTTTCTAAATGTTCAGTGGCCCTCACTATTTTCAACTCTTTCTTTGTCAAATGGTTGACTGTTGACCCAAACTTTGGGGGACGACTTATATTGTCCCTAAAGGCTATGTCATATATTTTAATTTTTTGATTGGCTTGCTTGTGGACTCAAGTATTTTAAGTCGTCCCTAAAAGTGAGCTCATAAATTTTTTAGATTTTAGACGAAAATTAAAAAAAAAAAAAAAAAAAAAAAAAAAAAAATCTCTCAAAGTGTGTAGTCCCTAATAGTGAATTCAATTAAAAGATAACTTATAATTGTTAAAATTAATTTTTAAGGTATATAAATTTACTTATTCACAAAATTAATATTTTATTAAGGTATAAAAATACTTTTTTAGTTGACGTTTTTTAAAATTATTTATAATTATTAAAATTAATTTAAAAGTTACATAAATTAGTTTATTCACAAAAATAATTTTTTATTAAGGCACTAAATGGATTTCTATCTAAAAATGTTTTTAAAATTATTTATAATTGTTAAAATAAATTTTAAAAGATATGTAGATGAAATGTTAAACCGATTATTGGAGAAGATATATATATATATATATATATATATATATATATATATATATATATATATATATATATATATATATATATATATATATATATATATATATATACATGTTATGTTAAGCGGATGAGTCGTATTTAGGGATGAGCATGTGGACCCGAATCCTGGTATCGAACCGGAATCGTACCGAAACGGTACCAACTCCAAATACACGGTACGTTACCGGTACCATGAATTGAGCCCAAAAAAATTTCGGTACCACTAATACGGTACCGGTACCAAAGCGGAAAGTACCGAAAATTGAGTAGTCATATTTTTTAATTAAATAACTTAACCAAACACCCATTTGGCCCGTTCTATGTCAAACAATAGTCATGTAAAACATACGAAAAGAAACCAAACGTTTAAAAAACTTACTGTGACAACTATAGATCCTTCATAAACACACCTAAAAATTAAACCTGGACCTATTTTATAAGTTTTTGAATGTTTGTATGTTACGAATATCTTGGTGATTTATTTAAGTGTTGGTTGCGTTTTGTGCCACGTCGTAGTTTGAAATCACTTGAAAATGCATGTTTTTCTTTCCTATTGTTTGTTGCTTTTTCTTGAAATCCTATTTGTGTAACAACCGTGGTTTTGGCAGGTCAGTTTGACTGATAGTCTTGAGTCGGTTGATGTTTGTTTGGTGTATTTTAAGTGATATATAGGTGTGATATAGGTGAGTTTTAGCACTAAGTCCCTTTGCGTAAATGGTTTTATTGTGATTTGGAAAGTTCATTTTGATCACCTTTGCGGTGTAGAAATGACTTGTGTAGTTTTTAGTGTTTTTGTGATTTTTGCGTAACAAGTCTTCGTTCATGTATTTGAGCGTTAGTGAGTTACGAGGGATTTGTTTTTATGAGTTATATTTCAAAAAGAGTGTGAAATTCTATTTTTGGAAACTTTGTTTTGAAAATGATTATTTTTCGGTTTGTCGTAAAATTAAGGTTTATCGCGAAAGACGTTAGGTTTCGATATGGGAGTACATAAAATATCAAAAGTATAAGGTTTTGAGTGTAATAATTAATTTAATAAAAAAAATAAAATAAAAAATATATATAAATAAAAGGGGCGGCCGAATATTAGGATAAGGGAGAAAAAGGAAATCAAATTTGATACCAAATACAACTCTAAGCCTTAAGGGTTATCCACTAATAATAAAAATACAAAATCAAGACTCCCAAATCCCTTTTTCCTGCATATTGAGGTCGACCACAAGGAGAAGAAGAAGAAAAATTAGGGTTTTGTAATTTGGAAGCAATAATCAAGAATCAAGGTAAAATCTTTAAACCCTATGTTCAATTAATTGGTTAATTAATCTAATTCATGTAATATTAAGTATGATGGATCTAGGGTTTGTAAACTTCTGTAAATTAATTAATTAAAACATGTTTGGATCAATTAATGATTATATTATGATGATTGGTGAAGAGAATTGAGCGTAAAACGCGTTAGATTATGTGTTAGGGTTTAGACAGAAAATTATGGCTGTAAAGATGTGAGTGTAAATAACATATGGTAAGGAGTTAAGTCACGAATTTTAGGTCTAAATTGAATTTTAATGAAAGATCTTTCCAAAAAGTCCAGCCACGATTGATTTCAAGGTCGGGAAGTTGGTCTTTTGATTTTTCTTTGTTAAGGTGTCAAAGCTGTCAAACCGGGACAGAATTTGGGTAAAAGTTTGAGGGTGAGTTGTGGTTATAAAAGTGGTATTTTGACTATCCCTTCTGGAATAGTTAAGTATTAGGTTATATTAGACTACCACGAAAATTATTCGCGATAAAAACTTGTGGAAGTATTTTGTGTTGATCAAAACTTTTTGGTGTGCGTTCAGATCCGAATTTGAGTAGTTGACAAGTTTGATTTTCTTTCGAGTATTTGTGTGTGTTATTGGTCCATGGCCTTCTGGGATTAGCTTCTATGCTTATGAGAGACCATGGTGAATTTTTGGTGTGAGTTGTTGAGCCTTATTTGTCGTGATTTTATGTGGGCGAATGTACCCAAAAGTTATGCGTTTTCTGATTTTAAGAGTGCAAGGGATTTAGTGAGTATTAAGTTATGGTAGTGGTTAGTATGGTGTCTAGGAGATCCATGGTGGGTCATATGAGTCTTATACAATCCATCATATGTGTATTACATGAGTTGTAGCTTTTAGCTTGACCTTGTGTAATGTGGATTATTTTTGTGTGCTATAGATTGTGGATTGTTTTTGTGGAAGCTGCGGAGTTTAAGGTGAGTTCATAGTCCCATATTTTAACCTTGTTTTAAACTTGGGATGGGAATGATGCTTGTCTTAAATGATTTGGAATTACTGTGATTATATGTATGTATGTTAAAGAGCTCGGACTTTTAATGTTATTGTATTTATGCTATATGTGAACGGTAATGATATGATGTGTGATTCTGTGTGGTCCAATTGGGAGGGTGCTTACCCTGTTGCTCGTGCATACGACCTAATTGGAGAGTAGCAGCCCTACTCACTATTTTTCTATGTGGTCCGATCGGAGGCTATTAATTTATCCATTATTTGGAGTGGGGGTCACGTTCCGGCCCGGTATGTTGTGAATTTGGATCGGTGGGCACGTTCCGCCCGATGGTTGCCTTATGTGTGATATTGCCATGTGAACATATGTAGCTTATATGATAACTATAATTATTTGTCCAACTATGTTTTATAATCACAGTGATTTTGGTTGCCTAGCGTGTATGAGTCTTAAACCTATGAATCTCACCAACGTAATGTTGACATTTTAAGCATCATTTTCAGGTGAGCTTTCTAAGGATAAGATAGAAGGATGTGGATAGACGAAACCTTAGTTGCATTGGAAGTGGTTTATCATCTATGTTTGGATTTATGTATTGTTTTGGTTATCTTATTTTGGGGTATTGTTACAACACTTTGTGTTTGTAATTTGCTCTATTTTGTGCATGTAGTTGTTCTCTATATAGTTACAAGGTGTTGTGATGATATCCATGAAGTTACACCCTCGCGTTTCCACCTTGGCGAGGTTTGACAATTTGGTTTAACAAAATAACGGGAAGAACCGTATATGTACGGATTTCCCGGTACCCGAATCCCGTCCGGTACGGTACCGGTACCCACCTTCATGATCAGGAAAAAATCGATACCACCAATTCGGTACGGGTTCAGTACCATTCTGGTACCGTGCTCATCCCTGGTCGTATTAATATCGATATACAAGATATGTTAAATGAGCGAGTTAAGATGATATGAATATACATGAAATGTTAAATGGATGATTTGTGATGATATTGATATACATAAGATGTTGAACGGATAAGTCGAGATGATATATAACACATTAAACAACAAAAAATAACACATTAAACATCAACACATTAAATAACAACACCAACACATTAAACAACAACAAACAACTGCATATAAAGATTTTTCATGTCATATCGACTTACCCATTTAACATCTCATGTGTAACGACATTATCTCGACTCATCCGTTTAACATATCTTGTATAATGATATCATATCGATTCATCCGTTTAACATCTCATATATAACGATATCATATCGATTCATCCGTTTAACATCTCTTGTATAATGATATCAGCTCTACTCATCTGTTTAACATGTCTTGTATAACGATCTAATCTCAACTCGTCCGTTTAGCATCTCATGTATAACGATATAATCTCCACTCGTCCGTTTAACATGTCTTGTTTAACGATATCATCTCGACTCGTCTGTTTAACATCTTATGTATAATGATATCATCTCATGTATAATGATATCATCTTATGTATAACAATATTATCTCTACTCATCCGTTTAACATATCATGTATAACGATATCATATCGACTTATCCATTTAACGTCTCATGTATAATGATATCATCTCGATTCATCTGTTTATCATCTTCTGTTTAACGATATCATCTGGACTCGTCTGTTTAACATTTCTGGTATAACAATATCATCTCGACTATTCTGTTTAACATGTCTTGTATAACGATATCATCTCGACTTGTCGGTTTTAACATCTCATGTATAACGACATAATCTTGACTCGTTCGTTTAACATCTCATGTATAACGACATAATCTTGACTCGTTCGTTTAACATCTCATGTATAACGATATCATCTTGACTCGTCCGTTCAACATGAGTTCTATAACGATATCATCTTGACTCATCCGTTTAACATCTCATGTATAACGATATAATATTGACTCATCCGTTTAACATATCATGTATAACAATATAATATTGACTCATCCGTTTAACATATCATGCATAAAAATACCATATCGACTCGCCCGTTTAACATCTCATGTCTAACGATATCATCTCGACTCATCCGTTTAATATGAGATGTTAAACAGATAAGTTGAGATGATATTGATATATTAAGTCATGTTAAACGAGTGAGTCAAGATGATATAGATATACATGAAATGTTAAACGGATAATTTGAGATGATATGGATATACATGAGATGTTAAATGGATAAGTCGACATGAAATGTTAAACTTTGCTTTTTTATCTATAGTGGGGTTGGTGATAACATCTAATTTACCCCCAATCTAACTGTTAATTTCCCCCTTAAAATACTCATCTTTCTACTTTTATGAAGAATATATACTCTTATTTCTTCCTATTTTGGTTTCAGGATAAAGATGAGTAAATGAACGAACTTACGCGGAAATGGAAGGACTTTAGAGCAAATATGTGGAAATTATGGATTCTTCACTAACTACGGCATAGAGGTTCATCTACCTACGCCGTAGCAAGGCTTCACGAAGATTACGCCGTAGAAGCTCTCCTACCTACGGCGTAATGAAGAATTTATGAAGACTACGGCGTAGCCCAACAACAGGCTACGACGTAGAAGTCCACTAAAGAACACTACGGAATAGGCAACTTTCCAAGCTACGACGTAGGATCTCATTTGAGGCAGTAAAGAACTAAGGAGGCCAAGGAAAAAGCTACGGCGTAGCAACTTTATCTACTACACCGTAGGATGTTTATCATCAAGACTTTACGCCCGTAACACTTGATCAAGTTACGGCGTAACACAATTTGCAAAGGTTACAACGTAGCAACTCTAATACGCTACCCCGGAACATAGTCGGGGCCTATAAATACCAACCCTAATTCCGAGTATTTAATATCACTTCCCATCTCTTCACCACAGCAATGTTGGGAAAAACTCAGGAAGGAGGGAGAATGAAGTTCTAGCCACATCCAAGTCAATTCCAAGGGAGGAATCACATACCAATTATAAGTGTTTTCACTCCTTTACTTTGTATTCGATTCATGCTTAGATTTGTATTAACTCAACATTGTTTTACTGCAATTATGAACATGAGTGGCTAAACACCTTTTGGTGTTAGCCTAGTTATGAAATTGTTATGTTATTGATTTAGTTTTCCACGCATCTATTATCTATTGTTTGTTTACTTTCATGGCGAGGCTTGGGACACTCTAGTTCCTGTAGTGATTAGCGTTGGTTGTTCTCTAGATACTTGTGGAATTAACCCTAGGAAGCAAGTCGCTAGGGATGTGACTTGGTGATAGCAATATCACAATACAGGTGCGAATTAACCCTAGGACCACCTACCAATGCTAGACACTTAACGAAGTTAGAGGGGTGTAAGATCTGACCATGCCACATTCGTTAGCTTTGTCCATGTTAGTAGAGGTACTTAATGACTCTTATGTCTTCGGACCGATGAACCCAAGGCTTTACAACAGCTTTGGATAGGACAAGGTATAAGATAGATCTAGGCGAATTTGACCATCTGACCCGAAATGAATATTGAATCCCCGAACAATATGATATGATGCACCTATAGGAAAACTAATCATGATCATAACAAGAGTAGTAATTAGGTTAACACTACTTCTCTTTACTGATTTCCTTCTATTTACTTTATTGTCTTGTTATTACTTTTAATTAGTTTAATTAATATTTCAACTCAAAACCCCCTTTTAAACGTGACACGACTTAGATTATTTCCGCACCTTAGCTCTTGGGACGACCTCGGCTTTACCATTTGACTATACCACACACGATCGGATACACTGTCCGTTAGTGCGTAAAAGGTAGACCTTAGGTAAACGAGACTTTATAAATATTAAAACCTGGTCAGTAAAACCTGCATCAAGTTTTTGGCGCCATTGCCGGGATCTATTAGGATTTTATTTGAGTTTTTAAATTTTGTTTTATTTTCTTTTCAGTACTCACGGTTATTTTCAAGTTTCAGGTGTTATGGCAGCAATTGACATTGACAACCTCACGCTTGAAGAATACTTGGCTCTTACACGAGAAGAGCAAGGGCCTGGTTTGGTTAGGCCGGTTATTGGGGATGATGTGCAGTTCGAAATTAAAAATCAATTTATAAGGGAACTGCGTAAAGACCCATTTTCAGGAAGCAAGACGGAAGATGCTCATGAGCACATTGACAATGTTCTCTACATTGTCAGTTTGTTCAACATTCCGGGGGTTTCTCATGATGCAATAATGCTCAGGGTACTCCCGATGACATTGACTGGAGCTGCAAAAATATTGATCGATAGACTACCAGCAGGGACAGTGAACACTTGGGCTCTTTTGAAAAAGCATTTCATCCAAAGGTATTGCCCTCCTTAAAGGACGATGACGAGTGCTCAAACACTCATCATTTTTGGTCATTCTGAACTGCAAAAATATACAAAAACACTCAGTAATGCATCAAAGTACTAAAAATATTTCAAAATTGTGTTTTATATGTTTTAGATGCAAAAAGAGTAAAAACAGATGAAAAACGAACAAAGTTTGCATAATTGGCAGTTTCAGTCCCCCAAGTTTCAAAAATTGACAAAACTAGTCCCTGGAGGTTTAAAATGAAAGAAAAGTCAACCCAAGTCCTTTGGAATTCAAAATTTGTCAAAACAAGTCCTTGGGTGAAAGTTTTGAAGAATTACACAATTGGTCCCTGGAATTTCAATATTGGCAGTTTTGGTCCCCGGATATTTAATATTGGAATTTAACATCTAAGGTCCGTGGGAAATTAATGTGGCATGTTTGGTCCCTTAAATAAATTTGGGAAGATTGGCAAACCAGTCCCTTTAAAATTCAACTTATTGCACTTTTGGTCCTTGTGATTTTCTAGTTACTAAACCAAATGGGCCATTAATAAATCCCAAAATACAAACAAACACCCTTTACAAAATAAAACATAAACCTATCCAATCCAAAACCAACCCCTACCCCAAGCCCATTACCCCAAAGCCCAAAATCAAATTAATATAACACCCCAGGTCAATAAGCCGGTCAAACCCCTATTCCCTTCCCTCCTACACACTTGCAGCCTCTCAAACCACACGTGAACCCTTCCCCCTGCTACCCCTGCAACACCCTACACCAACACCATCATCATATCTATAACCTGCCACACTCACCTTTCCACCACAAAAAACCAAACCTTGCCCCCTGCCAAGAGCTAGAAGCCAAATTGCAAGCACAAATTGGCGCCAATATTTCAATCAAGGGCTGATATCACTCCAAGCTAATCCAAGGGTTGTAAAAAGGCTCAAGGAGCTCAGAGGAACAAGAAAAAGTGAAGAGGACCCTTTTTATTTTATTTTTCAGTAGTATAAATAGCTGATGATTTGTAGCCTTCAAAGGCATTAGGAAGTAGTTTAATTTAGTGTAAAATTAGCTGTAGTTTAATTTTTATTAAGTATTTTGGTATCTTAGAATAAGTTTGTAATTCCCCTTTTTAAATTCAATAAATGTTTAAACTTTGTTTATGCATATCTGTTTATTCAAAACTGCTTATCTACTTCACTTATCACCATTGCTTATTCATGCTTTTCCCTGTTTTTAAATTGCTCAGTTATCATTTATATGCTATGTATGCTTGTGTGTAGTTTAGAAGTTATTAGTTTAAGTTATCCCCACACTAAACTATTGCTAGTCCCTAGCAATAAACTGTTTTGAAAATTTAATGGATTTTAAACTCTTTACCAAAAGTCATCACTTCTGGAGTAGCCAGATGTATTGATTCAAGTAAGAACTATAGTCCACCTGATAACCATGTGATTTTGAGCAAACCACCAGCTCTCAACGGATTTGATTTGTCTTTACCAAAAGCCGTTTGCTTCTGGACTAGCCAACTCTTGATGGAATAGTCAACATCTTGGTAAGCTGATTACCAATTATGGTTTTTCCACTGCCTTTACCACAAGCCATAATCTTGCGGGCTAGCCAACTCATTCACTTTTTGGGATATGGCGAGTTGATTTACTATACAATTTTGGGCAAATTGCAAGCCATCAACGGATTTGAGATATCTTTACCAAGAGCCGTTTGCTCCTGGATTAGCCAATCCTTTTGTCGGTTAGACAAGGCGGACTGATAACCACAAAAATTTTGAAACTCAAGTGAAATTTTTTTAAATTTTTGCCAAAAACGGGGGTATAAAATAGTAAAATGTAATAAAATTCGCTAGAATAGCGAAATACCCCCCCCCCCCCCCACACACTTAGAATGAATATTGTCCTCAATATTCAAAGTCACTCTTAGAACGTAAAAGGGCAACATTACAAGCTAAATGTGGAAATACCATTTTGTATTTTCACTTCATAAGTAACCACTGTAGGGGTAACTCCCCCACACTTAGGGTGAAAACCCTAAGTACATGCTACTGTTTTTGTTTACCGAGTCACTAGCTTGACTCGACCCCGAATTCATTTGTCCTTGGGGAAACATGATGTGGAAGAAGTAATCTCCATCGGACTTTCATTCAAGATGTTTGGACAAACATTTGAAGCACGTGAAAGTTCCACACCGATGAGATAAGTATCCGGCTCAAGATAATGATACATGAAAATGCCGGGATCAAAGATGGTATCTTCATTCCCGAAAGAGTGAAGAAGAGAGGAAGTCACCTTATAGGTGAAGAAAAGGAAGAAAACCATGATGAAAATCATGATTTGATCTTCTTCCTCGAGAGCAGGCTCATTAGCCTGAATTTGGATTTCAAGGGTTAAGCTCGTAAATATCCTGGGAGGGTGGGTGGGAATTTGTAAATCCTCATGATTGAGTGCATCTCCCCCCGGGCTATCAAACTCCGGAGGAGTCATGATATGATGAGTGAGTTCACCGGAGAACTCCTTATGAAGGAATTATTCACAAGATGTGAATCCGTGAATTCATGTTCCGATATAAACTCATCACTATCCTCGTTCTGAATATCAAATAGTGGATTATCAGAAATCAAAGTGAATTCAGATTTGAATTCAAATAGAGGATTGGTGAGAGTAGTATTGAATGTTTCGGGAACAAAATGATTATTATTCTCTATTGGACTGTTGGGATCAGAAGTGAGTGGTGGATCATGATATAGGAGACTTTTAATTTCTCCCAGATCGGCTTCAAAGTCGAGGAGACCATCATCACTTTCCGATGAAAGTGGATTGATGTGAGTAAGTTCATCGGCGAACTCCTCAAGAAGAGGATCAACATCAGAATGTGGAACTGATGCCTCAATATACTCAATGTCTCCATGAGATGTACAATCATCATTAAAATATGAGAAAGTCTCAAAATGATCGTTTGAACACTCAAGAGGGGAAGGAATATCACACATATGCTCAAGAGTTCCCTGTGACTCTCCTGGGATTGGGACAAGGATTTCAACACTAGACTTTATTAATTCGTCCGATTCCTTATCAGGAACAGTGCTAAGATGCTCATCCCCCATGTTAAGAGAGTGAGTGTGAACTTTGGGTGTGATAGCAGTTGTTTGAGATGGAATCTCAACTGCTGGGATATCAACTGATGGACTTGATGAATCTTTATAGAATTGAAGGATATCAAGTGTATCTTCATCATCACTGTCATCAGGAATAAAACGGAACAAAGAGTTAGATTTGGCTGCTTTTTCTTTTGCAATTGATTCCCTAATAGTTTTTTCATAGGCATATTGGGAATTTAGTCTAGCAGCCTGCTCTTCAGCTAGCAATTCTTCCATGGATTTTTGATGAGTGTCTTTTTGGGCAAGGTCTTTAACTAAATCCTTAAGTTCATCAAAAATTTTCATCATATTTTGTATTTCTGGAAGAAGTGCCTGACTCAATTGGGACTGTGGAGGTTGGTTATAATATGATGTGTCAAGATTGTTACAGGGAATTGGATTCCCTGTTTGACAATCTGAGCTGAAGTGTGGACCTCCACAATAATCACAACAATAAAACTGATGTGGCTGTGGGTCGTATGTGCTAGAGTCATAATTGTTATCAGGAAATTGCTCATAGACAAGCGTGTTTCCCGATTGACAATCAGAACTGTAGTGTGAACCACCACAGTACTCACAATAGTTAAACTGTTGAGTCTGGTTTGGTGAATCGTATGGATATTGATCATTTTCAAAATTCTGAGTGTTACCAGAAAACTGTTCATAGACAAACGTGTTTCCGGTTTGACACTCAAATCCTTGATGAGGACCTCCACAATATTCACACGAATATGTCAGTATCTCATGGTTTGGTGGCTGGTGGAATAAATCAATTGTGTCATGGTAAGAATAGGGATCCTGGTTATAGACAGACCCATTTCCTGACTCTAGCAATTACCACCGTTATGAGGGCCACCACACCATTGGCATCCCAAATGGTGTGGATACGACATAGTGAAGAATCAAAGGTTTATAGAGGGTAAGAAATGGAGAATCAAAGATGTGAGAGGGTAAAGGTGAATATTTTTGGTGTTTTTGAAATACATTTTGTACAAATCAGAAATAAAATCTTTTTATGTTTTTTTGTGTTCGTTGAAAACTAATTTTAAAAAGTTTTCGGGAACCGTTTTTATGAAAATATACACAAGGATGGTAAATTTACAAAGAAGTGAATTCCAAAATCACTAATCTGAAAACCGTTTAAGAATAACGCGCACGACCTCCCCGGCAACGGCGCCAAAATTTGATTGGCTCCAAACGATCAACCTAAATTGACCAGGTGATGGTCAACTAGGTCAAACAGCCTAAGAGTCAATCTCCGCGGAAGTATAGGGTTGATGGTATAAAAACGGGTTTGTGATCGGGTGAATTTAGACAGAAAGGGGTTGTGAATGATTACACTACGAGATGAGGAATGAAAATAACTTAGAAATAGTATATTAACAGTTACTGATAATCAGATACACTAAAAACGTGAGCTAAGTCTAGAAACGCGTTTGTTTGATTTAAATTTACGTTAGTGTACGAAATAAAACGCGAGTTTTGCAAAATAAAATACCTGCCGATATGAAAATTACATTTTTACAATCCTAATGATAAAAGAAAATTTTTAGAAAAAGAAAAATAATTTTTACAATATTTAATTAATTATTATTAATTAATTACTAATTAATAATTACTTTTTAATTAACTAAATTACACTAATTATTAATTAATTATGAAAATTAACTAGAAAAATAAAAATAAAAATTAGAAAAATCTAAAATGTTATAAAACCAATTTTAAAACAGAAAACCTAATTTTTCCACTTTTTAATTATTTATTATTAATTAATTACTGGTTACTAATTTAACTAATTTAAATTAAAATAAATACTAATTGAACAATAGAAATTATGCAACTATTTTCTAAAATTACTTTATGACTAATAAATCCTAGGAGAAATATAAAAAGATACTGTATCTGATTGATGCCAAACCACCTAACTTATATTGACCAAGGAATGGTCAACAAAGTCAAACAGCCTAGAACCAATGCTCCGCGGAAGTATAAGGTTTCCCCGGGTCGTTATGTCCCGACGAGGTGTGAATTGTAAACAAAGTCCCCTGTGACTCTCCTGGGATTGGGACAAGGATCTCAACACTAGACTTTATTAATTCGTCCGATTCCTTATTAGGAACAGTGCTAAGATGCTCATCCCCCATGTTCGGAGAGTGAGTGTGAACTTCGGGTGTGATAACAACAGACTGAGGGAGATACAAAAGACTAGCACACATAGATTCTATATTTTTCATGTGTTCTTCTGCTAGCAATTCTTGCATACTCTTATCTCCCTGTGCTTCCACGGAAGGAATCTTAACTGATGAACTAGATGAAGCTTTGTAATATTCTTTCATTTGAATAGAATCCTCATCATCATCGTCATCATGAAGAGCAGCAAAGCGAAGATTGGCACGTATTTTAGCCGCTCTTTGCTCAGCAAGTAATTCTTCCATGCTCTTTTCGTTTCTCACTGCTCGTTCTTCAGCAAGTAATTCTGCCATAGATTTCTCACGAGAGCTTTGAAACGATGTAGTAGCCAACTCCTCCTTAAGATCTTTCAATATCTCAAGAGTCTCTATTAAAATGTCTTGCGCAGTAACAAGAGGAGTTGCTTGGGTCATTTGGTACTGTGGAGGTGGGTCTGAATACGAATAGTCGTAATTGTTACAAGGAAACGGATTCCCTGTTTGACAATCAGAGCTAGTGTGAGGACCTCCACAATACTCACAACAGTAAAACTGATGTGGCTGTGAGTCGTGTGTGCTGTAGTCATAATTGTAATCAGGAAACTGCTCATAGACAAGCGTGTTTCCTGATTGACAATCAGAACTGTAGTGGGAACCACCACAGTACTCACAACAGTTAAACTGTTGAGTCTGGACTGGTGTATCTTGATACGAAGCATCATTAAAGTTTGGATAATATGATTCTTGCTCGTATGAATGTGATGGGTAATCGGAAAAATTTGAAGAGTCGTTGAATGAGTCTTGATTAGGGTCATAAGCAAATGAATTACTCGACCCACAAAACAAACAACTCCCGTTTTGAATATCGTTACCACATTGCACACATGTACACCAGCGACATGGCAAACCAAAAAGTGGCTCACCACAACCGACACAAGGAACAAAATCTGGAGGTGGGACAAGTGGTGTGCTCTTAGAGCTAGCAATTTCCACCACTTCCGTTATGGTCTCGGGTTTTGGTTCTTGATAGACGTGAAGGTTAGGTAAGTCGTTCTTTTCAGTTTCTGCCCTAAGCTCAGCACGTATGCTTGACAAACTTTTGACCGTAAACCGTGAAAGGTTAGGATCAATTCTTGAAGGTTTAGGAGTAATTGTGAGCTTAGATTCTTGGACAACCGTAGGTTGGACGTATTTAGCACTTCCACTGTCAGAGGGAAGTACCGGGTCCTTTGTCACCTCGGTTTTTTGATTCATTTTCCTCACCGGAGAGGGAATAGGAATCGAAGGTCCATCATAATCACTACGACATCTCGATATTTTTGACAAGGCCATAAGTTTTTCAATTTTGCTTTGAAAGGCCCATTGCTCAAAGAAATCGTCATCGAGAGATGTCATTCAGAATTATACATGAGAGGAGTATAAGAAGGTAGAATCAAACTGATAGAGGGTAAGGAAAAATATTTTTGGGTTTTTATGAAAAGATATGAACAAGGATGGATAAATGTACAATGGAACGAATTCCAAAGACACTAATCAGAAAAACCGTTTAGATAAACGCGCACAACCTCCCCGGCAGCGGCGCCAAAAGTTGATTGATGCCAAACCACCTAACTTATATTGACCAAGGAATGGTCAACAAAGTCAAACAGCCTAGAACCAATGCTCCGCGGAAGTATAAGGTTTCCCCGGGTCGTTATGTCCCGACGAGGTGTGAATTGTAAACAAACGGTTATTTGATCGGGTGAATTTGGATGAGAAAAAGGTTTGTGTGTGATTGAACTATAGAATCTACAAGGAAATAGCTTAAATAAGCTATATAAACAAGACGGGAGAGTAGGAAAAACCAGAAACGATTAAAACCTAAAAACGCGTACGTTACGTTTAAATAAAACGTAGACGTACGAAATAAAACGCGAGTTTTAACAAAATAAAATACTTATAAAAGTGAAAATCACATTTTTACAATCCTAATAATAAAAGAAACTTTTTAGAAAATTAAAATTACTTTTTACACTAATTAATTAATTAATATTAATTAAATACTATTTATTACTTATTATTAATATTTAAATAACTAAAATACACTACAATATAATTTAAATACTAAAAAGGTGAAAATAAAATTTCTAAACTTATAAAATAACTAAAAATAAGTTTTAAAAATAAAAATAAGTCTTTTTGTCTTTTTGTGAATTTTCTATTAATTAATTACTTATTAATTACTAATTAACTAATTAAACTATTTTAAATTATAAAAATTAGAAAATGAACAGTAAAAATTCTAAGAAAATTTCTAAAATTACTTTATAACATATAAAAGCTATAAAAAATATAAAAACTTGGTTTTGCTTAAGAAAAACTAATTATGCTATTTTAAACTAATTATTAACTAATAATTAATAAAACTAAAATTAATTCTAATTAATACTAAATGATACAATAAAAATCTGAGAAAATTAATATAAATACTTTAATATAATAGAAATTTAAGAAAAATATAAAAATGACAAGTACTTAATAAAAATTTAAAAATGAAAATTAAAATTAAATTATATTAAATAGAAACTATCACTTAATTTTAAATTTGTTTTTCTTGGATTTTTCTTTTACAAACTAGTTTTATACCTAAAAATAAAAACTTTTTGCGAAAACAAACTTTTTAGAACTTAAAATTAAGCTGAAAATAAGCTAAAAGTCAAGACAGTTGACTTTCATTGACTAATCAAGGGAAATAAGCTAAACCAGCTTGTGTGGGACCCACAATGGGTAAAACTGGTGTGGATAAGCTTATGGAACTTGAATAAGCTGGAAAAAACTAAGTGAGACCCCAGAATAAGCAATAAACTACAAATTAAGCTCTTGAAAACTTGTGTTGAAACTGAAAATGGGGACAGATTATGTGGCTTAATCTAGGTGGGTCCCAGTGGTATCCAGGTCAACCCAATGGTCAAAAACCCAACCCTGGTAGGAGGGGGGTGGAAATGAGCAATAATGGTGGCCTTGGGCCCACTGAGGTGGTCAGAACACCACCACAAAGTGGTGGTGGTGGGTGTGCAGCTGCTGAGACAGAGCAGATGTGTGCCCTGCAAGTCACTTTGTGGCTTTGTGGGGCCCACAAGTAAAATCACAAAAATCTAAAAACTATGGACTTTCAAAGATGAACTGGTAGAGATCAAATAACAATAAGATTCAAGCCATGAGAGCAACTACAAAAATCAAAATAATTCCTTGAAGTTTAGTAAAAATCTGCAATGCATACTTTTGACTTTTCATGTAACTTAGCTATGTTGACTTTGGCCAATTTTTGATGATCAAATCTTACTGAGATGGATGTAATAAGCTACAATGAGACTTAACTAAGCTAAATTAAACACTTTTATATTGAAATGAGTGGTATTTGGTAGAGCAAAACCCAACAGTTAACTGTGGGGTGGAATTAGTGATGATCTTGACTTTCAACTAAACATGTGCCAAATTTGTAACTTGCAAGACCTAATTAAACCTATAGTGACATGTTCCAAATGAAATCAACAACACAAAACTCCCTAAGCACAGTGAACAGGTCTGAGCCAAACACTCCCTTATGGGACTGTTTTGAGGATTTTCCAAGTTTATGGTTGTTTCAAATCATGAATTTGATTTCTGATGTTGTATTGTAACAAAATAAACTTGAATGAGCACAAAGAATACCATACACCACAGCTTAACTCATTAGTGACCTAAATGTAACTATGGCAGTTCAATTTAGCAAAGTGCATAAATCATAAACAAACTCCAAACTAAACTATCTAAAACTTAAATCTAACTATATTAAGCCTAATAATCATAAAAGAAGCATAATAAACAGGTTCTAAGCCAAACTACAATAACTTGATATGGATGAAGTTGAAACTTACAAGCAGTCCAAGTGGTTAATTGAGAGCCAAGGTATACCAATCACACCCTAAGCTTTCCACAAAGCCTCTAAACCATACCAAGCCAGTATCAACCATAAACCATGCCCCAATCTTCTCACACAGTGATTTTTTTTATTTTCACAATATTTATTTGTATTTTTGAGTATTTTTTTGTTTTTGATCTAAAAGTGATTCTAATACTAATTGAGCTTATAAAAGCTCATAAATGACTAATGTTAAACTTCTGATACAATGAAAAACAACTTTCAATAACATTAAAGTTAAAATGAGATTTTGCTAGAAAATAAGCATAAACTGAATTCTTGCTTGCAACTGAAATTAACAACTGAAACAGGTTTAGAATACAATGAAAACATTAACAATACACTTTGGAATTTAAAAAGTTCACTGGAAAAGTAAATTACACAAAAAACGATTTATCTAAACTACAACTACACTAATCTACTCTTAGTTAACTACTACCCTTCTTGCTTCCTTTTTCTTCACTTTTATAGACTGAGAGGGTGTCCTTTCTCTTTCCCACTTCTTTTCTGAGCCCTAGGATGAGTAGAATCGATCCTGTCCCTTAATTTAGTTTTGGCGGGAAAATGCCAATTTGGCAGTTGTGGAGTTTGGTGAGACATTTAATACTGAGGAGGGGGGTTGTGAGGGTTGGTGAAGTTATTAATGAATTTGGTGAGGGTTGGTGAGTGATTGGAGAGGAGGGGGAGCAAGAACCTGAAGATTAGGGGGGAAGGTTAAGGACGATGAACAGTAACTGGGTTTTGGGGGTGTTGACTGGTCAAAGACCAGGGGTGGGATTAGTTTAGGAAGGTGGGCTGGGTTTGTAAGTTGGGCTTGGGATAAGGTTACTGGATCAGGCCAAAGGGTGGCTGTTTTGGTGGTAATATTACAAAAAGGGTGCATTTGGTTAAGTAGCCATCACAAGGACCAATTTCGTCATTAACTGAAAATGAAGGGTATATTCTGCCAATTTCACAAACTTGTTCCAAGGGTATATTTTTGCCATATATGAATAGTACAAAAACCACAAATAATATTTTCCATTTAAAAAAAATACCCGGGGACTATTTCTGCCAAATTTGAAACTTTAAGGACCAATTTTGTAAATTCCTCAAACTTTTCATCCAGGGACCTATTTTGATAACTTTTGATTTCCCAAGGTCCAAGAATGATTTTTCTTTCAAAAATATCCCACCAGGGACCAATTCTGCCATTTTCTGAAACTCCAGGGATCTTTTATGCCAATTTGGATTTTTAGGGACTAAACATGTAATTTTCTCAAACTTTTTACCCAAAGTCTAAATTTGATAGTTTTTGACTTTTAAAAACTTTGGGTTGACTTTTCTTTCATTTAAAACCTTCAGGGACTAGTTTTGTCAATATTTGAAACTTAAGGGACTGAAACTGCCAATTGTGCAAACTTTGTTCGTTTTTCATTTGTTTTTAAACGTTTTGCATCTAAAACATATAAAACACACTTTTGAGATAATTTCAGTATTTTGATGCATTATTGGGTGTTTTTGGATGTTTTGGCAGTTCATATAGGACAAAAATGATGAGTATTTACACACTCATCAATCCCCCACACTAAACTATTGCTAGTCCCTAGCAATATTTTGAGAAAAACTTGATGGATTTTAAACTCTTTACCAAAAGCCATCACTTCTGGAGTAGCCAGGTGTAAGAACTGTGGCACACCTGATAACCGTGTGATTTTGAGCAAACCACCAGCTGTCAACGGATTTGAGTAGTCTTTACCAAAAGCCGTTTGCTTCTGGACTAGCCAGCTCTTGATGGAATAGTCAACATCTTGGTGAGCTGATTACCAATTATGGATTTTCCACGGCCTTTACCACAAGCCATAATCTTGCGGGCTAGCCAACTCATTTGTTTTCGGGGAGTTGATGAACCATACAATTTTGGGCAAATTGCCAGCCGTCAACGGATTTGATATGTCTTTACCAAGAGCCGTTTGCTCCTGGACTAGCCAATCCCTTTTGTCGCTTAGACAAGGCGGACTGATTACCAAAAATTTTGAAGCACCAGTGAAAAAATTTTGAAAAATTTTTGAAATTTTGGCTAAAAACGGGGGTATTATATAGTAAAATGTGATAAAATTCGCTAGAATAGCGAATACCCCCGGCACTAAGCATGAATATTGTCCTCAATATTCAAAATCCCGGCTATTATGCCGACATTTTGAACGTAAAAGGGCAACATTACAAGCTGAGCGTGGAAAACACCATTTTGTTTTTTCACTCTTGTAACCATAGCATGGGGGACTCCCCCACACTTAGGGTGAAAACCCTATAAGTATGCTATTGTTTTTGTTTACCGAGTCGCTAGCTTGACTCGACCCCGAATTCATTTGTCCTTGGGGAAGCATGATGTGGAAGGAACAATCTCACTCGGACTTTCATTCAAAATGTTTGGACAAACATATGAAGCACGTGAAAGTTCCACACCGATGAGATAAGTACCCGGCTCAAGATAATGATACATGAAAATGCCGGGATCAAATATAGTGTCCTCACTCCCGAAGGAGTGAAGAAGAGGAGAAATCACCTGGTAGGTGAAGGAAAGAAGAGAGATCTGAATAGTAAGTAAGATAAGAACTTCCTCCTCAAGAAATGTATTTTCAAGTGGAGGAGGCAAGTCCTTATGCTTGATCTCAGGAAATTTATCAGTTTCCTCAACTGATTTGATTTCCGCATTATGAAGTTGTTTGGGTGGGAGAGGGGGGAATGGATCTTCGTTTAACAAACTTTCTAGAAAAAGAATGTCCCCCTCAGGATCAAGATAATCATCATCAACTTCATATGAAGTTGAACTATCTTCAGTAAGAAAAGCCTCGAATTCGTCCAGATCATTTTCACTATCCGAAGGAAGTGGATTGATCTGAGTAAGTTCAATCGAAGGATCATGAGTAAGTAAGAATTCTAACTCTCTCAAATCCGCATCAAAGTCAAAGACTTCATTTTCATCCCTTGGTGGGATGGGATCGATATGAGAGAGTTCATCAGCAAACTCTTCAAGAAGAAAGTCAACATCAGGGTGGAGAAGTGATGCATCAACAAATTCAATGTCTCCATAAGATAAACAATCATCACTGGAATCAGAGACAGTATCAATTTGATCATTTGGATTATTAGGGGGTGAAGGAATATCACACACATGATCCAAAGTCCCCTGTGACTCTCCTGGGATTGGGACAAGGATCTCAACACTAGACTTTATTAATTCGTCCGATTCCTTATTAGGAACAGTGCTAAGATGCTCATCCCCCATGTTCGGAGAGTGAGTGTGAACTTCGGGTGTGATAACAACAGACTGAGGGAGATACAAAAGACTAGCACACATAGATTCTATATTTTTCATGTGTTCTTCTGCTAGCAATTCTTGCATACTCTTATCTCCCTGTGCTTCCACGGAAGGAATCTTAACTGATGAACTAGATGAAGCTTTGTAATATTCTTTCATTTGAATAGAATCCTCATCATCATCGTCATCATGAAGAGCAGCAAAGCGAAGATTGGCACGTATTTTAGCCGCTCTTTGCTCAGCAAGTAATTCTTCCATGCTCTTTTCGTTTCTCACTGCTCGTTCTTCAGCAAGTAATTCTGCCATAGATTTCTCACGAGAGCTTTGAAACGATGTAGTAGCCAACTCCTCCTTAAGATCTTTCAATATCTCAAGAGTCTCTATTAAAATGTCTTGCGCAGTAACAAGAGGAGTTGCTTGGGTCATTTGGTACTGTGGAGGTGGGTCTGAATACGAATAGTCGTAATTGTTACAAGGAAACGGATTCCCTGTTTGACAATCAGAGCTAGTGTGAGGACCTCCACAATACTCACAACAGTAAAACTGATGTGGCTGTGAGTCGTGTGTGCTGTAGTCATAATTGTAATCAGGAAACTGCTCATAGACAAGCGTGTTTCCTGATTGACAATCAGAACTGTAGTGGGAACCACCACAGTACTCACAACAGTTAAACTGTTGAGTCTGGACTGGTGTATCTTGATACGAAGCATCATTAAAGTTTGGATAATATGATTCTTGCTCGTATGAATGTGATGGGTAATCGGAAAAATTTGAAGAGTCGTTGAATGAGTCTTGATTAGGGTCATAAGCAAATGAATTACTCGACCCACAAAACAAACAACTCCCGTTTTGAATATCGTTACCACATTGCACACATGTACACCAGCGACATGGCAAACCAAAAAGTGGCTCACCACAACCGACACAAGGAACAAAATCTGGAGGTGGGACAAGTGGTGTGCTCTTAGAGCTAGCAATTTCCACCACTTCCGTTATGGTCTCGGGTTTTGGTTCTTGATAGACGTGAAGGTTAGGTAAGTCGTTCTTTTCAGTTTCTGCCCTAAGCTCAGCACGTATGCTTGACAAACTTTTGACCGTAAACCGTGAAAGGTTAGGATCAATTCTTGAAGGTTTAGGAGTAATTGTGATCTTAGATTCTTGGACAACCGTAGGTTGGACGTATTTAGCACTTCCACTGTCAGAGGGAAGTACCGGGTCCTTTGTCACCTCGGTTTCTTGATTCATTTTCCTCACCGGAGAGGGAATAGGAATCGAAGGTCCATCATAATCACTACGACATCTCGATATTTTTGACAAGGCCATAAGTTTTTCAATTTTGCTTTGAAAGGCCCATTGCTCAAAGAAATCGTCATCGAGAGATGTCATTCAGAATTATACATGAGAGGAGTATAAGAAGGTAGAATCAAACTGATAGAGGGTAAGGAAAAATATTTTTGGGTTTTTATGAAAAGATATGAACAAGGATGGATAAATGTACAATGGAACGAATTCCAAAGACACTAATCAGAAAAATCGTTTAGATAAACGCGCACAACCTCCCCGGCAGCGGCGCCAAAAGTTGATTGATGCCAAACCACCTAACTTATATTGACCAAGGAATGGTCAACAAAGTCAAACAGCCTAGAACCAATGCTCCGCGGAAGTATAAGGTTTCCCCGGGTCGTTATGTCCCGACGAGGTGTGAATTGTAAACAAACGGTTATTTGATCGGGTGAATTTGGATGAGAAAAAGGTTTGTGTGTGATTGAACTATAGAATCTACAAGGAAATAGCTTAAATAAGCTATATAAACAAGACGGGAGAGTAGGAAAAACCAGAAACGATTAAAACCTAAAAACGCGTACGTTACGTTTAAATAAAACGTAGACGTACGAAATAAAACGCGAGTTTTAACAAAATAAAATACTTATAAAAGTGAAAATCACATTTTTACAATCCTAATAATAAAAGAAACTTTTTAGAAAATTAAAATTACTTTTTACACTAATTAATTAATTAATATTAATTAAATACTATTTATTACTTATTATTAATATTTAAATAACTAAAATACACTACAATATAATTTAAATACTAAAAAGGTGAAAATAAAATTTCTAAACTTATAAAATAACTAAAAATAAGTTTTAAAAATAAAAATAAGTCTTTTTGTCTTTTTGTGAATTTTCTATTAATTAATTACTTATTAATTACTAATTAACTAATTAAACTATTTTAAATTATAAAAATTAGCAAATGAACAGTAAAAATTCTAAGAAAATTTCTAAAATTACTTTATAACATATAAAAGCTATAAAAAATATAAAAACTTGGTTTTGCTTAAGAAAAACTAATTATGCTATTTTAAACTAATTATTAACTAATAATTAATAAAACTAAAATTAATTCTAATTAATACTAAATGATACAATAAAAATCTGAGAAAATTAATATAAATACTTTAATATAATAGAAATTTAAGAAAAATATAAAAATGACAAGTACTTAATAAAAATTTAAAAATGAAAATTAAAATTAAATTATATTAAATAGAAACTATCACTTAATTTTAAATTTGTTTTTCTTGGATTTTTCTTTTACAAACTAGTTTTATACCTAAAAATAAAAACTTTTTGCGAAAACAAACTTTTTAGAACTTAAAATTAAGCTGAAAATAAGCTAAAAGTCAAGACAGTTGACTTTCATTGACTAATCAAGGGAAATAAGCTAAACCAGCTTGTGTGGGACCCACAATGGGTAAAACTGGTGTGGATAAGCTTATGGAACTTGAATAAGCTGGAAAAAACTAAGTGAGACCCCAGAATAAGCAATAAGCTACAAATTAAGCTCTTGAAAACTTGTGTTGAAACTGAAAATGGGGACAGATTATGTGGCTTAATCTAGGTGGGTCCCAGTGGTATCCAGGTCAACCCAATGGTCAAAAACCCAACCCTGGTAGGAGGGGGTGGAAATGAGCAATAATGGTGGCCTTGGGCCCACTGAGGTGGTCAGAACACCACCACAAAGTGGTGGTGGTGGGTGTGCAGCTGCTGAGACAGAGCAGATGTGTGCCCTGCAAGTCACTTTGTGGCTTTGTGGGGCCCACAAGTAAAATCACAAAAATCTAAAAACTATGGACTTTCAAAGATGAACTGGTAGAGATCAAATAACAATAAGATTCAAGCCATGAGAGCAACTACAAAAATCAAAATAATTCCTTGAAGTTTAGTAAAAATCTGCAATGCATACTTTTGACTTTTCATGTAACTTAGCTATGTTGACTTTGGCCAATTTTTGATGATCAAATCTTACTGAGATGGATGTAATAAGCTACAATGAGACTTAACTAAGCTAAATTAAACACTTTTATATTGAAATGAGTGGTATTTGGTAGAGCAAAACCCAACAGTTAACTGTGGGGTGGAATTAGTGATGATCTTGACTTTCAACTAAACATGTGCCAAATTTGTAACTTGCAAGACCTAATTAAACCTATAGTGACATGTTCCAAATGAAATCAACAACACAAAACTCCCTAAGCACAGTGAACAGGTCTGAGCCAAACACTCCCTTATGGGACTGTTTTGAGGATTTTCCAAGTTTATGGTTGTTTCAAATCATGAATTTGATTTCTGATGTTGTATTGTAACAAAATAAACTTGAATGAGCACAAAGAATACCATACACCACAGCTTAACTCATTAGTGACCTAAATGTAACTATGGCAGTTCAATTTAGCAAAGTGCATAAATCATAAACAAACTCCAAACTAAACTATCTAAAACTTAAATCTAACTATATTAAGCCTAATAATCATAAAAGAAGCATAATAAACAGGTTCTAAGCCAAACTACAATAACTTGATATGGATGAAGTTGAAACTTACAAGCAGTCCAAGTGGTTAATTGAGAGCCAAGGTATACCAATCACACCCTAAGCTTTCCACAAAGCCTCTAAACCATACCAAGCCAGTATCAACCATAAACCATGCCCCAATCTTCTCACACAGTGATTTTTTTTATTTTCACAATATTTATTTGTATTTTTGAGTATTTTTTTGTTTTTGATCTAAAAGTGATTCTAATACTAATTGAGCTTATAAAAGCTCATAAATGACTAATGTTAAACTTCTGATACAATGAAAAACAACTTTCAATAACATTAAAGTTAAAATGAGATTTTGCTAGAAAATAAGCATAAACTGAATTCTTGCTTGCAACTGAAATTAACAACTGAAACAGGTTTAGAATACAATGAAAACATTAACAATACACTTTGGAATTTAAAAAGTTCACTGGAAAAGTAAATTACACAAAAAACGATTTATCTAAACTACAACTACACTAATCTACTCTTAGTTAACTACTACCCTTCTTGCTTCCTTTTTCTTCACTTTTATAGACTGAGAGGGTGTCCTTTCTCTTTCCCACTTCTTTTCTGAGCCCTAGGATGAGTAGAATCGATCCTGTCCCTTAATTTAGTTTTGGCGGGAAAATGCCAATTTGGCAGTTGTGGAGTTTGGTGAGACATTTAATACTGAGGAGGGGGGTTGTGAGGGTTGGTGAAGTTATTAATGAATTTGGTGAGGGTTGGTGAGTGATTGGAGAGGAGGGGGGAGCAAGAACCTGAAGATTAGGGGGGAAGGTTAAGGACGATGAACAGTAACTGGGTTTTGGGGGTGTTGACTGGTCAAAGACCAGGGGTGGGATTAGTTTAGGAAGGTGGGCTGGGTTTGTAAGTTGGGCTTGGGATAAGGTTACTGGATCAGGCCAAAGGGTGGCTGTTTTGGTAGTAATATTACAAAAAGGGTGCATTTGGTTAAGTAGCCATCACAAGGACCAATTTCGTCATTAACTGAAAATGAAGGGTATATTCTGCCAATTTCACAAACTTGTTCCAAGGGTATATTTTTGCCATATATGAATAGTACAAAAACCACAAATAAAATTTTCCATTTAAAAAAATACCCGGGGACTATTTCTGCCAAATTTGAAACTTTAAGGACCAATTTTGTAAATTCCTCAAACTTTTCATCCAGGGACCTATTTTGATAACTTTTGATTTCCCAAGGTCCAAGAATGATTTTTCTTTCAAAAATATCCCACCAGGGACCAATTCTGCCATTTTCTGAAACTCCAGGGATCTTTTATGCCAATTTGGATTTTTAGGGACTAAACATGTAATTTTCTCAAACTTTTTACCCAAAGTCTAAATTTGATAGTTTTTGACTTTTAAAAACTTTGGGTTGACTTTTCTTTCATTTAAAACCTTCAGGGACTAGTTTTGTCAATATTTGAAACTTGAGGGACTGAAACTGCCAATTGTGCAAACTTTGTTCGTTTTTCATTTGTTTTTAAACGTTTTGCATCTAAAACATATAAAACACACTTTTGAGATAATTTCAGTATTTTGATGCATTATTGGGTGTTTTTGGATGTTTTGGCAGTTCATATAGGACAAAAATGATGAGTATTTACACACTCATCAGTAGCTTAATAAAAACTAATTAAACTATTTAAAGTACTAATATTAATTAATTATTGATTAAACTATTATTAATTATAAATAATACTAAATGACAAAGGAAAAATCTAAGAAAATTCCTATAAATACTTTAATATGTTAGGAATCTAAGAAAAATATAAAATCATATAAGTACTTAACAAGAATTTAAAAAGAAAAATTAAAAACCTAAATTACATTAAATAGAAGCTATCACTAAAAATTAAATTGATGATTTTTGGATTTTTCTTTTTGAAAACTGATAAACAACTAAAACAAGTAACTTTTGTGAAAACAATAATTTTGGAACTTAAAAATGAGCTATGTGCAAGCTGATAAGTTCATCAGTGAGCTTATTGAGACTTGAAATGAGTTTTTGGCTTGGATAAGCTTACAATAAGCTCACAAGCTGGAACCAAGGGACAAAATAAGCTGAGACAAGGAAAGGGAACTAAGAACAAGCTAGAACAACCTGGGTATCCCATTGAATAAGCCACATAGTCCAAATAACCAACTCCTAAACTTACTCAGAAAAAGGCAAGCCTGCAACTATCTTGCAGGCCACTGTTTGCTTATCAGATAAGCTCAAAAGACCAAATCAAGCATGGAATTAACAAGGTTGATAACTGAGGTAGCCAAAAATCGAAATAGCTTAAAGTGGAACCCACTGAGAAGCTTAAAAAGGGCTTATGAAAGGCACTCACTTACACTGATGGATCAGTGTAAGTGTTTCAGTGGTATGATTTTGGAGACAAAAATTAAGTGGGTAAATAAGCTTGAAATGAGACAATGAGCACATGAATGAAGAGTGTATGCAACATGCTATCCAAATTAATCAAAATCTCAGGTTAATATCAACTAATGAACAAGCTAGATGCAACTGAAAAGTTGCTTGTGAGATAGAGTAACTGGGTGCAGGGCATCTACATGCTCAGAAGACCAATATTAAGCCACCAAAAGCTAACCAGAAAAAAATCTAAAAATTAAGACAAAATTATTCTAAAATACACAAGCTGACAAATTTTAAGTTACCACAAGCTCAAAAACTAACTCCTAGTATTGAGCTTATGAAAATGCTTGCAAGATTTGGAAAAGGGTGACATTAAGCAACTTTGACTTTTTTTAGAACATGCAATTTTGACCTTCATGAACTTAAATCCTAACCTACTGACTAACTATGCAAAATCAAGTGTAAATGGTACTAAAACAAGCTACATTAACAACTATTACATTGATATGGATGATTGTGCAACTTGATTCCTTTTAAACAGATTGAACATAAAGGTCAAAAGTAATCTTGACTTTTTTAGCTTATGACCACAAGATTTTATGCTATGACTACTCTGTTTGACCCTAATATGACCTAACTAAGATGAAAATGGTGACTACAACAAGCTCAATCACCCACATCAACCCTGATCCAAACACTCACTTATGAGTCTGTTGAGGTTTTCAAAGCAAGTGACAATCTTTTTGAGGCCAAGTTCTAATCAAAACAACTACACTAGGTTACTTAGTGCCTAATAAGCAGTTGTAAACCAAAAATAAGCAGTTAAAGTAGGCTGAGTACAGTTAAGCATTTGTAGGGAAATGATGACAGATTTAATCAGACGACAAAACAGCTTAAAGATATTTACAACTTCAAGCAAGATGGGGATGAAACATTGTACCAAGCTTGGGATAGGTATAATGATCTTTTGTACAAGTGCCCTACTCATGATCTCAACAAGCAACAAATGGTCAACATTTTTTACAAGGAGATCAACATCTCAACCCGCCAAATGCTAGATTCTCAGGGTCCAATCCCTAGCATGACTCCGGCTCAAGCTTTAAAAGCTATTGAAGACATGGTAGACCACTCTCAGAAGTGGCACGAAGGTGGAAGTAGTAGAAGCATTGCTGGAAACTCAGATAGAATTACCTTATGGGCGTGACATGAAGAAACTAAAGGAAAATGTCTATGCTATTCAAGTTGGTTGCGAAGTTTGTGAAGGACCCCACTTGTCTAAAGATTGCCCTTTAAATGAGGGCGATGGTAAAACTGATGAAGTAAAATATGGGGAAGGTAGACCATTCCAAGGTAACAGGTATCGAACAGGGTCATACGGATATAATCGACAACCTTATGGAGAGAGAAGATCAAACCTCGAGGATACTATAAATAAGTACCTCGAAGATTCTAGGAAGAAACAAGAAGAGCAAGATATATGGTTGAAGAACTTTCAAGAAGCCACTAACAAAAGCCTTGCTAACCATGATGAATCTCTAAAGAATCTTGAGGCAATGATTGAGAATTTGGCTGATAGTATCCACAAGAACAAAATTATTAGAGAAAACAAGAAGTCCATTGTAGAATGCAAAGCAGTTTTCACAGAAGATGATGGAGAAAGGAACCTTTCGCAAGAAAAGAAGATCCCCTGCCAGTTACCCAAGAAAGAAGACAGCTCAGACAGCTTTGTGGTGCCCTGAAAAATCGGAGATTCTGACTTAATTGCGTTAGCTGATGTGGGATCAAGTATAGACATTATGCCATTATCTTTGTTCCTATCCCTGAAACTTACAAGCTTGAGGAAAACTAATTTGAGGATCGAAATGGCTGACACTACTAAAACGAGCCCTATCGGTATAGTAGATAATATCATCTTAAAGATCAACAAATTTTTGTTCCCTGCAGACTTTGTAGTCATTGATATGGCTAATGTTCCCAAGGAGGACCTGATTTTAGGAAGACCATTTCTCGCCACTGAACACGCTAAAATAGATGTACTCAAGAAAGAAATATCATTTGGAGTATATGATGAATGGGTTGTGTTCAATATTGTGGAAAACTAGAAGGGGAGGTTGAATAGTTTTACGTCTTTTTCGTTTTATTTGTTTTGTAAAAGTTAGCTTCTAAATATTAGACGAAAATTTCTAAACTCTTTAATGCAAAAATATAGATACTAGTTTATTAACGACTTTGTATAAACACTAATTATGTATAATGTACAATTTCAAATCTCTTTAATGCAAAAGTGTAGATAGTAGTTTATTTATGATTTTGTATAAACACTACTTATGGATAATGTTGGGAAAAAATTTATGATTTCATATATCATATATATAAGCATATATATATGTATAAGTGTTTTAATATAAGTTTATGTACTTGGTTTGTTTTTGTAAGATTAATGTTATGAATGAATTTTAGTTTGATCTTTATGTGAAATCAATATATGCACAACACACAATTATAACTATAAATGAAAAGCTAATAAGTAAGCGAGCAAAGAGAAAGAGATGGATAGATCAAACCAAGAGACAAAGGATTTATAGTGGTTCGGCTACAAGGACACCTTCCTTGCCCTACTCCACTCCCCGAGCACCGAACTCGAGAGTTTTCTTCACTAAGTCAATAACTCCCTTATGGCGGCGAAAACCGTACACACCAAAGCTTACACCGATTTACGACACTAAGCAAAATGTCGAGTTCTAATCGTAGCTAGAACCAATCTCACAACTATTTTCACACCACACCTTCTTCACACCTTTTCACTTCTTCAATACTTCTTCACACCACAAGTATCTTCACGCCTTCACAAATTCTTCACAACTTCAAGGACTAACACCTTCACAACTTCAAGGCTCTAACTTCTTCACAACTTCAAGGCTCTAACTTCTTCACAACTTCAAGGCTCTAGCGTCTTCACACCTTCTAGTCTCTAACGTCTTCACAACTTCTAGACTTCAATGTCTTCTTAAATTGGAAGTTCCAATTTCTTCACTACTAATTACTATTGCTAATATTTCCTATCACCACTACTATGAAACACTACTTCTTCACTTCAAGTTCCACTTCACACTTACAACAATTCTAGATTTTATAACACAATCTAGCTAACTAATACATACACCTTATTCACCAAAATATGAAGGATCAACAAGATGAAATAAACAAACAACTTAGATAGGAAGATGATACTAAGTTGTAATACTTCTAATAGAAGTATTCTTCTCTTTGCACTTGAGTGTTGAGGCTTGAATCACTTTGAAACAAAGATCAATGTATATAAGATCAAAGGATTTTTAGAGGAAGGAAATGGATGTTTAGATCAGAAAGTTTTTAGTGCAAAAAGGTGAGAAAAATATGTGGAATGATCCAGTATTTAAAGGGCCAGAAAATACTGTTCTGGAGCGTGCCGGTCCCCTTAATTAGGGGGCGGTCCCCTTAATGATTAAGGGGGCCGCCTAGTATAATTAAAGGGGCCGCCCTCCTGAACGTTGGATTTTCTTGTCCTTTTGTGAGGGAAATTTTTCTGGATTAGATTTGCCATTTTTGGTTGAAAATTTGAATTCATAAATTTGTAATGAACTTAACATATTCTTTTAATGCCAAAAATGTTTTGTAAAATATATAAAATATTTTGTGACATTTTATAAATATCTAGTGATTAACAAAAGTGTTCCTTTGATCTTATAATGCATTAGACACTTTGTTTATTCATACCTTAAGTGATTAGATGGTAAAGATGAGTATTTACTACTAAATACTTGTTTATGTCATAATTTTTGGTTTGATGAGTTTTCGTTTTGTGATTATCAAAACATAGAGATATCGAAAGATATGAATAACGTTTTTAGTCATTTATTTATATCAACAATCTCCCCCTTTTTGATGATTACAAAACCTAAACTCATTAAATCCAAGAATTGATTTTTAGACAAAGTATTTAGTGAGCTTATATTCACTTCTCCCCGTTTTTGTAGAATCAAAAAGGTTTAAGCCAAGCTCCCCCTTGATGTATGCTCCCCCTCGTTTGAGGGCACCAAGGGTTCGAGTATTGGAATTCTTGCAAGAAAAATATTAGAAGCACAAGCATGGCACAAGCAAACACATATATCATAGTACCAACAAATTATAAGCATGGCAAAAGATAGTTAGAAACACATATTAAGTCATTCATTAACAGAAAATGATTATGTCAACCCATAATCATTGTTACAAAGGCCATAAATATAGAATACTAAACTAAGTAGAGCATCCTAATGTGCCAACAAGGAGTGTCACCAAACTTTCTTGAATCCCAAAATGGTTGAGGAGTTTTATTTTGAAAATGAGAAACATAAGCATATAAAATGCTTGGTGGTTTAGTGGAGATAAACTTTTGGTTGCATGGATGTTGGTGAGTTTGGAGATGTGGAGCTTGTAGGTGGTGGATTTGAAGTTGGGTTTGTTGATTGAGGGTTTTGATGATGTTTAAGTGATGGTGTTTGTTGAGATCTAGTAAGAAGATACTCAATCCAAGTGAAGTGCTCATTAAATGCAATGGTTTGTTGTTGAAGGAAGATGCAACAAGGACAATTGTTAACATGCTTCTCAATTTGGTTGATGTTGTGTGGTGATGATGGTGAGCTTGATTGGGGTGGATCCAAATTGCGTTGAGCAAGATGTAATGCTAAAAGAGCACTAAGCTCATGAGCCTCTTTTAGCTCCTCAATGAACTTCAAGTGTTCGGAGGAAGGTGATGATGGTGGAACATGATAGTTGTCTTGGGTGAAGGTTTGAACATGCAACATAGGAATGGCATGTGAAGTTGTAGGATGTGGTGGTGGTACTCTTGGTGGTGGAGACATGGTTGAGATTGGGTAGTCATGAAAACATGAAATGGGTGGAAGAGGTTCTTCATGAGTGAGTGGTGTTTTTGTTGAATGAGCAACATGTGAAGTATTGATTGAGAGATTGAGATTATTGTTTTGGGATTGAGCATGCTCATCATAAGAAGAAGCATTAATGAGGGCATGAGTAGATGATAGGTTGTGGGATGAATCATTAGTGTGGGTTTGAGGTTTAGTTGGCTGTTGACTTGGAACAACATCACTTGAGTTGTGACAAGAATCAAGTTTCCTCATCCAAACGGGTTTGACGAAGATCCTTGCGGTTCTTGAAACCTTGGGTTTTTGGTTGTTGGGAGATGACATGTTTGAATGTGATGGCATTTATGATAGGAAGAAGGTATTTATAGTGTATGAAAAATGTGGTTTAGGAAGGTAAATTTGGGGGATAGTATGGGACAAAATATGTTTGTGAATTTTCAGAAGTATAGGGTGAAAATGGTCAAAAAGTGATAAAGAAAACAGTAACCCCGACCATCAGATGGCCGGTCCCCTTAATTAGGGGCCAGTCCCCTTAATCATTAAGGGGGCCGCCTTATATAAGTAAGGGGGCCGCCCATCTGGTGAATTCCAGAATGCCAGAATTGGGTTTTTGGCAGAAAATTTTCAGAAAGATTGTGTTTTTGGGTTTGGATTCAAGTAAGTTAAACTCTTTGAGGCAATATAGGATGTACTATTCATGAATGTAGAGAGTGTTATATATATATAAAAAAAAGTAAGCAATTAATTTCTAATAATTATGCAATCTACTAATTGATCAATTAAGATAGGCAACCAAGGAAGCAATAAAGCAAACTAGTTAAGTATGCAACTATATGAAGATGATAATATGTAGGCTAGAGGAAACATATTAATGAGTGCTTACAAGTAACAAGTAGGAAGATATGATTATATGGACTTCAAATCTTGTTACAAACAAGATCCATATGGGCAAACCATGATTCTCATGAAATAATTTGATTAAATTGTGAATGTCATTTCCATAAAAGTGAATGACACATGTGAGATAATCAAATATGTTTTAAATGAAACGTTTTTAGTTTTATTCAACAATGCTTTGAAATAAATTCAAGTGTGCATTAGAATAGAGTAAATTGAGTTTTGCTTCATAACATGTTAAAAAAAATCCAATCTTGATTTTGATTAAAATAAAGTTATGGTAGCTTATAGTTAAACACGTTGTTTGAAGAAGAGTGATATAAATATTTGAAAAATTATTATTCAAAGAGAGAGGTTTTAAATAATATGTTTTAATTTTGATAATCAAGAAATTGTAAGTGAAGGATTTGAAATGGAAACTCATCATACTCAAGAGAATCAATTAAGCCCATTGTCACATATAATCGTTTCTAATGGCAACTAAAGATATGGAAGAGAGATGGTGGATTCTAATGATCTTAATGCAATATAATTGAGGGGATAAAGTAAATTATCTAAACACACTAGATTAACACATGTGTATATATATATATATATATATATATATATATATATATATATATATATATATATATATATATATATATATATATATATATATATATATACACAAAGAACATCATAATATTAAGTTACTAACAAGTCTTAATTATAACATATCTATTAATGCAACTAGTAAGATCATATAGCTTAAATGGTAAGTATTCTACTATAGATCATAGAAGATTTTCAATATAAATGAAGACTAAGAAAAATGATAATAGACTTAACAACAAGAGGGTTAATTATCCTAATGTCATGTATACATATATTAGTATTAATGATTTAAAAGCATGGCAACTTATAAATTAAATCATATTAATATACTAATTAAAGCATACTTTAATATAATGTAATATTGACAAGTTTTTGAAAAGAAAACTTACCTCAGGTCCAGCTTTTCTTTAAGAGTGGGCATGAGAGTAATGGAAGACATCTTAAAAGTTTGTCCAAAACATGTCGAAGTAGCAAAGTATAATCCCAACGCAATAAAGATCAAGGAGGCTTGATCCGAAAAGCTTAATCGATCACAACAATCATCACAAATCGTGAAGACCAAGAATAGTTGTGCTTTGAAACCTTCTTCTTGAAATAGTAACGGACACACCATAAAACCAATACTCCAAAAGTGAAGAACAAAACACCGAGACAATAAACGACCGCAACAACGTCATAGGCAAATCATGTGCAGAATGTGAAACATAGTAATAGGAACCAATAGTCGTCAAAAGTAAGAGAGCAAGGTGAGCAATCCAAAACGTAATAGTCTCTTCGTTCGTTAATTACCTAAACATGATAAAGATCTTGGTACCCAGATTCTCATGGGTCCGAGTTGGTTAGTTGAGAACATCCATTGCATTTAAATGCACATGATGAGGATGTCGTCGAGAAGTACAAGAATTCATCAATGGTTTGTTTTAATCAACAAACAATGACTTTCTTGACTAGAGAATAAATAATGGGTGTAAATAATATTAGTTCTAAATTTCTCCACTAGGTTTAATAAATTTTATTTGTTTTGATACGTTTGTTAAAGGATCATTTGCGGTAAATCCTAAGCCGGTTTTATCATAAAATGATTTTTGAATGTTAAGTAAATATTTTAAAGATCTAGAGCTATTTTCAAATTTTGCGAATATTTTTGCTTTTTCATTTTCCATTTTAATTTCATGTTTATAGTCTTGACAATATTTACATTTAAGATCAATTTCAATATTGCTTTCAAGTCTAGACATTTTATCTTCTAAAATTATTTCCTTTTCAAAATTGTTTTCAATGAATATTGAAGATTTATTTTTAAGAATCATTTTTGAGTCAATGTTGCAAAAATGTTTGAAGTTGTTTTCCAATTTTGAAAATTCTAATATAAATTGATCATAGCAAAAATGTTCGGTTTCGGATTGTACCTTATTAGTAGTTGTATAATCTTCACATATTATATGTTGATCAATTCCATCGTCCATGTCGCTCCATGTTTTATTTGTAGTTTCGCTTAGATCAAGAAGCATGTAGTCCTTGCCAACAATACTTGTATTCACATTTGTTTGAATATTCTCACGATCCGTATTATCATCGTCTTCTTCGTACTTATTGTACCATGATTCATTAACACTCTTTCTTCGGATTTGACTCATGTATTCTTCGTTATTGATACCTTCAATGTTCACATTTGAACTAGTAGTACATGTGTTTATTTCAACTAAATATTTATCTATTAAATTTTCTAGAGTAACTATTTCTTGTGCAATATCAAGTTTATCATCTTTGGTTTTACATTTCTCTTAGTGAAACTTTAAAAGACATTTCCAAATATCATTTGCCGTTTTACAAAGAAATAATTTTTCATATTCAACTCTTGCTAGAATTTTGAAAATGAGTAATTTGGCTTTAGTATTTTTATCAATCTTGGTTTGAAGATTATTATATTGATTTTCAAAATCCATTTTGGTTGGTTTAATATCACTAATTGAAATGATATGTCAAAGATCAAGATCTATTGATTTCACATAATTTTCAAATTTATTTTTTCATTCAAGAAGATGATCATTTTCAAATAATGGTGGTTTTTGCGTAAATTCCCCTTCTAGATATTTTTCGAATTCCATAGATCGTTACAAGTTTTAAAATACAATATATTTTAAAAATCTTGCTAGACGTGGCTCTTGATACCAATTGTGGAAAACTATAAGGGGGGGTTGAATAGTTTTACGTCATTTTCGTTTTATTTGTTTTGTAAAAGTTAGCTTCTAAAGATTAGACGAAAATTTCTAAACTCTTTAATGAAAAAATATAGATACTAGTTTATTAACGACTTTGTATAAACACTACTTATGTATAATGTACAATTTCAAAACTCTTTAATGCAAAAGTGTAGATACTAGTTTATTTATGATTTTGTATAAACACTATTTATGGATAATGTTGGGAAAGAATTTATGATTTCATATATCATTTATATAAGCATATATATATGTATAAGTGTTTTAATATAAGTTTATGTACTTGGTTTGTTTTTGTAAGATTAATGTTATGAATGAATTTTAGTTTGATCTTTATGTGAAATCAATATATGCACAACACACAATTATAACTATAAACGAAAAGCTAATAAGTAAGCGAGCAAAGAGAGAGAGATGGAAAGATCACACCGAGAGACAAAGGATTTATAGTGGTTCGGCTACAAGGACACCTTCCTTGCCCTACTCCACTCCCCGAGCACCGAACTCGAGAGTTTTCTTCACTAAGTCAATAACCTCCCTTATGGCGGAGAAAACCGTAACCAAAGCTTACACCGATTTACGACACTAAGCAAAATGTCGAGTTCTAATCGTAGCTAGAACCAATCTCACAACTATTTTCACACCACACCTTCTTCACACCTTTTCACTTCTTCAATACTTCTTCACACCACGAGTATCTTCACGCCTTCACAAATTCTTCACAACTTCAAGGACTAACACCTTCACAACTTCAAGGCTCTAACTTCTTCACAACTTCAAGGCTCTAACTTCTTCTCAACTTCAATGCTCTAGCGTCTTGTCACAACTCGTAATTTCCGGTCATTTTCCAAACTTCGACAATCTACTATTCATCATTTACTATTCACCGATTACTATTCATCATTTTACTATTCATCGTTTTTGAGGTCAATTTGATAATCTGAGAAGCGTTCAGAAATTTTACTATTCACATGACACTATTCATTTTCGAAGAGAAAACACTATTCATGTACTTTACTCATTTCATCGTAAACTTAGTTTACGGGTATTCAAAATTCGCGTAACCGTATTGGTTCAGGAGCGAATTCATGCATTATCATTTGGAAATTTCATACAGACTAGAAGTAGTCTACATATCATCATTATGGTACTTGCATACTATCCCACTCGTAGGATAATTAAATTAATACTTTTGGTATAATTAACTTTTACGTATAATTATTTCTATCCAAACGTTAACAAACGATCAATAATGTGACTAACACGTCCGACACTCCCGACTATGATCCCAATATATTTTTATATTCATTTTTATAATATAAAAATTATAATATTAATTTACCCGGTATTTTGGAGATTTATTTTAATTATTAACGTAAGTTTACAAAAATTACGACGGTTTTCGTAGAAATTAAACAACAATTATCTAAACACTCAATAATTATACCCGACCTATTTTTATAATTTTTACAACTTTATTTTATCCCGGTTAACCCCGTTAAAATTTATTTTTAGTTAACTCGGTACCCGGTACACCTTAAAACAACTAATAAACTCATAATATTACACCACTACACCAACTATCATACATTAACCAAGTTTTCATCTTTTCTTCATTATTGCCGCCCCCCCCCCCCCCCCCCTTCCCATACCAATCACTTACAAAATTTATATGATCACTCAAGCCTCATAAATACTTATACTAACTTCTTTATATAATAATAATACATAAAAGGGTAAAACTACACTTATTTCCTCTCATTATACACTAGCTCTCAAAAATTTCATCCTCTCTTTTCTCTCTATACATATACACGGCAACAACTAGGGGAGGAGCAAGACCAAGAAATTTTCCAAGATCAAGTATCACACTAGTTTATTTAGGTTATTCTTGTAAGGTTTTGAAATACAAACATAAGAATACTAAGGTTTTTCATCATCTAATCACACCATCCTTCAAGTAAGTATAAGAAACTCATTTTTATAATTTTATCAAGTTTATACAAGATCCATATGATATATATATACTAGATCTACATGCATATGCTATTTATACCACTTTATTAACTTTTAACTTTTGAACCTTAGGAAGTGATTATTGTTAGATCTTTGTTAGATCTACTTTGTTTATTAAGTTTAGGAACCCATGACACCCTAAGAAGGTGTATGGTAGGATTAGACTAGTTTTGTGGTGATTGAAAGTGGTTTGGTTGAAGTTGGAACTAGATTAGAACTTTAGAAATGGTTTTTGAAACTATATATTGACCTACTGTCCCTATTTTTTTAAAACGTGGAAAACTCAGTAGGTGATGGTTAATTTTTGACCAAAGATTTAGAAAATACTTTCAAAAACGAAACTTTTGGCGAAAGAACGGATTAAAACGAGCTTATAACGAAGGAGATATGATTTTTGTAAATTTAACGACGAAAACTATTTTTCTGAAAACTGCATGCTGTTTGACAGTTTTCGACGGGCAAAAAGTTGTGTTAAACGTAACCTAGAGGAACCGAATTATCGAAAATATATTAATACATACTAAAACGAATCCGTGAATATAAAGAACGAGGAAAATGAGCTTAAAACGACCAAGTTATACCTGTTTTAACATCATCAAAAGTATATGTATATATATAGTCACTACTAGAAAATAATATAACTACGTACTAAATAATATATTTTCTAGATTTCTTATTCAAGGAGTTTATTTTTAACTAATGAAGTACGTACGACTCAAGGTTTATTACGCGACTATTAGACATTATTTTAAGGTTTTCATGACGAGGGATATAACACTAACATTTTTATACGATATATATTACGACAAGTTTTTATAACTCCATTTGGACTTATTTTTCCTAAGAATGGAAAGTATTTTATTTGACAATAACTAGTATTTCCAAATTACGAGTGGTATAGGTATCATGTGCATGTGCATTCATTACATCACGGCATGATCTAAATTAGATCACGATTATTCATTTAGGTTGCGGCTAGTGTTCGCGCCTCATTGTCCCGACTACTTTACCATCATTGTACCATCTTTGTACCATCATTTCGAGGTGAGTTTCATAGCCCCATTTTAATTCAATATTTTGGTTTCAAATCCCACGGGGGAGAATACATTGCATTACTTATTTTTGTGTACATGCCTAAGTATAAAATTTCATACATTGCTTAAGTTGCCTTATTTACCACGTCAGGACAAGTCTCCTTTATTATTTCATGAACCGTTAATTAAGTTCCAAGCGAGAGTGAGTGAATAGATCTATTGAGGGTGACTCCTCCATCTGTGTTTGGGTTGCTCCAACAGAATTACAGATGCATTTCATGTCTTTATTATTAGAGTGTCTGGTAAACACTCATTTGGGGCCAAGTAACGTCTAGCTTCGGGGTCATGAGCTTAAGAGCCAATGTATACTTTATTTCCGGACATCCTATTTCTTGACTTTACTTATGGCACATGTACACCAGATTTCAATTATAAACCTATGATTATTCACCAACTTTATGTTGACCGTTTTCGCAATGTATTTCTCAGGTTATTAAGGTAGCTAATGTTGCATACATTTGGAACTTCATGGAGTCGCGGAGTCGACGCGTCTCACCTTATATTTTCTGCACTTATGAAACGTTTGATCTTATTGAACTTATTTTATCTAAATTGGCAACAACTTTTGGGACCTATGTTTTATACTTTGAATATTTTGAATGAATCAAACGATGTATTTTCTAAACGACACTTTAGGTCGTTCAATATATCCTTGTTTGTGATGCTATGACAGTCACCTCCAGGTATTCCATTCCGCTGCCATTCAGGTATTTTGGGGGTGTGACAGATTGGTATCAGAGCTAAGGTTATAGCGAACTAGGATGTATCTTGGACCCTAGACTATAACCACATCATCATAGCATCTCACAATTTCATCATAGGTGCATATTCATTATACATGTTGTTTCATGCACACACTGTGCGAGTTATTTATAACCATACTCACATATATATATATATATATATATATATATATATATATATATATATATATATATATATATATATATATATATATATATATATATATATATATAGTGTTGTATTCTATGCAGTACCAATATTAGATACAGTACTTTACAGTACCATTAAAATGAATCCAGGCCATTGAATGAGTTTGATCAAAGGTTAAGATTAAAAGTGCCAAAATTGTAATTTACTAAAAGATGAGGGTTTCTTTTCCAATTAAATAAATGGCTGAAAGGGTAACATGGGAATTTTGCATTTAATTATTTTAAAAACCGTCCAGGGAAATTATCACAAAAATTATAATCTCATATCTCTTTCATCTCTTCCACTTTCACACCCTCTCTCCCAAACCTATGAAACTAACCCTAATCCTTGACTCAGCCGCCGCTGTCACTTTCACAACCGTCCCTCTCTCCAAAACCGTCCTGTTCGTGGTACCACCAACCCAAAAACCGATTTAAGGTTTTTTGATGTGCTTATTTGAATTGGTCATTAAATCTTCTATCCAACACTACCTTCAAATGTTGTAAGTTTTATTAATTTTTGATATATTTTTGGCTTAAATATATATAAAATGTATATATATTTTTTATTTTTTGTTTCAATTTATTTTCGATCTGAAAAAAAATGGTGTTCGATTTGATTATACTTTAGATCTGCAAAATATATTTTGGCTTTGTATCCGAAAAACAACTCGATTTCAAAAAGCATGATTCATGTTTCTTTTGAAGAGCTCTCAAGCTTTGGATTTTGGTATTCTGTTATGTAGCTTCTTATATGTTTAGCAAGAATGAATTTTGGTGGTTTTTATTTTGGGTCGAATGTGTTTTGTTGGTGTTTCTGCGAATCTGTGGATATGACTTGAGTTTGGATATCATTACTAGAAATCTATGAATTAATCTTTACTTTGAAAAAAAAATGTTTCTATTGAAAAACAATTTGTTTTGAAACACTATGAAAAACAAGCGAATCGTAGACATATAATATGAAAATGGGGATATGATAAAAGAGATTCACGTGGTTGCTTTGTTTGACTAATAAAACAAGAGCACTCTTTTTAACTATTTATATTTAAACTTTCATGATTTTAAAGCTTAACTTTTCTTTACGTTTTAATGGTTTTCGTTTCATTCTGTCAGTACATATTACTATGAATTAACTACAGAACTTTTGAATAAACTAATATTGATAGCCAATAACTTTGATGTTGTTTTGATGAGTATGAAGTATGCATCCATATTCTTTTCTATTAGTATGATGGTGATTCATCTTTATGAGTTATTTTAATCCATATTAATGGGTTAATGTTTGTGTACACGGTGATTCATCTTTATGAGTTATTATAATCTCATACTACGTATCTTTTTCATCTCTTTCACAAAAAAATATATAATATGTACATGGTTAAGTGCTATAGTTTTGGTTGTCTTATTGGAGCATATATGTTATCTACTTTTTATGTTAAAAAAATTAGTTGACATAAATATAATCATGTATGTTTCCTCAATATGCAGCTAAAGAAAGATCAGGTGCCTTGCATACATGTGCACGTGCACATATGTTTTTGGAAAGTGTGCATATATGTTCTAATAAAATTGACGAGAAAGCGCAACGTGGACACCGCTAACATACATGTTTTTGGAAGGCGTGCACATATGTTCTAATGAATTTGATGAGAAAGCCCCGCGTGCAGATACATTCCTTGAAAGCGTGCACATATGTTCTAATTAATTTGATGAGAAAGTGAAGAGTGCACAGATATTTTTAAATGACATCCACAATTATATATAACAAGATACTTGTACATGTATTGTATTTTATTTGTTATTGAATTTTGTGTATACTATTTATATTCTTGGTTTTTTATTTAATTTTTAGATGTTTACATGTATATGTTTTTGTTTTTGGTCATAAATATCAAAGATTAAAGAATGCACATTAGAAACATATGTGCAATTGCAAAATAAGTTTGCCGTAGAAACACTTTAACACAAGAAATATATGTAAGTATACAATGTTTGAAAAAAAAACACATATGCACTTGATTTTTCTGGAAACACATGCAAAAGAAAATTGTAAAAAAAAAAAAAAAAAAAAAAAAAAAATCCGAAAATTAATGGTCTTAGAAAAACGTTTTTAACTAAAAAAAATACAAAAAAAAAAAAGTAAAAATGTGTTTTACTATTTTACCCTTTTGAATTAATTAAAAACATTTAAGAATACTAAATTCCTATTGGTTTAAACTAGTACTGTAAAGTACTGTATCTAATATTGGTACTGCAAATAACGCGCCCCTATATATATATATATATATATATATATATATATATATATATATATATATATATATATATATATATATATATATATATATATATATACATATATATATATATGTATACATATATATATATATGTATACATATATATATATATATATATATATATATATATATATATATATATATATATATATATATATATATATATATATATATATATATATATATATATATATACATTATATATAACAGGAGGCATTTGAAGAAAATGCCACCTCATTGCCCAGTCAATGCCCAGTAATTCATTTATCAGCCATGTCATCACATTAACATGCCACATAAGCAGGTTTTTTTACCATTTATTTAATTTAATTGATTTGGTGTAGCTAAAAACGGATTATGAAAAGCTTTAAAAATTTGGTCATTCGCAGGATTCGAACCTGGGTTTGTCAATTAAGAAACAGACGCTTCAACCAATGGGACAAGCCATAGGTTGAGATAAGCAATTCAAAATCAAAAGTATAATCGCTTAATCACACCATACTAAATAAAAACCTAGAGTATAAATCCCATATTATATTCTCTATTACGGTTTGTTACAAGCACAGAGAAAACATGTTCGCCTCTTTTCCCTCAAAACCCTAATGATCAATCTTTGTTACTCTATATGCATATATTGGTTTCTTTGCATTTTTGCATGTTAGGCGTCTTCTTTGCAGGTTAGTGGTCTTCTTTGAACACATGTGGAGGTCAATAACTGGTGCAGGGAAATACCTTAAAGAACAAAACCCTAACATAAAGGTTAGATTTCGTTTTTACTTTTTCACACGTAATGTCTTATGTTCGATGTTTCTCCTGTCCCATTAAAGCGTGTTTCTCTCTTATGCTTATGAATACATTCGGTTAACTAATTCAACTTTTGTTTTTTACATCAGCTTTATGGCATTGAGCCTACTGATAGTTCTATCTTATATCAATGAATATTATAGCACACATTTTATTTGAAGATTCAGGTTTCTTGAAAGTATATGCTCCTTTTGTTTAACATAGCTCAAGCTTTCTGGTATCAGATTCTAGCATCTGATATAGTGTTAATTTAGCCTCATAGATGATAATCACATGTTTTCTTGCTTTTTAATTTATTCATGTCAGTTGTGTTTGAAGATAATATACATTGTGCCAGTTTGAAGCTGCATATATGCTTGCGGCTAAGAGACATGCACTTTCGTGGAAAGTAGCTCCAAAGAGCACAAACAGAAAGACAAATTTTGCAATCTTTCTAATAAATCCAATAAAATGACAGGTGATGTTTGGATACAACAGAATCGGGGTTGGGTGGTACTGAAATACATTGAGGCTGTTCTCTTTAGTGAGTAATTCAATAGGTAGCAATTGGAGATTTATGCCTTAATATTTATTTTGAACAATAAGGTTAGAGGATATCTTAATTGATAAAACATTTCTGCCTTTAATCTACGAAATATGCAATATACCTTATTCTGTTATGAACTGATCTACTATTTATATTTTAGGTTGCTTGCTTCCCGAGAGGATCAGAATCCCAGCTGAAATATGCGAAGATGCAAGGAAATGACAAAGAGGAAAAAGAAGACGAGGATGAGCATGGTGATACGTTATGTGGAGCAGGTGGAGAAAACTACGCTTCAAATGAATTCTGGATCTGATGTGATATATGTGAGAGATGGTTCCATGGAAAGTGTGTGAAGATTACTCCTACAAGGGCTCAATACATCAAACAATACAAATGCCCTTCGTGTAGTAGCAACAAGAGAGCACGTCCATGATCTTTGAGGCTACTATTGTAAAGGTATCTTTTTAGGATGAGTTATATGGAAATAATTATCATTAGTTGTTAGACTGTAATATGGTTCTTCCATCATTTATAATTAGGACTCAATGCATGTGCACTCAATTATAACGGGCTAATGTTTGGTATTCCAAAATTTATCAGCAATTGAACTGATTCTGGGTACTCGGGTAAAATTTGTTGATGTGAGACGTTGTCTATGGTTGCGTCACCTGATGTTATGTGCTCGATTTCTTTTCATGAGGCAAGTAAGTTGTGTTCTTATGTTTTGCTTCTGTACAGGTTACCGGATAATTTTATTCATAAAATCTTTTTGGGAGACTCTTTAGGGTGGTTGGTTGCTATTTCAGTTTGAAGCATTAGCGAAAACCATGTTTTGTGCAGACCAATATTTTTCTCACACAGTTTTGATGGCAATGTTTGAAGTTTGAACTTGATTGTTTTCTTCTTTCACTTTAATGTTTCCATTAGTTTTTTAAGTTGTCGCCTCTAAACTTATGGTGATATGATTTTATATGCTCTTTTTCATAGGTTGTCATATGACAAGCTGCCGTGCCGATTTTGCTACAAGGAGTTCTGCAAAGTTAAGCAACATAATCTCTCGGGCTAGAAAAGAAGCGCGGAAACAATTAAAAAAGGTTTTTGGTGTTACAAACTGTCGATGATAAAGGTATTATTTTAACTTCTTAGCGTATAGAATTGTCCTTTATTGTTTACTGTAAAGTTTTTATATCAACTTATGCTATCAGTCATGTTTATGTTTATATAACAAGAATTTTTTATGAACTTCTCTACGCATGATTTTTAAGTTTAGTTTATTGATGGTTTTACCAAACTATTATTGCCAGTAGTTTACACTATTGGTTGTTAGTTTAGGGCAATGCAGTTTTATACGTGCTTCATTTGTTGCTGATATGAGTAATTATTTAGCAGTGTTTTGAAACCCGGGTCGACCCGGCCGGGTTAACCGGTTCGACCGGTTCCGGCCAATACTAAATACTAATTTTGTGATTGTTGTTGCCTTCTTAGGTACGCCTATACAAAAAACAGCTTTTTCGACCACTTTACATGAAAGTTATTGGCCTGCACATTCAGACACTCAAGGTGATTCGATACTTAATTTTCAGTAACATTTATTGACCGCAGTATGCAATTTCCTTCTAACTTATGTGCCTTTTGTTTTTTAATCCATGTATAGGGCCACCTTCAGAGTATACATATCATACATATCTGGGCAATTGCGAGCAGTTTTGGTAGCACTGTTGCGCTTTGTTTTGGTACAAGGATTGTTTGAAAACTTTTAATGTTTCTTCATGACAACATGCATTGTATCAAAAGTTATGAACAAAAACCAAGGGTAAATTAAACCAAATATGGTATTATTCGTGACGTAACATCTTTTCTTCACGGTGTGCTAATTGGAATGTATTTGTTTTGGTTGCAGGTAAGCCTCAAAAACAATGGAAGGAATTCCTTGATAGCAACAACACCAGCAACATTCTGGCAACACCATCACTGGTGCAAGCAACAGGGTGGTGTGTGCCCAAACAGGGCGTATCAGATGCAAATTACAGTCAAATCTAGACTATGTATGCAGTCAAGGTCTTGATTGCTGCCCTCTTCAACCGGGTGGTGCCGGTCGAACCAACCTACTGAACCACACAATTATGAGAAGTGAATCAAGGTTGAGTTTAGCTTTTGCTATATAAATACATAAATAATTTATGCTGTAAAAAGTAACAATGCAGGGGTCATGGCTCCACTGTTCACATTTTCAAAAGACATAATAGAACTATAGTTTGCCACAAACCATTTAGGTATGTAGACAAGTTCAATAGGTCGGGCTGGATTTAATTACGGGACATATTGGGTTATTTTGACGTTGATCTAAATGGGATCGGTTTGGTTGATCCCAAACATTTTTTGTTCATTTTTTTTCTTTATTCACAAATTTTTTGGGTTTCAGATATGAACATAACTCGAATAGCCCATTCGCATATAACATTTTCGAAAGCATACCATGATAGAAACAAATATAAAGGTGTCGTCTTATGTCAGGTCATTTTCTTTTAATGAATACCATGAAGAAGAATTCAAATGATCAAGAAAAAGGACGGATAGTTAATGTGTCATCATAGGATCTAAGGCTCATCGAATTACATACAACAAAGGAATAAACTTTGACAAAATAAATGATGCATCAAGGTACACAACTGAAGTTCATTGCGCATGTTCACATCATCAGGACATAGGTAAATGCATCGTTTAGTGCATATCCTTAACTTACTTATTCTGTTCTACTGCTCAGTTACAGCTCCATATAAGCCTAAGGACAGTCAAATCTGGCCAACATACTGCACGCCAATGAGTTAACAAGGCAATTTAAGCTACTTTTTAATTGAATACGTTATATTATCAGCATATTGCTATTTACTGTCAAATATCTTAAATATCGATCCATAACCAAAACCAATACCATTAGTACATTGATATGCATACTTTATGCTAAAATAGGATAGTTAAGCTGAAAAAAAAAACACAAAACGGTGTCGTTTAGGATATATTTATGCCAAATCGATAAATGTGTGTAAATGTTTATTATACATATATGCATATTATCACAAATTCACCCATTTCATTTTATAAAACAGTAAGTTGCTTTGAGAGCTTCTAAAGTGAGGTGTATTAGGCGCACTTAACACGTATATGAGGTTGTTGTAGAATTGAGATATGTTAGAATCAGCCTACTATAGAGTTAAGAATAGGGTGTGCTTGGATCAAACTACTATTGTTAAGAAGAAGATGTGTTTGTATCAGGTAATTACATTAGTGAGGAGTGTGATTGGCTCAGCCAGCTGCAGAAATTAAGTGTGTTCAAATTATGCTACTGCGTCAATAAGGTGTGTCAGGTTTAGTCTGCTGTAGAAAGAGCATGAGTTTGGATGAGGTTATAATGTGAATGAGGAGTGTTTGGTTCAGGTTATAATAGCAACAAGAAGTGTTTAAAGTGGACATAAAATGTCTTTCTTAGGTGTAAGTATAGTACATCAGGTGGATATAGAAAACCATTTTTTTTAAGACTAAAATGTATTATATAAGGTAGATTGGTATAGGAAAGAAGAGTGTTTGGAAAAGAAATATAAAAAATGAAAATAATAATTTATCAGGTCACCGCACAATGAAGGGGTGTTTGGATCAGAAAAATTGCAAACTTTTGGAGCAGCCCAAGTCATTGATGAAACAGGAAGCATTATGCCCCTGGTGTCCCAATTGTTCTTGTGGGGACAAAGCTTAGTGAGTTATTCGGTCATAAAATGTAGTTATAATCCAGTTGTGCTTCAAATGTAGTTATAATCTAACATATTTGATCTCTTAATGGATTGTAGATAGCAGTTCTTTGTAGAGCATCCTGGTGCAACTCTCATTACCACTACTATGTAATAGAATATATAATGTGAAAGTCTTGGTAATTTATATGTAAAAACCCATGTATGATGATTTTGATATCTGGAATTGATATTTGTGGCGGTCACTAATTACTGACTATGAATTTTAAGTATATTGAGTAAATATATTGTACTTGAATGTTATTTATAATTTTATATGTTAACGAATCGATTATTTAATCGCGCGTGTCTCACTTACCATCAATGTTGGACGATGTGTTTTAGTTTTGAATTCAGTTTAATGACGCTTTTGATTCAACACTTGTGCAATGAAAAGGGTGACATAACCTACGCGATATGTTATCAGGTATGTTATCATTAATCAAATTTTTTAAGCTGAGAATTTTCCACACGCCCTATACAACCTATATCACACTATCTTACAAATGTCTCCAACGGGACTTGAAATCGCAACCTCTTGCTTGATGGGTACAATTACGTACCACTAGGCCAAAAGCATTGGGCTGATCACATTTTTCTAATCGCAATTGTAAATTAATGCTCAGGTAAAATGTAAATCTTTGAATAGCACTATTTATAAGGTTTTATGAGCTGAATATAAACTTTGACTTCTTTCAACGCATTTTATTAGATTCCCATATAACTATATGTTTTACTTGACCCGATTGAGGTAAAACATAACCTTTTTTTTGGAACAGCAGTTAAAACATAACCTATACTGATTTCATTAGTAAATGGGACGAAAGTGCCACTTATAACACAGATTACCAAAAGTTGGCTAAAAAGTAATTTTGAACACAGGGAAGACGTTGTTCTGGAAAATGTCTAAGAAATATCTGATTACGTTAAGTGGCCTTGTGGAACTTGAAAGTTGCACAAAACAAACTATAGATGCCAGTAAATATAACTGACAGTAGGATAACCTTTCAACTGACACCAACACTGGGAGATACATATTATGTGGATATTGTTCCCTTAGTTACAGTTTGGCCTCTGCGGGTTTCCTCTGCTATGATATGAAACTCATTCACGAGAGATAAACCCATAGGATAGACCTACATATGAATAATTTGTAATAATGCAATTACTTTGTCTGAGACTACGCACCAAACCCCTAAACCTCTCATGTTCTTTATACAGTTCTAGGATTAAACATGCTTTTGCAAGAATTTTCTGAATTATAAACTCTTGATAAAAGCAATTTAATAGGATCCAAGTTAATGTGGTTTTCGTATGAATAGTTTGTAAATGCTTATTTAATAGCTCCTGTTAGCTGTTAGTTGTTACTCTAACTCCACACACCAATCCAGGGCTGTTAACCGTGCTGGTGCAAAATGAGGTTGGTGGATTATTGCAGGTCAAAATTCAGTTTCGAAATTACCATTCACTAATTTTTTGACTACAGAATCCTTAAAATTCAAAGACGTTACCTCAAAAAAGGATAGAAGAGTACACGATAATTCACTCTATTGCATTCCATTCCTTAACTCAGAAATAGCTTAAGCAAATTTGAAACAAGCAAATTGAAAAGCTTAGAATAACCATATGGTTTGGATTTAAATTAATGAAGTAACGCCAAAATTTACCCGTCAGGTGACTACCAAATTAGTCAACACATCATCCAATCATTTCTTTAACAAATCTGGACCTTAGGGATGTACATGTACCAGTTTCGTTTGAAAATGTAAGTCGTTCTGTATTATGATCTCGACCGAATGTTTACCTTAATTAGTTATGGCAGTTTGTATAACAGTGAGAATGCAGTAGGTGTATGACCATATAATTTCTTGTCATTTCATTGTTACATGGTTTTAATCATTTGAAAAATGAATTGGACGTCATTATCATCCAACATACCAAGTTAGTAATTCTAAAAAATGTCATTAGGAAAATATTATGCCTCATCTGTTTGACTATTTCAGCCTATGGCCTACTATTATCACTCAAGTCCAGTAATAAATTTAATAAAACGGTTTCATCATCGGTTGCCAATTTTAACCAACTACTGTCACTCATATCCAGGTCTCTCCTTTATTGCTCGAACACACTTCAAATCATAAATTAGGTAATTTTCATACTTTAATCTACTTTTTAATGGATTCATTTTAATTTTTATCTATACGCATTTAGCTCCATATGGTTTTAAATCAATAGGCTCGATAAAATGGAAAATTAAAAAATTAATATATAAGTTTTAGTTGTCATGTGTTGAAGATTTGAAACTATAAGTAGCCCTTTTGTGATGCAAGTAAATATATAAGCACTTCGAATAAGTCATCGGAAACACCCTCAAAATACTTATATGATGTTTAGAACGCAATAGACATCTTCAACTTTTATTTTAACCACAAGGGGTGACCTAGCGTAAGAACACCAGCCTTCCAAAGAGGAGGTCAAGGGTTCGAATCCAACGGGGAGAAAATTAATCCCCTTGTGGCCACGGAGGTTCACCTGCGCTGACTCCGGGCTATCCAAAAGGGTAGTCGCCATGGGATTAGTCGGCTCGCAATGTCGATTCGGAAACCCATGTTAACAAAAAAAAAACACAATAGACATATATATAAAAACATGTACGAAGTTTAGCTTTCTCAAAATAATATTGAAGGCCAAAATACAAACATAAACATGACACATTTTATTTGCGATTATTAATCCGAATGCAATATCGGGTGTTCAGTAGCTCTAATTAATGACCTTGCCCAATTACATTGACAGGTGAATAGTCCTCTTTCAAGGTTTGTGTCGACGTCGCTGGCTCAAGGGTCAAGAGAAGAAAGGGTTTGAAGATTGTTGTCATAGAGATGCTAAATACACAAATTCAAAGACACATGTTGTGTATAAAAAAACTTTATTTCGCATTGGAACTAAAAGCATGTACTTTGAAATGGTGGATAATTTATTAAGTTTTATTTTTTCTTATCGGATTACCATTCATTTCTTTTTGTTCTTTATTCAATGAAAAAATATTTTACGATGTTCGTAATTCATTAACCAGCTTAATTTATTCCTTGGACACTATTCCAGCTATTTTTTACCGATTTAAGATCATTTGAGGACCAAACTTTTTTTACATAACAAGGGAATAATCTCCACCTCTATCTTTATTTAATCTAATGTATGAGATTAATCCCAACAATTTAAAAAACCCACTTTCATCATTTTTTTTCAAACATTAATATCTTTCAAACCGTTAATCGTTAAGCCAAAAAAAAATATACCGTTACGACGAGCATTTAATTATCTTTCTATAGATATGTTGACAGTGGAATTTCCAGTGATACACATGTTGTTGATGGCAATGGAGAGATTCCAAAGAATAAATGCATGGTTGGTGGAACTTCCAGTGATTTACATGCTATTGATGTCAATGGGGAGAGTCCAAAGAATAAATGCATGGTTGGCACAAGTTCCAGTAATATACATGCTGTTAATGGCAACAACGAGGGTCAGGATAATGGATGGTTAGAGATATTGGGAGATCCTTTGGTGGCTACTCAGAGGTCTGAAGTTAAGGAGATATGCAGTAACATAGATGTCGAGAGACCTGAGGAACTTAATGTGGCTGTAAATTCTCAGTTCCTAATAACTGTGATACAGTTAATAATGGAAGCAATGATGATTATGGAGATTGGATGATTCGTTGGGACGAATACTATCAAAGGCACTATTGTTACAACCATAGAACACAAGAGTATACATGGGACCCACCTCCAGGCATGGAAAACCAAGATTTTGTTTATGTATCAAACGAACGGAAAAGGTTGGTTACAACCGTAGATTTTGTTTATGGAGATTTGATGATTCAGTTGGTAAAGCGGGCCGAAAAGGTTGGTTACAAGGCTATTGTCCTTACTATTGATACCCCGAGCCTCAATTGAACGAAATCTGATATTAAAAACAGGTAAACCGTAGATTTTGACGAACAAGCTCAACGCTTTTGCTAAAAGTTTTTGGAGTGCTTAAATTTGTAATTTTACACTCTTTTTGCCACCAAATCTTACTTTGAAGAAATTTGCTGAATTAGATCTTGGAAAGGAATCAACTTTAGTAAAATTTATTGAATTTAAATTGTGTACAAAGGGTTAAAGGGAAAAGTAGTTTTTACGCAATTTAGTGGAGCTTTCTGTATCACAGCAAAGGGTTTGACGACTTCTCTAAATAACATGTTCATTATAACGACGGGGATCATTATTTCCCTTTCTTTAAGAATTCACTTCATACCATTTTGTATATTGATTCATGTCGTCAAGGTGATTTTTATTTGTTTTGAATATAGGTTTTTTTTTTTTTTTTTTTTTTTTTTTTTTTTTTTTTTTTTTTTTTTTTATACTGAATTTCCACATCTTTAGATGAAAATATAACACAGAAAATTGGTCAAGTTAAAGACACTCATCCCACTCAAAAAACACGGATCAGGCGGGTCACATTAAGATGGATCACTGCATTTAAAAGGCATGGGTCAGATGAGTTTTTTGTATCATGTGTGCCAAATTGTATATAAACAAATTGATGGTCAAGTTAAAGACACTGGTTAGATGGCCCATCCCACTAAAAAAAACACGGGTCAGACGGGTCACTTTAAGATGGGTCACTGCAATTAAAAGACACGGTTCAGACGAGTTTTTTGTATTAGGTGTGCCAAGTTGTATATGCTATTCTAACACATTGAAATAATACATTGACATGGAGTCCAACCATCATAACACTAACAAAGGACCATACATATTGCAATACAGTGAATATTTCCTTAATAGTTTTTAGTCATGTTTCAAGTGGGCAATATTTAGCAATGAATATTTTTGTTAATAGTTCATTTTGTAGTCTCAAATTTACACGTTGTAGGTTGATATTTGTTACATGACATATAACCAATATTGTATATTTATAGAATAATATTCGTACATGACTAAATTACAATGTAAATTTTCTCTCAACAACAACAACAACAGTCCTATTATAAATATAATTTAATTATATATATACATTAATTTCCATTACCTAATACTATCCAAAGAATAATTACAAGTCATGCCCGCCCATCGGGCGGGCTTCGAAACTAGTATATATATATATATATATATATATATATATATATATATATATATATATATATATATATGATTATGTTGACCTGGTTCACAAGTGACATGTCTTCAGATACTCACCCTATTATCCTTTTATCGGATTCCAACATTGAAGATGCCTTGTCATCTTCTACTACCATTATACCACCAGTTGCGCGTATACCACCATTAGCACTATTGATTTGTTATAGGAATAAGGTTTTCTTATCATTTAACCTATACATAGAATGCCGTTTGGTAGAGTATTCAGACTTAATTTTAATGGACTTATTAGGATGCTTATTACAAGGGAGATAGTATGTTTTCTTTCCTCCACTAGTAGGACGCTTACTACTCAGGTACTACCACCACCGTCAGTTACTTATTTCACTATTGGTCGTCCCATAGTGCTTACTTCAACTTTACCTCTTGGATGCCGCGAGATAGCGCGAAAGAGGGTAGTATTCCATTCACTATTATCACCATCGCCTCTTAACTCGTCACTAGGATTTCATCGTCATCAATGTTATTCTCATCCTTTAGAATACCACCATTGTCATTTCCCTTTTCCATTTTCACTTGCCATGAATTAGATAACGCCTTGTGGATAATACCAAGATTACGGACTCAACAGGAACATCCGCAGATTCCTCAGGATTAGTTTGGAACCTACACTATTTAGAATATGGTCGATGCACAACTTCAGACACTGCTTCAGGACTATCTCGACCTTATGATGCCGTAAAACCTGATTTCACTTAGAGGGACTACAGGAAGTCTTTAGACTAGACTTATATCTTTACTAGCTTTTACTATTATCCTAGCCACGAGAGGTGTGGCATAGTTCGAAGAAACTTGTGGTATTTTGATTGTTGTACCACAGAATCACCAAGTGTTGACTCTAACGTATGGATATGGTTGTGCTATCTTTGATATCGGTCCATGTAGACCAGAAATTTCATGTGTTATATTCATGAGTTATGAATATGATGGTTTTATTACTTATAGATTCTCATGGTCTCTTATAATTTGATGAAAATAGATTTAAGCAAACCACTTCAAGAATGACGCAAGCCGCTGTTGGACAATTCACTGTCAGAACATAGCCACCACCCTCACCAAGGAACTTACTCACGTGGAATTTATGGGTTGTAATCGCCCCTCCTTTAGCGGAACTATAGACACAAAGGAATTTCTCAAATGGTTCGAAGAAATAGAAACAATATTTCAATGCGGCGACTGCCGTAAGGAAGACAAGGTTAAGTTCGCCACTTGCACTTTTCAGGATCATGCCCAGAAATGGTGGACTAAATATGTTCAGGTAGTATGAGTGGATGCTGCTTACTCACACTCTTGGGAAAAACTTAAAAGAATGACGAGTTTAAAATTTTGTGTGAAAAGCGAATTACAAGCAATTGAACATGAAACACTAAACCTTACCATGGTAGGAGATGATGTTGTCAAGTATACTGCTCATTTTTATGATTTAGCTCGACTAGGCTCTGCAATGGATGAGCCGGAAAGCAAGAAACCTGAAAGGTACATAGGAGGACTTTCTCCTGAAATTCGTATGTTGGTCATCTCATTGGAACCCGATACCATGCCTAAAGCTATCAGAATGGCAATCGAAGCAAAGGAACGCATAGCTCACACCAAGATTTTAGGAGGCAATGGTAGCAACAAGAGAAAGTGGGTCGGTAATCTAGATGCTAATGCTTCTCAACAACCATTTAAGATACCACAAGTGGTGGAGACCTGTGCTGCTGGGTCAAGCCAAAAGAAAAGATATGTGGGTAAATTACCCGAGTGCAACAAGTGTCAGTTTCATCACAAAGGATATTGCCCCTCTCAATGTAAAAACTGCCAAAAGCTCGGACATGAAGCCAAGGATTGCAAGGCTCCCACCCTCGCAAAGCATCAGAAACTCACGGTAACCTGCCGCGAGTGTGGAGTAGTGGGACACTTCAGGAGTGAATGCCCGGAGTTGGGAAACCAGAATTGGAAGAAGAAGTTTATGTTTTAATTATATAAACCGTAGTTTGAGCCCTCTAAGGTTGTACTTTTCTTTTGGTACTTTCCATAAGTACGTTGGTGTAACCTAGTTGTATTAAGCACTTTCCTATCTAATGTAATGACTATCTTTTGTTATCTATGTGATAATCGTAACCTTCGTTTATTCCATTTTCTATTGCAATTGTGCAATTTTCAATCGTTTCGCAACATTATGTCACTGTCTTACTAGAGATTAGGCCGATTTCGTTTTTAACGGATTAGTAGACTATTACCATTCCATAAGATTCACCCATGTATCCAATAAACCATTTAACGAATTTTATCTCAAGCTATTTTACTACCAAATGGGGAAATTGTTTTACGGAATTATTAAAAGAAACTATTTTATTACCACCCTATAAATTGATTTTTCCGTCATTGTGTCAAGTATTTACTATTAGTATACGAAACAATTTTCATATTACTTGAAAGGAAATGACTAGAATACCATTTTTCAAAACAAAACGTTGAACACCATCTAAAACTTTTGAGAAAAATAATATTATTTTGACTAAATCAAGCATCGCATCATTAGTCCTCAACTATACATAGCCTGATCACCTATGTATACTTCAGGAAGGATTATGCCATGAAGGAAATAGTTACTTTTTAAAGTATTGCTAATAACAATCTTCATTTAAAAGCGTTTTAAACAAGTAAACTCTTTCATAAATGTCTCTTTCTGACAAACTTTCTCCTGGATACTTACCTCACCTGTCACTCAGTTAGCCATTAAGATGGACTTTCCATTGGCTTCTTTAGGAGAGACTTTCCGTATCAAGTACTAGGAGGACTCCTTGATACAAGAAAAACAATGAAAGGATTACAGAACTACTAACCTAGACTAGAAGTATACACCAAGACAATTTATAACTCAACAACAATTCTAAGATGCCACGAGACCATCCGAACCACCATCTCTGACCTAGCTGTCCAATTCTATCATTCAAAGGTACTAGCTAGATTGAGTTGCAGGATCGAAAACACTGTGAAGGTACGCTAAGCAACACTACAGAAATAAACCAAGCCTCTTAACCGATACAGTAAAGCAATTCATTTAAACATGGCCTCATCTAAATACAAACTTCCCTGCAGTGAGTTTACGCCAAGAATGATTGATTCGAATTATGGATATCGATATAGATTCCCCTAAAGCGTTGTGTCCTCAAGAAATTCTAGATAACCTCACCTATACATCAAGAGAGGCATCAGGCCCAAGCATATCTCCCCAGCTTTATGTGGAAATAAAATAGACATTCATCGACATAGTATCAATGGACACCCTCATTGTGCCAACATGATGACAATTTCAATAATAAACTATTTCAGGACTTAAGTTGGTTGAATACCTAGACTTGTAGTTTTGTCGGATAATTGCCAATAGGCATTTTCCAATATCAGGAACCGAATGTTAGACACCTATGCATTTATGCGAACATTTCCTATCCTACTATTTTATCCTTGTTAGTATTTTTACTTTTAAATAAAGTTGATTTCAAAATTGTGTCCATACAAATCACATATCTCGTAGAAAATAATTTTGAATTGCCTATTTTGAATAAATACGATCCTTTTTAGCCAGTATTACTTGAACCATTATACAATGAGAAAAGTTTAAACATCAAACTTTGGTAAACAGTTTTATTCACAACATGTTTGAAAACCGCGTCACATTTCATAACTATTGAATTTTGAATCATCAAGAAAGCTAATATTTAGTATACCATTTGTTCCATTTTCTAAATTTGTTTATTCAGAAAAAGATTTCGACCAAAAACTCGAAAATCGCGAGATAAATTTTGAAAACAAATCACCATACTACATCGCTTGTGCATTTAGGGCCTTGTGATTTGACAATAAGGAATATTAGAATATGTGATGAAGAAAATTAGGAGGAACACCATAGATCGATTTCAAACGTCAGTAATGGAGACCAAGCACAATAGGCAAAGGAAAACACATGTCTTAGCACCCATTAGACCAAAACACAAGGAATCAAAGTGTTACCCATATTCTATCCTCTTCGTATAACACCCTTTTCGAAAAGTATAACGTTGTAGAATTAATCACCAGATTCATTGTAACCGTTTCAACTATTCCCAATAAAGGTGATCGAATCACCTCAAACTTCTAACAATTATTCTAAGATTTCCTTCGGAACCTCATTAAGATGTAAACACCGCCTATCATCCTCAGACCGATGGTCAGAATGAGAGAACGATTCAAACATAGGAAAGTTATACTCAGAGTATGAGTGATTGACTCTAGAAATGGTTGGACTAACCATTTACCATAAATCGGATTCTTTTACAACCATAGGTTTCGCGCGAGCATAGAGACTACATCAATTGAGGCACTTTATGGTCGAAGTACCAATTACCCATTTACAGACCGAAATCGGAAAGTTAAATTCACTGGTCTAGAACTAAACTATGGAACAACAAAGGAAATTTCACAAGTCAAGAACCAGTTACAAACAACGAGAAGCTGGTAGAGGTAGGTTGGTACATGACGCACATCATACGGATTGGGTATCCTTGAACAACAAACTAACTAGATTCACGCGAGAGAACAAACTAAGTTGAAAGCTTTTCCTTGGAGAGGCATGATACAATTTTGGTAAACACGAGAGATTGAACCTTTGGTATACTGGACCAATTAAGATTCATTTTAGAATCGACCAGCTGACATATAAGATTTGAGTTTTGGCAGAGTTCAGCAACATATATTACCCATATTACCTTATAAACCTGAAGAAGCACTGATCATCTATTGACGAACCAAACTCGGAAATATCCTAACTCACTAGTCTAGTAGGCATTCATGAAATAACCAGAAATTCACTTGCAAGTCAAGAATCAATTACAAATTCTATAAGTTGTAAGCCATTAAAACTTCAAGTTGGTAGCCAGATCATGTTGAAGGTTCTGCCTAGAAAAAGGCATGATTTTATTCGGAAAAATTTGGAAAGTTAAAACCCGATATACACTGGACCACGTAATATTTCAGACAGAGTAGGCCTAGTGGCCGTCAGACTTGAGCCTTGTTAGAGAACAACCGGATTACAGAACCATGTTTCACCTATTCAAATCCTAGGAAATGACTTCCAGATTAGTCACTCATAATCCCATTTGGAAAGGAATCCAACCCAAAGACAAACGTAAACTTGGTAAGAACCAATAGAAATCATGGACTGTTAGGTCGAACGATGAAGCAGAGTCGAATTCCTATCATGAAAGTTCGCCGGAGCTCTCAAATATTATCACCTTTTCACCAATACCACTCCAGAGACCAACACAAACTGATCTTCGGGACAAAGTTCCTGTTAGAGGGGAATACTGTCACAACTCGTAATTTCTGGTCATTTTCCAAACTTCGACAATCTACTATTCATCATTTACTATTCCCCAATTACTATTCATCATTTTACTATTCATCGTTTTTTAGGTCAATTTGATATTCTGAGAAGCGTTCAGAAATTTTACTATTCACATGACACTATTCATTTCCGAAGAGAAAACACTATTCATGTACTTTACTCATTTCATCGTAAACTTAGTTTACGGGTATTCAAAATTCGCGTAACCGTATTGGTTCAGGAGCGAATTCATGCATTATCATTTGGACATTTCATACAGACTAGAAGTAGTCTACATATCATCATTATGTCACTTGCATACTATCCCACTCGTAGGATAATTAAATTAATACTTTTGGTATAATTAACTTTTACGTATAATTATTTCTATCTAAACGTTAACAAACGATCAATAATGTGACTAACACGTCCGACACTCCCGACTATGATCCCAATATACTTTTATATTCATTTTTATAATATAAAAATTATAATATTAATTTACCCGGTATTTTGGAGATTTATTTTAATTATTAACGTAAGTTTACAAAAATTACGACGGTTTTCGTAGAAATTAAACAACAATTATCTAAACACTCAATAATTATACCCGACCTATTTTTATAATTTTTACAACTTTATTTTATCCCGGTTAACCCCGTTAAAATTTATTTTTAGTTAACTCGGTACCCGGTACACCTTAAAACAACTAATAAACTCATAATATTACACCACTACACCAACTATCCTACTTTAACCAAGTTTTCATCTTTTCTTCATTATTGCCACCCCCCCCCCCCCCCCCCCCTTCCCATACCAATCACTTACAAAATTTATATGATCACTCAAGCCTCATAAATACTTATACTAACTTCTTTATATAATAATAATACATAAAAGGGTAAAACTACACTTATTTCCTCTCATTATACACTAGCTCTCAAAAATTTCATCCTCTCTTTTCTCTCTATACATATACACGGCAACAACTAGGGGAGGAGCAAGACCAAGAAATTTTCCAAGATCAAGTATCACACTAGTTTATTTAGGTTATTCTTGTAAGGTTTTGAAAATACAAACTTAAGAATACTAAGGTTTTTCATCATCTAATCACACCATCCTTCAAGTAAGTATAAGAAACTCATTTTTATAATTTTATCAAGTTTATACAAGATCCATATGATATATATATATACTAGATCTACATGCATATGCTATTTATACCACTTTATTTTATAAACTTTTAACTTTTGAACCTTAGGAAGTGATTATTGTTAGATCTTTGTTAGATCTACTTTGTTTATGAAGTTTAGGAACCCATGACACCCTAAGAAGGTGTATGGTAGGATTAGACTAGTTTTGTGGTGATTGAAAGTGGTTTGGTTGAAGTTGGAACTAGATTAGAACTTTAGAAATGGTTTTTGAAACTATATATTGACCTACTGTCCCTATTTTTTTAAAACGTGGAAAACTCAGTAGGTGATGGTTAATTTTTGACCAAAGATTTAGAAAATACTTTCAAGAACGAAACTTTTGGCGAAAGAACAGATTAAAACGAGCTTATAACGAAGGAGATATGATTTTTGTAAATTTAACGACGAAAACTATTTTTCTGAAAACTGCATGCTGTTTGACAGTTTTCGACGGGCAAAAAGTTGTGTTAAACGTAACCTAGAGGAACCGAATTATCGAAAATATATTAATACATACTAAAACGAATCCGTGAATATAAAGAACGAGGAAAATGAGCTTAAAACGACCAAGTTATACCTGTTTTAACATCATCAAAACTATATATATATATATATATATATATATATATATATATATATATATATATATATATATATATATATATATATATATAGTCACTACTAGAAAATAATATAACTACGTACTAAATAATATATTTTCTAGATTTCTTATTCAAGGAGTTTATTTTTAACTAATGAAGTACGTACGACTCAAGGTTTATTACGCGACTATTAGACATTATTTTAAGGTTTTCATGACGAGGGATATAACACTAACATTTTTATACGATATATATTACGACAAGTTTTTATAACTCCATTTGGACTTATTTTTCCTAAGAATGGAAAGTATTTTATTTGACAATAACTAGTATTTCCAAATTACGAGTGGTATAGGTATCATGTGCATGTGCATTCATTACATCACGGCATGATCTAAATTAGATCACGATTATTCATTTAGGTTGCGGCTAGTGTTCGCGCCTCATTGTCCCGACTACTTTACCATCATTGTACCATCATTTCGAGGTGAGTTTCATAGCCCCGTTTTAATTCAATATTTTGATTTCAAATCCCACGGGGGAGAATACATTGCATTACTTATTTTTGTGTACATGCCTAAGTATAAAATTTCATACATTGATTAAGTTGCCTTATTTACCACGTCAGGACAAGTCCCCTTTATTATTTCATGAACCGTTAATTAAGTTCCAAGTGAGAGTGAGTGAATAGATCTATTGAGGGTGACTCCTCTATCTATGTTTGGGTTGCTCCAACAGAATTACAAATGCATTTCATGTCTTTATTATTAGAGTGTCTGGTAAACACTCATTTGGGGCCAAGTAACGTCTAACTTCGGGGTCATGAGCTTAAGAGCCAATGTATACTTTATTTCCGGACATCCTATTTCTTGACTTTACTTATGGCACATGTACACCAGATTTCAATTATAAACCTATGATTATTCACCAACTTTATGTTGACCGTTTTCGCAATGTATTTCTCAGGTTATTAAGGTAGCTAATGTTGCATACATTTGGAACTTCATGGAGTCGCGGAGTCGACGCGTCTCACCTTATATTTTCTGCACTTATGAAACGTTTGATATTGTTGAACTTATTTTATCTAAATTGGCAACAACTTTTGGGACCTATGTTTTATACTCTGAATATTTTGAATGAATCAAACGATGTATTTTCTAAACGACACTTTAGGTCGTTCAATATATCCTTGTTTGTGATGCTATGACAGTCACCCCCAGGTATTCCATTCCGCTGCCATTCAGGTATTTTGGGGGTGTGACACGTCTTCACACCTTCTAGTCTCTAACGTCTTCACAACTTCTAGACTTCAATGTCTTCTTAAATTGGAAGTTCCAATTTCTTCACTACTAATTACTATTGCTAATACTTCCTATCACCACTACTATGAAACACTACTTCTTCACTTCAAGTTCCACTTCACACTTATAACAATTCTAGATTTTATAACACAATCTAGCTAAATAATACATACACCTTATTCACCAAAATATGAAGGATCAACAAGATGAAATAAACAAACAACTTAGATAAGAAGATGATACTAAGTTGTAATACTTCTAATAGAAGTATTCTTCTCTTTGCACTTGAGTGTTGAGGCTTGAATCACTTTGAAACAAAGATCAATGTATATAAGATCAAAGGATTTTTAGAGGAAGAAAATGGATGTTTAGATCAGAAAGTTTTTAGTGCAAAAAGGTGAGAAAAATATGTGGAATGATCCAGTATTTAAAGGGCCAGAAAATACTGTTCTGGAGCGTGCCGGTCCCCTTAATGATTAAGGGGGCCGCCTAGTATAATTAAAGGGGCCGCCCTCCTGAACATTGGATTTTCTTGTCCTTTTGTGAGGGAAATTTTTCTGGATTAGATTTGCCATTTTTGGTTGAAAATTTGAATTCATAAATTTGTAATGAACTAAACATATTATTTTAATGCCAAAAATGTTTTATAAAAGATATAAAATGTTTTGTGACATTTTATAAATATCTAGTGATTAACAAAAGTGTTCCTTTGATCTTATAATGCATTAGACACTTTGTTTATTCATACCTTAAGTGATTAGATAGTAAAGATGAGTATTTACTACTAAATACTTGTTTATGTCATAATCTTTGGTTTGATGAGTTTTCGTTTTGTGATTATCAAAACATAGAGATATCGAAAGATATGAATAACGTCTTTAGTCATTTATTTATATCAACAAATATGAACATGGTTTCCTCAATTTTACATAAGGAAGAAGCAAGTTCTTGTAAAGTTGATCTAATGGGAGAAGAGATCTCACCAATCCTCCAAATCTCTGATGATGTATTCTCTTAAACAACTCCATCGTGCTCAAAATATGAGTAAGAGGTCAACTCATATTCAGATGACGAATCACTTTGGGATGACACTGATGAAGAAGATGTAAGGTTAAAAGCGGGAGACGAGGAAGGGGGCCCAGTAAATGTTGCTGCAAAACTTCACTGTTGTAGACCATCAACAACCATGGTCAACGAATAAAAAATAACCCTTCCTACATGTGATCCCATCGTCGAACATTGTAATGGAGGAGGAATGTTTTCAATCAGAAGGTTAAAGAAGGAAGCGAAGGTTTGGTGGTGTTTCGAAGATGAGAGGCTTATCAATAAAACATGGTTTCAAGACCATTTCATGCATGCAAGGTTGAACGAAGAGGTGAATTGGATGGTTCACTTTTGTACACTAGCAATTATGACATATAGAGGAACAACCCAAGCTTGGCCCACATGTGATCCTTTCAAAGGGAAATGTGATGAAGGAAGGAGTCCCGAACTAAATCTAACCAAACGTAATGAGTGGGCATGTTTTAACGCAAACAAAAGGGATCAAGTAGGATACCTTGGTATATCGTTCGAAAATTGGATTAAGGTAAAGTTCGGTGAAAGACAATTAAACAAACAAGTAGAGATACAATATCGTAACGAATGGGTCAAAGCTAACTTCTTAGTTGAAGATCTGTATAGCATGACACCACGTATCACTCCCAATGTTTGGGACCATTCACCAACCCCGTGGAACAAGAACAAGGGCAAGTATGCCCTAGAACCTACTTGAAGGTGGCAATAGTGAATCTAACTTAAAGACTCGGTAATAAACAAAAGTGCTCTTTCAGGAGACAACCCGAATTATCCTTTTCCTTTTATTTTCTCTATCTTGTTGGTTTGGTATGTTTTGTACTAATATTTTGCAGGTACTCAAGGAAGCATTGCGATGGGGAACAAATTTTTGGACTTTTACTCCAAGAAATATTCTCCAGGGCCTTGTTACGGCGTAGCTCTTCCATTGACTACGCCGTTGCACCCTCCAGGTTTCATACTGGATATATTCAGCAACTACGGCGTAGCACCCCATTTAAACTACGCCGTAGCTACCTTTTGAACCTTAAAAATGCTTTTTATTTTACAAAATATTCTTTAAACTTGTATTAGTTTTTAAATGAACTTTGTGGGTGTGTTCCCTGTAAACCCTCACGAGACTTCACTCGTCCACTTGGGACACCAAGTGGTTTAAAAGGCTTGTTGCATACGCTAAATGCAACCGTGATTCCTACGAAAGTGAGTTAGGGTTTTCTTTTTCTTTTTTTCTTTTTAGGTTTTATGCTTTTGGTAGTTGTGTGATTCCAGGGAATTGAAATATGCTCATAAGGCGTAGTTAAGGCACGTTTCTCAACATGATACTTCTATTTTCAAGAGTGAATTTCAGGGAAGTTCTCGTTGTAATTCTTCTTTTCCCCCTTATTTTTTATTTTATGTACAAAAGGGACTTTGTACAACTCAAGTAGGGGGACGGGGGTAGAATTATTTACTTGAACTTTGTTTTGCCCTTAATTTTCTAGTTTATTTTGAAAAATTATGCCACTTTTAAAACTTTTGACATGTTTTTCCAAACCTAATTAGAATGGATCTTAGCCGAGTACATTAACCCTTAATACCATGGTGAGGTTTAGCCTATTTCAGTTTCACCCTGTTTTACCCCAAATCCACCAAAAATATTAGTGTGCCGGTAGTTTGTAAACTTTAGAACTTGGCTTTTACATCATTTTGAAACCATGTACGAGTAGTGTATTGAGATTTCTTAATACATTTGGAAGAAACTTTTTAAGAAGGAAATATTTTAGGATTATCACCCAAATAACCTTTATGTGTGTATTTATCGGCTAGTCACATTGACTATTCGACCCCCGTGTTAAAACCCTTTGTTGCACTCACCTTTAGTGCAAGATACCCCTAGATATATCCTTTTGAGCCTATCCTTTCGTTTCTTATCCATATTATTGTTTCGATACACCTATACACCTTAGCCTACCGTGTAGTCTTTGTTTATGATTGGGAAGTTGCCACTTGTTCTAATTTGAGGTCCAAGCCAAGAGGTTCAAGAATCGCACCTCCGTTGAAGACTCATCATTGAAGATCATGAGGAAACCCACTATTGTACATGTATTGTTCATCCCAAGTGGGAGGACATGTTATGATTAGTGAAAAAAATATGAATTTCTGTATGTAGATATGTTAACTTTGGTGCACCCTTGTATAGCACCGTTATAAGAGCTTTGAAAGATTTAGCATCGAAGAGGACACTTCGGTCATATTTGAAGAATGAGGCTGTTGGTTCTTAATCACCAACATGAAGACCAAGTGTGGTGCCCCATCATGACGTCCTCTAATGGCACACACTTGTTACATGATCCCATTCTCGCATTTTGAAACTTGGACTTTGGATGAACGACAAGTGGTAGCAACTCAGTTATAGGCTAAGACTATTTGTTTTCTTTTTCATTTTACACCATTATTGTGCATACCATGTCTTATCCTACCCTTTAGTTATGAATCATGCTTAGGTGAGGGATTTGAGCAGTCGTTGGTGTCTTGCCCGGCGTTCCGGTCATGTACCATTGCCTTTGTCGCCCTTGACGTAGTATGTTAGTAACAACGCTACACCCAAATAGCCTTATATGTGTTCTCCCAATATTGCCTTTAAGAATTGTTTTGACCTTAGCTCTAGTGGTAGAGATTTGTGTAACTTCCAAGTCTATGATAGAATACATTCTATGAGTGTGCGTTGAGTGATCACCCCAAAATTAACACTTAGATTATGAGAGAGATGTAAGCGTTTGTTCCAATTTTGTGAGGTGTTCGGCTTTGATAAATTCTATGTAACACCCCCAAATTTGGGTTACGCAGCGGAATTAAAGCTGGGTGTTACTCGACGGCACAACCGTTATAATAATAGAAAACGGTCTCTAAATTAGCCATTTCGAAATATTTATTATTCAATTATCAGAGTTTACAAAATGAGGTCCCAGTAGTTTTATAGTTTGTCAAATAAGTTATCAAATGATAATAAAATTTTATAGCCTCCTTGGTGTATCCGAGCTCTCCCTTGCCATCCTCGTTCATTATTGACCTGAGATAAACATGCTAAAAATGTCAACACAAAGGTTGAGTGAATCCATAGTGTTTGTATAATGAATAGTTGAACACAAGTTGCATAATAGTAAAACAGTAAAGTTTGCAGTACAGTATATTGCTCTAAGTCTCATGAACTCAAACGTTAACGTGTGTGATATCATAAAATGATATAAATTACCACATCATAATGATGATGTAAGTAAGAATGCCCCCGAGTAGGAGCTTGCCAACTTCCTAGTAGTTCTCAAATAATGTGCATTTGGCTATCAATCCGGCTAGCACAAAGGCTATCTATCCGGCTAACCAAATGGGCTGTCAACCTCCAATAGATCTATTCACAATATTCGCGTTCACTCGCAAGTGATTAATGGTTCATGATATGAGGGACTTTCAGTGGCAAAAGTGTGTCTCAGGCAATATCAATCAGTATAGCATACAGAAAAATTCTTGTGTTCGGTTTGTAGCATGTATCTCCCCACAAGTTTGAAAAATGTATAAAAAGTGGGACTATGAACTCACCTCGATGTTAAGGTAGTCTGGATGGAAAACAAATGATGTTTATCGAATAAACTGCTCCGAAACGTAACCTAGGGAATGATGTCAAGTATTTGTGAGTTTAATATTCGTATTGTGAAAGTTTGCCGATGACTAAATGTTTGAGTGAGACAACATGAAGTCTCTTCAAAAATTAGTTGATGATTAAGATTTATTTATGTTTTGTTAATTGGTACCGACATGTCTCATAAAGGTTTTAGATTAATTCCCGAATTATTTCAGTGTTATAATTATATTCCCATAATAATATAGAATATTACACTTTTTACCCTGAAGTTTTAGGTATTGACAACATTTACCCCTAAACTATCATGAAATGATAATTCATACCCCCAAGCTTTATATATTTACAACTTATACCCTTCAAGTTTTATAAAATTACAATTTATACCCTGAAGTTTGGTGAAATGACGGTTTACCCCTTCAACTATAGTGAAATGACAATTTCTACCCTGAACTTTCCAATATAACACTTTCTACCATTTGACCTTAAGTTTATTTCATTTTAAGTCTGACTCATAAAACTCGTTTAGAGTTTTGACATAAAATACCCTTCATGCAAAAATAACCTTTCACCCGAAGTCCTTTTTGAACGAAAACGTACTTTTAGGTTAGGAAAAGGCACGACTTTCTACGACACTTTTACATATGTTAAAATAAGTTTACAAATATGTTTTACGTAGCTTATCAGTTTATATTTATTTCCAGCTTATTAGTTCAAAATAATTAAAAATATATGTTTATATATTACTCGACAAGGCCAAATTCAAGGGTGAATAAAGGCGAGGTGTTGAAATGTTTTTACTACGTTTTTAATCTTTTCAATAGTTTGTCACATGGTCTATCTATAGGTTCAAACTAGAGGTCGTGATTTGTTACAGTTAAGTCACAATAAATTCCTGAAGTTGGACGTTTGAAACTATTTTTAGCAAGATAAACCAAGTATTTTGTCATTTTTAGCAAGTAATAGGCCAAAAACAGGGCTCGATAAAAACGGGGCCTTTCTATGAAAATGAAAATTGTTTGTTCCAGGTTTATCTATGCCATGAGGTCTCTATTTCCACCAAGTTTCGTAATTTATCAAGCTCGTTTACTAGTCGAAATAATTAAACAAAACGGGTCGGTTGGGGCTGTTTTTATATATAACTTAAACAGAAAACAGGTCCTAGTGCCCAGCCCTTGTGGTACGTTTTTAGGACTCGTGCTCCCGAGTTTTTAAGTAAAACATCGTTCCGGACAACTTTCATGTTTTAAGTTTTTGACGAAACGGAGCAGAAAGGCCTCGTTCCGCGTGATTTACGTTGCTGTAACAGAAAGTTTTTATAGTTTTTATTCAACTTCAATTTGCTATAACTTTTGACTCGTTTACTCATTTTTGATGATTCAAATTGCTACGTTCTTTAAAAAATATTCTCTTCAACAATATGTGAGTGTCCTATAGTCTAGTGTTCTTAAAATATCTACAAGAAAAACAATAGAGGGTGTTTGTTTGCTCGACCAAAACAGAAAAAAAAAAAAAAAAAAAGAAAAGAAGAAAAGATATGTTTGTGTTGGCTTAATATTTGATTCAAGCTTATTAAAATGAAGTATTATCATGAGCTAAAGAGATTAGAAAGGCTAGGACTTACAGAAATTAATGGTGGAAAGGTTCGACTATATTGAGCTTCAACAAGAACCAAAGCTTCCCAAGCTTCAAGCTCCTATCCACTTGATCCTAACTCTTCTAAGACACTTCTAAGATCAGTAGGTGTATGAGTGAGTGAGTGGTTTGCTGTTTTGAGTGAGGGACGAGGCAAGAAGTGATGAAATGCCTTGCTATTTATAGAGGAAATGAGATAGGGTTCATTAAATGTTCAAGGGACACTTGGTGAGGGTTGTAAAGAATCCAAGGGACACAAGAAACCCTAATTCAAGATATGTTGGAGATGAGATGACCCAAGTGGTCTAGGTTCTATGCATGGAAGGTTATAGAAAGCTTGAGCACATGATGAGCTTGACACTTATGACCTAGGTTTGAAAGTTAAGAGTGACAAGTGTAGGGGAAGGGTGAAGAGTCTTACAAGAGAAGCTTGATCATGTGTAGTGTTGTAGTTAGTTCATAGTTCCATTTGAACTACATGGTTGTGATTGGATCGAAGGGTGCTTTAGGTGTATTGTACATTAGCTTTAAGATTTTGTACTTAGGCTAGGAAGTATAGTAAACTCAAGGTAGGGTTTAGTTTAAGAGAAGTGTAGTTAAAAACAAACTAGGGTTTGCTTAGGTTTAGGTTTAGGTTTAGGTCGAATTTTATGAAAAATGGAGAGATATTTCGAATGGTGCATTAGGGTGTGGTACCATGGGCTATAATGAGTTGTACTTAAGGTTTGTAAATGTAGAAAATATATTTCTAAAGTTTAGATTAGGTTAACATAAGTTTTAGGTCTTTTTAGTTAAGTTAAAGGATGTAATTATAGAATTTTAGGTTTTCATGCATGAGACACTTGTACACTAAGTTTAGAGACTTGTACATTTTAGTTTAAATATTGTAAAAATATTAAGTTTAAGTTTTGGTGCATAATGACCTTGTTTTATGTGCTTTAGAGTAGGTACACTGAGGTTTATAATGAGTTTAAGTCATTATTATACTCCTATGCATTACTGACTTGTACCTGAGCTTGAAAGACTTGTACCCTTATGTTTTGAATAAAACATGTTACTAATAGTTAGGGTTTGTGATTTTCTCACATGAAATCATAGATTTATGAAGTTAGGGTTCATATCGGGAGTTAAAGTGAAATTAGGGTTATCGTGCTTTGATATCTTGTACATTGTACTATAGAGTATTATACTTTAGGGTTTCATGGTTTATATACATAGTATTAGTATTATAATATTTTTAGGGTTTAGCGGAAACCCTAATGGGTGGAAAACATTTAATGTGAGCGTACGTTAACGAATTAACGTAAAGTGGCAAGTGTGTTGTTGTAATGTTGTATACTTGACATGTAAGGATGTTTATGTGAAATAAACATAAGTAGTTAGCGTTGGTCTACGTGGGAGCACGTTTATCCATGATGTGAGTTACGTCACATTAGTTGATTGTGGTGATGAGATAAACTGATTACGTTTTAAAAAAAATTATACGTGGAAAAATGGACAAGTATTGGTTTAATATGGATGGAAATTTTACCGGTGGTTACATTCTAGCATAGGGAGTTTTTAATTCATATTCTCTATTTTCTTGGGGGATATCTTTTTGAAAAATATTTTTATAAGGTATACTTGAGGGCAAGTAGAGTTCAAGTGGGGGGATATTTGATAACATCAAATTTACCCCAATCTAAGTGTTAATTTCCCCCTTAAAATACTCATATTTTCTACTTTTATGAAGAATATATACTCTTGTTTCTTCCTATTTTGGTTTCAGGGTAAAGATGAGTAAATGAACGAACTTAAGCGGAAATGGAAGGACTTTGGAGCAAATATGTGGAAATTATGGATTCTGCACTAACTACGACGTAGTGGTTCATCTACCTACGCCGTAGCAAGGCTTCACGAAGATTACGCCGTAGAAGCTCTCCTACCTACGGCGTAATGAAGAATTTATGAAGACTACGGTTTAGCCCAACAACAGGCTACGACGTAGAAGTCCACTAAAGAACACTACGAAGTAGGCAACTTTCCAAGCTACGACGTAGGATCTCATTTGAGGCAGTAAAGAACTGACGAGGCCAAGGAAGAAGCTACGGCGTAGCAACTTTATCTACTACGCCGTAGGATGCTTATCATCAAGACTTTACGCCCCTAACACTTGATCAAGTTACGGCGTAACACAATTTGCAAAGGTTATGACGTAACAACTCTAATACGCTACGCCGTAACATAGTCGGGGCCTAAAAATACCAACCCTAATTCCGAGTTTTTAATATCACTTCCCATCTCTTCACCACAACAACGTTTGGAAAAACTCAGGAAGGAGCGAGAACGAAGTTCTAGCCACATCCAAGTCAATTCCAAAGGAGGAATCACACACTAATCATAAGTGTTTTCATTCCTTTACTTTATATTCGATTCATACTTAGATTTGTATTAACTCAACATTGTTATGTTATTGATTTAGTTTTCCACGCATCTATTATCTATTGTTTGTTTTCTTTCATGGCGAGGCTTGGGACACTCTAGTTCCCGTAGTGATTAGCGTTGATTGTTCTCTAGATACTTGTGGAATTAACCCTAGGAAGCAAGTCGCTAGGGATGTGACTTGGTGATGGCAATATCACCAGACATGTGCGAATTAACCCTAGGACCACCTACCAATGCTAGACACTTAACGGAGTTAGAGGGGTGTAAGATCTGACCATGCCGCATTCGTTAGCCTTGTCCATGTTAGTAGAGGCACTTAATGACTCTTATGTCTTCGTACCGATGAACCCAAGGCTTTACAATAGCTTTGGATAGGACAAGGTATAAGATAGATCTTAGCGAATTTGACCATCTGACTCGAAATGAATATTGAATCCCCGAACGATATGATAGGATGCACCTGTTGGAAAACTAATCATGATCATAACAAGAGTAGTAATTAGGTTAACACTACTTCTCTTTACTGATTTCCTTCTTTTTACTTTATTGTATTGTTATTACTTTTAATTAGTTTAATTAATATTTCAACTCAAAACCCCCTTTTAAACGTGACATGACATAGATAATTTCCTCACCTTAGCTCTTGGGATGACCTCGGCTTTACCATTTGACTATACCACACATGATCGGATACACTGTCCGTTAGTGCGTAAAAGGTAGACCTTAGGTAAACGAGACTTTATAAATATTAAAACCTAGTCAGTAAAACCTGCATCAGTTGGAGGGGCAGAAATCTCCTTGAACTGGCTAGGGATACTAGGGTTAACTTGTTCGCTATCCAAATCTTCGACCACCATTCTTTTTATCACTCTCAACAACATGTTATTTGGTGTTTCAGTAACACCTGTTCGCTATCCAAATCAATCTCAAGTTCATATTTTTTGTTGCTGACTTCAGGCTCGATATGACTTTCAGGTGCATATTGCATATAGAAAGGTAAATAGTAACAAGATAGTTCAATATTAGAATCATCATTTGGTTGATAGTCAAATAAAACATATTAATATAGTTATAGAATCAAAGCGAAAGATTAAGGTAGTGGTGGAAGAACTCGGATCAGACTAAGCAGTTGCTTCAGGTGGCAACCGTACACAGTGGCAGAGCCAGAAATAATGATTACGGGGGGCATCGGGCAGTAAAATAATCTTTTAGTATTACTTGAACAAATCGGGTCGGGTTTGATTAACGGCAACAAAATTCATCTCTTCATGTAGATATCACTTAACATAGGTATATATAGTTATAAAATAGAATATGATTTGTAATTTTAACTTGTTTTAAAGAAAATAAATAGATATATTACATCCATATATCAAACACAAAATACTTACGAAAATTTAAACAAATAAATTTCCGAACAAATTTAATTAAAGTGTTTGCCACTCGGCGATCTTGTGATAAAATGCTTGTGACTACTATTACTAAAATGTGAGAGGTCTTAAGTTCAATTCTACTAGATACAAACAACCCTGGAGTAATCGATCACACCAACCTTCTAAAAAGAGAAGTCGTTACCGGTTAGTCAAACCACGTGGATTTATCCACTAAAAGGTTGGAATACATGATTAAGAGACACTCTAAAATTTCAAAATTTATCAATTGTCAAAACCCTCGATTCTTAGGGCCCTTTTGGTTTATAGCTTTTGAATTCAAGGAATGGTTTCATTCCAAAAATTAAATGTTTGATTCAAGTTTTTGGGAATCGAAGTGGCCCGGTAATGATAGATTGATTCATGGGGTATGTGGTGTCTTTTGTTAAATAATGAACCCCACATTTATATCTCACTCACAATCTATACATAAATTATTTATTAAAAAATAAAACTACCACACTCTTTTTTTAATAAATCATTTATTAATTATTAAAATAAAGTTTTTAATTAAATATTATTATTTTTCTCTTACCTCATTTTCTTTTATTCCAAACAGAATTCAAATCCGTACCCGTATCTGTTTGCCCGAATCTATACTCGCTTTATTGATATTATAATTAACTAGAATATATACACATTATATATAATTTCTTTCGTTATATTTTTTTATATACGTATCTATATTACATAACATATTTTATTCTATACATAAAAGCGTTAAGTCATTTGATACGATATTCATTTTCTTAAAATTTTTAAAAAAATGAATATATTATGGTGTTTTCCTTTATTTTTTCGGTACATTTAATTGTGACTTAATATTAATACCGCCATTTTGTCTATATAATATTTAATTGGGGATAATCGAAACCCGCGGGGAAACCCGAAAACCCTATGGATAATATTAATCGGATATCCGGCGGGTAATAGGGCGGATACGGGTTTGGATATTATAAACGGGTGCGGGTATGGGTACATTAAAACACGAACCAAACCCGACCCGTTGCCATCCCTACATTTAACATAATACATACACATATTATATATTACAGTAATAATTTGCTACTTATAAATGAAAGTTATTGTTGCTTATCCATGTGCCCAAATAACCCAATATGACTCAACCCCACTACTGTCCCACTTTCCCATCTCTTCTTCAATTTCTTTCTGATAAACCAAATCACCAGAAAATGTTTTTACTTAAATGAAATTATTTATTTTAAATTATTTATAAATTAACTACATTTATCTGTTAAGAAATGGAAGCCATGTCCCCCAATAGCGAAAAAAATCCATTTTCCTCCCAACACGTTTACTTTATCCCGTCAATGACTTTGACCACACATTTGGGGAAGATGTTGTTGACTCCAAAGGTATTTTAGCGTTGTCCCCAAAAGTGACCAACATAAACTTAGATATAAATTTTGCTAACACTTCTCATTCATTCATTAACATCACTGCACCTGCAAAAACTACCACCACACATGAAATTATCACAAAAAACTTATCTCATTCATGCAATCATTCATCTCATTCGTTTGATTTTGCATTTTTTTTGTTTACTCTTCATCCGAAACAGATTCATAAGGTAAATTGTTTATGTTATAATTTTTTAATTTTGTTTTGTTTTGTTTAGTGTGGTTTGTTTAACTTTGTTTTGTATGTTTATGTTTGTGTTTGATTTTGGTAGTAACCACAGCTATCTCGCCGGACCACAACACGAAACCACCACCACCACCACAACCATCCCAAACCACATTCAGTTTAAAGGTTTGTTTATGTGTTAATTATTTAATTTTACTTTGTTTTTTTATTTATTTATTTAAGTTATTTTGTTATTTTGTTATTTTTATGTTTGTGTTTTGATTTTGGTAGTACCGCCTCCGCCTGCAGTTTCGCCTGACCTCCGCTGCCGACCACCACAGCCGGAGCATCTCTTTAGTTTAAAGGTATGTGTGTGTGTATGTGTTTTTTTTATTATTATTTTTTTTTTTAATTTTGATTAGTTTAGTTTAGTTTAATTTGTTTAGTTTTGATTTTGTTGACTGAAGGAATGGAAATGGAGAATTAAAATTGGATTCTCTTTCCACCAAAACCATTCTTTCAAGTGTTAATTTGATGATGTTTATAGTGTAATTTGCGGCTGGTTCAGGTGTCAATTTGATGTTGTTTTGGGTGTCATTTTGCTGATGTTTTCAGTGTCATTTGTTATGTTGAGTAGTCTATATTTTTTAATGTATTGGCTTATCCAAACACCCTACTGTTACTAACCATAGTTCTTTCATAATAGTACATTAGCTAAATATAAATAGACAAGAGCCTTTGGTGAGACCGTAAATGCAGTCCAAAACGACACACGAATAATTAATGGTTGGTTGATTTTATGTATATTGAATGAATGTGCCATATGCTATATTCTCCTATTTACAATTTACAACCTACTATTAACAATTACAGTGTGCGAAAATGAAACAAGAATCATGGGGTTTTGTAAAAACAATCTGGTTATTAAACTAATTGGCATATCAATGATGATTTAATAACATTTTGAACAGTATCTGTGGAAAACTAGAAGGGGGGGTTGAATAGTTTACCCTTTGTTTGCTTTCAAGAAATTTCTTGATGTTTTTGAACATCCCCTTTGTTTGCTTGAACTCCGCCGACTCATTTGGAATATCCGAAAGTTGGAAAATGTATTCTAGATGTGGGAGCCTAGAGTTGGGCAAAGCCTAGAATTGGATGGGCTTTGTAGGTTCTCTTATCACTTAGTGGAACGAAGATGTGAGGAATGAGAGAATAGTCAAGGCACATTCCATTATCGTTAGGAGGAATGGGTGAGATTGTTCTAAAGAGGCGGGTGAGAAGCATTCCATAAGGAAGAGCGGTTGTTCCTATCAAAGGTATGTCGGTCATTCTTTTGGCGAGGTAATAGGCTAAGTTAAAAGGTTGATCGGTGGAAATGCTTTAAAGCATGTAGCTAAGACAAACATTGATGTGATCCCCGTTTCCTATGGTGCTAATTTCATTGGTTCTAAGGAGTTCTTCCCATTCCTTTAATTGGGGCTTGAGTTCATTGAATTCCATACCATATGGGTCCTAGATGACCTCATTTCCGGTTCTAGTTCTCCTAGTGTTGGTGGTCCTAATGAAGAGGTGGTCACGTAGTTCATTTTTGGACACAAGAGGGGTATCATAGGGATAGATGCGGTCAAAGAGTGTGTCAAGAGTTGAGAGGGAATGCAAGTAGGAGTAGCTGCAAGTACCATGGTTTGAGACACCTAGGATTTGAGCAAACTCCTAGAGAGTGAAGGAGTGTTATGACTACTAGCCCTAAAGTTAATAGACATGCGACCATACTCATCCTTGGAGAGGGTGACGGAAGCATATAATTCTAAAATGAACCTAGAACAAATAGGCTCGTCGATTTCTAAGAAATACTCAAAGTTGATTGTGGCAAATTTCGTGTATAGGTTTATACCTTCTAAGAAGGATGGATCAATGGTTCTACCCTTAGGGACATATCGTTTTTCTAAGGCTTTGAAGACAACAATTTGAGTTTGAGTGAGACCTTTGGTTTTGTGGTGTTTGGGTAGGTACTTGATGGTGTCCTTGTGGTCGTAGTGAGTTAGAGGAGGCATGATGATTCCTAGAAATTCAAAATTTCACATTAAAGTAAATGACTATTGTAATGTGTATGTTCTAGTGTGTGCCTATATGAAAACAATGTGGAGGTGCGGTTGACTTGACTCATTATGATGCTTAAAAATGTTTTGTAATGCAAGTGATGTTTCAATGACGTTTTCCATTTGTTTTAACAATGTGGTGAACGGTGGTAAAGTATGGTTGACGACCGAGAGTGGATATGTGAAATGAGGTGGTGATTGCTTGACAATACTTAAAGCTTGGATATCTTCTTTGTGTTCTTCACTTGCTAGAAAGTGGAAGAGACGCATTTCATAATGAAATTCACTTGAATTTTGACGACATAGACAAATATGTTAATGAGAGTATGGATATGACAATTTCCTTTTGTTTCAAAGAACAACACAAAGGTGAACATAGGTTTATGTATCATGAAAGGTGGTTTAATCTTGATAGGTTAGGTTATAGTGGGGATGACACACTTGTTTGGTTACATTGTGGAATCTTCTTGTGAAGATGACTAGGTGGAGTTATTGGTGAAGATGATATTGACTCTTGGTTTCTTTGAGGGCATGGAAGTGGTGGATGACTCGATATTGATATGACAAAGGATAACTCGGTTTCTCATTTCACATTGGTTGTTTGAGGTTCGAATGATGAAAGGTTATGAGGAATATGCTTGAAGTTTTGCTCATTTTGTGAATCTTATGGGCTGATGGTAAGTTGGAGTTGTGAGTAAAGAGGTGTTTGGTTTTGAAATTAAAAATAAAATATCCTGTAGATTTGGCGGACCAAGCGGAACCAAAAAGTGGGTTCCGCCCGTATGGTCTAAGGGTGCCGTGGGATCTGCAGGGAAAACTCAAAAGGAATTGTCTTGATTTTTGTGGTTTTATCCTAATGTTCAAAACTAAGGTTTTAGGTCTTATGAGTCCTTGACTAAGCCTAGGGATGATGAATGCTTCTCATTCAAGAGGTTTTGTGAAAACGTTGATAGAATGGTTAACGTATAAGACTTTCTTAGTTAAGATGTTCCTCAATGAACATTTTTACCAAGACGATGATGATGAATCACAATATGTGTAACACCCCCAAAATACCGCAGCGGAAGACTGTGTCATAGGGATGCTACTTCAGGGCACAAAGTACAAGATATAGAAAACGCCCTCTAAATGAGACGTTTTTGAAAAGTTACCATTCGAATAGATAAAAGTCATAGTTTACAAAACAAAGATCCCAAAGTAGAATGATACATAAGTTTTTAAAGTGTATCGAATAGTAAACGATAAAAGTGAAAGTCTCCAAAAGCATGCCCTAAGACTCTCAGCTCCACATACCTGCTATCGCCTTCCTAACCTGAGATAAACATGCTTAAAAGTGTCAACACAAAGGTTGGTGAGTTCATAGAGTTTGTCTTAGTACAGATGAAAAGCCTATAAAGAATGTTCACACAGCAAAGGCATCGTAAATCCACTCAGTTGCAAGTCCCGCCATAAGAGACTTGTAACCTGTGTGTTTACAACCCACTGCTACAATATAATATGATTAAGATATGTATAAGTTCATAACAACAGTTAAGCAATTAGTAGTGAGTCTACACTTCATCTCCGAATACCTCATGTTTGTATGTATGTCTCAATGGTTGTGTCCAGCAACTTAATCTGGGGCCATTGGAAGTCTGTATGTATGTATCCATGGTTGTGCCCAGCAACTTAATCTAGGGCCATTGGAAGTCTGTATTTATGTATCCATGGTTGTGCCCAGCAACTTAATCTAGGGCCATTGGAAGTCTGTATGTATGTATGATTGCTGGGTGCCATTTCCCAAAGTATAATAGTAAGTATGTGTGCATGTATCAATCATGTATGTATGTAATCAAGAATAATGAAATCAAGTATAATGTAATCAAGTATAATGTTATGTGAATCCGTACAAGTAAGCAAGTAGTAGCATGTATCTCCCCCAAAGAGTTGATAGAACAATTAAAAGAGTAGGGGCTATGACTCACCTCGAAGTAATAGTACAATGCAACGGAATGTTAAGGACAACAATGCACGGTTATCTGCCGCAACCTAAAATGAATGATGAATGATCTCATTTAGATCGTGAAATGATGTTATGAATGTCCATGCTCATGTTCCTATATCACTCTACTCTTTGGAAAAACACTTGTGTTATCAAAATATATAATCCAAGAATTTGGAAAAATATTGCTATTAGAAAATATAATAAGCTAGTTGTAATATATATATACTTATATATATATCGTATGTTTCCATGTTAGTGTTGAAATACTCGGGTTGTAATCTTTGAAATATCGCCTTGAAATGATGAAAATATACTTGTAATAACTAATACTTCATTAGTTATAAAGCTTGGTACTTAACATTATTTCTAGCTTATAAAAGTACTTCGTAGTTTTAGTGTCCATTTTTATTAAAAGCTGTCAACTAAAAATGGTTTTAGCCGATATTCAAACGTGAATATCTTTGTCGTTACTTGTCCGTTTTACTTGTTCTTTATGTCCACGGTTATGTCTTAGTATGTAGTAATATATTTTGGAAAGCTCGGCTCCTCCGGGTTACGTCTAAAGTCTCTTTTTGTCCAATGAAAAACGTCCAACAGCAAACATTTTCAGAAAAATACTTTTCGTCAACAATCTTGCAAAAATCATAACTTCTTCGTTGTAAACTCTTTTTAATCCGTTCTTTCGCCTACGGATTCGTTTTTGAAAGTATTTTCTAAAAATTTTGCCAAAGTTCCCTTGGTGTTTACTGATTTTCCAGATTTTCACAAAATGGGACAGCATGTCTAAAATATGTTCCAAATCAAGTTTTCAAGGTTTATAACTAATTTCTACCATCACCAAACCTCTTGTAATCACCACATAGCTAATCTAATCCTACCATACACCTTCTTAGGGTGCCATGGACTCCTAACCAAGTTATTATAGCAAGGGGATTCATAAATAAAAAGTTAGGGTTTGTATGTTCCATTTTTGACAAAATAAGTGGTGGTATAGCTAGTTGTACATGGTTTTTAGCATGGAAATCATGAAATACAAGTAAATATAAGATGTTTCATGTAAAAATAAAGTTGATAACTTACTTGATAAAATGAGATGATTAGATGATGATTATGCTTGGATTACTTGTGTTTTTCTTGATTGATTCTTGATTAGGCAAGTATAATGAACAAGTTTGGTGCTTTAGCTTTTGAAAAATGATCACTTGATCTATGATTATGGTTTGGATCGTGGGTTTGCAAAGGAGAGGAAGGAGATGAGAAACTTTTCTTTCTTACTAAAAAGTGTAAGTTATGATTTCTAGTTTTTGGTTAAAGTTTATATTTAGAGGTTTATTAGTTTAGTATTAGGAAGTTAATGCATAAGGTTAAAGGGTGTATCATGTGGCCGGTTTTCAAAGAGAAAAAAGGGGGGTAGGGGTACTTGTTATTTAATTAGGAATTTAGTGTAACGTTAAGTGTTATTACGTGTTATTCGTTAAAATCGGGTACCGGGTTTAATAGCAATAAACGTTCACGAAGTTAACCGGGATGAAATAAAGTCATAATAATGATAAAAACATATTAAAAATATGTTGGGTACATTTACTGAGTGATCGGGTGATTATTGTTTAGTTTTCACGAAAACCGTCGTTATATTCATACGCGTACGTTATAAATAAAATAAATTTCCAAAATACTGGGTAACTGAATGTTATAACTTTTATGATGTTAAAATGGATATAAAAATATGTCGGGACCATTGTGGGAATATTTAGATATATTCGTCGTGTATAAACCGGGTGTTAACGTTTACTATAAATACTTATACGTAAAAACGTTAAATGTATCAAATATATAAATTTGAAAATCCTGAGAGTGGTATAACATGAAAATGCTGTTATGATGATATGCAGACTATCTCCAGTCCGTATGCAGTGTTCTTAACACTAATGAAATGAATTCGCACCTAAACCAATCCGGTTACGCGAATTTGAATACCCGTAAACTAAATTTACGATGAAATGAGTAATGCAAGTGAATAGTGAAAACTTTTCCGGAAATGAATAGTGTTTAGTGAATAGTAAATTTCCCAAATGTTTCTCAGAATATCAAAATGACCTCGAAAATGATGAATAGTAAAATGATGAATAGTGTTTTGATGAATAGTAATTTATGAATAGTGTTTTTCCAAAGTTCCCGAAATGACCTGAAATGGTGAGTTGTGACAATATGTCAATTAAGAACATAATGGATTGAATTATCGCTGAAGTCGATGCTTCCTTTGTTGAAGGTATAACAATGTTGATAAGATGAATTCCGTTGTTGATGCGAGTTTGCTTGTTCAAGTGGAGCTTGTTGATGTGCTTCTCCATCCGATACTAATTTGACAATCTTACGCGTTTTGGAGAATCATTGGGTAAGTAAGTATAAAAGTGCAAGTACCACTTGTGCTTTTCTTATCAACTTATTACCGACATAATTCCATTTGTCAAACACTATGGTTTCTATTCCCGTTCTTTTGGGAGACCATAATCCTAGTTGTGTAGTACCTTATGATGTATCCAAATAGGCTCAACTAAAGAGTTGTTTTAGGATCTTCTTTAACACGAGCACATAGACAAAAGCTAAACATAATGTTGAATCTAATTGTTATGAGAACAAGTAGTCTTCCAAACATTTCTCTACATTTAGTTTTACCTACGGATTTACTAATCTCATTCTTGATAAGTCATCAATAACTTAACCATTGAGAACAAGAGAGCAACTAGGAATGTCTTTAAGTTAAAATCCCTTGCTTTTGTGGCTTGCTTTTATTATCAAAAGATCTTTCAAATATTGACACTATACTCACTTGATTACTTTGAAATATCAATTTCATTTCACTAGTTGTTTTATTCTAAATTCCAAAAATTGTTTTTGTTGAATTTGTTTAGACACAACTATGACCTATAAATCAAGTTTTATAACTTATGTCAATTTTGCTTGATTCAATGTTTGTCTCATGGTGAGGATATGTTATTTAATACTTTTATTCTTAATGTTTTACACAACATACTTGTCTTGCCATCATTGGACTTTCGACTAAGTTATCATCTACCAAAGATGATATCATAGAAGGAGGAGATCACTCGTTAAATGTCATATTCAACGACTCCTCGACTCTTTGGGTTTTCTTACTTAAGACACTATGAACTCTATTTATTTTGAAAAAGTCCAAGAGGTACAACATCATGAGACTATGTGTCACATTTGATGTGTAAATCCTAGATGTTGAAAACTCATTTTCTTTCACACATCCTAATATATGCTAATGTGATTTATTTCACCTTGTGTGTTTTACGTGAGATTATCATAAAGGAGTGATTGAAGAAAAACACAATTAAGGATTCAAAGTATGGTGTTTGAGAAAATTGTTTAACAAAGATTTGTTTTGCAAGCATCACATAAGTGTTAGACATTTTAACACTTAGGAAATTCTTAGTTAGCTCACTTGTAAGCAAGAGTTGAGTGAGACATACTCAAGAGTTTTTCGTGTTTATCTCTTGATGGTTAAAGAACCAAAACACCTTATATCTCCTACTAGTACTAAAGACTAAATTCCTTGTTGCATAGAATCTAATCTTAGTTATTTACAAATAGCAGGTAGACACTCTAGATTATTACAAATAACACATATTTGAACACATAATGCTAGAAACAAGATACAATCAAAGTCAAGTTGAAGTAATGCGTACCTTTTAAATTGCTTAGAGATGCTATCAAGCGGATAAGCATTACGCGTAAAAACTTGGTTTGACGACACGCTTTGAAACTCAATAACTCATGTATCCAAGAAGGTTAGATAATCATATAAAGGCATAGAGAATGATAGTCTTAATCCTTTTATCATGAGTTTCTATTAAAGATTGAAATATCTCTAAATTTCTCTTCTAGGTTTGACAAATTTTACATGCTTTGTTTTATTAGTTGATGATGCTTATGAGTTAAATCCTAATCCGGTTTTATCTTTAAACAACCTTTGACTCCACAACAATCTTTCAAAAGATTTTGAGCTTTCATCAAATTTAACTAATAACTTTTCCTTTCTCATTTTGCATTTTAATCTCATGTTTGTAATCTAGACATAATTTACATTCTAGATTAAATTCAACATTACTCTCAATTCTAGACATTTTATCTTCTAATAAGATTTCTTTTTCAAAGATATTCTTAAGAGATTTTGAAGACTCATTCTTGAAGATAGTTTTTAGGTCCATGTTGCATAAACGTTTAGACTCATTTTCTAGTTTAGAAAACTCTAGGATAAATTAATCAAAGCAAAAGAGTTTGGTTTCAAAGTGTACTTTGCTTGATGTTTTATCTAGTTTAGAATCACAAACCGGATGATTGACTTCATCTTCATCCGAGTTATTCCATGAATCGTAAGCAAGACTACTACGAGCTTGACACGAGTAATCACCTTTACTTACACCTTGCTTGTTGTTTCAATAAATTGACAATTAACTACCGGATCATTGTCTTTGTCAACATCCATTACATTCCAAGATACGCAAGCAGGTTCATCAAAACACACGTACTCATCTTCACTTGTACCTTCATTTAAAACATTTAAACTAGTAGCACATGTATTAACTTCTACTAAGTGTCTATCAATTAGTTTTTCAAAAACTTCTAATTCATATGTAAGATCAAATTGATCATCTTTGACTTGACATATTCCTTGATGAAAGTTTACCATATTTTTCCAAACATCATTAGCCTTTTGACAAAAATACATTCTTTCATATTTGGTACTAAAGCTTTGTAAAGCATTGTTTTAGCTTTAGTATTTTTATCAAGTTTAAGATAGTTATCTTGGTTTTCAAAAACTTGTTTTCTTTGGTTTGAAATTACCAAAAGAAATAATATGCCAAAGATCTTGATCAATTGATTTCATATAGTTTTCAAAATTACTTTTCCATTCAAGTAAGTTTTCTTTTTCAAATAGCGGTTGGTTTTGAATAGGTTGCCCTTCTTTGAGATTTTCAAAATCCATGGATCGATCCAAGTTTTAAAATACATTCTATTTTAAAGATCTTGAGTAACGTAGCTCCTGATGCCAATTGTGGAAAACTAGAAGGGGGGGTTGAATAGTTTACCGCTTTTTCGATTCTTATTTAGCTTAAATATCCTTTTAGAAACTTTACGTTTGCTTAAAGATATAAACACAACTTTATATGTTTGATTCTTTGAAAAGCTTTTCATGTGAATAACAATTCTAACTTTACTTGTTTCATACTTTGAAAAGCTTTACTTGTGATGATCCTAACTTTGCTTGTTTTAGTTCTTTGAAAAGCTTTACATTTGTTTCAAGATATAAATACAACTTTACTTGTTTTAATTCTTTTGGAAAGCTTTATATGAGATTAGCAATTATAACTAAAAGACAACATGTAATAAGCAAAGATAAAGAAAGAAATGATCAAACCACAACACGATTGTTTATCGTGGTTCGGCTTCAAGGACTCTTTTTCCTTGCCCTACATCCACCCCCCGAGTTTCCAACTCGAGAGTTATAAGCACTAATCAACAAGCTCCTTTCACCGGCGGAGAAAACCTTTACAACGTCGCTTACACTTTTACCGACACTAAGCTAGATGTCGAGTTCTTTTACAAGGGTACAACCACTCCCATTCGTCGCTTACACTTTTACCGACACTAAGCTAGATGTCGAGTTCTTTTCCAAGGGTACAACCACTCCCGTTAGTTCTTTTACAAGGGTACAACAACTCCCGACACACTACGTATTTTGAGGCCTAAAATACTAACCACTTACATCTATGTACATGACACACATGAAGTATAAACTCAAAGCTTATACATGACCAAGCTACCAAGACTTGCAACTTTAGAGTTGAAGCTTGTAACTTCTTGAATGATCTTGTGAAGTCCCTTGCTACATAAGAGAATCACAAATCAAAAGGTTACTGAGTTAGTTGAGAGAGTGTGTGAATATATGTCCTAAAAGGGTTAGCCAAAAATCAAGTTATGGCTTGGTATTTATAGCACACCACACTGCATGCTTGGCGGATCAGGCGGAACCCTCAGATGGGTTCCGCCCGTGTACCCCCAGGGTACCGCCGGGTCTGCAGTAGGTTTTTGCAATAACTCTTCAAACCAAACAAGGTCTTGTCTCATAACTCCTAGCAACCAAACAATGTCACATCACTTAAAAACAAGTCAAATACAAAGCTTGCAAGCAACAACAAAGTTAGTCAAACACATTTCTTTCCATAAATGCATCATGACAAAACTTGCCCTAAATGTGATGTGACCATACTATATAAAGAAATAAATATGATGTGACAAGACTCATTTTAGTTCAAGAAATAAACACAATGTTTTGTTTAAAAGAAAATGTTAACCTTAGTTAAACAAGACTTAAACACTTAAAGTGATGATTTACTTATAGCTAAACTTCATACTTTGTCATTAACAAAACTTAGCAAAGATCGTAAAATATAAATAACATTTTTAGGCGATATTTGTATTAACAATCTCCCCCTTTTTGTTGATGACAAAACATAAACTTTATTTATAAGTAAGTCACTAGTTTTAGTGTTAGGTCTTATAAAGTTAGTATAAAAACTTGTTTTTGCAAAGATGAGATGATAAGCACCAAAAAAAATGTTTTTGCAAATATGAGGTTGATAAGCACAAGTTTATATAAATTCTCCCCCTTTTTGTCGAAACAAAAAGAAGAGTAGCGAAGCGGAATTAAGACTTGCTCCCCCTTGGACGATACTCCCCCTAAATGGAGTGCCAAGAGAGGAGACATGGATTTTGAACCTACAAGAAAAAGGTTAGTTGTTGCACAAGAAAAGTCATGAAAGTATTTCATGTTTAAACACAACTAAGAGTTGTGAAGTGAAATAGTACAACACTCATGCTCCCCCTTGAATATTACTCCCCTAAATGGAGTATCAAGGAAGAAAAACATGGATAATGAACCTACAAAAAGAGAGGTTAGTTTATAAAGCACAAGATTTATGTATGGTACCATAACAAGGTATAGTTCACACATCATACCTAAATGGTCAACAAACAAAGAAAACCTTGTAGTAGAATGAAATTCATTTCATGTAAAAGTTTGACTCTTAAAAAGACAAGAAATTTGGATGACAACATCCTACTTTTAAAAATAAAGAAAAACTAAAAATAAACTAAGAGCATAATAAGCTACAAGGAAATCATCATTTTCCTTAATGAGAAACATTTTCCAAAAACAAGGCTAAGGTTGTTTAAGGATGAAAATGTGTGTTGAGGGTTGTAGCGGGCTTTATTTTGAAGGTTGAGAGGGTGACACGGGTTTTGGTTTGTTGGTTTAAATGGGAAACATTTTCCAAAAGAAACGGTTTTGTTTCATTTTGGAGACTCTAAACTTAAGGTGGTGTTGGTACTCTAAACTTTGTTTGTTGGTTTTAATGAGCAACATTTTCCAAAAGAAACGGTTTTGTTTCATTTTGGATACTCTAAACTTGAGACGTTTCACAATGTGGTTTAGGATAAACCTCATTTTATTGGATAGGGTGAAACAACAATGGTTTTGGGTGGTGGTTGTTGTTGGTCTTGGTGGAAGATTATTGTTGTTGTGGTGGTTGTTGTTTGAATAAAATGGTGTAGGCTTGGTTATTTGTAAATGGTTACCATGAAGGTTTTTGTGAATGGGTTGAAACACAAATGATTGTAGGTGTGTATGACCTTGATCATTCGGAAAAATTGAGGATTTAGCATAACGGTAGGCCAAACTCTCAAGCAATGACGGTGGATGAGGTGCATCATCCAATGACTCATTTGGTTGAAATGTTGGTTGTTGTTGGGTTTCCATTTCGGCAATGGTGTTAAAAAGTGACAATGATGGAGGGCTTGATGGTTTAGGTGATAGGTTTTCAAAAGTTTCCAATAGTGGATGTGGTGATGTTGGTGGTGTATGGAAAAGTTCCATTGGTGTAAGTGTTGAAGTAGCAAGATTAAGCAAATCTTGAATAGTGATCACATTGGTATTGAAATGTGTTGAGGATGGTGTTGAGGTAGTGAGGTTAAGGAGATCTTCGATAGGTGAAGAAATGTTAAGCGAAGCATCACTTGAAGATGATGAGCTTGACTTGACGGTTTTGTTGAAGCAACAAGGTTTGACCCTAATCTTAGTGGTTTTTGAGAAGGATTTTGATGGTTATGGTGTGATTTGAATTGTTGCAAAACTTTCAAATTTATAAGGTTGAAAAGGTGTTGAAATAGGTATTTGGATTTGATGTTCTACCATTCAAAGAATGAGGTTTCAAATGATTTTCATGACCATGTCACATCATTTGATGTTAATTCAATGGAATAGGGTGGAGTGAAAGATCAACATATGCACTCAATGCTTTGTGATCATGGGATGTGATTTGGTTGAAAATGTTTCAATGGTTTGAAGGATCCTTTAAAAGGGTTCCTTGGGTTAGTTATGTTTGAATTTGAATTTTTGGAGGGAAGTGGCTTCCTAATTGTTTTAGTGAGTGAGAGTTGTTCTAATATGGTTATTGGAGTTAATGGAAGATGTTTCTCACTTAGGATAATGGTTTGACACTTTACAAGTTTTGGACTTAAGAAAAATGGAAGAATTTTCTGCAGGTGTCTGGCGGAACCCTCAGAAGACACTGGCGGAACCCATTTGAGGGTACCGCCTGGTCCGTTGGGCCATTTTTGGAATTCCCAGAAATTACACTGGCGGACCCCAATTTTGGGTACCGCCAGATCCGCCAGGGCTGAAAAAATTGGCAGTCCACGATTTTGACCCGCAAGACGATTTTCAAATTTTTCGAAAACTCCTAAAATCAAAAAGATACTGCATATCTAGTTAGGCAATGCAAGAATTGAACATGTAAACACACATATCATAGGACTTTGACCTTGAGGTCGAGAATTTCACTATACTTAGTAAAAATTTCAAAAACATGAAAATTTGACAACTTGCCAAATGTTGTCTTCCTGCATCATTGTTAGTTTCTACAAGTTCCAAATGGTACCAAATATCTTACCAACACACAAATACATAACACGTAATGTTTAAATGACCAAATCGTTCAACTAGCACCTAGTGCCAAACACTCCTACACACCCGCTCTCATAGACGGTCAATCTTCTTCTTGAGCATTTCAAGAAATTTCTTGATGTTTTTGAACATCCCCTTTGTTTGCTTGAACTCCGCCGACTCATTTGGAATATCCGAAAGTTGGAAAATGTATTCTAGATGTGGGAGCCTAGAGTTGGGCAAAGCCTAGAATTGGATGGGCTTTGTAGGTTCTCTTATCACTTAGTGGAACGAAGATGTGAGGAATGAGAGAATAGTCAAGGCACATTCCATTATCGTTAGGAGGAATGGGTGAGATTGTTCTAAAGAGGCGGGTGAGAAGCATTCCATAAGGAAGAGCGGTTGTTCCTATCAAAGGTATGTCGGTCATTCTTTTGGCGAGGTAATAGGCTAAGTTAAAAGGTTGATCGGTGGAAATGCTTTAAAGCATGTAGCTAAGACAAACATTGATGTGATCCCCGTTTCCTATGGTGCTAATTTCATTGGTTCTAAGGAGTTCTTCCCATTCCTTTAATTGGGGCTTGAGTTCATTGAATTCCATACCATATGGGTCCTAGATGACCTCATTTCCGGTTCTAGTTCTCCTAGTGTTGGTGGTCCTAATGAAGAGGTGGTCACGTAGTTCATTTTTGGACACAAGAGGGGTATCATAGGGATAGATGCGGTCAAAGAGTGTGTCAAGAGTTGAGAGGGAATGCAAGTAGGAGTAGCTGCAAGTACCATGGTTTGAGACACCTAGGATTTGAGCAAACTCCTCGAGAGTGAAGGAGTGTTATGACTACTAGCCCTAAAGTTAATAGACATGCGACCATACTCATCCTTGGAGAGGGTGACGGAAGCATATAATTCTAAAATGAACCTAGAACAAATAGGCTCGTCAATTTCTAAGAGATACTCAAAGTTGATTGTGGCAAATTTCGTGTATAGGTTTATACCTTCTAAGAAGGATGGATCAATGGTTCTACCCTTAGGGACATATCGTTTTTCTAAGGCTTTGAAGACAACAATTTGAGTTTGAGTAAGACCTTTGGTTTTGTGGTGTTTGGGTAGGTACTTGATGGTGTCCTTGTGGTCGTAGTGAGTTAGAGGAGGCATGATGATTCCTAGAAATTCAAAATTTCACATTAAAGTAAATGACTATTGTAATGTGTATGTTCTAGTGTGTGCCTATATGAAAACAATGTGGAGGTGCGGTTGACTTGACTCATTATGATGCTTAAAAATGTTTTGTAATGCAAGTGATGTTTCAATGACGTTTTTCATTTGTTTTAACAATGTGGTGAACGGTGGTAAAGTATGGTTGACGACCGAGAGTGGATATGTGAAATGAGGTGGTGATTGCTTGACAATACTTAAAGCTTGGATATCTTCTTTGTGTTCTTCACTTGCTAGAAAGTGGAAGAGACGCATTTCATAATGAAATTCACTTGACTTTTGACGACATAGACAAATATGTTAATGAGAGTATGGATATGACAATTTCCTTTTGTTTCAAAGAACAACACAAAGGTGAACATAGGTTTATGTATCATGAAAGGTGGTTTAATCTTGATAGGTTAGGTTATAGTGGGGATGACACACTTGTTTGGTTACATTGTGAAATCTTCTTGTGAAGATGACTAGGTGGAGTTATTGGTGAAGATGATATTGACTCTTGGTTTCTTTGAGGGCATGGAAGTGGTGGATGACTCGATATTGATATGACAAAGGATAATTTGGTTTCTCATTTCACATTATTTGTTAGAGGTTCGAATGATGAAAGGTTATGAGGAATATGCTTGAAGTTTTGCTCATTTTGTGAATCTTATGGGCTGATGGTAAGTTGGAGTTGTGAGTAAAGAGGTGTTTGGTTTTGAAATTAAAAATAAAATATCCTGTAGATTTGGCGGACCAAGCGGAACCAAAAAGTGGGTTCCGCCCGTATGGTCTGAGGGTGCCGTGGGATCTGCAGGGAAAACTCAAAAGGAATTGTCTTGATTTTTGTGGTTTTATCCTAATGTTCAAAACTAAGGTTTTAGGTCTTATGAGTCCTTGACTAAGCCTAGGGATGATGAATGCTTCTCATTCAAGAGGTTTTGTGAAAACGTTGATAGAATGGTTAACGTATAAGACTTTCTTAGTTAAGATGTTCCTCAATGAACATTTTTACCAAGACGATGATGATGAATCACAATATGTCAATTAAGAACATAATGGATTGAATTATCGCTGAAGTCGATGCTTCCTTTGTTGAAGGTATAACAATGTTGATAAGATGAATTCCGTTGTTGATGCGAGTTTGCTTGTTCAAGTGGAGCTTGTTGATGTGCTTCTCCATCCGATACTAATTTGAGAATCTTACGCGTTTTGGAGAATCATTGGGTAAGTAAGTATAAAAGTGCAAGTACCACTTGTGCTTTTCTTATCAACTTATTACCGACATAATTCCATTTGTCAAACACTATGGTTTCTATTCCCGTTCTTTTGGGAGACCATAATCCTAGTTGTGTAGTACCTTATGATGTATCCAAATAGGCTCAACTAAAGAGTTGTTTTAGGATCTTCTTTAACACGAGCACATAGACAAAAGCTAAACATAATGTTGAATCTAATTGTTATGAGAACAAGTAGTCTTCCAAACATTTCTCTACATTTAGTTTTACCTACGGATTTACTAATCTCATTCTTGATAAGTCATCAATAACTTAACCATTGAGAACAAGAGAGCAACTAGGAATGTCTTTAAGTTAAAATCCCTTGCTTTTGTGGCTTGCTTTTATTATCAAAATATCTTTCAAATATTGACACTATACTCACTTGATTACTTTGAAATATCAATTTCATTTCACTAGTTGTTTTATTCTAAATTCCAAAAATTGTTTTTGTTGAATTTGTTTAGACACAACTATGACCTATAAATCAAGTTTTATAACTTATGTCAATTTTGCTTGATTCAATGTTTGTCTCATGGTGAGGAGATGTTATTTAATACTTTTATTCTTAATGTTTTACACAACATACTTGTCTTGCCATCATTGGACTTTCGACTAAGTTATCATCTACCAAAGATGATATCATAGAAGGAGGAGATCACTCGTTAAATGTCATATTCAACGACTCCTCGACTCTTTGGGTTTTCTTACTTAAGACACTATGAACTCTATTTATTTTGAAAAAGTCCAAGAGGTACAACATCATGAGACTATGTGTCACATTTGATGTGTAAATCCTAGATGTTGAAAACTCATTTTCTTTCACACATCCTAATATATGCTAATGTGATTTATTTCACCTTGTGTGTTTTACGTGAGATTATCATAAAGGAGTGATTGAAGAAAAACACAATTAAGGATTCAAAGTATGGTGTTTGAGAAAATTGTTTAACAAAGATTTGTTTTGCAAGCATCACATAAGTGTTAGACATTTTAACACTTAGGAAATTCTTAGTTAGCTCACTTGTAAGCAAGAGTTGAGTGAGACATACTCAAGAGTTTTTCGTGTTTATCTCTTGATGGTTAAAGAACCAAAACACCTTATATCTCCTACTAGTACTAAAGACTAAATTCCTTGTTGCATAGAATCTAATCTTAGTTATTTACAAATAGCAGGTAGACACTCTAGATTATTACAAATAACACATATTTGAACACATAATGCTAGAAACAAGATACAATCAAAGTCAAGTTGAAGTAATGCGTACCTTTTAAATTGCTTAGAGATGCTATCAAGCGGATAAGCATTACGCGTAAAAACTTGGTTTGACGACACGCTTTGAAACTCAATAACTCATGTATCCAAGAAGGTTAGATAATCATATAAAGGCATAGAGAATGATAGTCTTAATCCTTTTATCATGAGTTTCTATTAGAGATTGAAATATCTCTAAATTTCTCTTCTAGGTTTGACAAATTTTACATGCTTTGTTTTATTAGTTGATGATGCTTATGAGTTAAATCCTAATCCGGTTTTATCTTTAAACAACCTTTGACTCCACAACAATCTTTCAAAAGATTTTGAGCTTTCATCAAATTTAACTAATAACTTTTCCTTTCTCATTTTGCATTTTAATCTCATGTTTGTAATCTAGACATAATTTACATTCTAAATTAAATTCAACATTACTCTCAATTCTAGACATTTTATCTTCTAATAAGATTTCCTTTTCAAAGATATTCTTAAGAGATTTTGAAGACTCATTCTTGAAGATAGTTTTTAGGTCCATGTTGCATAAACGTTTAGACTCATTTTCTAGTTTAGAAAACTCTAGGATAAATTAATCAAAGCAAAAGAGTTTGGTTTCAAAGTGTACTTTGCTTGATGTTTTATCTAGTTTAGAATCACAAACCGGATGATTGACTTCATCTTCATCCGAGTTATTCCATGAATCGTAAGCAAGACTACTACGAGCTTGACACGAGTAATCACCTTTACTTACACCTTGCTTGTTGTTTCAATAAATTGACAATTAACTACCGGATCATTGTCTTTGTCAACATCCATTACATTCCAAGATACGCAAGCAGGTTCATCAAAACACACGTACTCATCTTCACTTGTACCTTCATTTAAAACATTTAAACTAGTAGCACATGTATTAACTTCTACTAAGTGTCTATCAATTAGTTTTTCAAAAACTTCTAATTCATATGTAAGATCAAATTGATCATCTTTGACTTGACATATTCCTTGATGAAAGTTTACCATATTTTTCCAAACATCATTAGCCTTTTGACAAAAATACATTCTTTCATATTTGGTACTAAAGCTTTGTAAAGCATTGTTTTAGCTTTAGTATTTTTATCAAGTTTAAGATAGTTATCTTGGTTTTCAAAAACTTGTTTTCTTTGGTTTGAAATTACCAAAAGAAATAATATGCCAAAGATCTTGATCAATTGATTTCACATAGTTTTCAAAATTACTTTTCCATTCAAGTAAGTTTTCTTTTTCAAATAGCGGTTGGTTTTGAATAGGTTGCCCTTCTTTGAGATTTTCAAAATCCATGGATCGATCCAAGTTTTAAAATACATTCTATTTTAAAGATCTTGAGTAACGTAGCTCCTGATGCCAATTGTGGAAAACTAGAAGGGGGGTTGAATAGTTTACCGCTTTTTCGATTCTTATTTAGCTTAAATATCCTTTTAGAGACTTTACGTTTGCTTAAAGATATAAACACAACTTTATATGTTTGATTCTTTGAAAAGCTTTTCATGTGAATAACAATTCTAACTTTACTTGTTTCATACTTTGAAAAGCTTTACTTGTGAGGATCCTAACTTTGCTTGTTTTAGTTCTTTGAAAAGCTTTACATTTGTTTCAAGATATAAATACAACTTTACTTGTTTTAATTCTTTTGGAAAGCTTTATATGAGATTAGCAATTATAACTAAAAGACAACATGTAATAAGCAAAGATAAAGAAAGAAACGATCAAACCACAACACGATTGTTTATCGTGGTTCGGCTACAAGGACTCTTTTTCCTTGCCCTACATCCACGCCCCGAGTTTCCAACTCGAGAGTTATAAGCACTAATCAACAAGCTCCTTTCACCGGCGGAGAAAACCTTTACAACGTCGCTTACACTTTTACCGACACTAAGCTAGATGTCGAGTTCTTTTACAAGGGTATAACCACTCCCATTCGTCGCTTACACTTTTACCGACACTAAGCTAGATGTCGAGTTCTTTTCCAAGGGTACAACCACTCCCGTTAGTTCTTTTACAAGGGTACAACAACTCCCGACACACTACGTATTTTGAGGCCTAAAATACTAACCACTTACATCTATATACATGACACACATGAAGTATAAACTATCAAAGCTTATACATGACCAAGCTACCAAGACTTGCAACTTTAGAGTTGAAGCTTGTAACTTTTTGAATGATCTTGTGAAGTCCCTTGCTACATAAGAGAATCACAAATCAAAAGGTTACTGAGTTAGTTGAGAGAGTGTGTGAATATATGTCCTAAAAGGGTTAGCCAAAAATCAAGTTATGGCTTGGTATTTATAGCACACCACACTGCATGCTTGGCGGATCAGGCGGAACCCTCAGATGGGTTCCGCCCGTGTACCCCCAGGGTACCGCCGGGTCTGCAGTAGGTTTTTGCAATAACTCTTCAAACCAAACAAGGTCTTGTCTCATAACTCCTAGCAACCAAACAATGTCACATCACTTAAAAACAAGTCAAATACAAAGCTTGAAAGCAACAACAAAGTTAGTCAAACACATTTCTTTCCATAAATGCATCATGACAAAACTTGCCCTAAATGTGATGTGACCTTACTATATAAAGAAATAAATATGATGAGACAAGACTCATTTTAGTTCAAGAAATAAACACAATGTTTTGTTTAAAAGAAAATGTTAACCTTAGTTAAACAAGACTTAAACACTTAAAGTGATGACTTACTTATAGCTAAACTTCATACTTTGTCATTAACAAAACTTAGCAAAGATTGTAAAATATAAATAACGTTTTTAGGCGATATTTGTAGACAGTGAAAATGGCAATCAACCGCTTAAGATAGATTTCGATTTTGGTGATCTGAAGACAGTCAAACTAGTAGGCAAAAATGCGGCTTACTTGTCTTCCTATATTGGGGAATTAGTCAGGGATATTCCCCAAGATTACAAGTCATGGAATAAAGTACCTACAGCAGAAAAGGCGAAGATAATCCCTAACCTCCAGGTCTTGTTTATTTTATTTATATTTTTATTGTTATCGAATGTTTAGATATTTGTGTTTATTTGAAAATGTGTTTATATAAATGTGTGTATTTATTTAAATGTGTGTTTATTTGCAGAGATATTTCGATTTGCAATCCCATTTCCGCGACGAGACTTTAATCAAAGTAAAAGGCGAAAACAAGACAAAGGGGAGCGTGGTGAGAGGTGGGTTTGAGAGGGATTTTGCGGACCGATACAACAGCCACAAAAATAAATTCAAGTATAAGTGGTTTACTAAATCGGGGTTGGTTCAAACGGCAAGGCAGAAAAAGCCACCGAATTGGAAAACAGGAGATGATGAGTGGCAGAAGCTCATTGACTTCTGGGCCGACCCGGATCATATGGCCCAATCAGAGAGGAATTCCAAGAATCGATCCAAAAACAAAGTGACGACCCACCAGGGATCAAAGTCTTTCGCGCGAGGAAGACACGAATTCGTATTGTTCTTTATTATTTTTATTTTTTATATTATTTTAAAGGTGTTTATATTGTTTATATATAGTGTGTAATTAATTTGTTTTATATTGTTTATTTATAGTACGAAGAAAATTAGCATCACGAGGACATGGTCGAGACCTGGAGGAAAAATCATTCGGATAAAGACGGCCATTTTCAGACTCGGGAAAATGAAAGGATCTATGTAAGTAAATCATGTCATAATTATTTATTGAGTTTTGATTAGGACTAATACTGTGAGTTTGTATTTGAGAGTTGTTACTAAAGTTTGTGGCATGTTTATTTGAAGCATATTGTTAACTGGTGTGTGTACAGAACAATAAAATTTAGTAGAAAAGTTGTCACTCAGACTATTATACATAAGTTGATATCAAAGGTTGGATCAGTTAAGTTATTCACTGGAGTAGAAATAAGCCAAGAAAGTTTATTAGTAAAAAAAGGTACGGGAATTGTTTATGGAGCAGCCAATTAGGAAGCAACTTTTGAATGTGGTTTAGTATAGTATATAAATTTTAACTAGTCTTCTTGGGTTTCTTTTACAAAGATCTGCTGCCATTCTACAAACTTATCTGCTTACAAAGGTTTTTGGTTATGATTAGCTATTTGAAGTTATAATGATCAGATAAAAGTTGTTTTAGTGTGAGATAGATGTTGATAGCAAGAGTGCTCAGGATTGCTTATCGAAACTCATCTTATTTTAAGATAAGCCATAGTCAAAACATTTTCAGGTTGCTGAGGGGGTGTTTGGTTTAGCTTATTTATAAGAGCTTATGCTAATCAGCTTATCAGTTTATGAGCATAATGAACTTTTTTTGACAAACAACTCCATAATTGCTTATGAAAAATCCTTGTTTATGTGTTGTTACCCCATAAGCTGTTTGGATACTCAAAAGTTGTTACGCTGAAGCAGCTTACCAAACACCCTCTTATTCAACACACTTATGACTCTATGACTATTATGATTGATTATGCTAATACTTTCTAATGATGCTTAAATAAAATTGATTGTTGAGCTTGCTCATTTATTAATCTGAGATACTTTAGTTGTGGTTTATATGTTGTCTATTTCATTTCATGCTGGTTGTTTCAAATCAAATTAAATCCAGGATACTACTTTACTTATAATTGATATTTTCCATGAAGGAAAATTTAATCTGACTTGTTTCAAATCATACCATTCGTTCTAGGCATTCGGTGGCAATCAGTGTGGCTACTTTCTTGAATATATGCTAAGAAATCTATCATCCATTTCAATGGTCCTAAGTGGATTTATAGAGAATGCTATTAATTAACTTGATAATTTCCACAAATGGAAACTTGCTCATTGTGATACATCTTGTTTTTTTGAACCAATGAACCTTCTACTTATTATCTGATTTCTTTATAATTTCTTACTACTTATATTAACTCTTGTTATTTTCAATTACACAGGTAGAAATGAAGGCAATACAAGATGCGGTCAATGACAAAAAGATCGACAAGACAGATATAGAGATCGTCGCTGAAGTCCTGCAGAGCAACAATCGGAGGCATATTGCTGGTGTTGGCAGGGTGGTACCGGGCACGGGCTCGAGTTTTTGGAGCTCACAAGCAGACCCAGGTTTTTGTACCCGGGAGGAATTTAAAGAGATGCAAAAAAAGCATGCTATGGAACTAGACGAGCAAAGAAAAGTTTATGAGAGTCAAGGAAACGTCTTTGAAGCAATTTGTTGAATTCTTCAACCGTCAACAAGGTACTCCTCGAGTATGATTATTAGTATTTGTATGGATATCTTTATGTTATTTGCATTATCGTATTAGTATATTAGCGAAATTGTAGTCATAAACGAATACTATGACATGCTTTTGGTTGGTTTTGAATGATGAATGAATGGAAGCATTTTGCATTATTGATTTGGATGATTTACTGATTTGGTTTTGGTAGATTTCTTCTGGAAAAAATTCCGGTAAAATTCTGGATTTGCAGCATTAATTTGCAGCTGCTGTTTTTTAGATTTGCAAAATTCTGGATTTGCAACATGAATTTGCAGCTACTGGATTTGCAGCATTAAAATTCTGGATTTGCACATACACTTTTAGGGACAACAAAGGCGTCACATAAGGGTACTCTTGTTGTCCCTAATAGCTGCCCATCCAAAGTAACCATTTTCCTTAAACTCAATTTTAGAGACGACAGCTTTCATCCCCCAAAGTGGTCCCCAAAAGTGGTTCACGGGGTTTTTTTTTTTTTTTTAAATAAATTGTTTTAATTATAAAATTTACTTAATTAATAAATATTTATTTAATAAATAAAAATATCTAAATTAATAAAATATGAATATAGCTTTAGAGACGACGTCTTGTTGTCCCCAAAGATGCGGCCCTACTTTTGGTCAAGTTTCTGGTTGGATTTTTGTGGGTCCCACAGACCGTCCCCCAAAGTTAGATTCTATCGTCCCTAAAACTTTTGGACACGAGCCTTTGGAGACAACCCCTTTTGGGACAACCTGTTGTGCCAAAAAGTTTTGGAGACAACAAAACTTCACTTTTGGGGATGACTCGCTCTGTCTCGAAAAGTCTCAAATGGTGTAGTGTTAAGGTAGTTATAAGTAGTTCATGTGCCTCAGATTTTGAGGTGTGAGAGTGTGTTGCTTGAATTATTTTCTTTTATGTTTCTCATTAAAGTTGGGCCAGCTTCTTTTTGGGTTTTCATACCTTGGGACTTTATGTTCATAATGATGTCATGCTTGCCTTTGGTACTTCAAAGAAGTCAATATTAATTGAACCTATATTTGCTCAATGGATACAATCTAATCATGGTAAAACTTTATATGGGTTTGATATACTTCTATCTTCAATGAATGGCCCGACATTCAATGCACGTCGAAGCAAATGGTTGTCGGGTTGGTTAAATGCAATTAATGAGAATAGTAATTCACTATTTTGAACAATAGGTCATGAAGACTTTTTGGTTCACCATACTATTGCTCTGGGTTTACATACAACTACGTTGATCTTAGTAAAAGGTACGTTAGATGCACGTGGTTCCAAGTTAATGCTAGATATAACTTGTAATGTTTGTTCTAAAAAAATATAACTTGTAATGTAACTTCCGCACAAATGCTTGTACTTCATGCACATGTGTGTAGTACATTTTCCCATTATATATATATATATATCATTTGTATTATCTCCCATGCCCCTCATATTACAAACACTAATAAGTAAAAAACACCTATTTATTACCTCTTCGCCGCCCACAACAACCATGTCATCATCAAGATCATCAACCTTTTGGAGATTTGACTCGTCATTGATTTATTTATACGGAGGTATAGCTGTAGTGGTTGCACTGATAATTGTTACCTTGCTTAATTTATTATTTTCGGTCAGAAGGAATTGGGCGGGGGGACCACCAATGGATTTGACGTAGAAGTTGAGAAGCTTGAAAAGATTCAAGAAAGTGGCAGCCTGAAGATTGTCATGATTATGACTGGAGATGATATTTGATGTACATGGCTACTCTAGCTGGCTTGAATAGATGTTTGTAATTTCTTCGTTTATTACCATGAATAAGAAAACAATGTTGACCGCCTCCCTCAATTTAGGGATATTACGAGCAAGTATTACTAGTTTCGTATTAATTAATTAAACTTTATAATTGGTATGAGAGCCACCATAATCATATATAACCTAGTTAGGGTTCTTAGTAATTGATTCTATTATCATAAAAAGATTGAATCATTGATTATTTTATTTTATTTTTATATATTTATTTATTTTTGTATATTTGTTTGGTCAATTTTTGCTTTTTAGTGTTTTAGGGATTTTGCTTTTTGTTGACAACTAGGATTTAATCACTTCGGTGATAAAATTAAGGTTTATATTGATTAAGAGTGTAAGTAATTGCATTTTTGGATAATGTTAATTATAAAATATTAATGGATTTATTTTAACAGTTAAGGAATTATTTATAGTAATAACATTTGATGATTTATAATCCAAATATTTGATACTTTACTTATAATATATAATCGGTCTTTCTTAAAGTTAAGGAATATTATAAACTCCAGCATGAATATAAGAATGATTTCAAATTTTTTGATGCTATATAATACAACTCACTAGTTTCCACCTTTCACATACTTATGAGTCTTCTTTTCATTTCCTTAATCATTTGTTCTTGTGCATTTCTTCTTCGCTTATTTAAATTTTGGAAACAATACATAATGTTTGAGCATGAACACCTATTGAGTCTCATAGATTTGTGGCCGAAAAATAAAGACGATGAAGAAGATGATATGATGATGATGACGACGTGCATTTCACAATGCAAGACTTCATATGTCAATGGTGTTCATGCTCAAACATTATGTATTGTTTTCAAGATTTAAATAAGGGAAGAAAGACACAAGAACAAATGATTACTAGTTTATCAAGCTATCTTGCTTGAGGTTAATGTGGTACCTCTGCCACATTTCATATGTACATAACATTTTTTTGTTATATATTTATCTGGGTAAAACCCTGTACCCAAAAGAAATAAAAAAAAAAAAAAAAAAAAAAAAAAAAAAAAAAAAAAAAAAAAGATTGGAAAGTATGCGAATGGTAGAAGTTAGTGCGCTATTATATAAGCATAAAAAATTTTAGAATCATTCCTATCTTCATGTTAGAGTTTATAATATTTCATAACTTAAAAAAAAACATATTATATATTATAAGTAAAGTATCAATTCTTTGAATTTTAAACCATCCAATGTTGTTACTTTATATAATTCCTTAACTTTTAAAAGAAGTTCCTTAATATTTTATAATTAACATTATCCAAAAATGTAATTACTTACTCTCTTAATCAATATAAACCTTAATTCGATCACCAAAGTGATTAAATCCTAGTTGTCAACAAAAAGCAAAAACCCTAAAAAGCAAAAATTGACCAAACAAATGCAACAAATAAAAATCAAGGATTCAATCTTTTTATGACAGTAGAAGCAATTACTAAGAACCCTAGCTAGGTTATATATGATTAGGGTGGCTCTGATACCATTATAGGATTTTGGTGGTCACCCGCATGACCTGTTAAACATGCATAATGAAAAATAAACACATAAAGATCATGCAGACCAAACCCTAATAATAGATCTCCTATTCAGTGATATAACCTTATTTTGAGGTGTGAGAGTGTGTTGCTTCAATTATTTTCTTTTATGTTTCTCATAAGTTGGGCCAGCCTCTTTTTGGGTTTTCATACCTTGGGACTTTATGTTCATAATAATGTCATGCTTGCCTTTGGTACTTCGGAGAAGTCAATATTAATTGAACCTATATTTGCTCAATGGATACAATCTAATTATGGTAAAACTTCATATGGGTTCGATATACTTTTATCTTCAACGAGTGGCCCGACATTCAATGCATGTCGAAGCAAATGGTTGTCGGGTTGGTTAAATGCTATTAATGAGAATAGTAAATCGCTATTCTTAACAACAGGTCATGGAGACTTTTTGGTTCACCATACTATTTGCTCTGGGTTTACATACAACTACATTGATCTTAGTAAAAGGTACGTTAGATGCACGTGGTTCCGAGTTAATGCTAGATATAACTTGTAATGTCTGTTCTAAAAAAATATAACTTGTAATGTAACTTCCACACAAATGCTTGTAGTTCATGCACATGTGTGTAGTACATTTTCCCATTATATATATACCATTTGTATTATCTCACATGCCCCTCATATTACAAACACTAAAAAAAAAAAAAAAAAAAAAAAAAAAAAGAAAAAAAAAAAAAGCCCATTTATTACCTCTTTGCCGCCCACAACAACCATGTCATCATCAAGATCATCAACCTTTTGGATATTTGACTCGTCGTTGATTTATTTATACGGAGGTATAACTGTAGTGGTTGCTCTAATAATTGTTACCTTGCTTAATTTATTGTTGTTGGTCATACGGAATCGGGGAGGGGGCACCAATGGATTTGACGTAGAAATTGAGAAGCTTGAAAAGATTCAAGAAAGTGGCAGCCCGAAGATTGTCGTGATTATGACTGGAGATGATATTTCGATGTACATGACCACTCTAACTGGCTTGAATTGATGTTTATAATTTCTTCGTTTATTACCATGAATAAGAAAACAATGTTAACTGACTCCCTCAATTTAGGTATATCACGAGAGAGTAGTGTTGCGACAATCAAAATGCTATCAACTTTATTATGAGCAAGTATTATTAGTTTCATATTAATTAATTAAACTTTATAATTGGTATCAGAGCCACTCTAATCATATATAACTTAGTTAGGGTTTTTAGTAATTGATTCTATTACCATAAAAAGATTGAATCATCATTTTTTTTTTTTTTTTTTTTTTTTTTTTTTTGGTCAATGTTTGCTTTTTAGGGTTTTTGCTTTTTGTTGACAACTAGGATTTAATCAACTTTGGTGATCAAATTAAGGTTTATATTGATTACGAGTGTAAGTAATTGCATTTTTGGATAATGTTAATTAATTATAAAATATTAATGGATTTCTTTTAACAGTTAAGGAATTATTTATAGTAATAACATTGGATGATTTAAAATCCAAAGATTTGATACTTTACTTATAATATATAATAGGTCTTTCTTAAAGTTAAGGAATATTATAAACTCTAACATGAATATAAAAATGATTCTAATTTTTTTGATGTTATATAATACAGCTCACTAGTTTCCACATTTCATATACTTATGAGTCTTCTTTTCATTTCCTAAATCATTTGTTTTTGTGCATTTCTTCTTCCCTTATTTAAATTTTGGAAACAATACATAATGTTTGAGCATGAACACCTATTGAGTCTTATAGATTTGTGGATGAAAAATAAAGACAATGAAGAAGATGATATGATGACGATGACGACATGCATTTCATAAAGCAAGACTTCATATGTCAATGGGTGTTCATGCTCAAACATTATGTATTGTTTTCAAGATTTAAATAAGGGAAGAAAGACACAAGAACAAATGATTACTACTTTATCAAGCTATCTTGCTTGAGGTTAATGTGGTACCTCTGCCACATTCCACTTATACATAACATTTTTTTGTTATATATTTATCTAGGTAAAACCCTGTACCCAAAAGAAATGAAAAGAAGATTGGAAAGTTTGTGAAGGGTAGAAGTTGGTGAGCTATTATATAAGCATCAAAATTTTTGAAATCATTCTTATCTTCATGTTAGACTTTATAATATTCCTTAACATTAAAAATATATATTATATATTACAAGTAAAGTATCAATTCTTTGAATTTTAAATCATCCAATGTTATTACTTTATATAATTCCTTAACTTTTAAAAGAAATTCCTTAATATTTTATAATTAACATTATACAAAAATGCAATTACCTACACTCTTATTCAATATAAACCTTAAATCCTAGTTGTCAACAAAAAGCAAAAATCCTAAAACCCTAAAAAGCAAAAATTGACCAAACAAATACAACAAATAAAAAACAATGATTCAATCTTTTTATGACAATAGAAGCAATTACTAAGAACCCTAGCTAGGTTATATATGATTAGGGTGGCTCTGATACCATTATATGATTTTGGTGGTCACCCGCATGACCTGTTAAACATGCATAACGAAAAATAAACATAAAGGTCATGCAGACCAAACCCCTAAAAACATATCTCCTCTTCAGTGATATAACCTATAACGCGTATAAAGGGTGTTTAGGATTACTTACTTATGTTCTTGCAATTGCGTAAGCTCCACAACCTTATTTACTAACACGGAATCACCTTCTTCCGCTTTGATGCTTCAATAGAACATATTAGGGTTTCTTGGGGAAGAATTACCACTTGGATTGCGTCAGGTATCCACCACTACTGCACATGTAGAACTAAGGCTACGAACCTTTGTAATTTAGGAGAATAGGAAATACGGGTAACTAGTCGACTAGGAAAGTTGACTATAATCGACTTTGGAAGTCGAATTGGATCGACTAAGAGTTTAAAACCATATGGTCGACCGATTGAATGAAGAGATGAGGGGAAGGAGTGTTTAGGGTTTAGAGGATTGTTATGAATCCCTTAGGAAGCCCTTTGGCATTTATAGGCTACCATAGAACCTTCCCATAAGGATTAGAAAACCCTTAATTAACCTTAAGTACATAAGTTTGACAACTTGTCAAACTTAATCCCCCTAGGGGATTTTGACCGAACCATATAACCATAAGCAGGGGCGGAGCCAGAATATTTTTTGAGAGGGGTCAAAAAAAATTTTTTACGACGGGCCAATAAAGGAAAAACTTAAGCCAACCAGTAAATGAGTCGGGTTGGGTCGAGCTTAACACAATAATAAAAGTGATTATAACGAGGAACATCCTAGTATTATTGTGTGTAACTCAATACCATACTAACCTATAAATTTTCTTCGTAACAAATAAAATGTTACTTTGATAACATTGAAAAACCAAACTAAATCTTAAGTATTAGTTGTACATGTTGAAGGCATTGATATCACTACGTAACTGTGCAACATTTTTTTTAACAAATGATGTGATACAACATAAATTGTAAAGCAAAAACACTCCCATCAATAATACACTTTATTTTTCTTAAATATAATTAACTTTTATAAATTTAGTTAAACATAAAAACAAGACAAAAATATTTAAATGCATCACTAGTCATTATTGTGAAGTATACGGAGTAATACAATATACCAAAATAAAAAACATGCTCGTGGTGGCCATCTCCCACCCACAAAAAAAATCTTATCTTTCCCACCTTTTTGAAAAAGTCAAAAAACAACTTCATCTCTTTAAACTTCATCTTCTTTATTACCGGTCTCCGGCAACAATAGAACTTCTAACAATAGAGCTCTTTGTTCAACTTTACTCACTTTATTTCGTTTATTTGGTTTTAAAGGGGGGGGGGGGGGCAAAATGACGATAAACATGAGACTCTTTGAAAATTTTACACTACGCCGGAAAGTTGAGAGGGGGCACGTGCCCACCTTGCCCCCTCCGTAGCTCCGCCCCTGACCATAAGGGTTATGGTTTACCTTTTATGCACTTATTATATTTATCTCTAATAAATATACACCATGGTTAATTATCGTTTTACCCCTCTATGAAAATATTACCTTATTTTCATTTCCATATCATTACTACTTTCTCATTTATACATACGTTTTCCTTTAAGTGTGCATTGGTGTGACCTTTTGGAGTTTCTACGAGGACCAGTTGTGAGAAACGTTGTTCTTTGCACACTAATCCTTTCAGTACTTATACAAGAAATCAACGATCAAGATGAAATATGACAACCGTTGCAGATACTCAAATGAAATAGATAATAAAAGCATGAAAAACAAATAAAAAAATAAAAATAAATTCGTAATACGTTCGCAACAACTTCGTAATACATTTGAAACATGTTCGTAATACATCCACCATACAATGTTACAATTCAGATACTAAACACTACGGAGTAAATCCACCTCAACACTTACAAACCTCATAACCTATTCACATGTCTTGAAGAAGATACAATACTTTATATGGATGACTATGGAGGGTGATTGGAAGGAAGAAAGACAATATCTGATCACGTGATTGTTAGTCGGTCATTTATCTTCGTTTAGATCTTGTGATGAATAAAAAAATGCCATGCGGTGTTGAAACATGATCGAATTGCAAGTCAAACCAAGAGGAACGCTCCAACGAAGTAGATCATGATCATTGTGAATGATTCGAGGACAATAGATACCCTATCCTGTAATATTTATATCACCCAGATTCAAAACTAGAATAACATGATCCTATTCAGAAAAATCGTTATGAAATGAAAAAAACATGCTAAAGTTCAAATGACCATCTATCTTAGTGACCTAGAATTATTTGCCGGTAACCATCAAGAAACTCAAGGATAGAGATGAACTCTGTCATTGAGCTTTGTGGTTCCTTTAACTTTGAAACTTTTGAGTTTGTGTTTCTAGGCAAAATTGAGTAGCGTTTATGAATTCATTTGAAAAACATGATGAAGGAATGTAAGAAAATTTGAATTGAAATAATCTGGTATGTAAATGAAGACGATTATTTAGTTTTTAAGCAAATAAACAAGTATTTATAGGGAAAAAAAGCATGTATTCAAATGTTCATTAGATGTTTTTACGGGAAAGGTAAGTCCAGCCTTGTTAAATATCGCAGGCCCCACGCCTTCTATTGAGACAATCGTAATCAATTGCAGACTAAAAACCGTTATGTGTGAACGGTGTCTCGTTTCATTAGCACGTGACCTTCACTTCACAACTTGATCACATCATTTCCGACTTCGTTCTGGTTGGAATCCGGTATGAATGAAAACAGACGAGACATGTCTCAACATGATTGGAATGAGACAACAGTTTGGATCAACGGCCAAAATCAATGCATCAGATACCGATTATGTGACGTTATTGCGAGGAGATATAAGCGATTATGTGACGTTAAGGGTGTAGTAGGCTATTAAATAAAATGATAAATCAGTGAAAAATAGGTGTGCAGTGGTACATGCAAAACGAGATTCGGCAAGTTTTAATGACATGACACAAAGTTGAGTCAAGTTGGAAATGCTGAAGCTAGTTTTGCAAATATCCCTAGTTTAGTTTATTTTGTAACAAGCCACAAAGACAGAATGGAGGAAAGAGGAGGAAACGAGAGATGGAGCGCTGCGATCGCAAACATATCAGAAATATCAAACAATCTCGATTCATTACAAAACTTGCTCATCAAGAAAGCTGTTTATGTCGATCAAGATACTTTTAACAAAGCTTCTTTAACCTCCGATCAAGCCCGTACTATCAAGGTCCATACCCCTATTTACATCATACTATTTTATACAATTCACCTTATTAAGGGGGCCTTTGGATTAGCTTATTAAGCCCGCTTATGGGTTTATTTGGTTTTGCAAAAGCCGATAAGCTCACTTTTTTAGAGGTTATTAGTTTTAGTTTATTGGCTTAAGCCAATAAGATGAAGTTGATAAGGTCATAAGCTCCAAAAAAGGGACCTTATTGGCTTTTCCAAAGTCAAATAAGCCCATAAGCCAGCTAAATAAGCTGATCCAAATACCCAATAAGAGTTATACTCCTCTGTTGGAGAGTATAAGTCCCCGTAATCCTGATTGTAACTTGAATGAAAACACGTAATTTCAAGAGTAGTTTCAAATTGAATTGAGGTTCGCAAACTGTTCTTGTGTAAATTGAATTGAATGATATATTAACTTTTTAAGTAGAGTAACTAATAAATGTTTAACATAATCACACGAGTGTTGTTTTACTTTTGCGTATTGTGTAGGTGATGATATCATAAAATGAGTATGGTTAACAGGTTAAGTAAAGTCACTATCGCGATGACTTCACTTTTTGTTTTGTCATCTTAGAATGTAGAATAACTCAAGTTAGTAGTACTGTTCTATGTTGTTCCGAAACTAGAGATACAGTTGGTGCGTTTAGTTGAAAGAAAACGAAACCCCCCTCTTTGTCACAAAACTAGGAAAATAGAGATTGCGTTCAAATAGATTGTTTTTCAGAAAATTCTCCACAAAATAGAAAATCTGCATTATCTGATTTTACAAGGAAAATTTCAAAACACATTTTTATTGTTTTCTTTGTTTGCTTTGTAACCCAGGACCCTGCTTCCGCTTTTCAGATAGAAAATACGGCATCATTTGAACGCGTTTTCTAGATTTTCAACAATTTTGTAAAGAACCCCTCCCTTCCTTTTTACTAAAGTAGAGATAGAATATCAATAAGGTTTTTCTCCAACTAAACACAGCCTGTGGGTGTTTTTGGAGCTAATGTCGTGATTCATGGTTTTAGATGGATGTATATTGATTGAATGTATTAGAGGAATGAAGACGTTAATATATTGAGTAGTGTATGCTGTATGTGTACGGTTATTGGATCTATATATTTTAAAGTCGAATGAAAAATATATAAATTCAGGGTTTAAAGTGTGTAAAGACAGGGCTGGCGCTAGTTTGAATTTATGAAGTGTCTGTATTATAGTGGCCACTACATATGCATCCTTTGGTCTTGATGCTTGGGTTTGTAACTCATCTGTCACAAGCACCGAGTAGTGTTTCCAGCTTGGTATTAGATCAAACATTAGCTGTTTACCTTATTTTGGTCACTTGTGAACCATATACCTGGTGTTCTTTTTATGATGGACTGGTTGTAATTACAAAGTTACTTTCCAGGAGTGAGAGATTGTCATCTTATTTGCATAGTACTCTTCCTATATTGAATAGTTTTGTAGGAATTTAGGGGGTGCGTTTGGATTGTGGGTTTAGGTATAGGTGAATGGGTATGCCTGTCTTTTTGCTGTAAGGAAATGGGTTTGAGGGTACCCAAAAATGAGGGTTTGGCCATACCCACTTATTAGGGTAGGTTTACAATCTATTCCTGGACTTCCTTCTAAGTTGACGAGATCACAGGTCACTGCCATCCAAAATTATCGAAATATTAATAAACTTAACACTTCTAGATGATAAGGTGGTTCGACGCCATGGGTGTATGGGACACCACCGACTCATCCATTGGAGGTCAGATTTTTTATTTAAAGAAAGTTTGTGATTTCTTATTGAAAAAAAGTTTGGATCAACGGCCAAAATCAATGCATCAGATACTGCAAATCATGTTCAACAAGAAACAAGAGCATTGATAAATAGCACATCTAAATGTGTTAACGTTAATTACAAACATGGGTCTTTGCTTTGAGTGTTAAAAAACCATGTAGCTGGTATTTTTGGTCTTGTCAGCAGTAAGAGAGGGTAGAAGATGATAAGCAATTGTTTTGTTGCTAATTTGGAGAATACTCACGGGTGTTTGTTTATAACTTTATATAATTGGTGGTGTTGACCAGTGTTGTCAAAAGCGTGCGCCTCACGCGCCTAGGCGAGATGCGATTGCGATGCGGGCCCCCAACGCTCAAAACACTAGGCTCAGGCCCACAAACATTTAAAGCGACATATTCAGTTTCCAATTTAAACCCTTCGGTTCCCTACAGCCTTTTAATGCATGTCAGACGAGATTCTTTGTACCAAAAACCCTAAGGGGATGTTTGGTATGATGGAATGAAAAGAGGAGAAAGGAAATCTGAAGCATTCCGAGTGTTTGTTTGTGTCTGGAATGGAAATGGAGAATCAAAATCTTATTCTCATTCCACCTTATTGATTCTCTAAAAAAAACGGGGAATGGCCAAGAAACAAAATTTGTACATCTCTTCATTCCACCTTCTTATTCACGGGGAATGGGGATATTCATTCAAAAAATAAGGGTATAAATGGATTGGCTCACGTGCAATGCACATTCAACCAAAATATTAAATCCACATATCCAATTTTTCTATGGCGATTGCAACTTTGTAACCTTCCTGCACCAAATCAAACCATTTCTACATGAAATCAAAAGAATTCCTTAATGAAATCGGTATATTTATGGTCTTCATTCTAGTTTATCATCGAATCTAATCTCCACACGCAGAATGCTCTTGGTCGCTGTTGATTGTTTTTACACAAGTTTTTTGACTTTGTGTTTGAGAAATACATATTTCTAAAGAACATGTTTGTTCTGATTCCGGTTTATGATCAACTGAATACTGGATTTGTTTATTAGCATACTTTCACAAGGTCATTGTTGCATCTCAAAAAGCAGGGTTTGATTACAATCGGAGAATAGTATGTTGTGTATTCATGTTGATGGTGCATGCCACATGTTTGATAAAATGTCAAGTCTAAATTCTATCTCCATTTAATTTTTTTTATCTTGTTTAATGTTAATTTTAAAAACAATGTCTCTACTGATTATCTTATGCTTGTTTTTTTGTTAATACTTTCCTTTCAAATTTATGTTATACGTATGTGTGTAAATTGATGTTGTGTTGTAATGCAATGCAGTGCTATTTTCTTACAAACAAGAGCTAAGTAAGATGTCTTGTGTATGACGTGATAAAGGTGGTCACCTTCGATAAAGCACCACCAGTTATAATGTTGTATTTGAGTTTTTAAGTTCAATAAAGCAATTTTTTTTGCACAAGTTGCGTTAATGGTTTTATGTAATCAGTGGTTAAAAATGATTATTTCATTATATTAGACTTTTTCTCATTCTAGCATTACATAAACAAACATAAGAAACGTTTTTCATATGTCGATTCTATGATTGTGCCAAACAGGTGAATCAATCTCCTTTCTATAGATTTATTCTCTTTCTTAGTTATTCCATTCTTTGCTGCATTTCCATTCTTTGTCATTCACTCGTACCAAATGTCCCCTAATAAATTAATATAGATCATCAATATCTCTTCATCAAACTATATCATCAATATCTCTTCATCAAACTATATTCGATCATTCAACTTCCAGGTAAATTTTCTTCTAAATATTATTTATTTAACTGAAATTTTCTTCATCAATATATCATTTCTTTAACTGAAATTTTCTTCATTATCATTTGTTAGGAACAATGAATGTAGATGGTAATGTTTCTCTACGTCCTAAATCCAATGAACCTGGCTGGAAGTACAACATGTGGGCATTTAAAGACACCAAGAATGTTGTTCGTTGCAATTATTGTGGATTTTTCAGCAAAGGAGGAATTTGTAGGGCTAAACAACATCATATAGGAGGTTACAAAACTAAAAGTAAATGTGAAAAGGTTCCGGATGATGTGAAGGCTGAACTAATTGAATATGTTGAAAGACAAAAGCAAAGAAGAATAACAATGGCTTACATTAATTGACAATGGATTTTGAAGATGGTGGCTATGGTGATGATGAACCTGATGAGGACGGGGATGTAGAAAACGTTAATACTCAAAACAAGAGGAACCGAGTGGAGAAACCAACGAGGTCTAATGTGAAGGGACCACTCGATCTTTTTGTCACCAAAGGTAACACTTTAGCTGTTTATAATAGATTATATGTACTACAACATATTATAATCATTATATGCCTTTGTTTATATGTTATCACAAAAAGCTAAAGGAAAAAAGATTCAAACAAGCATAAATGATGCATGTGACAAACAGTTGCGAGCCATAACGAATCAGAAGATTGTTGCCTTTTTTTACCAAGCCGGGATCGCATTCAATGTAGCCAAATTGGATTGCTTCAAAGAAATGATAGCTGCTGTAGGACAGTATGGGCCACATTTAAAGCCACCTTCCTACCATGAGCTGCGTATTCCATTGTTAAAGAATGAAGTGGATAACGTGAATGAATGGGTTGAAGGGCATAGATTAGAGTGGACAAAACATGGGTGTTCAATAATGTCGGATGGATGGACGGATAGGAGACAAAGGACGTTGATCAATTTTTTAGTGAATAGTGCAAAGGGAACAGTTTTCATGGATTCGGTCGATGCGTCTTCTTACATGAAGACGGGTGAAAAGATTTTTGAGCTTCTTGACAACTTTGTGGAAAAAATTGGTGAAAAAAATATTGTACAAGTATTAACCGACAATGGAAGTAACTTCAAGAAAGCTGCTAGCTAAGAAGAAAAATTAGTAAAAAACAACTAACCAGCTTTCTTGAAGTTACTTCCATTGTCGGTTAATACTTGCACAATATTTTTTTCACCAACTTTTTCCACAAAGTTGTCAAGAAGCTCAAAAATCTTTTCACCCGTCTTCATTTAAGAAGACGCATCGACCGAATCCATGAAAACTGTTCCCTTTGCACTATTCACTAAAAAATTGATCAACGTCCTTTTGACTCCTATCCGTCCATCCATTCGACATTATTGAACACCCATGTTTTGTCCACTCTAATATATGCCCTTCAACCCATTCATTCACGTTATCCACTTCATTCTTTAACAATGGAATACGCAGCTCATGGTAGGAATGTGGCTTTAAATGTGGCCCATACTGTCCTACAACAGCTATCATTTCTTTGAAGCAATCCAATTTGGCTACATTGAATGCGATCCCGGCTTGGTAGAAAAAGGCAGCTATCTATGGCTCGCAAGTGTTTGTCACATGCATCATTTATGCTTGTTTGAATCTTTTTTACTTTAGCTTTTTCTGATAACATATAAACAAAGGCATATAATGATTATAATATGTTGTAGTACATATAATCTGTTATAAACAGTAAAAGTGTTACCTTTGGTGACAAAAAGATCGAGTGGTCCCTTCACATTAGACCTCGTTGGTTTCTCCACTCGGGTCCTCTTGTTTTGAGTATTAACGTTTTCTACATCCCCGTCCTCATCAGGTTCATCATCACCATAGCCACCATCTTTAAAATCCATGGTCAATTCATGTAAGCTATCATTATTCTTCTTTGCTTTTTGTCTTTCAACATATTCAATTAGTTCAGCCTTCACATCATCCGGAACCTTTTCACATTTACTTACATTTCTGTAACCTCCTATCTCATGTTGTTTAGCCCTACAAATTCCTCCTTTGCTGACAAATCCACAATAATTGCAACGAACAGCATTCTTGGTGTCTTTAAATGCCCACATGTTGTACTTCCAGCCAGGGTCATTGGATTTAGGACGTAGAGAAACATTACCATCTACATTCATTGTTCCTAACAAATGATAATGAAGAAAATTTCAGTTAAAGAAATGATAGATTGATGAAGAAAATTTCAGTTAAATAAAGAATATTTAGAAGAAAATTTACCTGGAAGTTGAATGATGAATATAGTTTGATGAAGAGATATTGATGATCTATATTAATTTATTAGGGTTTTTGGTACAAAGAATCTCGTCTCACATGCATTAAAAGGCTGTAGGGAACCGAAGGGTTTAAATTGGAAACTGAATATGTCGCTTTAAATGTTTGTGGGCCTGAGCCTAGTGTTTTGAGCGTTGGGGGCCCGCATCGCATCTCGCCTAGGCGCGTGAGGCGCACGCTTTTGACAACACTGCTTCGGCCCTTCCATGAAAGAGGCACTTGTTCAACCAAATTGCTCAATTAGGAATTTCGTCGGAAAAGAAATAGTTATGTGGGCCCGTGGGAGTAATTGTTAAACTGCAGTACTTGGAAGATATGTATTTGGCTAATGTATCACTAACAAACTTTACCCATCTGTCCTATTTTTTGGACAAAAAAAGTAATTTGACCTGCTCCGTCTAATTACGATAGTGTTATCTTAACACTAATTAATGGAAAATGTCTTAAGTCACTTGTGCATTATCTAAGTGTTCTGTTTCTGATGGAGCGGTTGTGACTAAAAGTTACATTCCGTGAGTGATAGATTGTCATTTTATCTGTTTACTACCCTTATTAATATTTAGTAGTTTTGTAGCAATTTAGCTATTTTTCTTGTGTGCAACTAACCATATCTGCACTTGTGGAGCTGTAAGTACCAAGTGGTGGTTCGTAAACAAACAGCAGTTGCAGAGAGTTGATAGAATATAATAGTTTACAGATATTCCCTCTCTCATATATTAAATTCTAATTCTGATTTTTAATAATTCACAATGCTAAAAAAGAATAAAAAATAAAATCCTCTATGGATGTGTATGCATCAAAAACAAATTCATCTTGAATATGGATATATTCTATGTAAATTCCATTCAGCGATGTGCAACATTGAAAATGTCTTTGTATGATAAGTGATATACACTATTTCCCTTATATTATAGCCAAAAATTGTTAGGCTTAATAAAGTTTTATATAGTTACTCCACCTTCCATGATAAAGGCACCTCCTTGTTCAGCCAAATTGCTCAAATACGAATTTTGTTTGAAAAAAGAATTACTTATCTGTGCCCTGGGCATAGACTAAAATATCTTTTGGCCACGGTACTACAAAGATCATTTATTTGGCCTTTGTATCTCTTAATATGATCACATTTTGCCCATCTGGCTTACTTTACTTGCTATTTTGACGGACAAACCAGTAATATATATTATGAGCATCATTATTATATATGTGTGCTTCATGTGAGTTGTTACAGAGGAAGAATGAGAAGGACCTATATTCAAATGACTATTTTTGGTGCAGGTTCTTGAACAAAGGGTGGAGACTTTAGAAAGGGAGCTGGATGCTGCCATTTCAGCTGCAGCCCGTGCCCGTACAGAAAAACGACAGGCTGAAGCAGGACAAAAGGCTGCTGAGTTACGAGCACAGGAAATCACGAAAGAGCTAGAGAACACCACAAGTATGCACTTCTTCCTTACTCCCACGGCATTCCAAATTTATTTTAGTTGACGCTACTCATTGTTAGCAACAGGGTCATTTGGGCCGCTGACTAATTCAATATTGTCCTCTTGTTGGTTATTCGATATACATAAGCATCATTTATCTTATGGAATAAAATCGACCCAACACGACTCTTAAGTAGATGAACTTGCTCTAGTCAGAAGCTCTGTCAGCTATCCAGTCTTATCAATGAATATCAGATTTGACTAGCCAACTAGGACATAAACCTTATATTGGGTTACTTGTTTTAGGCGAGTTAGCATATTTCATTTGGTGGTTTGTAGGTCACATTTTTATGATTTGAGGAGAATGAATCTGACCTACTTCTGCTTGCATCTTTTCTTTTTTTTTTTGGAAGGCAATATACACACACCAATACTGCCCTAACATACCATCAGTACAATGACACCCATGAACCATCAAAATTCCACAATACCAATAAGGTGTTAGGAAAAGTAGGACAAAAAGAATTGATGGGCCAGGAGTACGCAACCAATTGACTAAGAGAAAGAAGGCATACCGCACACAACTATAATATATTAGCTCACTACCAATATCCCTCTTACTGACTCACAAACTCACTGAATTAAATTATTTAGTAGCAGACCAAAAATCCCAGTCTTCACAGACTCACTGAAACGCCAATTTTAATGATAAAAGCAACAGCTCAGACTTGCACACACATACTGCTTGTATTGCACTTTACTGAATCACTAATCCAAAGCTGCCAGTTCCACAATCCCTTTTTAGCCCGTCTTGACGCCCGGTGAAAACTATTTAGTTAAGTATCTTGTAATAATCTGGCTCGCATCTACTTGATGTAAGGAGATAGGAAGATAGGATCCACGAAATGGACTCACAAAATGGAGAAGAGAAAGGAGTAAGATATAAACGAATGATAATTGCAGATTTTAACATTTAGGGTTGACAAAATGGAAATGGTTTTTGCTACCAAAAAGGCTTAGATGTGCCTGTTGAGCTAAGCATCGGGTACAGGTAGACCTGCTATTTTTTATACAAGTCAGATAGGATCAATCAGGCCATGTTGACCGGCATACATTATGTACTTTTTCGTGACTTTTATAGATACTTAATATACCAACTATGATACAAAAACCAAACTAGTTAGTTTTGATAATTTAGTATTCTTTTTCATTACCATGATTTTGTAGAGATTGTAAGCATTTAATTATGCTTCGGGTAACTTTTGACCAGTTCTAGCCATTTGACCCGTTCATTAACCAAACCTCTACGATTAAGGCTTCATAGTCAATTCATGTGCATTTGAGAACTCCCTAACTTTTCCCTCTGACAAATGATATGATTAACATTTTCTTTTATTTCTTGTATGCAGAGGTGTTTGAACTGCACATGGAGGAATTGAGAGCCAAGCAAGATGAGATTGCAAAACGGGATAACGAGATTAAACTTCTGGAAGCTATAATTCAAACACTTGGAGGAAAAGAGTCGGCATAGGTCTTGTGAGTAATATCGTAAATCTTTCTGTTGCAAAGCATTTTCCATGTAAAGCACTGTCAAGTTTGCATCCTAGTATATACAAGGAAGGTTTTCTAATCTCTTTAAGAAAATCCAGTATAATATAATGATTTTTTAAGCATGGTGTTGATGCATACTATGTTAACTTCAGGTTTAATTGGATAAGAAACCAGTTATCACATTATAATGCAAGACAAATATTGTCAGAGTCATGGTTTCGGTTTGGTTCAAAACTTAGGGTTACCCGATCGATCAGTTTTGTAATGCATAAAGTGTATATAGTCGGATGCATTAGTTTTATACATTATACTCTTAATGTGCAAGGATGGTATATTGTATACTAGATGTTATAACATGACCAGAAGTGGGTTATGCCATAAGTCCCCCATATAGTTCGCAAAGTTGGCAGAATGGGTAGGTTGGGTGTCAGCTCAAAACGGATTGATATTACATGCATCCAAATCAGGCTGGGCTAACTCACCAACTATTTTTTCATTTTTTTGGAAGTTATTGTAGTAAGTAACGCTGACAATCTTGGCCCCATAATCCGAAAAATGGGTTTGTCTGGATCATTTTAGACAACTACTTGGTTCATTTGGGTACTCCAATTTTTGAAAGGGTGTTGTTATTGCTACCCCTCCAAACTTATTAATGATTCTTTTACCCCCTGTTGACACGACAAGACATTTTTTTTTACCATTTTTCGTTCCGTATTCTCTGTCTTTCAAAACTCTCTTGTCAAACTTTATAACCTTGCCCTCAATAATACACTTCAAAATAGTTTTATCAGATTCATACATTTTTTTTTTTAATTTTTTTACTTTTCAGTTTTTATATTTTTTTAGTCTAATCCAAGTACGTATTCCGTACTTTTTCCTTTTAATAATTTTTTAACATTCCCCCGTGATAATACACTCTAAGACAGCATAGCACTTCAGGAAAAAATAAAGTAAATATTTTCTGCTATATTGTTTGACAAAAAGTAGCACATGACGTGCCAATACACAACACTGGGTCATACCCTTTCTGAAATGGGTCAGAATGGGCTGACTACTTCTCAGTTTTTGAAGGAGTTAAATTAGGCTGCATGTTTCTTTTACACTTGACAAAATGGCCATTTTGTTTTTGACCGGTCAGAGTCATCTCAAGATACTTAAACTACAGACCATGGCTACCCGCTACCACAGTTGTCACCACCAATTGACGTCAATAAAAATTGGTCTATTTTAATAAGATACGTAGAGGAATAGTGAGTAGCAAAACAAAGAAAAAATAGTTTACTATTATTTGAAGGACAATAATTTTTTAAAGCATGTATAATCAATTTCTTTTTTAATAAATAATAATTAAAAAGTATAAGTTAATATAATCTCTGTTTAGTTCTCTTGACTTGTTCACCCTTTGGTCTAGCTGCCTTTTGGCCTAATTATGGAGTGAAACATTACTCCGAGTTGTGATCTACACTCGTTAGACCCGTGTTTCAAGTTGTCCTGATCATTATGGCCCTCTAACCTACATACCTGTCCTGATCGTTTTGATCAGTAAACCAACTTAAGAACAAGCGGAACAAAAAAAAAAAAAAAAAAATGAATGTTACTGATACGAGAAAGATCTCAAATATCATCTACAATTACAGAAACAAGACAGATTATTGTGTAATTAATCTTAAGAAAGAACATTCTTTTGCTTTCAGTTTTTAGGATGCGAAATAGAAGTGCTTGAACATGATGCGTAGTTATATGATCACTAGTTCCAGCTTAGGGAGTCAAACTTCGAGAAAGTGAGATGGCACACTTCATTACTTTATAAATTGCAGTTTACAGGTTTCGGGCTTTAAGTATGGCTATTAGAAGGTGTCATCAGATTATTTTGATATATCAACATTAGGGATGGGTTGTGGATTATTTGACAGATCCGATTAACTTGAATCTATTATAGCAGAACTGAACGACTTGTACACGAAATGATTATACAGCAAGACTAATGAGTTAATAACTTGACCTTTGGTTACTTCTCTTTTCCATTTGCAGATTTGAAGCTTTCACTAAGATTATCAAATAAACTAAGTTGTTTTGAATCTAGTGGACTAGTCTCGTATATGTATTTTATGAGAAGCTTAGCTAGTTAGAATTTGTTTGAATAAGTTCTACCTAAAAGTACCAACTCTCAAAAACACTTTAACTACTTCATATAAGAAACTTCAACTGAATGAATTCCAATCCAACACAAACATAATGAAGTTTAAAAATTCCACACAAGGATTAGCTATGCATAGTCTGGCTATTCATGTACCACATATTCAGTCATCCTTTTTTCATAGCTAAGAAGTTTTCAACATGGTTAAGAAGGTAGAGACATGTAACATAGTCTTTCACTTCTCTAGGTCCTTTTTTCGAACAAACTTCTCTTGGTCCTTAAAGTCTGCAAAAACAAAAGTTTTGTTTAATTAGTATAAAAGATTAAAAACTCACTATCATTACCATATGAACAAACATGCAAATGAAAGTTAATAAAACAATTGAGATATGTACTTTGTGTATTAATGAATTAAAACAAGGAAAAAGGCTACATAAACCATTTTTTTTGTTTCCTAAACTAAAATCCAAAAGAGAATAGAGTAAATTTACATATCTAGTTCCAAAAGAAAGTTTAGAAAAAAGCTTTAATGTAGTATGTAACTATGATTTCAGATCAATATATGAAACTGTGATTTCAGACTTGTTTAAAACCTTGATTACAATCTTAACTACATATCTATACTACCTATAAAGCAAAAATGGTCAAAGGTGAAAGTGAAAAAGTCAAGAAAAGTGAATTGTGAAATGTTGAAAAATGTATATAAGGAAATTATGAAATGTAATTAATACTCTTATTAAAACACCCCATTACTTAAAAGTACAATGATTTATACACATTGTACAACCAATTAAAACAATTAATACAAATCACAAACCGGGTTAACCCGGGACGCTTCAAACCCAACGGGTTGAACCGGTTTAATTTGACCCGTTTTCGACCCAACCTAGCAAGTTGACCCGGTTTAAATCGACCAAATTTTTGACCGGAACGGTTTAACCGGTTGAACCACCCGGGTCGAACCGGGTTTCAAAACATATCTAGCAAATTAAATACAACCAATTAAAACAATTAATACAAATCACAAACAGGGTTGACCCGGGACGCTTCAAACCCGACGGGTTGGATTCGTTTAATTTGACCCATTTTCGACCCAACCTAGCAAATTGACCCGGTTTAAATCAACCAATTTTTCGATCGGAACGGTTCAACCGGTTGAACCACCCGGGTCAAACCGGGTTTCAAAACATATCTACCAAATTAAATATAACAAATTAAAACAATTAATACAGATCACAAACCGGGTTGACCCGGGACGCTTCAAACCCGAAGGTTTGAACCGGTTTAATTTGACCCGTTTTCGACCCAACCTAGCAAGTTGACCCGGTTTAAATCGACCAATTTTTCGACCGGAACGGTTCAACCGGTTGAACCACCCGGGTCGAACCGGGTTTCAAAACATTATGTTTAATTCCCAAATCTTCAAACTTTTATTATTTTTCATTTATAACCTATAAACTTTTTTTTTATCAATAAACTATTTGTCGCTATAATATCCCGTTGCTATGCACGGGTACTCGTCTAGTAATATAAAAATGGTCAACCTTGAAAGTGAAATCTTGAAACTTTGGTCAACATTATTGAAAGTGAAATCTTGAAATATTAACTACACATAATCTTATTAAAGGAAATTATGAAATGTAATTAATACTTTTATTAAAACACCACATTACTTAAAAGTACAATGATTTATTCACATTGTACAACCAATTAAAAACATATCTAACAAATTAAATACAACCAATTAAAACAATTAATACAAATCACAAACCGGGTTGACCCGGTACGCTTCAACCCGACGGGTTGAACCGGTTTAATTTGACCCATTTTCGACCCAACCTAGCAAGTTGACCTGGTTTAAATCGACCAATTTTTCGACCGGAACGGTTCAATCGGTTGAACCACCCGGGTCGAACCGGGTTTCAAAACATTATGTTTAATTCCCAAATATTCAAACTTTTATTATTTTTCATTTATAACCTATAAACTTTTTTTATCAATAAACTATCTGTCGCTATAAAATACTGTGGCTATGCACGGGTACTCGTCTATTTATCTTAAGGATACATCATTTTCACATTCATTGTTCACTCATTCATTAAACTGTTGGTCTATTTGTTGTGTTAAAATTCAAGCGTAAATTTATGAATATTGGTTGTTGATATAAACTATTTGTGAATATTAATTTGAATTTTACCACCAATTAAGGAAATAAGACTTTGTAACAAAACTTCTCATGTAAGCTTCATAAAATTCGAGCCAACCTCAAGATATACGCCCCATCCTTATCAAGTGTTTGTACCAGACTTTTTGGAAAGCTTTCAAAGTTTATTCATACCAACATAAGAGTATATGACACAATATCATTCAAAAAAACCCCTTCATCAGCATCATAAAATCGCCACATATTTTCAGCTTCGATTCTTCATGATTTTAATCATAGATAAGATTTTATTTTTTCATATTTTCCGTGTGATTCTCAAATTCTTGTGAATGTATCAACTCAATTATGAATTGTTTGGTGCATGTTTGTCAGCTTTATGCCATTTTTTATTTGATTTTGAATGTGATATCAACATTTTAATATCGTTTATGTCAATTCTTATGGTGCAGTTACGATCAAGTATTCGGTGGTATTGAAATTCCGATTCACAGGTTCGAGATTCGCCATTTCCTTTACTCAACTCTTTTGTGTTTTGTTTTTTCAATTGTGTTTGTTTAGTGCTGAGACTGATTAATTATTTGTTTTTTTCAATTGTGTGTTTTTTTTTTCTTTTCATTGCAGGCATGGTATGTGGGAAACAAAGAACGAGTTAAAACCTCTAAAATCAGTTAATTGTGTGCCCATAACATGTTTCAAGATTCATTAGCATCTGAACTCTTGGCATTTATCATTGGCAGTAAACATATATGGCTATCTTGAATCATATTTTATCGTGCTTATTATGTACTGATGAGGCGAAAAATGATCCGTTTTTAGGGGGTCATTTAAGCCCGAATCCGAATTTATTTGATCAAATATTGCCCTAAATCGTTCCTTTTGTGATTTTAGGTACTTTGGGAGTGAAATCTGGAAAAGGAAGCAATTCGGACGTTTTTGGAGCATAAAAGTGAAGAAAACGCCAAAGTCTTAATTTTTCATGCTGGGAACAGTGCATGATGGCGTCAAGAGTAGTTCCCTGACGGCGTCAAGAGTAAAATTCCATGACGATCCAGAAGAGTTTTGACGGCGTCATGAAGGTAGGGCGTCAAGAGTAAAAGTCATGACGGCCTGGAAATGAATTGTTCTTGACGGCGTCAAATGTAGATCTAGGCAGTCCGAGGATTGTTTTGGCGGCGAGGTGACGGCGTCACCTAATTGGTCTTGACGCCGTCAGACCCCTTTTCCTATATATAGTTTTCTAGTTTTTCACATTAAAAGAGAGAAGTTTTGGGAGAAACCCTAAGTACGGTTTTGGTGTAACTTTACAGGTTTTTCAAGGGTTCCAACCCCTTGATACCTTGCATGATTAATCAAGATAAGTGTTCTTCTAATTCAATCAACATGTCTATGTGTTGGTTGTCTATATCATGTTCTTGTCTTAATTCCATCATGCTAGGCTAGATCTATCTTGTGTTTGCTTAGATCTAATGAAACCTAGATATTGATTATGTGTTGATTACTTGTTTATTCTTGCCTTGGATGAATGATTTATATGTTAGGCTTAAGAAAACTGGCAGATCTCCAATTGGTAACATGCTTGAACGTCTTAAGAAACATGAACCAACGCGCACTAGGTCTTTATTGGTTGTATTTAATGCATGAGCCACTGTTTACAATCCCTATAGTTGTGCTGGGCATGGTGTAGGAGGAGATAAGAGCTCATAGAATTAGGGAGTTATGTGTGCCACCCCATGAATGGTATTAAGGAATACGATCCGTCATCCATGCAATTATAACAAGTAATTAACATGTAAAAGATATCTAGGGAGTAGTGAAATCTAAGTAAACACATTTTTTCCAATTACTGCTCACAACCTTAGTATAAATTAGTTTATTTTCATTTCTAGTATTTTATTTTGATTGCATCTTAGTATTGGGTTAGTTGATTAGCAACTAATTCCGCCCAAATCCTTCAAACCCGAAATTTTAATTTGCTTTCCATAAAATATAAAAACACAAAAATAATCATCCCTCACCTTTAGAACTAGTATTTAGGCTTTCTAATCCTAGCGACACTATTCCTAAGCTGAACGATCAATCCCCCGGTACTTGTCACTATACTATACTACAACGATCAGGTACACTGCCTGGTGGGGGTTGTAAGCTTCTCAAGATCCCTTGAGAGGTAAAGCCTGTTGCGATTCCCACGCATCAAGTTTTTGGCGCCGCAACCCGGGGAATAGTTATTGTCTAGGTTAGAATTTCTTTTTATTAGGTCTACTTGCTAGATTCCTTTCTCGTAAGATTTTATTTTTTTATTTTTAGGTCTTCTTTAGTCTATCTCAATTCTTTGTGCTTTTCTTCGTAACTCTTTGCCATCCGACATCATGGAAGGTGGTAACATCTTTGAACCCGTCATCCCACCACAACAAAACCCACCATTAGAACCCCTTAGGCCCCGAACCTTAGGAGAGTATTCCCGACCTAGCCACCAAGGCTACCAAAACACCATTGAGCTCATCGGAGCCAATGTGACCCCCTTGCGATCCGACACCATCCGGTTGGTGCAAAGCGGATGTGCATTCCATGGACTTCGTTTCGAAGATCCAAACCAACATCTTAAGGACTTTCTCAAAATCGTAGATTCCATAGACCTAGGTGTTGAAACTAGAGAGACTACCCGTTTACGCCTATTCCAATTCTCTCTATGGGATCAAGCTAGTCAATGGCTTGAGCGTTTACCCGCGGGATCCATCACCACATGGGATGATCTCACCACTCGTTTCCTTGCTCAATTTTTCCCACCGGGGAGAACTACTAAGCTTAGAAATGACATCTTGATGTTCCAACAACGTCAAAATGAATCTCTTTATGAAGCATGGACTCGTTTCAAGGACTTACTCCAAAAAGTCCCTCATCATGGCATAGATCTTTGGCTCCAAGTCCAAATCTTTTATGACCATATCGACATCTCCACGAGGCGAGCTATTGACCAATCGGCCGGTGGTAAGCTACGTGATCTTAGTGCGGAACAATCATGGGAACTCATAGAAGATCTTGCTCTCTATGACAACGAAAGTTGGAATGATCCCCGTGATTTGAACAAAACGGTCAAGGCAATATCTTTGCCTTCGAACAATTCTAGCACTCCCGACCGTAGGATCATGGAACTTGAGGACCAAGTCAAGTTTCTCATGAAATCTTACGAAGCTCCTAAGCCTTCAAGTCAAGTGAACAAAATCACTTCTTCATGCGAATTATGTAGTGGTCCCCATGACACTCGTGATTGTATGAAACTCCCCGGAACAGCTTTTGCGGACTACGCATCCACGCGTACCGACGAAGCGGGAGATAAGTGGTACATTTTCAAGCCAGAGCCAAACACTTACGGTGATTCATACAACCCCTCATGGAAAAATCACCCAAACCTTAGGTGGAAACAAAATCAACCCAATTCATCCAACCTATCTAATCGTTACCAACCAAACGGTCCAACATCCAACCGTACTTTCAACAACAATCCTTCTAACAACTATGGTGGTACCAACAATCTTGAAGGATTGATGTCAAAATTCATGGCATCTCAAGAAGCTCGCATAGCTAGGTTCGAAACCGAATTCAACCAACAACAAACAGAGATGACCAACAAGATTGACAACTTGTTGAAAGCCCTCAACAACCAAGCATTAATCACACCTAGGAAGGACACTAGGGACACCAATAGTGGAATCCAAATTAAGGACCCCTCATCATCCAAACATGTCCACTTTGTCAATGTTGTCACCATTAAGCCGATATATAAGGAGATAGAGGAGAGTGACAAGGATGAAGTTAGAGTAGAAGCCGATAGTAAGGATGAGAGTAGGGAAGTTGAGGTTAATAAGGATGAGGAATTAGAGGAGGTAGAGCCTATAGAAAAATACTTTGATAAGTTGCCCACCGAGGAAGAACGGGAGTACCATAAGGATTTATTCGATAGTCCCGAGAGACCATATATCTTCGGCACACCCCTTATCAAAATGGGAGACCCCTCTAACATTAACATCCCATGCAATATCGGACACATGCATATATGGAAAGCTTACATCGACCCTAGATCCCCCGCTAACATCATGACTAGGACTTATTACAATTGGGTGATGAAGAAGCAACTTGATTTTAGGATGATGCCCGGTAAGAATCTGGTAAGTAATTTTGCAGGAAGAGTGAAGGGACTGCATGTGATTATAGGGAATCTCACTTATGAGATCGATTTTATGATAGTTGAGGACACTCGTCCGGTGATTGATGCTTGCCTAAGCCAAATAATATTCGGAAAACCATTTGTTGAGGCCACTAGGATGAGTTATGATCCGACTTTAGGGATAGTTAGATTTAAGGAAGAGAATGATGAGGTTGCCTATCAAATGCCCTACAAGATTGAGCAATACCGCCTTCTCTCTAATTTCGAAAAAGAACACAAGCAAGCGGCTTATTATAGGAATGAGGTGGATAGACGTAGAGGAGTAGAATATGTAAAGAATAGGATGCTTGGTTTCTATAAAGAATGCCTACAACTAGGTCCGGAATACAAAACTGGTTTAGAAGACGACCTAGAGAATGGAACCAATGATGAAGTCACGTAGTAACACATGACCTTGAGTCTAGCTACAAGACTCGTAAATAAAGAAAAGCGCTTCTTGGGAGGCAACCCATGTTTTGTGTGATTTTATTTGTTTGTTTGTTATTTGCTTCCGTATGCATGCTTTATTTTTATTGTGGGTAGATCATGTTTCTAACTAAATAGTGGAAATACTTTACTTTGTTGTTTTGACCTAGTCTTAACTCCACTTAAAGGTATTTTTGCAAAAGATAAGTGTAAGGGGAAACCCCAAATATGTTTTTAAGAAACAAACCGATCATGATTCTCCACAATATTAAATGAACATGTATATTCGTATTTGTTAGAGTCAAATGCTTGTATTGAGTCATAATGAAGTTTTGCAGGATTTTCCAGGAAGTAGGACCAAGTTTTTCCAGAAATTTTCCGGAAACTTAACATAAAAATTTCTGCAGGTCAATTCTGACGGCGTCAGGGGTTTACTCTTGACGGCGTCAGGAGTAAAAATCTGGAAATTTTACCGGTTTTGTTTTTCTAACGGAGTCTTATGGTTTTTGTGAATTATTAAGTTTTATAATCTCCAGGAGATCTGCAAACTTCATTCCACAAGCATTATATCTTATCTTGTTTTCTAGGATTTAGTAACATATATAGGATGCCGCCGATTTTACGCGAGGTTGTCTTGTCTATTTTGTCAGGTTTTACAGGTTATGTATGACAAGAAGATGATTTATATTCTGGAAGGGAAGCTTTGATTGTTCATTTTCTTGGAGGAAGATTTAACCTGGCCATCCTATTATCCATACCGAGCGAATCAGGGGAGTATTTGATTTCATTCTCTTTACTTTTTCACTTTTACATTCTTTACTTGAACATTGGGGACAATGTTCATCTTAAGTGTAAGGGGAGGGTAAAAAGATGATACCTTACATATGCACTTTCGCTTGAGTTTGTTTTGTTTAATGGTAGATGTGTAATAAAACTATGAGAAATACTTATTAGTGCAATTTTAGCGCTAAATTTAAAATTTTTTACAACATTTAGGAGTGAAACTTTAGCCATAGCAAGCGTCTCATGGATAGGAGATTGTATGACTAGCACATAACCGTATATTCAGAAAAATTTTCCACCCAAATATGTGAGGTTCGCCTTTAGATTTGATAGGAAAAGCATTTACTATTAGTGCTTATGAGTGTACCGGTAGCATTTAGATTCTAGAACTTGCGTTAGTGATGCATCCCGAGACCGCTAGTGAGACTACATTCGTGTAGTAGGATTTACTACATGATAAGAGGCATTAGGATTACCCTTGTGTTAAACCCGTATTATAATCACTTGACCATTTATGTCATATTACTTGGCTAGTTAAGTCAACTAATTTTTCCCACACCCTTAGCGTTGTACTCATTTTTAGTACACGAAACCCCTAGTACACCCCTCCGAGCCTATCTTTTCGTTTCTAACTTTAAGCATTTTACTTAAAGGAAGAATTTGTTACACCCCACTTAAATGTACAACCAAATCGCCTTAGCCTTCCGTGTATGCGCTCATTTTTAGTGCATTATTGTTATTTGTTAAACCCTAAGTTAACTATCTAATTGATTACATGGTTGCTAAGTCGAGTCATATCCTTGTACATATTGTTTTGGGACGATTGGGACTCATGGGCAAAGTACTTATTTATGGAGTAATGGGGAAGAACATCATTTATTACCCCCATATGTGCGTTAATCTTAAAAGTGCTCCAAGTGTTTTAATTTTCTTAATTCGGGTCGTTAGTTTAGTTTAATGTAAAGTATATAAAGATTCAAGTGTAAGGGGAATGTTCAACCCCTGTGATGTATTATTTTGGATGGTAGGGTAAGAGTGTATGCAAAAAAAAAAAAAAAAAAAATGGACTACCATCCCTTTTTATTCTATGTTCATTTTATGTTTTTGTTATTTTTCATTTATTAGCTTAAGTCGAGTCTAGTCTTGGCTTAGCAACGCCACATTGTACATGTAATTAACCAAGATTGTTAACTCGCCACCAGTAAAACTTCCTTTATCCAACAAAACCGTGTATTTCATATCCCTACACCTAGCGTTACAACCCTTGAAAAGACCTCTTTGATAGTTTATCCTAGGTGCTTACGCCATGTGGTGGAGGTTTGATCATTTCCCAAGCCTATGGTAATCTATTTTGCTATGACAGGTAGTGAGAGATATCTTCCGTTTCCATATTGTAATTTACACTTTATTACACCCGAGAGATGTGAGTATCTAAACACTATTTGTGAGGTGCTTGTGTATGACCTCCGTGCTTGTCTATTGGTCTTTAGTGAAACGATTATTTGTTGTAATTACTTTTATATTAGTGTTAAATGACCCCTAACTTGTATTTTGAGTAGAATAAAAGCGCATTTGCTTGAGGACAAGCAAATCTCAAGTGTAAGGGTATATGATGAGGCGAAAAATGATCCGTTTTTAGGGGGTCATTTAAGCCCGAATCCGAATTTATTTGATCAAATATTGCCCTAAATCGTTCCTTTTGTGATTTTAGGTACTTTGGGAGTGAAATATGGAAAAGGAAGCAATTCGGACGTTTTTGGAGCATAAAAGTGAAGAAAACGCCAAAATCTTAATTTTCCATGCTGGGAACAGTGCATGACGGCGTCAAGAGTAGTTCCCTGACGGCGTCAAGAGTAAAATTCCATGACGATCCAAAAGAGTTTTGACGGCGTCATGAAGGTAGGGCGTCAAGAGTAAAAGTCATGACGGCCTGGAAATGAATTGTTCTTGACGGCGTCAAATGTAGATCTAGGCAGTCCGAGGATTGTTTTGGCGGCGAGGTGACGGCATCACCTAATTGGTCTTGATGCCGTCAGACCCCTTTTCCTATATATAGTTTTCTAGTTTTTCACATTAAAAGAGAGAAGTTTTGGGAGAAACCCTAAGTACGGTTTTGGTGTAACTTTACAGGTTTTTCAAGGGTTCCAACCCCTTGATACCTTGCATGATTAATCAAGATAAGTGTTCTTCTAATTCAATCAATATGTCTATGTGTTGGTTGTCTATATCATGTTCTTGTCTTAATTCCATCATGCTAGGCTAGATCTATCTTGTGTTTGCTTAGATCTAATGAAACCTAGATATTGATTATGTGTTGATTACTTGTTTATTCTTGCCTTGGATGAATGATTTATATGTTAGGCTTAAGAAAACTGGCAGATCTCCAATTGGTAACATGCTTGAACGTCTTAAGAAACATGAACCAACGCGCACTAGGTCTTTATTGGTTGTATTTAATGCATGAGCTACTGTTTACAATCCCTATAGTTGTGCTGGGCATGGTGTAGGAGGAGATAAGAGCTCATAGAATTGGGGAGTTATGTGTGCCACCCCATGAATGGTATTAAGGAATACGATCCGTCATCCATGCAATTATAACAAGTAATTAACATGTAAAAGATATCTAGGGAGTAGTGAAATCTAAGTAAACACATTTTCTCCAATTACTGCTCATAACCTTAGTATAAATTAGTTTATTTTCATTTCTAGTATTTTATTTTGATTGCATCTTAGCATTGGGTTAGTTGATTAGCAACTAATTCCGCCCAAATCCTTCAAACCTGAGATTTTAATTTGCTTTCCATAAAATATAAAAACACAAAAATAATCATCCCTCACCTTTAGAACTAGTATTTAGGCTTTCTAATCCTAGCGACACTATTCCTAAGCTGAACGATCAATCCCCCGGTACTTGTCACTATACTATACTACAACGATCAGGTACACTGCCTGGTGGGGGTTGTAAGCTTCTCAAGATCCCTTGAGAGGTAAAGCCTGTTGCGATTCCCACGCATCATGTACGATTGTACCCTTCGTTGTATCTTTTCTTTAGATGTGTATCATATGTTTATTTCTTATCTACTTTTTCTTTCTGGTTCAGATATTAAGAACCTGGCTGCTTGTGACGAAGGTATACTTTTATTGTGAACGTTGTTCGACCAAGTTAATCAGAACGATTCGGTAGGTTCTTTTGAGATTAGCACCTTAGCTTCTGGATTCATTCAAACTTAAATGGTTTGATGCACCTAAATCATTTAATAACATGGAATTTTTTTAAAGGCGGTATTGTCTAAAAGAAAGCCTGATTCTAAATCATATATGCAGAATTTTTTGGGAAATGCCATAAGTCAAATACTATCTGCACTACTCACTAATCTCATTGGTAAAAAAATGTTGTTGACCATGTCTTCCAGGATGTTGTAACACGTGCTTCATCAATACCCATTGCAACAACTTATAATGCAACACCCCCTTCTGATTCTGTGAAACAACAATCAATTTCATCTTCTCGATCAGCTAAAAGAGAACTTCCTACACATCACTTCGATTGTTTTATGTTTTATGTATAAACCTTACATAAAATACTTAACCATAATATCACACATATAACTATTTGCCGCTAGAAAATCCGTTGCTATGCACGGGTACTCGTCTAGTATACAAAAAGCATACAATGCTTAACACACTAATTTCCTAATATATAAGAATTTTCAAATAATGAAAAAAAGTATATACCTTGAACCTATAATGATGATGATGATGATGATGTTGATGCTGGTGGTTTATATGTGGCCAACAACGCTTGTATAGTTCTATACGTTGCAATTTCGAACCTTGCATCAGGACTCCATATGTGCTGGAGTTGTATAGCCTGCAACTGCATAGACTCTATCTGAGCTTCAATGTAAAGGCTTGTATTTCCATCATTTTGCGCTGAAAAGCATCCATTTTAGCCATTATAGTTTCCAACTCCCCATATAGTCATGGAATGGTGTGATTCTAAATTGTCTTGGTGGTTTTAGTTCTGGGCATGGTGGAAACCAATACGAGCGCAACCCTGCCGACACTAGAATACTATTGGCTTTCCCTACGGCCAACAACTTAAGTTCTTTGTATATGTCACCAGCAATTGCATATCTTCAATTACAGCTGCGATGTCCTAGTCCATGAAAGGGATTTATTCTTTCCGCGATTCGAGGCATGCATCTTTAAAATTTGATTCTTTGTCTCAGCAAGAAGTAAGGGGTTAGCTGCAGACAAAGCCCAAAACCGAAATGGTATATGTAAGAGTACCACTGTATTTGATAAGTAGTATAAGTAGTTTAACTTGAATCTTTTTTCTTTTTTGAGGAACAAGATATATATCATAAGTATCTTCAACATACGCCAAAGAAGCTACTTGAATACAAAAATCTCTTAATTAACTAACTGATCCACCGTATGTCCACGAACATGTAAATAGATCCTAACAGCTCAAATCAGGAGAAGTTTACAAAGCTTGAAAATTGTTTAACCGCCATAAGAACCAGTAGACATGGTTAACTTTTTAGAAACAGTTTCATGATGGTATGGTTTCATCAACAAAATATCAAAATACATTTGGAAACCCCATACAAAAGCAAAAATCAAACTAACCCAATAATCCCCAGTTGTGAACAATAAGATCTCAAAATTCCAAACAAATGAAACTTCAAGTAAAGTGGCCGAGGAAAGTCTGGAAACAATAAAAGTGATGTAAATATGTAACATACAGTTCGAGTTAGAGCACAAGGTATATATCTGGAAGTGTTATGGGAGAGAAAAGTTGTATGTAAAAGATAGTAGCATTTGAAGGTATATATTAAATTTTGAAAAAATAAAATAAAAAATATAATATATAGAAAATAGCCGTTGGACCTCCAACGGTCCAAAAAATTCAAAGAAAAAAAACCAAAAAAGCCATGTTATGGCGTACGCCATGGCCATGGTTCAAGCCATAATGTCATCGGGCACAGGTGCCATGTCATATATGCTGCTCTTATAGACAAACTAGAACCATAATTGTGTGAAGCCATTTGGGCTATGCAAAATATCTATCGAACCAAGCAAATTGAAGTATAACATAATCCAAGATTATTAGAAAACATAACAATGTTAGAAGGCAAAGAGTAATTAAGAACATGACAGGAATCAATAATTTTAATGAAAATCATAACAAATTTATTCAGCAAAACCTTACACCTCTTTACGTCCTTACCGTCTGTAAAACAAAGAAAACCATTACAAATTAAAAGATTGAAGACTTAATACTATCATTCTCATATAGGTAAACGAAACAAATGGAAGTAAATAAAATAATTAAGATATAAGCTATGTTTACTAATTAGATGCTTTTTAATCAACCAGAGGAATAATGTAAATATGTTTACCAGTCTTCTAAAAAGTATATATGTGCCAGTAAGTTATATTTCTGGGCAATCGATGCTAATTCAGCTCTCATCAACTTCGCATCAGGATTACTTTGCACTATGCTCAAAACCTGCTGCATGTACATCATCTGTGCTTATGTAGACACAAAGTGAGCTTCCTTGAAGCGGGTTGTTACATCATCATGCAATGGTTTGTAAAGATCAGCATATGAATGCTGAAAGGGGTTGTTACACGATCACGCTGTGCTTTAAAAGCATCCATCTTAGCAATACTGTCCCTCATCTTTGCAGCTACGTCGGCTGCGGAGGGGGTGTTGCGAGACATGATACGAGCTAAGGTTTAGTAGGGTTTATGGAAGGGTTCAGGAGATACTGAAACTATCTATATAGAGCATATCTACATGGTTTTGGGTATAGTGTCGTTTAATCATATGCAAGTATAACAAGTATTCAGTATTTTGGGAATGCTTATAATCTATATGGTACACTACTTAATAACAATATACTTAACATGTCTAGATTATGGAGTAGTAACTTTACTAAAAAATAAGCAGAGAGGACGTGTGCCTTAATGGGTTATTTTATTTGCAAAACTTCCCTTAAAAATAATCATGATTTCATTTTCAATCATTGAAACATGTTAAAGATTTCTTATCTACTATCTATATAAAACAGGGTTTTCTTGACCAATCTCCCCTCCAAAATTCCTTAAAACCTGCCACGTGGCATTTCCCCCTATCCAACAGTTCTCCTTCATTTCACATCTAAAAAAGTCAAACTACAAAAAACTGGGTGTAAATCCTTTTGATACTCTCATTTGCTACAACACCTCCAACACAAAACACACACACTTCTCTGAATAATCCCCTTCCAATCATAAACCATAATACATCCCACCTCAATTCAATAACACCGCAAATAAAAAACTAGATAACCTTTTTCGATTTCATTGAATGATAAATCACCTTTTTCGATTTCATTATCATATATTATCCATAAACAAATCCTTGAGAATACACCTCCCCAAAAACTGGATCTGGGATAAACTAACAACACGCCTGCACTAATTTTTAGAGGAATCAAAAGAGTGTTTCATCATCAATGATTCAGTGTGTGCCAATCAATGAAACGATTTTTTGATGATCGGGTAATAAATAAACGATTATGTATAAGAATCGATTGTGTCAGTTACATTTTTTTATGTTAACCCTGATGATACTCTGTTTTCCTGTATTATGCAACAACAGCAGTTTTCTGGCTAGACAATTAACGACATCAAATTTTCGGCAACGTTGGTGATGGTAACCTTAAATATTTATGAATTACATGTTAGTTATCTTATTTCATAAATGATTATTTCAATTACATGTCTTTTTATTTTAACCATGTTGTCCATCATGTTAATGTTATTGATTTACAGATGCTACATTTTTAGATGATTTATATTATGTGATTTGCTATTTTTCATTGTATATTAACTAAATCTTTTTTGTTGTTTGATCTTTTTGTTTTTAATGTTCATGTTTATTTTTTGTTATGAATAATTCCATCCAGTAATTTAGAAATAATCATTTGCAATCAATTAACCATATTTACTTTTTAAATTAAATGTTTACTTTCAAAAAAGATTCAAAAAAAAAAAAAAAAAAAAAAAAAAAAAAAAAAAAAAAAAGGACTTATCCATAAATTTTGTAACAAAAAATGCGGAAGTTTTGCCTAAATTAAAACTATGATTTGATTTTTCAAAAACTGAAATATCATTTCCTTAATTATAGTATAATTTTAACCAAATTTGAATACACTACAAACTCTAATCACATCTGACCGGTGATCACTTTTATGCTTTTTTTAAATAGCAGATGCAGTATGAAATTTGGAATATCCTAAGCTAACTATAGAGCAATCGAAATATAGGAAAGTTGAACAAATCAATATTAAATGTGTTCAAACTGGCAACTATTTTCGTCCCTTGACAAATTCTATATTGTTGTTAAACTGCATATTTTTTACTGAATATATGTGAATATGCAGCCACTTGCAGATGCTTATGAATTGCTCATGCATATGAATGGTGAGTGGGAATGGACACTCGCACCTGGAGTTTCACCTTCACCAGGTACCAGCATGCCGTAGTAATGAAGGTAATTTATATAATTATATGTTTATAATTGCAGCCTGCTGGTTAGGCTGCTGATTTAAGGTTGTTGATTGAAGGTAATGACGACAATGGAGTCTTTATTAGTGTTATTTACTATAAGCTGTGTACACGTTATCCTCTAACCGCAAAGGCCTTATTCAAAGGATTCGAGAATAAGGTCTTGAAGAAGATAAGTATGATGATCATATTGAAGATGATGAGAAAGATGACGAGAATGATGATGACGAAGATATAGAGGATACTAAAGGGTGAGCAAAAAGAAGGTACAAAATTTTCACCAAGTTTTAGTAAATTATGGCCTAATTGCATATAACAATAACAAGCTACCATTATAATATAATTATAATCGTTAACATGTTCGATCAGCTTTCTTATAAGATAATACTATTATAGTTGTAATATAATTATTTGAATAATGATATCTCAGGGAGGTCGTTATATGTATTTTACTATGTATAGAGATCACTTAATTAGTCGAACAAATAAGACTCATAGACCATTTGCGCTATGCATTATGAACCATTAACATCCGAATGAGTAAAGTGTTAATCTTTAATCTATTGTAATTATAGCATTTTCTTTTTATCGCATTTATTTATAAAAAGAGCTGCATTTCCTATAAGCGTAAAAAAAATTGTAACTAAGAAAATGGTTCAGTTGCATTTCCTTTCTTGGTAGTCGTTTTTCTTCAAGTTTTTTATTTAATTTGATGCATCATGCAACCAAAAAAAGGATCGACATTCGACAATGAGAATTGTCTGAATAAATAGAGTCTACTTATTGTTTTTGTTGTGATGCCAAATTATTAAGTAGATTGGATTCGTTAATGGTTTGTTTATAGATCTAGATTATAGTGTAACAGTTATGTCAGCAACATTGTATGGACCTGATTATCACCTGGTGCAAAAGATATAATCCCTTCAGGGTGGCATATATGCCCTTCCCAATGACTTATCACCTGGTGTGAAAGATATAATCCCAAGGATGCTTGTGGTTGATCCCATGAAGCGAATAACTCTTCCTGAGATTTGTATGCACCCCCTTCCACGTTAAATCAATTATCTTTCTAAATATTGATGAAGATATTCTCTTAGAGGTGGTTAAGATGGGGTTTCAAAGGGACGCCCTCATTGAGTCGATTCGCAACTGAGTGCATAATGAGGTAACCATTACTTTTCTTTTGGCAAAATCAAGAGACGTGAATGGCCAATGAAAAGTCAAATTTGGGTCTACATATGCTTTATTGAATTTAAAAAGTCAATAAGTTAACCCCACTTTCAAATTGGGTCTATAATCAAATATCAGAGTCGACCCCATTTGAAAAGTTTAACCGTGTTGAAGCTGAAAATAAATGGGTGTTTGGGAGTATAGTTATCAGATGTATTGTGCTAAGTGTTACGCCAATTACATGTAAAAATTGGTTGATCGGTTCAGATTGGGAAGCACTTGATCGGTTCCATTATCCACAATCAAATATCACGTTATTGAAATTATTTATTGACTGTCTTTATAAAGTAACTAATGGAAATGTCTGCAGGTTATTGTGATTTCAGATTGGGAAGCACTTGATCGGTTCCATTATCTACAATCAAATATCACGTTATTGAAATTATTTATTGACTGTCTTTATAAAGTAACTAATGGAAATTTCTACAGGGTATTGTGATTTCAGATTGGCAAGCACTTGATTGGTTCCATTATCCTCACGGATCAAACTACAAATGTGCTATTATAACTCAGTAGATTATACCTCCACAAATCAAACATTTTGCATTTTATACCTCGGGTGTTAAGAATTTGAAACTTGCAGGTGATAGTTTCCTTCAGATATCAGTTGTTTTTGGAAGATTTAGGATATTTGGTTTAGTCTGGAGAGGTATCAATGTCAAGGATTGATGATGTTGTCGAACGACTACTAAGAGTTAAATTTAATGATGGCCTTTTTGAATATAACACCTACAGATTGATATGTTTATCAAATAAGTATTCATATGATATCTTCTATATTTCTGAAAATGATGAGATCATTTTCAATATTATTGTTTGTACCACCAACACAATTTGGCTGCTTGCATTTTTGCAAGCCATGGTTGTTATTTTTTTAATGTTACTATCAAGTTATCCGAGTATGCATTTTGTTATTTTTTGGTATGCAATATGATGCCGAAATTTTATTTTATATGCAATTAATAACGTACTAAATAAATTAGAATCAAAAAGTTTGTTGCAATTTACATTGTTAATCTATTATTAAACCATTTGTACTATCTTTATTTTTTTACAAACAATTTCTTAAAACTAGCCGGCCATCGGCCGGGCCTGGAACCACCCGTTTTTTTTTTTTTTTTTTTTTTTTTGTTTTTTTGTTTTTTTTTAATGTCTTGTTTTTTACAAAAAAAACAAAAACAAAACAAAACAAAACAAAACACACACACACATAAACCAACGACGTGAAACCCACATCCAAAACACATCAACGGTTTCATCTTCATAGAGCCACGGGCAACCCACCACCAATCCACCCGCCTAACACACTAACGACACCACTCCACTCCCGAGACACACACTCGGCTAGCTAGTCTTGTAAATGACCCAACCAATGAATGATGAAGGATGAGATAGCTACTTACATTCACATGTCTAAGCCTATGTTTCTACATTCACGGGTCTTCCACAGCTTCTTTAGTTGTTACTTGTGCCAATATCTAAAGGGAAAATGGTAGATGTATTTAAATTGACACCTATTTTTAGTGTGTATGAAACTATTGTTTTTTCTATTGAATGTATAAAATTTAGAGGTGTGCTACACCCACATAAAGTTTACAAAATTTCATCCACTCGCTGACATGTCAGAGTGCTGATTGGTTGATTTTCTGTGGCCCACAAAAAACCAACCAATCAGCACTCTGCCACGTCAGCGAGTTGCTAAAATTTTGTAAACCTTAGATGGATCTAGTATTTTCTTAAAATTTATAGTGTGTATCTTTATGTGTAAATTTCGACACGTTTGGATGATAATCATTTAAAGATGTATCCAACTTTACTTGTAACCATACACACAGTAAGAAAAATATATATTAAATATGATAAAGAAATCAATACATAACAAAGGAATATGTGTCAAGATATTCTTATACCGTTATACCATTTCTAAACAACCACACTATTTTATGATAATTTCAAAGGTTTAAGATCATTTGAGTACCAAACTTTGTTTACATACAAAGGGATCAATCTCCACCTTCTATCTTATTTGATCTAATGGTTGAAATTAAATACATATTTTATACTAGAAGGGCATTTTTGTCCATATATAAGCTATATTTTTTATAACCACTCATTCAAATTCATCATTTTTTCACACATACAAACGGTGTGTTTTTTTACCTCCCATCTTTTCTCTCCTTTATAGTGTTGTTTCCTTCATCACGCATCATCACGTAACCCTAATTTTTTTTTTGTCAATTCATTAATCGATCATCTACTTTATGATTACCTGAACATCAGGTTGATCTTCATCACGTATTTCCTTCAGATCTAGTTTCCGATCCATTAATTTAGGTGATTGATCACAATAAGCTTATTAGTTATCACCAATTGAAGTTATTGTTCTGAATTATAATCTAATTGATTCATATTATTGTCAAATAATCAGGTGTTATGGATTCGATTGAAAGAAGTGAGCAAAATTTGTTTCGTCTAATGAGATCGTTGCTCTTACAACTAAGTACACTGAAGAGATCGTTGCTTATGAACAGTGATGAATTGCAAGCTATTGATAGTAAGCTTTAGAATTATAGCTGTCTGAATAAGCTACATCATTAAGTAGTTTTAAGTTCTGAATAAGTTATCATTTAGCATTTGATTGAATCAAGGTGTTAATATAAGCTGAATTAAGCTGGTTTTACCTTATCGTTAGTAATAAGTAGTTTTTAGTTGATTTCAAAATAATCACATGTGATATTTTACTTTGATTAATATGATTTTAATTGAGTTTATTTGTTAAATATATCACATGTGTTGCAATAGGCTTTGTAACGGGGATCCTAGAAACTAATGGTAGAAGTGAAATGGGTCATCGACATCTTATAAACACACAGTAGAGATGCATAATTTGGTCTAAAATACATGCTTAACACCTTCTTTTAAGCATTAATTTAATTGAACAATCAGATTCTGTGATTTAATTTCGGTTATGTGATTTAATTCAAGTTTTGAGCATGATGTGAAGAAACGAAAGTGCTATATATACATAAGCATCATTAGCATTACATCACTAGGTAGGACGACATAAAAAATTACATGGATCATTTTGGGCACTTTTTTGTAGGTAATCACAATGAAAATGCAACTGATACAAAAGTAGCATTATCGCAAGGATATTGTTATATGTGAAACAGGTGAGTGCGTTATCTCCCGACAATCATAATTTATCTCTTGCATTAGCGAAGTAGTCATCTATGTTATAGGACTTGGTGAATTTAGGATGTGTTGCTTTACGGGGTTGGTTCAGGGAGTTGGTTTAGAGAGTTGGTTCAGAGGGTGCAAAAGCATAGGTTGGTTTAGTGGTAATCACCCTCCTTTTTATAGATGTGGTCACAAGTTCGAATCTTGTAATAGAGAATACTTTTGCATCTTTTTTATCTATGAACCCATTTTAAATAGCTAGAAATAGATATCTGCTGACAAAACTAATTTGGCTTACTGGTAGGATTTGCCACTTTAATTGTTGAGGTTACATGTTTGAGACTTGCTATAGGAAAAAGAAAAAAAATATATTCAATTTTTTGGATAGAATTTTGCTGGTACAACCAAGGGTCTAACAAATTTGAAATAGCTCACATGCTTCCTTTTTTTTCTTATGAAAATTTGTATCACTTCAGTAACCTAAAAATAAATAAGATTTACATAGGTTGTTTATTTGTTTTCTCAAATTTTGTTTCGTCTTCTTTTCACATGTAACATAAATGATAACTATCATCTGATTTTTACACACATATGCCCCCTTTCCTGATCTTCAGGTGTTATTTGTTTTATAATGTGAATGTGATGCAACCTATATAACTACTAAAGGTGAATTAATAAAACAGTGGAAGATAGATATGTAAGAAGGAAGAAGAGAAGATTTAAGAGGGAAAGAGTTTTGATAGAAATGGGCACATGTCCCTACAGGTCCATTAGATAACATATTTAAACATAAAGCAATAACTGAATACATAACTACTAACACGCGACATTGCAAAATATTAGCCACTAGTGAAAACTGCTATGTACTATTCCCTTAATTTTGCTGGTACACGTGTCTCCCTAGTGCTCTTTCTCTTCACCTAGTTCATCAGTTTGGGCTCTTTGCTTATTTAGCTTGCATCAGAATGTGATAGATTGGAGGATATTTTGTTCGCTATAAAGGAGTGGTACTGACCACAGTAAGAGGTTCAGGCCATGAAGTACCAATCTATCAACCGGAAAGTGCTTTAGTAATGATCTCACCATTTCTTCAAGGGCTACTTCCTCCAACCATTGATGAGCAGAATCAAATAAATTATAGCCTGGTAAACAACACTTCACCTAACAGGATGATGGAGTCCAAGCTTCTTTATATTGATGCCAATGAGACAATTAAGGATGCCTCACTTAAAAGGCATACCAATGAACCCAAAAGGCTACATCTCTTTCAGGAAAACGAGCTTTGCAAATATTAGGGGACTAAATCATCAAAGGAAACATGTACATATTCAATTGTTAATATGGATTCTCGATAGATCTCTTTAATGTTTATGGAAAAAATGGTTTTCACATGGCCAACTAATGTTATTCTATAGTTTCAAACTGCTCGGTTGTATCATGTTTTAGTTATGGTATGGTTGTTATTGTTCATATCCCATGTTACACTGTGTTTGGTACTGTTCATACTTTATCTTTTTCAAATCACATGTGATTTTTTTGTAAATCACATGTGATATAGCATGTGTATGGTAAAAAAAATTATATCACATGTGATTATGCAGTCATTATTTCTTATCACAAATGCTAGTAAACAATCACATGTGATTAATCTGAAAATCACATGTGATTAATCTAAAAATCACATGTGATATAACATGTGTTATGATTTCAAACTTCTCTTCTATTCTTTCATAGAACTCCTGTAAAATTAGTAATATGTATTAGTTTTTTTAATCTATATTTAAAATCATATGTGATATTTTTTTATTTTACAAAAACATTTGAAGTATCATATATGATAATTCACATGTTTTTTCAAATCATTTGTTATATCATATATGATACTTGATTTTCTTTTGTATTTTTTATAGGTTTATCATATATGATAATTCACATGTTTTTTCAAATCATTTGTTATATCATATATGATACTTGATTTTCTTTTGTATTTTTTATAGGTTTATCATATATGATAATTCACATGTTTTTTTCAAATCATTTGTTAAATCACATGTGATACTTTTTTTTTCCATATATGTGATAGTGAAAACATATCAGATTAGAAGCATTTATTCAAGCCGTCTTTAGCCAAAGGCATTGACTGTGGCTAAGCCGCAGGCATAACCTTCGGCTATAGCCGAAGGCTATGCTGCTATTTATAACACAATCAATTTATATAGCAATCAAAATAGAAGGTAAATTTAACCTCTATGGTTTCTGGTCTCTTTGGTGGCAATGGTTCATCGTACACATCATTTCCCTTGTATAAATTGAGACCTGTTTGCTCTTCGTCCGGATCAAATTCTTCGTGATGATCAAGCTTCCCCAGGCATTCTTCCTTCATTTCCATCCCAATCCTCTTCCTTATTGCTTGCGTGTTCCAACTTCTCAGTGCTGGACGATGACGCATAACTTGAAATGTTGGGAAGTTTGTTGAGTCCAAGTACAACAACTTTTTCATACAAAAAATATATTTGTGTTAGATTGTAATATTTGTATAGTATTGAATCACATTTGATAAATGTATAGAAACATGTAGAACAACTTACGCATAGGAAGGTTGCTGGCCCATAAAAGTAGTCACCTATCTTCACCTTTTCCCAATTCTGCTTACTTGTTTGTAAGCAATCCATTATTATGATTTCAAACTTCTCTTATATTCTTTCATAGAACTCCTGTAAAATTAGTAATATGTATTAGTTTTTTTAATCTATATTTAAAATCATATGTGATATTTTTTATTTTACAAAAACATTTGAAGTATCATATATGATAATTCACATGTTTTTTCAAATCATTTGTTATATCATATATGATACTTGATTTTCTTTTGTATTTTTTATAGGTTTATCATATATGATAATTCACATGTTTTTTGAAATCATTTGTTATATCATATATGATACTTGATTTTCTTTTGTATTTTTTATAGGTTTATCATATATGATAATTCACATGTTTTTTTATCACATGTGATATAACTGTGTTTGGTAATATTTTTTATATCACATGTGATTTTTCTGAAAATCATATGTGATTTTTTTGAAAATCACATGTGATATAACATGCGTCATGTTAAAAAATTTTATATCACATGTGATCATGCGTTGATTAAACAAAACACAAACACCTCTTAACTAGTAAAAATATCTTCAACGTTTCGCCATGTGATATAACAGGTGATTAATTTGAAATCACATGTGATTAATCTGAAAATCACATGTGATATAACATATGTTTGGTAATATTTTTTTATATTACATGTGATCATACATTGATTATTTCTTATTATAAATACTAGTAAAAAATCATATGTGATTAATTTGAAAATCACATGTGATATAACACGTGTTTGATAATATTTTTTATATCACATGCGATAATCATGCATTGATTATTTCTTATTACAAATACTAGTAAAAAATCACGTGTGATATAACATGCGTCATGGTAATCATTTTTATATCACATGTGATCATGCGTTGATTAAACGAAACACAAACATGTCTTAACTAGTAAAAACATCTTCTAACGTTTCGCCATTTGATTCCAGGTTTTGGTTAACAAAAAGAAATACATAATATCATTTCCATATCTTACAAAGTAACACCAACTATAAGCCTTTCAAAAAAAAAAAAAAAAAAAAAGTACCACGAACTATACAATATGCTAATATGCACAAACCCTTGACAATTTAACAAGTTTGAAAGATTACTAAATCTTGCATCAAGCATAATATGTCGTCTATGTTTTTCGTAAGTGCATTTTTTTATCCTCTAAGCCATATGCGTTCATATTGTCTTTGCGATGCTTGATTTTGTGCACTATGCGCGAGTAGTATCACATTCATAGATATGCAACTCAACTTATATACTTGGTTTTCATCGACACTTGTTGCAGCTAATTACGCCCAAAATTCTGCACCCATAGGTCTTTTAGCTGTCCCATTTCTTGCAGCCCATCCTCGATCCCCTGCAAATCTTATGAACAAACAAAAGATCAAAGAATTTTTCAGGACCACAAATGTTCATGTTCAGCATTTGAGCTTACAACAGTTTCTAACTTGCCTTGGACTTGAATGCTATCTCGATTGTCTACGAAGGAGAGTTTTAGAAGACCTAGTGACATTATCATTTGAAGATATGTCAGAACGTAGTATCCGACTGGATCATAGAGTGCAGATGAAAAATGGAATTAAATATCTGATGGACTTGCATAACAATCCTTTGTCTTTGCTCCGGCACCCAATGCTGCGCTATAATTTATAAACCGTTAAATGTCATGAAAAATCTAAGTTTCTTGTTAAGTTGTCATGCTTCCTTGGACATTGAAGCACATGACTAACTGTAATTGTCTAAACGGCATATCAACACAAGTTAAATATTATATATTATATCTTTTATAAAAAACAAAAAAAGTTTAAAATAATAGTAGGCAACAAAGTCCATTGGGTTTGCAAAGAAAAAGAAAATACGAGTTTACGAATGTACCACAACTTCATGAGTAGGCAAAATCCTCATCGTAGCCAATGTATACATACATATAGAATGTGATCTATTAAACTTGTGCATTTAAACTCTTTGCCACAATACGATTTTCTTTTTATCACAGTACCACCACTCCATCATTTCTCCATGCAAAACCTTAATTGTGCTTTTAAAGTATTATAGAGAAAAACTATATAATGCAAAACCTAATAACCCAACAAAACTAATACATGTTTTATATATCCACCATTTTATTGTTGTACTTCATCACCGCCAGTTTATTATTGTTGCTCAGTCAATCTTTTATATATTACATCAGTCATCAGTCATCAGATAAAGTTAACGCTTGGCTGCATTAAAATGTTTATATCATATTAACAGATATCACAATAGTTTTGTATGTTTTATCACATGTGATATACTATAACAAAAAGCGTATCTCTACTTAATTACCTTCTAAGCCGTTAAAAATGAGATTATAATCTTATCAGTATTATTTTAATAAGCACTTTGGATAAGCTAAGACAAACACCCCCTACGGGGGTGTTTGTTTTACCTTATTTCATGGCTTATAACCTAAAATAAACTCGCTCTAGCTTCAATTACGCTAACCGAATCTAGAACACATGACAGAATCTCTTATCGATCTAAATAAACACCGAACTCGTCATCTCGTCTACGATCTCAGTTCAATCTCAGTTTACATATAACACAAGCATCTCAAACAATTAAACCACATAATAAGCTAAGTTTTAAGCACATTTCTGTACTCTAAGATCACACAGTTCAAAATAACCTAAAATTACACAAATCAAAACCTCTATTTCAATAAGCAGGTAACTCGTCCTCTCGACTATTCAAAAATGAGCTTCCTACATCTTCTTCAATCAGAATCTCAAATACATCAAATCACAACATCTTATATAACCTAACCTACACAATTCAAATCAATGAAGATGTATCATTATACCTTTAACCACTTTTTTCGCCGGTTGTTTAAGCAATTTTTTGATCGGAAGTTCGTCGGAACCGTCGTTTGTGCCGTATTTTTTAGTATATCATCATTATTATTTACAGTTGTTGTGATTTTACGGTTGAATTAGTAGATTTAGTGTTTGTTTTGCGGTTGATATGATAGATTTTGATCGGTTTTTGCTATGTGAGTACTGTGTGTTTTTAGTGTGTGTTTGGTGAGAGAGTGATAATGAATGGAAATGAGAGGGACGGGCTTTGTGTGAGGTTGTTAGTTTACGAAATTGCCCTTCCGTTTATTATTTGATTTAATCTTGAGCGTTGATTATTTTGAGATGAAGGGTGGGGATGTGTCCCTTGGTATGTAAGCATTGTTTGGTTTGCAAAATAACTCCACTCAATTTCAAATTCTAGACGATATATGCATGGTTTGTTTAGCTCATTGCCGGGATGTTTTGTACTTTCTTGTTTTTATTACAAAGTCTTTATCATCATACGTGATCAAATGCAATGTACTAATTGGGATCAAAGTTAAAAAAGATCAGAACAAAACAAAGACTCGAGTACTCAACAATGCTTAAGAGAATAACCGGCAATTTTTTGTCTTTCAAGAAACCAAGGATCTATAATGAAAACTGCAATAGATACAAAGACAAAGCAGATCAATTAAATTATTGTACAGCCACTCTTGTTACAATAAATTAACAATGACTCCACAAGACACTAGTTTATAAGGCCAATCTGTTATTGTCACCAAGTGTTTAGGGATCTCAATTACTATAAATACACTTATATTCATCTATAGTTCCATATCAATCATATTAACAATGGAGAAAAACACCAAAGCCAATACCTATCTTTACGTACTTCTATTTCTTTCCATCTTACTCATTCAGTCAGGTACGTAAGACAAAAAAAGTATGCTGATATAAGAATACATGTGCCCAACTCCACACGGCAAGAATAATTTTCTGATGCTCTTACTTGTTTTTGTTAATTTATTTTATTTATTTATTATTATTATTATTATTATTATTATTATTATTATTATTATTATTATTATTATTATTATTATTATTATTATTATTATTATTTTTGACACAACGGATTATGCTTAAAGGGTTATGTCCACCTTTGTCTCCAACAAACTTTAAAGAGGTCTTATAACACATATGTAAAATACATCTAGTATGCAATAGTGTTAACAATTACTACGTATTACTTATATATATTTCATGTAGATATGGTGGTGGGTGGGAAAGAAACACAGAATGTATGCACGCGGTTAAGCGAGTCATGGAGTGGGCCTTGTGAGGACTCAAGTCTTTGTTCTCAGCTGTGTCATGATCATGAAGGGGCACAGCTAGGTGGAGGTTGTCATCCCTGGGAATATGGGAATTCGTGTTTTTGCTACTTCAAGTGCAAAATGTGAAGAAATTACTCGTTCTTAGACGAGTAAAATGCAACAACACGAGTTTAGTGGAATCATAATTATAACTAAATGTTCACGAGAGATGTGTTGCTCGTTTAATAAAACAAATATGTGTTGGGTTTGGATATGACCATAAATGTTTTTCGTAAATTATATTTTTGGCTTCTATTCTAAATAGGACAACATATCATCATGCAATTAAACTTTTGGGAAAATGCAAAAATGGTCCCTAAAGTATCACGAAATCGCAGAAATGAGACCTAGACAAAAAGTCACGCAAAAAAGCAATTAACGTTACGCAAATTTGCAAAAAAAAAACCACTGAGAGCCCTTTTCTGTTAGTTTTCTCGTTAAGTGCCTAGTCATCAAAGGTAGTATTGTCTTTTTACTGTTCATCATCTTCAGGGACGGAACCAGAAGACAAAGTCAACGGGTGCATTTATGAGAAATCAAACAAGACTACATGCATAATTTTTTGGGAGCGGGTGCATTTATAGAAAAATAGAGGTTTTATAACAAAATTAACACTACGAGACAAAAATTCATGGGTGTCCCGAGACACCCCCTGGTTCCGTCCCTGATCATCTTCCCCATTGCAAAAAAACCACCCTCTACCGCCGCCACCACCACCATTGCCCTCCATAAACACTATTCATCATATTCCTCATCGCAAATAAAAACTTAACTTCCTAAAACACTATTCATCATCTTTCACACACAAAATCCCACTAACCAAATGAATCAAAATCAAATTATATTCGTCCTTACCTATAAAAAACAGGAATGGAATGAACCATCTTATACGACTTGAACTACTTGATTAGCTTGGGAATCCCACTAACCAAATGAATCAAAATCAAATTTATCTACCAATTGTTGTTTAACTGTTTCACTAGCTTCTGCTCCCCCGACCATCGAGTACTGCAAATAGATCGACCTTAGCTCCTTTCTTCCCATATTTTTCTGCATTTAGCAATTGGTTATATGACTTTTCTATTCTTTAAGTTGCAAAAATAACTTTGGTAAACGCACATCTAATGATATAAACTCATTTTTTGTGATCCAATAAGTCAAATTTATGAAGGTACAAACATACTTATCATAAACTGTTTGTTTAATATATTCAAAAACTATTTAACACCAACACACTTGACTTACAAATGTCAAATTAGCAATAATGAAGCCATTAAAGGAAGAAAAAAAAATGAACCTAAAACAACTTTTACCAAGTAAAGGGAACCACATATTGAGATTGCAAATAACACGATCCTCTTGATAGTTTTTATGCCCTTGAACACTCACAAATGGACATTCTTGAATCGATTTTTTGATACTTTCAACTTCTAACCCCCATCTCCTGGTACCCATATGTAACCCACCACTATTTCTATTTGATCAATACTTAATTTTTTATGAAAATGAAAGTGGAGTGTGTTTATGAAATACTGGTTGGTATACTATAGGTTCTTGAAGGTTCAACAGGTAAAACCAAAAAGATATCATTGTTATATTTGTTATGGTACTTATTACAAGTACATTGTTATCATCAAATATAATTTTTTTTAAGTTTTAAATTATCGACAAAGTTGTTTTGCAAAATTGTTGAAGATTGTAGGAATGATCGATGTTTTAGGAAGTTAAGTTTTCGTTTGCAATGGGGAAGATGATGAATAGTGTTTAGGGAGGGCAAGGGTGGTGGTGGTGGTGGTGGCGGCGGTAGAGGGTGGTTTTTTTTGCCATGGGGAAGATGATGAACAGTAAAAAGACAATACTATCTTCGATGACTAGGTACTTAATGAGAAAACTAACGAAAAAGGGCTCTCGGTGGTTTTTTTGCAAATTTGCGTAACGTTAGTTGCTTTTTTGCCTGACTTTTGGTCTCGGTCTCATTTCTGCGATTTCGTGATACTTTAAACACCATTTTTGCATTTTACCCTAAACTTTTTATACATGTGAATAAATCGACGTTGTTGTTGACAAATCTCGGCAGGTTTTGACTATTCATCCAAATAGATTGTCATCCTTTTACTCCCATGAACATTTTAATCTTTGTCTGTCGTTTAAAAAAAAGCGTGTCTATGTTTTTAATTACGAGTAGTTCCTATAACTATTGTGTTCATTACAAAAAATTTGTTCACTCAACATACTTTTTCTTCACACTTTTAAAGAGTGCGTAAAATTTTAATAATTTATTAATCAACGCTTAATAATGCGTAAAAATTGATTATACTAATAAGTGTATAAACAAATTGTAAAATAATAGATTTTCCACACTTATAGTTGGTAATAAATATTTGGTTTCATAACCAAATTTGAAAATCAATGAATCAGACATGTGCACGATGTTAGAACCAATTCACAAGAGTTACAGACAACCTTCTATCTTCAACGAATAAAACTATTTTTCATGTTACCATTTATATCTTTTGGTAAGTAGAATGAATTCCGAGATGTCGTTTTAAACTGTAAATGAGAAAATGAATATTCAAAATATGAAGTGAAACTGTTGGTTGATGGAGGGGAAACTTGTGTTCACTTGGTTGGGCATATGGTTGAGCGTAATAGGAGGCCTTGACTCGGTCGGTCTCCTTAACCCGACTCGGTCTATCCTATACTTGTGATGCACGACTCGGTCGACTAGGCAAGAAAAGAGAAGTGGGTTGTGTATACGACCGACTTGTGTGTTCATTTGTGTGTGTGAGTATTAATAAAAATGTATTTTGTGGGTTATGTTTTTTTGTAGTGTGAGTTGTCTTATTACACCAAATTGGTCATGAATTAGTCTAAGAAAGAGAAAGCTAACGTGACAGGAGAGATGAAAGTCGGCTGAGAGTCTTTATTACACCAAGGGTACGTTTGGTAGGGTGAAATTCAGATAAATGAAATGAAGTGCAGAAATCAAATCACATAAATGAATTCTCACAGAGATTTAGTATAAATTCCAGTGTTTGGTAACACCAGAGAATTGACTCAAGAAATCAGTATTATTATTATTATTATTATTATTATTATTATTATTATTATTATTATTATTATTATGGGAGAATTCATTTCCATCACTTTGTGAGTGGAAATCAATTCTCCACTTTTTACAAAGGATCCATTTTCAAAGAGTTGTAATTCTCCACTTTATTTTTTCATATGTGTACCAAATATTGAAAATGATTTCATTTCCATTTCTCTCATCTCAATTCCTTCTACCAAACATGCCCCAAGACTAATACAATTGCAACACCATGAATTATTTGGAGTATTAGTGTGGGCCAATACAAAATATAATCTTCATATAAGCGATATGACTCTCAATAATTTATTTACGTTTCTAGTTTTCTACAAAATAAATAAATAAATAAATAATAAAATAATCTATTTCAGCTTCTGAGGCTTGGCAACCAGTTTGGCTTTTTTTTTTTATTTTTTTTTTCTCTCTCTCTCTTTTTTGTTAAGAAAATTATTTTTCACCACTCATTTTTTTTTGGTGGGTTATTTGGGTTGTCTTATGCTTATAGCGGGTTAAATGGTTACATTGAAAAACTTGGGTTAAAAAGAAATAGATTGAAACTCTCAAAACTCTGAACGAAAGGTCGATGCATATAAATTCTAAAAATGTTTTTGACAAGTCGATTTAGGTTGTGTTTGTTTTTTAAGAGGTTTATGGTCTGAATCTGAATACACTTCTGAATCTGAATGAGTGGTCCAAAAGTCTGAATCTGAATTATTTGAGACTGTCTGTTTTTATGTCTAAATCTGAATATCTGAATAAACAAAAAAACAATCGTTTCGCTATAAAACAAACCAAACGACCATCCATTCGTGATTATTAATAAAAAATCAAGACCAAGATGAGGAGATAAGGATTGAAAAGAAGTATCACTGAAGTTTAGGCTTTTCAGATGTAATCAGACGTTATTCAATGTCTGAACGAATCAGACCCTATTTAGATGTATTCAGACTTCAGATCTGAAAAAAAAACAAACAGTCTGAATCTGATTACGTCTGACCGAATCAGACTTCAGACGCCATTCAGATCCGAAAGAAAAAAACAAACACTGCCTTACTTTATTTGTATGTGAAAGGTTAACACTCAACAAAAGAATTGACAAAAAAAAGTAGAGATGAGCACAGTACCGGTACCGTACCGATTTCGTACCGAATTAGTGGTACCGATTTTTTCCCGAGCATAAATTAGGGTACCGGTACCGTACCGAACGGGATTCGGGTACCGGTACCGGTATCGGTACCGGTACCGGTACCGGGAAATCGGGATTTTCCTGTTTTTTTTCAGGAATTTCCCGATTTGGTACCGGTCCCGTACCGAATTAGTGGTACCGAATTTTTTTCCTCCTTATTTCGTAGTACCGGTACCGTACCGTATATTGGGATCGGTACCGTTTCGGTACGGTTCCGAGATTCGGTTCGAAATACTCATCCTTAAAAAAAAGTCTTTTGAGTCAGCCGATACCCAAAGTTACCCGATTTGATTTCAACCTGATGCTGCAGCTACTGCCAATTCAACTACATTAAAATTATTAGAGAATTGAAAAATATTATCGAATTTAAATCTGCATTATAATTAGTATAAACATTTGACATAATACTTAATAAACTTAAAGATAAATATGAACACAACAATTTTTTTTTTAATTTCTTTATTTATTATTATTATTTTTAAAATAAATACTAAACAATACTCCTTTCAAAGTTAATTCATGACTCTTTAGTTGCCCAACTTTTATATAATTGGTTCTACAAAACGTTTTCAATCATATAAACTAATACTCAACCCTGCAAATTTTTCATTCACAATCTCGAGTGTATTTTCATCTAAATACGTCTTCTTCAAGCAAAAGATCAGTAATTAATGCAAAAATTAAAAGGGACCATGCAACTCAACTTAAGTATGCTACATAGTTTTTTTAGCATGTGAATCCTTTTTTTTTTTTTTTTTTTTTTTTTTTTTTAACCATTGATATAAGAGAAATGATACATGGACCTAATCGTGGACTTAATAGTGGACCTTAAAACACATGACATCATCCTGATGGGTTGTAAAATAAGTGGGTCCCTGTCTACAGCCATCAGGATGATGCCATGTGTTTTTAGGTCCACTATTAGGTCCATGTATCGTTTCTCTTGATTTAATAATAATTCCTTTTGTATCTAATGATGTGTGAAGATTGACCAATGCACATCTTCAATATACCATAGTTGCAATAATTACATGTTATTAATTTGTAGCATCTAATCATTGTGATTTTGTGACCAGGTACAAAACGTGTAGAAGTTAAAGGAGATGACTATGCAAAACTACCCTTATGCCTGCAAGATGAGATGTGGTATCACGAATGGGAAGCTTTGGATCAAAAAATGTAGAAAGAGGAAGAAGAAAGAAATGCCAGAAGGAAAGAGCATACAAAGGCTGTTAGAGAGCATTGGAAAGAGGTTGTTGCAATTAGAAGATTAGAAGAGAATGACTATGGTGAAGTTGAATACGAGAGTGAAGATGACAACATTGAAACGTTCTCATATGACAGTTTGCACGTGGCATATTTTTGCGATTCTTCACCTAAAACCTTTTTAGAGTATTTATTTATTTGTAATTAAGATAGTTACAAAGCAACAATGTATGGTTTTTGTTAAAAATGTTAACTTTCATATGTTATGTGAATGTTGATAATTTGTTTATCATTCTTTAATGTTTAATATAACATACGAACTTCAAAAACATATACTATACATCGCATATTAGTGTATGTTAGTTTTGAAGTTTAAAAAAATAAAATAAAAAATGATATGGGTTAAAACTTGAGGGAAGGCATGTGACTTAGTTTAATCATCTGTTAATTTTAATCTATTTTTATTTTTATTTTTTTGTCAGTGGATACACTTATGTTGATTGAAGTAAATTGAGTACAAGTTGGGATTTCAAAGAGTGTCCCGGTATTGTTTAGAGGTCGCTAGTTCATAAGCTAAGTCAAAGATATCTTCGCTAACCTCTGTTCATCCCCTTAAAAATTTACTCTTCATACACATGCAATGCTATCGCATACAAACGTTTCGCCGCAACACACAGATTTAAATCAACGTTAATAAAAGTTATGGAGATTACAAATTTTAAGCATATAACTATAAAATTGAATTAAAGATTAACCTGTTTCTAAAACTTTTGGGGTTGATTTTAATTTTTATGAAGCAATCCGAATATAACGCTTTTTAATACCACAATCTGTTAACTACTTGCGACTACAAATTGATTTTAACCATTTTGACATTCTATCTTGACTGGCGCATTTATATTGCCGCAATATCGTGTGGGTACTCTATTTAATATGAAATAGTTTATCACTGTTCAAAGTTATTTCAACCAGCTGAAACTCTTGATATCGTAAAATTATTTTTTAAATAACATATAATCGTAAAAAACAATGCAAGCTAAAACTTTTAATTACAGAGCATTCGCTAGTGCAATTACAGAACATCTGCCGTCTCAAAACGTAAGTACACTCTTAGTATATACGAGAATGGCGACGGGCCGCCGCGTTGCGGGCGGGCCTTTTTTTTTTTTTTTTTTTTTTGGGCGGGCCGATTTTGTAGAAATAAAGTAGAATAAATTTTTCTTTAATCTATTGGTTGTATTTCAAATGGTAATGGCATGTCGTTTTAACAAACACCCCCTTAGATAATTTCTTCCAAATATGAATTCCCAAATACCTTGTAAAACAGGAATAATAGGTCCAGAAACCACCCTTTGGTTCAGTAGAAAGAAAACTGCTTTTGATCAGGACAACTGGGTTAAAATGTACTTGTAATCGTGAGTTTCGGCAAATTGCAGTGAATAAAAGAAGACATGATGCGAAAACCATTATCATTAATGGTTGGTAAGCTATTCTAAACACCTTTTTACACAGTTTATTTAATTTTTAACAATATGTTTATAAAGTAGTAATACATTGAACATAATAGGTATAATACAAAAATCATTAAGTTCAAAGAAAATATATACAACACAATGTGAAGGTACTTTTCTCCGTGGTTGAATGGACTGTAGTCTTACACATGCCATTAGGTATGAATGCTATATATGCATGATTCATTTATAGGTATCCGGAGTGCAAAAGCGATTGGATATAAGATTCTAAAGGCATCTAAGTGCATACCTTCATATGGGTTCCTTGCTGCTGCAAACACGCATGTTTTTTTTTTCAGTAGTAGTCGTCTCAACACGCAACTTTTCTAGTTCCTAAAGCCATAGCAAGTCAACTCTTTTCCATTAGCTGACCATGCGTATAGCTCTCTGCATGCCTCTTCTTCTCATGTTCTATTGCAGCCGTGCAAATGAGATAAATGTAAAAACTGTGAAACATGCAATCAATTAGCAAAGAGGCGTAAAAAAGGAACATGGTTGTTTGTAACCGACTAACCGCATAAGCTAATATGCATGTTCAGAATTCTATTTAATGAACATATGGTGACTACTAAGTGGTATCGACGTAAGTAATCGCCTGTAGTTAGTTAACCACTAACATGAAATCTTGCTTTACAAAGATCATGAGTTGGATGCAGTAAACAGGCTTTTAAATAAGCAATCCCTGTGTAGATTGGGTTTCAAATGATCAAGCTCCGACTTAATATGCTCTACTAAACTTTAAAATCCAGTCACCTTAAAAACCATCGCATGTTATTACATGTTTGAAGTTTTGAACGCCTAGTATGTGTATTCAAATTATAGAACCTGGTCTGAGAGCGGACGGGCACGGGTGTAATAATCAAAATTGTCGATGAGTTAATGATAGGTATTATAACAGGTAACCGAAAACGTATAAGTTGTATGGGAATGACGATGCAACTGTTGGTAAAACCCTTAGAAAAGAAAAAATCTATAACCACTTGCCTTTAACAGGTGGCTGTGTACGGTTGCTCGAGACATGTGAACCGACTGGTATACCGCCACCCCGTATATTCACAGCTGGTATATCGTTTTCCTGTGCATTTACGTGTGTGGCTGCTACAGGTGTTACGCCTACAACACGAAAAACATTGGCCATTCAGCATTAGCTACTTTAAAATAAATGCACATGTAAAGGAAACAAACCAAAACATTTCTGCACATATAACTCACAGACATTAATTAGGCATAACCATTGATTCACCTACAAGTATTACCTCTGTATAGTCATTATCCGAATCCAAAATGTCGAGCCTATTATTCTGACATACATTTACACCTGTGAAATCATGACCAAGGTTTCAACTCCAGTTTCTTCACATCATGGACCAAGAATCTGTTACATGCATAAGTGGGTCATCTTGGCAAACATACCGAATAATTAAATAATCACTTCTGAAATCCCAATTCAAAATACCCCTAATTTCTGCACCATGCGCAATTGCAGCAGCAACTGAATCAGTAGCATAATGAGCATATATATACAGGGAAGACCATTTTTTAGGCCTATGAGCTTATCAAGTTGAGGAAATGATTTTGTCATAAGCGGATCTTGATAAGTTCATAAGCTGAAAAAGTGGCCTTTTGATACTTTTCAAGTATACATATGCTCGTAAGCCCGGTAAACAGACTAAAATAAACACCCTCTTAAATAAAAAAGCGAACCGAATTTGTAAAACCAAATTTGCCAAAACATAACGTCACCTATTGTTTAATAGATTTCGTGATAGCGCGCAATCGTCTCCTACGCAAGATAAGCAAATTTGCCAAACATTTATACAACTGATTATCATATTTCATTATAGCAAATCAGATGCAATGCAATTTTATATACGACTTTTTCTCCAGATTTTAAAAAGCATTAGCACTTGTAATAGGAGATATGAAACAGTAAACTGGATAGAAGAGTTTTAATTAAATTGCTATTTTTTTAGGCATTCCATAATGTTGACTTAGGGGTTGTTTGGCTACGCCTATGAGTAAAGCAGATTAACCCAAAATAAAATAAGTCCAATAATATTTGTTTACTACTCCATCCATTCCAAATTTCCTCACACAATTTGGTTTTCATTTTTCAATAATGGATGTTTCAAACCCGTTTATGAGAAAATAAGTTGACGTATAGATAAAAAGCACATACCTATGAAAAGGGTTCTTTTCGGCTTGTTTTTTGTACTTCTTCCAAAGCCTAGAGTCAAAAGTAACATAAGCACCAACATACACAGTTTTAATGAGAAGACGTTAGGAAAAAAGTCCATGGAATTCAACCTTTGGTAGCCCAAAATGTGTTGAAGAAGAACGATCTCGTATCAATGTATGCTGAAAAAAACACGAAAATGGTAAGACTAAAAGTAAAAAAAAATTATAAAGCGAGTGTGCACATTTGTGGAGAGATGTGGGGGTATGTGATTACCATTATAAGGAAATCACAATCTTATAAAAGGGGATTAGCCTCCTCAGGTATGTCACTAACATCACTTCAAAAAAACAGCCAAAATAATAGTAAAAGGATCTTCTTCAAAAAAATTACTGTAGTAAGCCGTGCGTGTTTATGGAGCGCTGGTGTGTTTTTTTTACCTGATGTAACAAATGTTTCCAAAGCGGAAGCCCAAGGAATGATAATCACGGGCAATCCTAAGACACAACACAAACGATGTAATGTTCAGTACGTTAGTGACCAAATTATGTATCGAGCGAGAGCATCTTGCTAGTTGCAACTTTCGCACGTTATGTTATGCACATATAAAAATCATTCCAAGAATAATACGAATTTATAGTACGAACTACGTTGAAAAGGTGTTCAAGGCTATAAAAAAAGTGAAGCTGAACCTTAAGGTCATGTACAATGAATGACTTTTCCTGCAACAACAATATAATTATATGACTTCGCGCTGACGTGGTTACATATACCATGCTGTATTGCTGCTAACTCATCGCTTATTCTGGTGGGGATTATTCCAGGCGAATCTAACAGTGCTAACAACCTACGAATTAGAGGCCACACCAATACAAAGACAACAACCATGATTCTAATAAAGTCGGATGATTGCTCAGGAAAATAAGTTGTGAAACAGTTGGTTACATAAAAAAGATACTGGAAAGAATTTGGGTATTTCGTTTGCGACTTTCATGTTTCAAATAAAGTTATTTCCAATAATGTGCATATACGAACAACTTTATTGTATAGGAATTTGTTACCTCAGGATCATCGGCTGAAACACTTGAACTCGTATCAATCACTTTAGTTTTCGATTCACCCTTACCCTACAAAGAAAAGGTATCAGAAATGTCAAAATGGGCCGGCTAATATTTGGGTATTGTATGGATTTTGACTTTTTTTTACTGAGAACCTAAGAACCCAAAGAATGAATAACTGCTGGCAACAATTTCTTGTTCTGAATAATTTTAAAAGCTGCAAAATACAACAAATTTATATCAAATATTTGGTCTTATTTAAAATTCATAACAACATACAAATTAAACAAACCCCACTTCCAAAAGACGTAAACTTTCACAAATTTATCTATAATTAAAAGTCTAAATCTTTGAATACATACCTTTTTTTGATTTCCCCAAATTGAAACCCTAACTGTTCCTTTTTTATTAAAGTCCGGCTAAAATTGAAACCCTTGTTCTTGTGTTTTGATTAACTTCAACCGAACATGAACCAAGCATAACCGGCAACCAAAAACAACAAACATCGCATCTGAATTGCAGGTGTGCGTTAATGGTAACTTGTGGAGATCGTCACACACCCAACACCTCCCCTTCCTTCACATGGACCATCTTTTTTTCGTTTGTTACCGGAGCAGCTCAGAGGATGGAAGGTTTTTTTGTTTTTTGTTTTTTCTTTTAATCACAATGGGAAGATGACGCTATGGTGTTCTAGGTTCTTCTTCATCATATACTCAGTTGAGTGGACAAAACTGGGAGCAAAATGGACTAAAGTCACCGGGCCAAAGGAGCCCAAAAAAAATGGCGGGAAACCCAGACGCAAAAACGGCGTCGTATCGCATGTGATTTAATAATATGTATAATTTATGTACAATATATGCCAAATTAACTTAACGTAACCACAGAAAATGGCCTGATTGACAATGTTAATTACCTTTATCACTCTACCTTTTTTATTCGTTATAGTAATAACTATGTTGTACTACGTATTAAAGATTGCAATGATGTTGCACTGTGTGAACAATAATGACATTTAACCATTTCACCACATCATTAAAGGCCCGGAATATAATTCATCTCAAGATTTTTTTTTTTTTTTTTTTTTTTTTTTTTTTTTTTTTTAACGGCGAGTTAGTAGTTAGTGATTCGAGCCCTCAGTGACATCCAATTGGGCAGTATGCAAGCATCGAATCTTTCTCCTTATCCCACACCTGCTTCTATTTTTTCGGGCCCCTGAAGGTCCATGGTGAGACTCGAACCTGAGACCTCTCCAATGATACCTTCACAAGATTACCCTTGATGGCCAACTGAGCTAGCCCAGTTGGTTGTAATTAATCTCAAGATTAAGGGCACGTTAGTCATTTAATGAATACTTCTTACAACCTCTTTGCAAGCGACAAGATTGTGAAAACTGGTATTCAAAGATTTTAGGGGCCGCTTGGTTGGGGGTTAAGGGGTGGGCAAAGGGATTGAAATTAATTTCGGGCCCACTAAATAACTAAAGAGGTGCTTGGTTGGAGGTAGGCAAAGGTATTGATTACCCACTACGGGGTAATCATCCATTATAGAGTAAAACGGGGGGTAAGGTATTGATTACCCACCTCCTCATTTTTTTGCATTCCCTTACCCTTTCTCTTTCCTTTTACCTTTCCCTAATTTAAACCAAGCGGACCCTTAGATTTTTAACAAACATGATGCATAGGAAAATGCCGAGAAAAGTTCTAAAAAATCAATTTTCCAAACCAGAGATAATTATTAGGGATAGATGATATGCCATTGTTATCTACCTAAAATCTTAGATGGTGCTACTGAAATGACAATTGACCTCAAAACAAAGCTCCAAAATCAGCAACCACTCAAATCATAAATTTATCTATTACCATCCTTTTTTTTTATCACATATTTAACGACAAAATAAAAATGTGACACGTTAACTATGAAAATTGAAAACTATAAAAACAAGGTTTACTCAAATTATTTAAACGCTGCTATTTTACGCAAATATATGCTATTATTGTAGGTGGAAAACAGGAAAAGTGAACATATTTGCGCTGGGATTTGTTATACGTACCCCTAACCTATCAAAAAGAGTTGTGTTATATTAACCATCTGACTCACATGTCCCCCACTTGTTCTTTATTTTTTTTCAGTACAACACAATTTTTTGTCAGTTTCTATTCCATATTTCTGACAGTTTTAAGCGTTTTATTTATTAAATTTAATATTTTATGTTCCGCACTTTCAGGTTTATAGCTTTTTGATATAAAAAAATTATAAAAATACAAAAAAAAAAATCAAAAAAAAAAAAAAAAAAAAAAAAAATAGAGGGGTTGAGATAAAAATATAGGAGGTCATTATAACCACTCATATTAAAAAAAGGATAAAAGTACAACAGCCTTTTTTTTTTTTTTTTTTTTTTTTTTTTTTTTTTTCACTTTACACTACAACACAGTTTTTTATTTGTTTATGTTTCGTACTTTTTGTCAGTTTAATACTTTTGACTTGTAAATGTTTATATTTATAGTTTTGTAATATAAAAAAAATAATAAAAATAAAAAATAAGAAAAACCGAAAAGTCCGGGGTGAAGGGGAGTACAACTTGTAAAAAAGATAGGGTTCCTTATAACCTACCCCATTCAGAATTTTGTTGTACCATAAACTATAAGATTGCTCCCATCATTCACATTACTTCATATTCACCTTAACGACACAACAACTTTCTCTTTCTCATGACTCCCTCTCAATTAGGGGCGGAACTATATAGTAGTAAGGGGGTGGCAGTGCCATCCATGGTTCGACAAAAAATATCAAATTTTAGTGTAAAAGAAATTTTTTTAGAACCATTTTATTAAAGTGCACCCCCACTACAAAATCAAATTGCCTCCCATCTTAAAATTAAACAATGTAAAAACATTATATCTCTATCTTAATCTTAAAAAATATCAGTTTTAGTGTTAACAATTTTTTTCTAACTTTTTTATTAAAATGCATCACGAATTTTATTATATATATATATATATATATATATATATATATATATATATATATATATATTTGCCCCCGTCCTCTAAGATTCTGGATCCGCCACTGCTCTCACTTTCTACTCTCAATAACTACCACTCTCTCATTTTTCATTAGCCTAAATGTAATGGGACCAAACCATCTACCCATTTTGGATGTTTCTCCTTATTATGGAGACTAAACCAGAACGCGTCCCCTAGACCGAACCATTTGCTTGGTACGTCAGTGGACCATATAAATTGAGGGTGTTTGTGTGTATGAGAATTTTTTTTTATTTAATTTTATGTGTATGTTTTTTGTGAGTGTGGTCACTTTACTACAAGCATTTGGTCTTGGTGTGACTAAGAGAGGGAAAGTTGAGGTGGCATTGAGGTGGCAGTATTGGGCGTGGTTTTGGTGTGGTCTTATTACTATTAGTTTTAAAATATCCACTTTTATACAAACATGTTCCACTAAATACGCCACATACAATCCCAAATCAAATACTATACAGTAATAAATAATAAAAACATTGAAGGACCCATTTTAGCACAACTTCATAAACATTGAGGAGCTCACCGTTCGTTCCTTATTTTTTGTTCCTCACGACATGACAATAAGATAGCCATCAAGGTGGTGCTGAAAGTTGGGACTCACGATGAGTCACACTGCTCCACTGGAAGCAGTCAAAACGTTGTAGCACCACCATATAGGCTTTGTGGTATACCAATTAACTATGGGTTTATTAAATTGTACTCCATCTGTCTCAAAATTATTGTCATGAGAATTTTGAAAACTCGTTTAGTTGGAGCTATATTATTCTTTTTTAAAAATGATAAGAATATTACCTCAAATGCGACGGTAGCGGCGACGGCGGGCAATGGCGGCGACGGTCGGAAGTGGAGGATGACACGAGATATTAAGGGTAGAATGGTGTGTATTTGATTTTTATTTTATTTATTTTTTATTATTTTTTTTTTTGAGTTGAGAAAAAAATAATAAAGGAAAAAGTGAGAATGATAGAATGAGCTTTTCAATTTCTTAATTAAAATTTAGAAAATAAAAATTTCATATTTTTTGAAAATTGTTGGAAAAAGTGTGACTAAACGGATTTTCAATTTTTTCATTTTAACATGAAAAATTTTCTAAAAAATATGATATTTTTCACCAATTAAACGCACCCAAACTTTTTTCAAAATCCTATCTAAATACCTTAACTATAAAATGTTCCTTAAAATGCTACAACGTTAAAAATAAAAAATAAAAAAATTAATATATATATATATATATATATATATATATATATATATATATATATATATATATATATATATATATATATCGTGTTATCATCAGATTTGTGGTCTCACAAATTACAAAACGAAACTTAAAAAAAAAAATCATTACTTCTTTCGTCACAAATTAATAGCCCACATTTCTTTTTTAAGATGTTATAATTTAATTGTTCACTACTAAAATAAATAGAAAAGTTTAATCAATTTTATCATATTACTCTTTATTGAAATTATTATTTATAGACTTAAGTGATGTTTGTTTTTTCATAAATTTCACTTAACAGCATCTTAATCTAAGTCATTCAGATACTGTCAGACATTTGGGTCATTAAGAGTGTTTTTTTTCTTTTTTTATGTCATTCAGAGGCGGTAAAAGGCAATCAGTATTAAGAGCGTTTGTTTTTTCTGATCATTAAGAGGCATAAACCTCTTATTGAACTAGATGAGGAAGGGTGTCTTAACACCTCTTAATGTCTTTTATTTATTTTTTATATTTTATTTGGTTATGATTTTTTTATTTGGGTTCTTTCATCTCTTTTGTTTTGGTCTTGATTCACCTTTGACTTTCACATTAAAAGTATTAAATAAAATTATTGCATATGTTTTGTTAGATAAAGAATGTATAAGATGATATGTGACAATTTATATTTTGTTCAAATTGAAGGTTTCGGTTTCGGATTCCTCTAACACAACCCATTTACTTAATCATTTTAAAAAGTTTAATTTAAACTCCGACACATTTATTTTTGTCAAATAAACATGAGATTTCATATGTTGTTTAAAATACTTTTAACTTTTAATTGATTGTATTATAAAACTTGTCTTTTTATATTTAATAAAGTTTATTTATCGTGCGAATACAATGATTTTATATTTAAATTGTAAAAAGTAATAGTTTAACACATTTAGACATGTTTAAAAAAACAAACAATTTTATTTGAGTCAGATTCAGATTTTTCAACCACTTATTCAGATTCAGATAGAAATCAAATCAGACTTTTCTACCGTATATTCAGATTTAGATGTGCAAATCTGATTTAGATTTAAAGTATTTTAATAAACAAACAACACCTTAAAGAAGGCTCTAATTAATTACTTAGGGTGCGTTTGTTTAACGAGCGTGTCTTTTGGATTAGGGATTAATGACTAAAACCCATGTTTGTTTTTAGAAGTTGAATTTAAAATTGGGACTCAACCCCCAATGGTCTCACACTTTTCAAAAGTAAGGGGTGATGTGGGGTTTGATTAATATTCATATTTTTTGTGGGCGTAACTTACAACTCTACTCTCATTTATTTCTATATTTATTTTTAATAATAATATTTTTTATTACAAAAATATTATATAAAATATTTAATAATATTAAATATTATTTTCTCCCTCCTACATCAAATCCAAATTCAAATTATAATCTACAACTTTATATTTAAATCTAAATCCTAATTTAAACCCGTCTACAAACCAAACGAGCCATTAGTGTAAAACTGCCATTTACTAATAAGTAAAAAAGAAAAAACAATAATAATTATGTATTTTGTTAATGGATTTTTTTTCCATGAATTTGAACTTTTATAGGGTAACTAACTAACTAAGCAATTATATAACCATACACAAAATTTCGGGTAACTAACTAACTAAGCAATTATATAACCCCATACACAAAATTTCTTATGAGAGAAAATCCTATAACAATAAAATTTTGAGTTTCCACATTTAACAAAGTCCATTTTACAATTTTCGGTATCTTTTTTTATGTTTAAAAACACTCAATAACCTTACATCATTTTTAATGAGATATTTTGCTGATTATTCACTCTCCCTTATATTTTGCAATGAAGAAGAATTATGAGTGACAGTGTGTACCTCTCTCCATCTTTTATGGCGTGAAACATTATACCACCACTACAATTCATTCCATTTCATTTCTGTACAAACCAATCACCTATACATTTCTCACACACAAACACACTCACTGTGTGTGTACAAAAAAATAAAACCTTCTCCTTTGCATGCTTCACCAAACACCAAAACAATAACCCAAATAAAAAAATATCATCATATATTTAGTACCCATTTCTTAAAATAAAATTTTAATCACACCCAGATGAAAAAGATTGGTGATTTGATATGGGTTTTTTGTTTCTTGAAGTGGGTAGTTTAAATTTTTAGTTTTTATTTAGTTTTTTAAAGATTACATTTTTATCTTTATTTTCCTCTGTTTTTTGTTGTCTTCTTTTTTATTTTTGTGTTATTTGATCATTTTCTTGATGTGGGTAGTTTAAATATTTAGTCTTTAGTTGTTTTTTTATAAAGATTTTGCTGTTTTTCCTTTTTTCTGTTTTTTTGTCTTTTGTATATTTGTTGTTTTGTGTTGATGTTGAATATGAAAGATGATGAAGAACTTGAAATGTTGTTGGGTGAGATCCCTCATGCCACGTCATCATTTCATGTTAATAGTCCAACATTGGATAGAATGATGATGTATGATGAGTCATTATATGGGTATAGTCAAAATGCAAGTATGTTTTCTTATGGTAATTCATGGTATGATATACCATCATCATCATCTTCATCACCACTAGCTTTTGGTTCATTGCATGATACTGTTCCTAAACCTTACTTGATTTCGAGAAGCCCTTATTTAGAACTGCCTGAATCGCCTTTTCGAAAAGAAGTTGATGAGGATTTGATGAATGAAATTAGTAGAATGTGTATTAATGAGGAACAAAATGAGGGTTTATTTTGCGAAAATCAGCTAAATTCGTGTAGATTTGGGGGTTTTGATTATGTTAAACGTAACACTCGTTTTTCTAGAATCCCTCGACCGATTTTCGATAGTAATATGGTAGATTATTGTTACCAATGGGGAATTCCAGCTCATATTGGGATGAATGCAATGATCGAAAGGGGTGTGAGTTTAGGTGTAGGTTCACAAATGCAAAATGTACCTTATATGAGCCGTTCAAATGTTGGGCGTAACATGAACCATGATCCTCATCAGTTCCACTTGGCTGTTGGTGGTTCATCAAATTTTAGAAACACTCGCAGGGAATTTGGGATTGGGCTTGATGGTTTAGCTAATAGTGAGGACAGTTTGATCATTCAAGGTGAAGATTTAAGTCGTGTTAAAAAGATGTTTGCGAGTCCTTGTGAAAGTGGTCGAACCAAGGTTAAAATATCATGTTCTTCACAATTAAGGGATGCTCAACAGTATATTTATGTGATGGCGAAAGATCAACATGGGTGTCGGCTTCTACAAAAGATTTTTGATGATGGAAATCCGCAACATGTGCAGATTGTGTTTAATGAGATTATTGGGCATGTAGTTGAGCTTATGATGAACCCTTTCGGGAATTACCTTATGCAGAAACTTTTGGAAGTGTGTAATGAAGAACAAAGAATGCATATCTTGATGGAAGTGACTCGTGAACCTAGGACTCTTGTTCACATTTCATTGAATACTCATGGGTAACTAATCTTTTTTCTTTTGTTAAATATCATTTTTAAGGGTGAACATCTAAGGATATTTTGCAATTTTATAGGACCCGGGTGGTACAGAAGCTCATAGAGACTATAAAGACGAGACTGCAAGTTAAGCTCGTGATTTCCGCACTTAAACCAGGGTTTCTTGCTCTTACAAAGGATCTCAATGGTAATCATGTCATTCAGCGTTGCTTGCAGTGCCTCAGTTATGAAGATAATAAGGTTTGTACTAGTTAAGCTTTCGCTTAAAATTAGGTTTACTTTCCAAGGTTAAATGTTTCTAATGATTGTCTCCATGGTTTATTGCGTTATGTTTTTTTTGCTTATTTTTTGTGTCTTATGCAATTTCGTCGAGTAAATATTTGATCACAAGAGGTTTTAAAGTGTTTCATTTACACAAGCTTTATTGGATTCATGTGCTATGATGACATGGGCACATGGCTAAACCGTTTGAATGCGGAATGTGATGGAACTCATCTTAAACCATTTAAGTATGATGTTTTTAATTGTATTAATGATCTCTAGATTCATTTGATTTGGTCATTGGAAGAACCAAGTAGGGTTCGGCACCCTTTGCTTTGACTTTAGGGGTCAAACAGATAGTGTTCCCTCTTTTGACTTCTCATATGGACGTTAACATTCTCAGGAAAAACTTCTGAGTATGCTTAGCCTTGAAATTCATACCAAATGGAAATTATTAATTCTTATTTTTGTTAGAAATTAAGTATATACAATCTTTATATTTAGAAAGTATCAGCTTTGACCTCAATTTTTCATAATATGCTATGGTTTCTTGACAACCTTTAGTATTTTAAGAATATGCTGTAATTAGTATTTCTTAGTGCACCAAGAGTTGTTCTCTAGTTCTTTAATTTCCGAAAACATCTCTTGATATATATAAACTATGTTGGTTGCAGTTCATCTTTGAAGCTGCTGCAAAATATTGTGTTGAGATAGCCACCCATCAACACGGGTGTTGCGTGTTGCAAAGATGCATCAATCACTCAACTGGCGACCATCGTGAAAAAATAGTCTCACAAATCTCAGCAAATGCCGTCCTTCTAGCACAGGATCCATTCGGGTATGGCTAACAAAAGATCATGTGAGTTTTCATTCTTATGCCGTCACTAATGATTCTAACTCTTATCTTGCAATGTAGAAACTATGTTGTACAGTACATTATTGAGATGCAGATTCCCTCAGCTGTGTCCAAGCTGACCTTGGAATTTGAGGGTAACTACGTCCACCTTGCTACACAAAAATTCAGCAGCCACGTGGTCGAGAAATGTTTAGCCATGTTAGATAGTCAAGTCAGGTCAACCATTATTGGTGAGCTTATGTCTGCTACTCATTTCGAACAGTTGATTCAAGATCCACATGCCAACTATGTTATTCAAACCGCACTTCGTGTTGCTGAGGTCTGTAATATTTCACACAAAAATAAATTGTGATTATTGCAGATGTAGCTGTTTTGACCCTCTTACATTTAAATGGGTCGATTTGGGTTGTGTAATATCTCCAAGGGGTTAGTGGGTTACCTAAAGTGATAAAATTTCCTCTTCAAACCCTTTGCCCAAATATGTATGACTCGTATTTTATACCACCCAGTATATAATATAATAACAGTTAACACATTCTATAACTGTATGTGCAGGGTTCAGCTCATAGCTCATTGGTGAATGCAATCGAGTCCTACAAGGCAATGTCACGAAACAGCCCGTACTCGAAAAGGATCTTCAACAAGCTTTTAAGGAGGTGAACTAATGTATGATGATAATGTTGTTGTTTCTTATGTCCTTTGGGCTACATTGTTTTAGCAAATGTCCTTGTGCTCGAAAACTGGTTTTTTTGCTGTCAAAATTGTGTTTTATAGGAGTCGTAGATATAGATAAACAGGGAAAAGCAAATTTTGGGTTAAAGGTTGCTTAAAAAATTAATAACAATGTTGATGTAGTTTATCCTATGTTGTCTATGTAATTATTGGATGTTTACTCGTGATATTTGGGGTTTCTTTTCTTTGTTATTGCTCGGCATCTGCAACCATTAGAAGCAAAGAAGCAGTTGGGATACTTGATATCTCTTTCTGGAAGTAGAATGTACTGAATGCCTGCTGATTGAGTTTATAATTGGAATGGATAACTAATGGTGGCAACTCGACTGGGAAGGTAACGTGCAAAATAGGTTTAGGTTGAGGCTGTTTATCTTTACTGCCAGTCGATATGGGTCTGGTCGCGTTGACCTGAAAAACATTAGTCCTTTTATGGAAACTAGTAATAAATAATTAAAAACTGTTAATTATTAAAAGTAGTATTTTTATACCACATTAAACTGTTGCATTACATATTCAAGTGTTAGTCATATTGCTCATAAACCATTCATGAAATGTTGCATTATATGCTTCCAAAGATGCATCATGTTAAGTAATATTCAAGTTTTGATGTTCAAACTTGTAGTTTGTATTTCTTTTAAAACACATCATAAATTCATAACTTCATGTATTCTTTGCTGATTTTCTTTCTTATACCAAGACACAAAATAGTATTGGAAGGGATTTGAGTCTACCCCAATATATACACAAATCGGGTAAAGTTCTCCCATTTTTTGAGGGTTTGGTGTGGTTACATCAGTATTATTTGCACCGAGCAGGAGCCTTCTCATTTTTGGATAGCCACATCAAAGATAGTTTGCAACAAACATAAATTAAACTTGAGACATCTCATATTTTAGTGATAATATTTTAAAGTCTGTTACCATCAGGTCACTCATTATTTGTTTGAAAATAAAACTTTTCGTTCACATACATTTATTTTCTTATTATATCACATGATTACTCACATAACCTGAATCAGATTGGGCTAACAGCGAATGAATTGAGCATCCTCTATATTGAGTTGTATATTTTTTCCATCTCCTTTTAAAATAAACCATTCGCGTTGGGTAGCTTTTTCGGGTAAATGGCGATACCCGATAATTATTGCATTTTTTATATAATAAAACAAAACCTCTAGTGGGTATTTTCGTATTTCGGAAAAAAGAATATTTCCTTATTAGGTAATATTTTAATTATTATTTTTTAATTTAAAATTTTAAAAATTTGTTTTGTTGATATATTACAAAAGTATAAGATAAATACAAAAAAATATAGATAAGATGCAATACTACACACGTAGAAGATAAATACAGGATTAAGTTTTTAAATGATTATCTTTAATAATAAACAAATATAATTAAAAATCATAAATCAAACAAAACAAAGATTAAATTTTTTGTTTAATAAGAAATAAATAAAAAAAATTTAAAAAAAACTCGCGCGTGCGCGAGCATTATAACTAGTTAAACAATAGAAGAGATTACAGTATGATTAATCTTGCGTCATTTTTTTAAATGAACATTTTACATAAATAATTACCAAAACATACACTTGCAAAAGAATTTACCAAAATCTACAAAGCGAAAAAAACATTTGGGCGAGCAAAGCATTTGCTCGCCATGTTCTTTGTTTTTTAGCGAGCACGACCAACAAAACATAGGGTGAGCAAGCATTTTGCTCTCAATGTTTTTTGTCTATTTACGAAAAGTGTTTGTCTTTTTTGAAAACGGCGAGCAAAAGAATTTGGGCGAGCAAAGCACTTTGCTCTGCATGTCGATTGATTTTGGTAAATCTCTAAAAAAGCGTCGGTTTTTGTAATTCTTGTTAGGAAGTGTTCATTCTAGTAATTGACTAATTAATCTTCCTCAAACAATCTTGAGAGAAGCAATATCGCCCAATAATATAAAAGGGCTAATCATTTCAAAAATGTATCCAACTTGTTCAGTTTTCTATTCTGATGTAGTGAACTCTAACATTGGTCACTTTGGTGTATTTATTTTGTAATTTCATCAACTTAGTGTATCTAACTTACACTTTTTCCATTTTGATGTAGTGAGTTAAGTATTGAACTTTTAAAATTGTACACACGTTGACGAAATTACAAGATAGATACACCAAAGTAGGGTGAGCATCGGTCCAGGACCGGACCGGACCGACAAGACCGATGACCGAATTAGCCAAAAATCCAAGGCCGAGGACCGGACCGAATGCAGTTGGTCCGGTCCGGTCCGGTCTCGGTCGGTCCGGTCCAACAAGGCCAAATAATCGGTTTGTGGTCCGGACCGAGGACCGAATTAGCCAAAAAGCCAAGACCAAGGACCGGGCCGAATGTGGTTGGTCCGGTCCGGTCCGGTCTCGGTCGGTCATTCGGTCGGTCCGGTCCGTTCGGGTCATTTGATCAGCCCTACACCAAAGTGACTAAGGTCAGAGTTCGATAATTAAAAATGAAAACTGTGACAACATGATTAGCCCATATAAACACGCACCTAATGTAAAAACTTGACAACAAAAACCACTGGACACATTTTCAGCCGAAAACAACTTCCTTTTGGGTGTGGACGCATCTGAAACAGAAACCCAAGCAAATTTGCATGTCACTTCAAAAGCAGCCTAAACCTCGGCTCTTTAAGACATCAATTATCACTATCCGTCTATCTTTCTAGCAATTTTACATTCGACTTTCATATCAGATCCTTGCTAAAAGAGGCAGGTAGAAGAGGAAAAGGAAGAGGGAGACCAACCAAAAAACGTCGTGCAAATGTTGGTTCAAATGCTGAGCGAAAACGTAAAGGAGGGGAAAAAGAAACTGGTGACTTTGAGGTTTCGGATACCCAGTTAGAGGAATTATACAATAAATTTACAATGAATAGAAATGACGATGACGACTCAGATGAGGATGGATGTGTGGTTGCAATGGGAGTGCAAATTCAATTAAATCAGGTTTATTCGAACAATTTCGGGGTATAATCATTTGTACGTGATAAATGTAGTAGGATATGTTGTGACTTTGTAGTTTTTAGGACGGTATGTTAGATGTAAAGTGGGTAGTTTTTTTGTGACACTGTCTATTTTGCAAGACCAAAGTGTTTTTTTATATTTTTTTTGAACTTAAAGTGTTTTTGTATATGATTTATGGCTTTATTTATATTTCATTTATCTTTTTAGGCATCAGTTGAGGTATTATTTCTGTATATGTTATATGAGGCGTTTTATTTTAGATACCAAAAAAATGCTACATACCATTGGACAATTTCTGGCTGTCAGATCAAAGAGACAAGATTTAAGAATAAAAAACACGGAGGGACCACTTCTGCCAATTCATGAAACTTACCCCACCAACCTCACCTCTACACCTCTCACTTTCACAAAAAATCTGTATCTAAAAATCCCACTTTCTCTCTCTAACCTCCGTTAAAAAACTGTAACAAACACTCAAAATCAATCAATTTTAACCGTTCAAATCATCAATTAAACACAAAACTAGAAGAATCATTGAGTGCACAACCAGATCCACGAAAAAAACCGGTTCAAAATGAACCTAATGAATCTCGGTATGAAGGTATGATGCTTCTTTATTTAGTTGTTTTATTGGTTGTGTTTTTTAGTGTTTACATTTGGTTGAGTTTCTGAGTAAAAAACTTTGCATACATGGATGCACACCAAGTGTTTGATGAAATGTGTGACTGAAAAGTATCACCAGTGATATTTGAAGTTGAACTGTGTACGTGTGCATCACCAGTGATATTTGAAGTTGAACAGTATATGTGTATTATCACTAGTGATATTTGTATTTGACTTAACCGTGCAAATCACATAAGCAAATAGAAAATGAAGCAATCGACATCTAAAACAACGAATACTTTAGTTTTTACTGTTATAGAATCATTATTAGTGTGTTTTACTAGTTAATTTTTGATAATTTGTGATGTTGTGATGATTTATGTGATAATACGAGAGATTAAAAGTTAGGTTTAACATAACAAAAGATATGTTATGATGCTTCTGTTTGATTTGTGGTGGATTCATATGTTTAATGATTGTGCATGTTTCAAAAGGTTTTACCGCGGTATTTGAAAACAATATTGACTGGTAGTGTATTACATGTGATATAAAAGTTAAATTATTGTTGATTGGTAGAATATCTATTGTGATAACAAATAGTCATTTGCTTGACATATGATATTGAAAACAAATGAACTATTCATACAATAACAGAAATTATGAAAATATTTTGATGCAGATTTGAATGAGACCTATGCAAAAAACAGCCTCATCAAACGAAAAGAATCAACAAGTGCAATTGTCGTTGAAGAAAGCACAACAACTCCACAACCAAATTGAAGAAGTTCAAACACTTGTGATATCACAAGTTCCTCAACCACCACAATTGATTCAACAAATAGAAGAAAGTTGGCACACATGTGATATCATCAGTGATATCACTTGAAATCACCTATGATATCACTTGATATCACCTGTGATATCATAGGTGGTATCACCTGTGATATCACATGTGATATCAAAGGTTCCCCCGAAAGCATCTGGGAATAAAATGAAGGTGTTGGTTGATGAACCAATGAAGAGGACGATTGTTGAAGAACAAAAGTAAATAAAACAAGTTGATGAAAACAGTTGCGTTGTTATGTTTTAATCTATACGGTTATTAATAAATGTGTATAGTTGACAAGTTGGAAGTCAATAGTAGGTATTTAGTTTGACTGAATCATGTTATTTGTCACAAGAGATTGAAACTCACATAAATGGGCCATAGTGAGCAATTGTTTAATCCATCTTGATTTGTGAATATTCGTTTGATAAAGTTTTGAGTGGTATTTAGTTTAATATGGTAATATGAAAAGTGAAAAGTGTCATACCTATAGTATCACCAGTGATATTTGAAGTTGAACTGTATATGTGTATTATCACTAGTGATATTTGTATTATCACTTGTGAAATTTTGTATATTTTATAGGATTTTTGTTTACTTGTTAAGCTTTATTTTACTTGTGCTATTGAGTAAACCTAACAATTCAAAAAAATAAATAAATAAATAAATAAATAAAATAATAATAGTATCACAAATGATATACAAGTACAGGATAAAAATAGCAATGCTATTAAATAAACCTAACAATTCAGTAAAAAAATCAATCAATCAACAAACTAATACTTCAATTGCAGCAACTGAGAAACCGCCTCCACTTTCAACTACGCCGCCGCCCCATTGATATTTGAAACTTTTCCCTTGTTTGGACAAGTATGTCTATTATGATCAATTAAACTACAAATATTACACCCCTTCTTTTGGTTCTTACTTTTCTCAATAGCTTTATTACAACCCTTCTTTTGGTTCTTACTTTTCTCAATAGCTTTCTCACGTCCACCCTTAATACGGTAATTCTTATGTCCTTTATGAGGATTCTTTATACCCATAAAATATTGAACAATATCACAAACTTTTCGGGGTGGAAGATTTGGCAAATCAGTCTCAACTTTTGACTTTAGCTCTCTCAGGTTGTCTACAAAAGTAGTCCAGTATCATAGACAGCTTATCAGTAATTACAACAATAAGAAACAAATTATCAAATATATCACTGGTGATACTACACATATATCAAGCATATCACTGGTGATACTACACATATATCAAGCATATCACTGGTGATACTACACATATATCAAACATATCACTAGTGATACTACACATATACCATCAGCAAAAACATTTATTGTGTTTGTCTATTAGAGTGAAAGGCACAAAAACCATCTTGTACATAAAAAGTACGTAATTAATACTTTAGTGTAAAATCAAATAATGATCTTCATTACATACTCAGCATTAAACTCAGAAACAACACGAAAAATGCCAAGAACTCCATAAGCTTTTTTGGTAACCGTGCAAGCATTTAAATAGAGCACCACATAAAAGACTTCAAAACACTGTAAGCTACACCTTAATTAATAAATAATAAGCAATATTACACTATAATTAATAACTTATCAGTAACTTATACTCACAGCTTATCCCCACAAACTTATATTTTCATCCTCATCAAAATGTCAAAATATTATATAAGAAAATTAAACATCTTAACATAAACAACTTATAAATAATTAGACTAACAATTATCACTGGTGATATTAAACATATATCACTGGTGATACTAAACCAGCTTATAATAATCAACTTCCAATATCACTGGTGATACTAAACGTATGCTACACATACGATATCATTGGTGATACTACACATACGATATCACTGGTGATACTACACATACGATAGAGAGCAAATTCAAAAACAACATTCAGACATAAAAATAGCATTCCAATGCAGTTAAAAACAAAATTTCGACTAACAACTTAATTAATAAGAAAAATTACAGGAGCAGATAACAAGATTATCAAATATTTTACACTCACACATTTCATCAAACACTTGGTGTGCAACTTGATTAAAAAGAATGTTAAACAAGTTGATCCACATAATTAGCAACCGATCAACAACATTATCAACCGCAACAATATCAATCAAACCAGCTTCTGAAACAAATGGTTCTTTCAAATCTAAAGAAGACATAAAAGGATGATAATGATTGGGAGGTGATGATGAGATGATGATCGGAACGGTGATGATGATCAGAATGGTGATGGTGATTGGAATGGTGATGGTGATGGTGATCCAACTGGTGATGGTCAAACGATAATAGTTGATTGGAATAACTACTTTTTGGAGGGAATTTGGATGGAAGGAAGAGAGCAGGTTGGGAGGAAAACACACAATAAATGTGTGAAAAAAATAAAGCGAATGAAAAAAGAAAAAAAGAAAAAGAGACTTTATATAGTTGGGAGAATTAAGGTTAAGCATATTAAATTTTAGATTAGTCTAAACCATTAGATCAAAAAGGATGGATGGTGAGGATTTGTCCATTGGTATGCACCAAAATAAGGGTATGCAATTGAATTTTCCTCATGTTATATATACATAAGGTTTTATTGTATGTGTTATAGGTCTATGTATATAGAACTTAGATGATAGATAGAATGAAGATAATCAATGTTTCTATATTCAAAAGTTAAAAAAAAAGTAATAAAAAAAAATCCAAGAGTATAAACAAAAAATATCAGATTTAAATTATCAAATATTTACTCACACAGTTTCAAAGGCTTTGTGCGGCTATATTATTAGAACTTATGATTGTGGGTTTTTGATTTTGTAGAAATGCAAAGAAGATAGATGTTCAACTGAAGTTTTCGAATAAGATCCCTTGTTTATACTATAAAAAAAATATTAACATCAACATATTATTAGTTATCATTTAAAAGTATAAAAATACATGAACTAATTACATATATTACAAAATGACACTGTCACAACGCAACATATACAAAAAATTAATTCATAATGAATATTAGACTTAAATTGATTCTGTCGCAACGCACGATAGCCAATTCCTCGTTAATCGCTAAAATAAGAACAAAGATCAACATATCTAATATCTATATGATTACGTTAATATCAAATTAACTCAATAATAGACAAGTCTTATAGCCATTTTGCCCATCTCAATTATTTAATTTGACACATGTTTCAATCGTTTAGTTTAGTTAGGGCAGTGGCAATGGTCTCGGTATGCATGTGGTTTGGATCCATACCGACGGTGAACACCATTGTCACCCATGCGGTATGGCGTAGGTATGGAAAAGAGCGGCAATATTTGCCTCAACGGCATGGAAGAATTTCATTTATGAATTGGACTGTTGGGAAGGAAAAGAGCCGTTGGCTAGTGGACTAAAAAAAATATTTATAAATTATCTACAAATCACACAAACAATTCACATATTTTACACAAAAAATCTTTTATACAATGTTTTCACCCTCTTCTTCATCCGACGAGTTATTTATTCCCGCCAACTCTTCCTAACTATTGTTATCCACAGGTAGTACCCTAACAACCTTTTTAGCCGTGTACGATTCCATATAAGACACGGCAAGCTCTACCGTAACTCGGGAGTCTGTCACCCGTTTTTGTGAAAAAGCTTTACAAACTCTAATGAATGACTATTTCGTCGAACGACCAAAGTTTGCCGACCATGTTTTTCGTGATAGGTTTCGTATGAATAAAAGCTTGTTTTTAAGAATTGTTGGTGCTATTGAAGCGAGATTCAAATGGTTTCAAGAGAGCCAAGATGCGAGGGGAAAAAAAGTTTCACGGCATTACAAAAATGCACATAGGCCATTGGGCAACTCGCAACGGGTGAACCTCCAGATAGATTTGATGACTATTTAAACATGACACGAAGAACGTCAGGTCAACATTCTCATTTTTTGCTATTTAAGCTTTCGTTATTTTTTTTATAATGTTTTCGTTATTTTTTTTTTAAAAGTTTTTGTTATATTTTTTAATGGATCAGCCGGTCGCGCCAGTTTATGATGATAGTGTACTACAGGAGTTACTCGACGAAGATATCCATTACCGTCTTCGATATGATCTTACGGAGCACGTAGATGCTCAAAACTTACCATACCTCGATGACTAGTTATTTCTTTTTCTTTTTTTCTTTTTTTTAAGTATTATATAATTTTCTTTTTATTATTAATGAAATATTATGTTTTTATTAAATTGTTTAATATAATTATGAAAATAAAAGATAAAAAATAAAATTAGTTGAGGTATGGAATCATGGTTGCCACTAAAAAGTATGATGAGGTATGAAAAAGTATGAATGAGGTGGAATGATATTATTAGTGGGTTGAGAAGTATGAGAGATGTATGGAGGCATGATTGTCACCACCCTTAGGCATATCTTTATAATTTTAGAGAAATGATTAAGGTGCCTAAATGCATGCTTAATTTTGTGCCTAAAACTGGGTGGCAGTATTTTATTGGTTGCACGTGAGGGACTCACGACTTCACAAAACAATAAGTAAATAACACACAATTTTAGGCACAAATTTAGGCATACAATTAGGCATCCAAATCATTTCTTATAATTTTATATACCACTATATTCTTATATACCAAAGGACTCATCATCACTATACATCCAAAAATAAATTAATAGCTGAGATTAAAAGTATTTTAATATTTCACTCATTTTTTATGATTTAAATATCTCTTAAACCGTTAATTGTTAAGCGAAAATAATTACACCATCGCGACGAGCATTTTATTATCTTTCTATAGACGGGCACTTTGATATACTTTCGGGAAAAAAAATTTGTTTATTCACGTTTTTTTTGTAGCCGAAAAAATCACCTGTGATATTAGTGTAATATCACCTGTGATATTAGTGTAATATCACATGTGATATTAGTGTAATATCACATGTGAAATGTAAGACTAGGCACAACTATAAGGGTCAATGCCTCTTATTTTCTCTGTCACGTCAGCTTTCTCTCTCCAGTGTCCTGCAGTCGATTCAGTGTCACAGTAAGGGCGACCAAGTTCATTTTTTTTTTTTTTTAATAAAACATTAACACAAACACAAAATTTATTAATAAAACGTAAACATTACATAAACGAAACGATACGGAATTAAAACAACTAAAAATTAAACGTAGACATTACATGATAAAACATGATACGGAAAACAAATAAAACACGATACGGAAAACAAATAAAACATAATACGGAAATATTTAACATAAAACACCATTACTCATCGTCTCTGTTCCATGCATCTGTGTTTCTCAGAACGAACCACATATGTTGATAATATATCCCTCTCCCATAGCGCTCATAATAAATTCGGTTTGCATTGCTGAGACGACAAGGGTCTTCACTTGTACGAGCAACTCTTTGTAAATAGCATTATACCTACGACATTCAAGGTTCGTTCTATTCCACATAGCCGTAATACTATTTTTATTACGGTGCTCACCATTAGTCTGATTGTTGAACCTTTGTGTAACTTCATTCCAAAAAGAACATCCATTCACAAGGTCTTTGGAATCCTGAACTTCAAGCCATACGTTATCTAGCAGGTGTTCTTCTTCCATTGACCACCGATTATTCATTGTGAAACACTTTCGGAGTGTGTGAAATGCTTTAGGAGTGTGTGAAGAAAAGTGTTGTATGGTGTGTTATTTATAGGGGATAAAATATAAGAAGCGAGATATTTTTGAATTCAAAAAGAAGCCGGGATAAGTTTTAAATTCAAAAATTAAATACAAGGCGGGATCTTTTAAATTCAAAAATCAGGCGGGATCTTTTAACACAAACGTAAATTTTTTATTAATAAAAACATAAACGTTACATAAACAGAAATTAAAACATTACAATACTAAATTAAAAACTAAAACTTCAATTATAATCTGGGTGATCCCAGGTCTGCGAGTTGTCGGAGCGGAAACCGTCGTCGTACGGATCAAAGCTCGCAAACCTCTCTTCTTCGACCTGAGCTTCCAACCAGCTCAGCTCCTGCTCGTCCTCAGAGTTTTAACCATCATCAGCAGGTTTCACATTTTCCTCAAAACTTAGCTGAAAGTTATCAAGATGAGGTTGCTGTTGTTGTGGCTCAACAACTCTTGGTGCAGATGAACTTGATGCACCTTGCACAAATTGTTGTTGTTGTGGTGGTGCATCAGCAGCTTCCACATTCTCCTCAAAACTCCAACGTATCTTGTTGGATTTTTCGTTCTCTATCTTCTGCACACAACCCCACAATGTTTCAACAACATCATCGTGTTTGCGAAACTCATTGTACAAAAACTAGTCGATCACATATTTTCTGTCGACAGAGATATCTTTGCACGCTGTGTATCGTGTTCTCAGGCGTTGTTTGCGTAACTTCGCCAGCTCAAACTTTTTAATAACTTCGATAATTGCATCTTGGCGTTCCTTGTCGTCAATTGCGACTTGTTTTTGGACATAGTTTTGAACTTGTTCCACAGTGTGGGGAAGTTTACAAGCCATTTTTTGTGTTTGATTTGTTGTTTGAATTATGCTTGAAAGTGTGTGTTTGAAAGGTGTGTTTCAAAGTGGTATTTACAGTGTGTTTTGAACTTGAAAGTGTGTGTTTTGAACTTGTTTGAATTATGCAACGTATTTTTTTTTTTTTTTTTTTTTTTTTTTTTTTTTTTTTTTTTTTTTTTTTAATTTCCAAACGGCTACAAACAATATGAAACATGGACATATTTGGATCAAAAAGCAAAAAAAAAGGGAGGTAGGAGTCGGTCATGGTTAAGATCGACTTCGTATGTTTTCTTGCTTCATCTTGGTCGCGACCCAAGAACCACAACAAGGTCGACCGGTCGATTTGACCTCGACCGAATCGGTCGATTACCTTATTGTCGCTAGTCTAATATCACATGTGAAATGTTGTGATTTTTTTCGGCCACGAAAAAAGGGTGAAAAAAAAATAGTTTTGTCGAAAATATATCAAAGTGGCTATCTGTAGAAAGATAATTAAATGCTTGTCGTAATTGTATATTTTTTTCGCTTAACGATTAACGGTTTGAAAAATATTAATATTTGGAAAAAAAAGAAGAAAAAGAAGATGAAAGTAAGTTTTTTAAATTATTGAGATTAATCTCATTAATTAGGCTAATAAAAAAAGTTTGGTGAACTTAAGGGTCCGTTTGGTTGGGGTGCTTTGGGGCCCAACTTTGGCATAACTCAAACATTTATTTGTTTGGTTCAAAATTTGGGTTTTAAAAATAGGTTTGAACCCCAAATAGTAAAGGAGAAAGAAACCCAAGGGGAGGTGTGGATTTCATTTTATTTATTTATTTATTTATTTTGAACTGCGAGTTAGTAGTTAGTGATTCGAACCCACAGTGACATCCAATTGGGCATTATGTAAGAATCGAACATTTCTCCTTAGGGGATAAACCCCACTCATGCTTCTATTTTTTCGGGCCACTGAAAGTTCATAGTGAGACTCGAACATGAGACATCTCTAAGGGTACCTCCCCAAAATTACACTTGGTGTGGGACCCATTGTTTTATACTCTTTTTTAGTTTATTCCTCTTATATTCTCTTTTTATATTTTTATATATCTTAATAAAATAATAACATATTTATTTTATAATGTATTTTCTCTCTCCTACATCAAATCAAAATACGAATCTTAATTTACAACTTTACACTCAAATCTAACTCCTAATCTAAACCCACCTACAAACCAAAGGGCCCTAATACTATGTTCTCAAGTTGATGAAAATGGGTGAAAGAAAGTGAAAGTGATAAATGTAAAAATGCTCATGTTCTCAAGTTTTTTTTAAGAGCATTAGGTACCGTTGGTGCCATGGCTCCAAGCCGTGGGAGTTTTTTGCTGCCACGTCAGCAAAAAGCTCCACAGCACCAGAAATCCCACGGCACCACATTTCAGGGGTTACCGTTGGCACCAGAAATTCTGGTGCCGTCGGCCATATTTTTTTTCTTTTTCCTTTTTTCATAAAATAAAATATACACAATATTAACTAAAAATAAACTTCATTAATTTTAAAAAAACTAAATTTTATATATTTAAAAGATTATAAGCTAATCATATGGACTGAAAATGTAAACTAGCATAAAAAGGTGTAAAATATATATTAAATGGACTGAAAATGTAAAATTATAAAATAATAAGGTGTAAAATGAAAAAGTAAAAAAAAATACATTATTGACTATTCATCTTCTTCCTCTTCTTCCATCGCTAAAACCTGCAAAAAAAAAAACAAAATGCTAGACCTTATTACTGAGTCGTCTTCTTCGTTTCACCACCTGCAAAACACACACACAACACACGTTTAAGGAAAAAAAAAAAAAAAAAAGAGAAGGCTATGGCGCTGCGCGGTTGGAACGGCGCGAGGCCCGACGGCGCCACCACCGGTATGGTGCGCCATTGGGTTTCGTCGGCTGGTGGCCATGGCGCCAGCTATGGCACCATCGTACCCCATGCTCTAAGAATGAAAGCGAAAGGAATGGAGTGAAAGTGGATAGATTTTGCCTTTAATACTTTCACCCCACTTTTGGAGTGAAACATCACTTTACTTTCTCTCATTTTCTTTACTTTTTTTTTTTTTTACTTACTTTCACTTTCTTCTTATTTTTTTTTAGAACACAGTAGGGCTGAGCAAACGGACCGGCCGGACCGGACCGACCGACAAAACCGACCGGACCGAGACCGACCGGACCGGACCGACCACATTCGGTCCGGTCCTCGGTCTAAGCTTTTTGCCAAATTCGGTCTCGGTCCGGTCGGTCCGGTCCGGTCCGGTCCGGACCGACCAAAAACCCGAAAAAACTTGCCTAATTGGACCGGACCGACCGAAGACCGACCGGACCGAGACCGGACCGAGACCGGACCGACCATATTCGGTCCGGTCTCGGTCTATGGTTTTCCGGTTCTCGGTCTTCGGTCCGGTCCGGTCTTGGCCGGTCCGGTCCGGTTTCCGACCGATGATCACCCCTAGAACACAGTGTTAAATCTATCTTTAAACACGACAAGTATCATCTTCTCAAAATTAAACAATACGAGTAATAAAATAAAATAAATAAAAAGTCAGTAAGCACCAGCATACTTGTCATTAAAAAACTAACCATAGAAAAACAGAAACCAACCACACACGTGTCGGTGCATAGCTGAGTTGGACCAGTAAAACACATATAACAGATCGCATGCCTTAAAACCACTCTCGTCCACAAGTTTCAAAAAGATACCAAATTTCATACACCTTCTCTCTCTTCACACTAGTCTTTCTTTTGATCTCACTCCACACGTGTCACCCCTTCCTTACAACTAACTTTTCCCCTAATTTTTTTTAACAATCTCTCTCTCTCACACACAGTAAACACACACACAGAGTTGAACTATTGGTTGATTGATTGTTGCGAGATTTACGGTTATTGAAATTAGTGCTTAATTGAACCTATTGGTGAGTTGTACGACGGTGAATTAGGGCTCTACAGGTAGATCTTACTTTTAAGCTGTGATTTATTGTTTAGCGGGTGTTTGTTTCGGCTTATTTGGTTTTTGTGGCTTATCTTGAAACTTTTTGGCTTATATAAGCTTTATAAAAAATATTTCGAAATAAGCACTTATTTTACCCCATATTAAGTAGATCAGTAGAAACAGTTTGTCTATGGAACTGCGGTAGTATGTGCTTAGTAGATATTAAGGGGGTGTTTGTTTCGGCTTATATAGCCGGCTTACGTTTTACGGCTTATTTTGAAACTTTTCGGCGTATATAAGTTTATTATGTCATATAAAGCTTATATAAGCCGAGAAGTTTCAAAATAAGCCGCAAAAAGCGAGCTTATGAAACATAAGCCCAAAACCAAATAAGCCGTAAGCATGCTATATAAGCCGAAACAAACACCCATTAGAGTTGCGTTTAGTTGGAAGAAAACACCTATGTTTTCCACATAACAGAAATCTCGTTCAAATCGCTTTATTTCTAAAAAAATTTCCGCAAACCAAAAGTTTGCTATTTCCCGATTAACAAGGGAAATTACAAAACACATTTTTGTTGTGTACTTGTTTTGCTTTGTAACCCAAACCCCCTCCCTTCTTCAAAATAGAAAATACAAACATCAACTGAACGGTTAAATTTCCCCTCCAAATTCCTACAAAATTTGAGACAGAAAACTAGAGAATTTGTTCTCCAACTAAACGCACCCGAAGTCTCTTTTTATGCGAACAAGTGAAAAATTGTTGAAATGATCTTTATTCGTATTCATTGTTCTTTAGCTAATCTACTCAGCATGTGATTGGTTTAATGTAACGCAATGTCAATCTTGTTATCGAGGTCTGATGTTATTATTTTTTTGTTTTCTTTTGGTGATTTGTTTAACTGAGGTAAAGGGAGGCTTTTTGTTGTTTCGTATAATTATCCCGTTGGTGAATTATGAGGGTGAATATCGACGTCGGCTGATAGAAGATTTTGAAGGAATGTCAGACTTGTCTATGTATGAGGTAGGAACTTTGATTGTGTCACTAGCTTTATGTTATTATAGTTCCTCCCATCACGATAGTGGAAATGTTTGTTTTTGGGTGGTACTTAGAATACCACAACTGTTCATTTTGGTCCCGATGGTTAAGTTTTCCATGAAGCGTGATAGGGATCTGAAAAGTACTGAAATTGATTACTTGCACGTGTAATGACACTTAGTTATCTCTCCTAGTTTTGTGTAACTTTTTTTCAACCCTTCTTATGTATCAATGAGTATTCTTATTCTCAAGTTTTCACCTTTAGATAAAAGCGGCATAAATGAGAACCATATATAATATTTCGTTGTATGCAGCCTAATCACTAGCTGAACAGACCATTTGGTCAAACCCTTGATTTCATTATTCACAAGTAAAACCACTGAGTATAAGATTAGCAAGTTGCTTGTTTTATTGGAGATTTCATGTTAGCTTCTTGAATATGTGATGCATACAATTAAGGGGAGTTGATGCATTGTTATGTGAGCTTTTAAGCGCATATTCTATTTTTGGACAACCAAAGTGAAGTATTCACAAATTCTTAATAGTAAGATTGGGCTGTTCCTGTATAATAACAAAGCCTAGAAGCTGTTGGTCATTTACTCATTTTATGCACTTGAGATGCGAAAAAATTCATATAGACATATAAAGGAATTTGATTTTGAATGAACTGGTCACTTGACACGCTAGGAGAGCTATGATTGACTCCTATGTGCTACATTATAGCAAGAATTGTTAGTCTTTTAATATACCCGCAACTTTATAGCTTTGATGATTACTAGCTGAAGTTTATTGGTTGTCTTTGGCATATTCACTGGAAGTAATTACCAAACTCTTATTGCACTGCATATAAATATTAGAAGATTTTTTAAAACTGCAGTTATAGCTAATATTTTGACCGGTTTGCAGCTCGATGATATTATATGGGATGACTTCGATCGAGGTGAAGACCATATAGTACCACACCCAACTAACGCGCGGTCTAGTAGAAGTTCATTTGATGGAGACAGCTGTAAGAAACCTCGACGTGAAACAACACCTGTATTGAGTAACACCAACAACCCCGATGCTTCCGATAATATTTGTCAAGGCAATGCAGAACGAGACTCCAAGCCATTCGATAAGAAACAGAACATGATGGAGAAGGATTCACGGTCTAATGCACTTCCTGGTGTAATCAATGCATCATGTGATGCTGAGACAGTGAAAGACATGACTAATTTGGCATCTGATGACACCAGAATATCAAGTAGTTACTTCGAAAGTAGCCACGACACCTCTGATGGTAAATTCAGTGTGGATGACCAAGTTCTCAGTGGCACATCAGCTGCAGGTGATAACCCATACAATTACCCGCTGACACAAATTCCCGAAGCAGGAGATATGTGTTTTGTTGACAATAATTGCCAGGGCAAGGCATCAGGCGATCTTATATATTATGGCTGGCCTGATATTGGGAACTTCGAGGAAGTGGACAAGATGTTAAGGTAGATCTTAGTTTCAAAAGTAAAAGTAACATGTTATCCCTTTTTTCCATTTTTGTGAACTACACAGTACCTTACATATGCTTTATCATCTATATGCAGAAGTTGTGATTCATCATTTGGACTAGGTGTCACTAACAATGACGATGAACTTGGCTGGTTTACGTCAGATCAAGTTGAGGGTACTGAAGAAGCATTAAAGATGGATTTTAAATTCCCATGTCCTGAGCCAAGTGGTTTGAAAAATATATTACCCGATAATGATTCTCCAGAATCGAATAATCAGAGGTCTAGCTGCATCTCTGAAAGCAAAGATGAGTATCATATAGAAAATCAGGTTAGTCGAGTTTCATTTGTGACAGCAAGCTCAACAAGCTTTCACTTTCACCAATTAAACGTCCTTATGGTTGCGTTACTCTAGCTGTTATTACTGATTATCGATTCATTCTTTCTGCTTTGTGTAGTGTCATTTTGTTTATGCATTAAATGACAGTGGGTTATGCTGTCAAATGTCCAGCTCGCCTTAAATATTATGTCTTAACTATGTAATTGTGGTATAATTGACAGATCAATATGCATAAAAAGCAGTTGAAGCATCCGAATCAGACGGATGGAAAAAAAGTAGTTGAAGGCATTGGAAATGATGGCTCCTTTTATCAAATCAGTGGCTTGACAAGCAATGACAGCCCGCTTTCTTCAAACAATAGATCTGATCAAATGTTTACCTCTGTAGGCAACCAGAAGCAGTATAGAAACTTAGAATCTGATTATTTTGGTCACATGCAGAGCAATGTATCTTATCTACCTCCAGATTATCCATATCAAACTAAATCTGTCCCAATGCTGTCTAGCATCAAATCTGAGCATCAGGGTCTCAAGTCTGCTTCCCCAAAGGGATCATCTTATGCATCTAACCAGGGGTATTCAATGGAGAGTTCTGGTGATCCTTCATTTATTGTAAGCCCCAGAAAGATGGGTACGATGTTTCAGTCATCAAAAGGTAACTTTGTATCTGCTGATAAGCAAGTCCATCCATTGGCTGACGAACTTGAAAGTCAAAGTGATATTGAAGGAGTTCAGAAGAGAGCAGATATATGCTCATTAAATGCACCAGAAAGCTCCTCCAAATGTCCGGAGTTGGATGAGATCTCACTTGAAGCAACTAGTTTCCGCCAGCTAAGACAGGTTACGGAACAGGTATGCTTGTTTTACTGGATTTGATGAAAACTGTAGCTCTTTATGTATGTGTCCCTCTACTATAACAGTATCACTATGTATGATGTTCAAAACTGTCACCTGCTTGAATATGTAAGATACGTTACATCCTTAGATATTCTTGTTACACCGACTGTTCTAAGGGCCTAAACTTAAGAGTTGGTGTGTTGTATATATGACTGTATGACATGTGTAGATCCTATACTTAGTGCCCCAATGCCCTATCCTGGTTGAATTCCATATGCTCTTTGCAAATGACCAAGTATAACCCACTGTGTAATTCGAATGTCCTTTGGTGGTGCATGTCGGTAGGTTTGTTAGGCATTCGCCCCTAAATGCCCTCAATGTAGAGAAAATATCAAAATATATGGCGTGTTGAAGCTTGTAGTACAACAGTTGACTTATTATTGTTATTTTGAACTCTGGTCAACTGAAGGCCTAGCCGGCTACTAGAGTCATCTGTTGCTGTAACCTTTATTGTCCCTGTTTTTCCTTCTTCCTTTGCTGTTGTTGTGGTAGTGGCTGTTTTGATATAACAATTAAGATATCTGGATGTAGAATTGGAGAAGTAGATGTGGTTTTGGCATTCGGCCCCTATAAATTTCTGTTGAGGCCATTATACTTGGTTTGGATTCTTAGGACTCAAGGATGGTTTATGAGTGGAGGATAAGTACTTTGGTGTTAATCCGCAAGAAAAGAATGTGGTCTTCGAAACTTACACATGAAGCCATGTGAATGGTTAATACAGATGGTTTTAAGACAGAAAATGGTGAATTAATGGTGTTTTAATGCTATGAAGAACAACAAATGCTATATTCATGACTACTCAACTTACATAAAGATATATTGATACCAAAGTGATGGATTGTTATAAGCCTCTCCTTTATTTTCACATGTTCATAGAAAGCCGTAGCTCGTCTGTGTTGGTTCATAATAGGCGCTCACTTATGGTATCTTTCAGTTATAATCTTACGAAAGCATTGTGCTGATATGAATTAATAAACGCGAGGTTGATGCAGTGGTGGCTTGCAAAGGTTGGGCTCAAGTGAGATTGAAATGTCCCAATCAAGCTGACTAATAAAAAAATTAGGAACTGGTGAGACCTATAATATGTAGTCAGCATATTGGCCTACCAAGAGACATGTACGACACAGTTGATGTGCATTATTGAAGTGAGTATAATGTCCATTAGATTAAGATCTATTCATTGCAACGGAATGTGAATGAAGTTTCAACACCTTGGATGCAAGGTAGCATACTCATCAGTCGTTATGAGTTGCCAAGTTATTATAGTGGGGAAACGATTTGACGACAGTGCAAACTAATAAGGAACTCAAGGTACTAAAGTACTAAGAAACTCTCTCTCATTAGGATAGTGGCATTTAGAAAAAAAGGACACTATGGTATCCAAGAGGGAAACACTGAATATATGGAATGCACATTACTCTAGCCCTATCTATGCGGACCTTAGTCCTTAGCATAAGGAGTATCTAATAGCAATCACACAAATGAGCTATGTTCAGAATATTGTTTATACAAGCAGCGAAGCAGGTGTTATAGAACCCAGAGATGTGTTCATGCGTGTGAAGTAGGGATCGAGTTACATTGACAACACAATGATTGTGTGCATTAAAGGAAAGCCAACAAACTAAGACGAAATGCAGTTCATAGAGTTTATCTGGTAATAGCAGACACATTGCTAAGAGGCGCTGAAGTAAATCGACCATGTACAGACATTGAAGCTCAAGGGAAGTAAAAAAAAATCTAGTTCAATTAGTCTACTGGTGTGACCTTATATGCAACAAGAATGATGGTATGAAGCGGCAGGACACAACATACTGGTATGCATACAGAAGAACTAATATAGAGGGCTAAAAACTTTACACTTACTCTTATGGAATGAGAAATTGATGGTCTCCACACGTGATGTGCATCTAAATGCCCCAAGTAAATTACTCTTAAGGAATGAGAGATTGAAATAGTAGAAAGCTTTAGCGAATATCAACTCGACATTTTGATTTGATCGAAATAGTTATGGCCATTCCGTTGCAGCTTCTCCCAATAATTTTATGATGTTACCACTTACATAATTTGTGATAGATAAAACAAAAGAAAAGAGAAAAACATAAGGAGTTGCCATTTGGCAAATAGTTATTCTGGAAAAGTCACAGGAGACATGGAGCAACTAGTGAAAGGCTATTGGCTCCTAGATTTGTGGTTATTGCCGCCTTTTACTGCTTGTTGGGGATCAGCTTACTAATAGCATTTGATTGCTGTATTTGTTCTGAACATGTCTAGAAAACCGAAGCAAATGACGTATATCTCTTTGAACTATCAGTCATGTATGCACACTTCGTACCCTATTAAAGCTGGATTATAAGCCAAGAAATTATTTTTACCAAGTTAGGGTCTGGATAGGAGTTTCTTTTAGGGAATTATTAACTGTGAGCACCTTTACCTCAGTTATCCTAGAAAATTCTTCTAAAGAATTTTACAGTGATTGCAATGGCTCTTCTACCGAATTTAGCCACTTTAGCATGCATTATGTTGTTTTTCGGTCATTTACATGCTTACCTTATGCAAAGTATGGTCCCTAGAATTGTTTTAAACAAGAAGTATGAAACTTTGAACATATTACTTGGCATGCACCTAATTCTCATTTTTTTTGTCTTAATTGTAATCCTTACCTTCCAAAATTGCTTACTCGGAGCTTGTGCATTTTTTCAGTTGGATTTGAGAACCAAGTTATGCATAAGGGACAGTTTGTACCGTTTGGCTAGAAGTGCTGAGCAACGGCATAATAATCCAAGTATAAGTAGCGGTGCCACAGATATTAATGAACTTGGTGGGCCTTTGATGGCTGAAAGGACTAACAAGTATGCTCGCTTTCTCTTTGTTTCAATTTATATTTTTCTCAATGCAGCCTGTGACTAGCTAGTCTCAAATACTATCTGTTTGATTGTGGTAGAAGTGACTATTGATGCATGTTTTTATCAGGTGAAAGTCTTTTTCATGGTTTTGAATTTTTTGCCTGTTTGAGTTGACTGGAAATATTCTGCTAGGTTTGATGAATGATTAATTGGTGGACAGGACTGGAATAAAAAAGATACAAAATAATCAAAACCGAAAACTGGTTTGAACCAGTCCGATTCTGTTTAGAAGCGGTTCGGTCCTAGACAGGCCCATGAACTGAATACAAATTGGGAGTTTTGTAATTAATAAATTGAAAGTTAAAATGATGTAGTTTCAAATTTGAAAAACATTTATTCTTCACAAAACACTGGTTTAGTTCTGGTTCCAATCCGAAAACCATTCTCTCAAAAACTCTTGGACTGAGAACCAGACCAAATATAGATGGCCCTGGTCTGGACCTGGTTTGGTTTTGTTAGTCTTAGACTGATTTTTGCATACCCTCTACCTTAAAAAGGTTTACTTGCTGCATCATTATGTCCTATGCATCAACTAATTGACACTCTATGAAAGTTTGCATGCTGGTTTTATTTGTTTCTATAATTTGTTACACATCTTTTAGGCGGTCCAGTTTTGTATTTTCGGACTTGTTAATGCTCTGATTACAGGTGCACGGGATTCATGGATATGGAAACTGATACAAATCCTATTGACCGGTCCGTAGCACATTTATTATTTCATAGGCCTTCTGAATCACCAAATTTGCCTCCCAAACCGACTGTGGTAAGTTATATATGGTTTCTGGCTCACATTATTACTTTTAAATATATTATACATGCAACTGATTCGAAATTATTATCTCCACGTGAACAGAAACACGGGTTTATTTCAGGACCCTCGACGATGGCTGAGAAACTAGCTTGTCAGGATGAAGTTGCAGCTGAATCAAATGACAAGATCGGTAGCAACTGAAGTTAGGCCATAATTATTGTTTATAATGTTGTCATATAGTGTATAAAATCATCCAAGAGGCCCCATCATGGATTCACATATACGAGTAGTAGGGCTTTTACATTTCCTTGGTGTATATCCTTCCTTTGTCTTGATAGCAATTTATGTCTTCTGATTATCAACCTGCACGTCCTGAATTTGTTGTATTTTTGTTACCTGAGTGGTACCAAACTCTGCTTTTTGTTGACTGTGAGTTGTTAAAATGCGGCTGGTTGTTCTTCTTATCGATTATGTAAGTGCTCCTGACTAAAAAAAAAGAACTCTTGTTTCTCTTCTCACTATGTGTCGGTTTTGATACTTCATACTTCAAAATTTGTTAATAAGAGCGGTGTATATCTAAACATTGTGATTATACCGTGAGCTTCATACTTCAAAATTTGTAATGTGTAACACTTGTGTAATTTAAGGGGGCTGCTTGGTCCTAATAAGGTGAAAGAGTTTCCATACAGATTGATTGCATGAATTTAACACTGATTGTGGTGTCAAATGATGTTAAGAGGACTAGCAGAAGGTTTTGAATTACCTATGCTTATGATATTTGGAAAGAGCAAGGTTGGATCAAGTGGTTAACACCTTGGCCTTTGGAAATAGAGGTCAAGGGTTCCTCACCCCTTGTAAAGCCGGTGGTCCTTTTCTATCTTTGGTAGAACCGGAAGCAGCCTCTCTATCTTAGGTAAGGACCCATAACCCCGTGGAAGACGGTATTGGAGTTACTTTACTTTATGATATTTGGAAAGTAAGAATGTCTTTCGTTTCTGCGGGGAAGTAATTTATTGTTGAACAACACACAAACATAAGCGTATATGTTTCTAAAATTATGAACCCGTACATGACAGGTATAGATATTTGAAAATGGCGCAAGGATTTGAGTTTGTTGGGAGCATTTTGTTAACATGTCAAGATACATTGTATGGGAATCTTACAACTACAACTTGGAATGCAATTTGCACAATGTCATTGTCATGCATGATGTCAAGTTAAGAAACTTACGTATAAAAGGCACTTACAAAGTGTCTCCTAGTATTTGTTATATTTCCTAATTACAAGAGATTATTGTTAATCTATATAATTAGAGAAAAAATATAACTCCTACTTTTCATCTTAATGAAACATATTTTTTTTTGCATGTGGCTTTTACTTTACGTTAAATATGTGTGTCATCTTTTATTATTTCATATGTAAGTTACGGGTTTGCTTCAATCCTGTGTCACGTTTTACAATAAGTGGAATCAAGAGCTACTGTTGGGTGTATGTATAATTGTTTATAGTGTGCTCTATGGTTGCCGCTTATAAGTGGACTCTACACATCAAAAGATAAATAAGATTATACGCACTCAAGAGGTGTTTGTTACTGTTCTTAACAAATAGTAGATTTTTCGAAAAGAAGATTGTTCTTGTAGAAATGGCGGCGAAATTTGAAATCAAAAAGTTCAATGGAAATAATTTCTCATTGTGGAGATTAAAGATAAAAGTTATCATTAGAAAAGATAAATGTTTGGCGGCCATTGGTGAAAGGCTAGCTGAGGTCACGAATGACAGTAAATGAGACGAGATGGACGGAAATGCTATTTCAAACCTTTATCTTGCGTTAGCAGATGAAGTTTTGTCAAGCATAGAGAAGAAGAAAACTACAAAGGATATCTGAGATCATCTTGCACGACTGTACGAGGCAAGAGCGCTCCACAACACAAATTTTCTTAAGAGGAAACTTTGTGTTCTTTGCATGACGAAATCTACTTCGGTGACAGAGAATGTTAATAGTCTGAATACTCTATTTTCTCAGCTCATGTCTTTGAGCTGTGAAATAGAGCTACAAGAATGTGCTGAAATTTTACTTCAAAGTTTACCTAACTGATATGACCATCTTATCATCAACTTAACCAGGAATGTTTTTTCGGAGTATCTAGTCTTCGATAATGTTGCGGCCGCTATTCTAGAAAGAAGAAAATAATTGAGAGGACAGACAGACCAGTTCAAGACAGGTGGAGGCTTTAGTGGTGACAAGAGGGAGGTCAATGGAACATTGCCCCAGTGGGAGTCACAATCATGGTAAATCTAAAACAAGAAGGAAGAAGAATAATAATGCTACAAATATGGCAAGCTGTATCACTTGAAGAAGGATTGTAGGAGTTTTAATAACTCTAGTCCTCAAGGAAATGTTGCTAGCACTTGAGAAGATGGTAACATTCTGTTGTGAAGCAGCGGTTGCAAATGAAGGCAGAAAGAGATTTGCAGATGTATGGACGTTCGATACGGGAGCTATGTTTTAATATGACCGCAAGAAGAGAATGGTTTCATTAATATAAACCAATCTTTTGAGGCGGATCTATGTACAGTTGCAATGCTCATGAACTAAAGATCATTGGAATTGGAAGTATTATGGTGAAGATGAATGGTGGTACAATTCGCATTATTCGAGATGTGAGACATGTTGAGGGTCTGGAAAAAAAATTTGTTTGTCTCTTGGACAATTGGATAATTTTGGTTGTATGGTGGAAATACAAAACAAAATTATCAAAATTGTAAAAGACGTGCTTGTACTTATTGTAACAACCGTGGTTTTAGCAGGTTAGTTAGACTTATAGCCTTGAGTTATCTAACTTTGTTTGGTGTGATTTGGATAGATATATGGGTATATGTGTGTTATTGTATGATATTGTGTGATTAGCACTTGAGATTAGCACTAAATCCCTTTGCATTAGTGGTTGTCATTGTGATTTTGGGAAATGTTGATTTTAGGAAAGTTCATTTTTTATCGCCTTTGTGGTGTAGAAATGACTTATGTATATTTGGTGTTTGTGGTTTTGCGTAACGAGTCTTCGTTCAAGTATTTGAGCATTAGTAAGTTACGGGAAGGTTGTTTTTGTGAGATATGTTTATAGAGTGTGTGAAATTCTATTTTTTGAAACTTTATTTTGAAAATGATTATTTTCCGGTTTGTCGTAAAATTTATCGCGAAAGATGTTAGGTTTCGATATGGGAATACATAAAATATGAAAAGTATGAGGTTTTGAGTGTAATAAATAAATTTAATAAAAAAAATAAATATATATGTATAGGGGCTGCCGAATATATGGATTAGGGGGAAAAGGAAACCAAATTTGATACCAAATACAACTCTAAGCCTTAAGGGTTATCCAATATAATTATAAATACAAAATTAAAACTTCCCTACCCCTTTTCTTTGAATATACGGTCGACCAAGTGGGGGGAAACAAGAGAAAAAATTAGGGTTTTGCTTTTGAAGCTAAAATCAAGATCAATGTATATTTTTGATACTAGTTTTCATGTAATTAAATAATTATTGTTATAATTCATGTAATATTGATTATGATGGAATCTAGGGTTTATATACTTCTGTAAATTAATGAAGTAAAATATATTAGGATCATTAGTTGATGATAGTATGGTAATTGGTTAAGGAAATTGAGTGTAAAACACGTTAGATTATGTGTTAAGGTTTGGACAGAAAACTATGGCTGTAAAGATGTGAGTGTAATTAACAGATGGTGAGGGGTTAAGTTACGATTTTTTTGTATAAATTAAAGTTTAATGAAAGAGCTTTCCAAAAAGTCCGGCCACGATTGATTTCAAGGTCGGGAAGTTAGACTTTTGATTTTTCTTTGATAAGGTGTCAAAGCTGTTAAACCGGGACAAAATTTGGGTAAAAGTTTGATAGTGAATTGTGGGTGAAAAAGTGGTATTTAGATTATCCCTTCTGGAATAGTTGAGTTTTAGGTTATCTTAGACTACCACGAAAAGGATTTGCGATAAAAATTTGTAGAAATATTTTATTCTAATTAAAACTTTTTGGTGTGCGTTCAGATCCGAATTTGGATGGTTGACAAGTTTGATTTTCTTTTGAGTACTTGTGTGTGTTATTGGTCCATGGCCTTCTGGGATTAGCTTGTATGCTTATGAGAGACCATGGTAAATTTTTGGTGTGAGTTGTTGAGCTTTAATTGTCATGATTTCATGTGGGCGAATGTACCCTAAAATTCTGCGTTTTTTGATTTTAAAAGTGCAAGGGATTTAGTGAGAGTTAGGTTATGGTAATGGTTAGTATGGTGTCTAGGAGATCCATGGTAGGTCATATGATCTTAGACATCCATCATATGTGTATTACATGGGTTGCAGCTTTTAGCTTGACCATGTGTAATGTGGATTTATTTTTGTGTATTATAGATTGTGATTTATTTTGTGGAAGCTGCAAGGTTTGAGGTGAGTTCATAGTCCCATACTTTTTACTTTGTTTTAAACTTGGGATGGGAATGATGCTTGTCTTAAATGTTTGAGTTACTGTGATTATGTGTGTGTCAAAGAGCTTGGACTTGTAATTTTATCGTATGTATGCACCAGCTCTATCCCTAAGAGGAGCAAAGTATTTTGTATCCTGCATTGATGATAATTCCAAGAGATGTTGCGTGTACCCAATTAAGAAGAAGTCTGATGTGTTTGAAGTTTTCAAAGTATAAAAAGCGCGGGTTAAACTTGATTCTTAAAAGAAGATCAATTTTTGAGGACTGATAATGGAGGTGAATACCCTAGTGCTGAATTTGATACTTTTTGCAGGAAAGAAGGAATTAAAAGGCAGGTCACTACAACATACACTCCTCAACAAAACGAAGTGGCATAGCGGATGAACAGAACCTTGTTAGAAAGAGCAAAAGCAATATTGGCAACTTCAAGCTTGAAAAAAGTGTTCTGTGTAGAAGCAGTCAATACTGCCTGTTATGTGATAAATCTGTTACCTTCAACCGCAGTTGAGTTAAAGACACCAATGGAGAGTGGATGGAAAAGCTAGTCAATTGCTGTTGACCTAAGATGACACTTATTTCCAACTTGGCTCACTTTTGTGGCATATTGTTAAAACTAGAACATTTGTTTTTTGATATTTCAAGATTACCCTCTTTTCACGTACACACAACTTTTACACTATTGTCTGCCTTTTTATTTTTTCAGTTTGATGTTTTAAACGTCGCTACTAAATTTTATTATGAATGATTTTTATAAACATTAAATTTAAGAATCGGAATTTTAAAAAAAAAAAATTATGTAGAGCAAAATTGTAAGATTTTTTATATAAATTGTTTAATATTTTAGTTATTACATTGTATATATTTTATAAAGTGTGTATTGTTTTTGAGAAGATAGAAAAAGGTTTTTAAATATCTGTAATTGAATTTCGCAATTTGAATGATAAAATTGAGAAGGATATGATTATAAGAATACATATTAATTAATAAAGAGAGAAATTGTGTTAGCGGAGAGAAATGTTTTGTCATGACAGTAAAACATTAATTAATTTTGAAGTATTTTGTAATACTTCGCAGTTAATTCGCAATATGTTATTTTGTTTCTTGTTTATGAAGTTATAAAATGCATAATCTTCCATTACGATTTACGAATATATTATGATATTTTGCAAAAAATAAATTGTAAAAAAACTTGAACAAAAAATAACAAAATGGACATCAAATTAAAAAAGATAAAAAAAAACACATTTATTGGTATAATTTTTTTGATTAAAAACTTTGAATTTCACATATACATGAGATAAAAAGGATGATGCTTGTGTAATTTGCATGAAAGATAGTGTATTATGTAGCAAAATGATACAAGTGATAACTCATAGTTAAAGTGAAGACAATCTTTCATAAAAAAAAATAATAAATAAAAATAAATAAATAAATCATAGTTTTAGTAATATTCTAAAAAGTTGAGTCAAATTAGAAATAAGTAGCATCTTTAGTTATAGTTTTGCAAATTTCTCTTTATAATTTTACATATATATATATAATAAGATTAAAAGACGATAGATCGTGTAATTTGCATAAAATAAAGTGCTTTTGCAGCCACAATTGATAATTCACGTGAAGACAATTATATCAATTTACAAAAAAAAAAAAAAAAAAAAAAAAAAAAAAAAAAAAATCTAGTTTTAGCAAAAAGTCACACAAAATTAGTCAATAAAAAAATAGTGGCATCTTGGGCAACAGATATTGCAAATTTCCCTACAGATAATACTAGTTTAGACTTTCAAGCAAATTTATACTTCGAGAAATTACATGCCAAACCAACATTCATTATGAATATGTATGTGATCAGTAAATCTTCTTGTTCAAGTAAATACGGCGAGTCCTCTTTAGTTAGCAAAAAAAAGTTACTAGTATATGTTACAATAATGATGAAAAAATCATGTCATAGCTTACAATAGTACTTGCAGCAAAACTCCAGAATGAAAAGTTATACAGCTTGCAAAATGATTAAAAGTTACAAAGCATAGACTACCGACAAGATACTCCACAAATATTTATGTCAATCAAATTGCTGCCGAAGATGCATCTCCGTTTCACTTTTCCATGTAGCATGTGATGACTGACCTTTCATGCGTTTGTTCTTTTCCTTGTCTTTGATCATAGACCCCTTCTTCTTTGTTGATTCATCAGTCTCTTTAATAGGACGGTCACCGCATACAGGACAAAACATTCCACGTGCGTTGGAAAATGTTTTGGGTATTCCACACTGCACACACATCCTGTCAAAAACATTGCCGTCATGCTGATGAATAATTTGGTAAAACTGCCTTTTTTTTCAATCTTTGACATAAGGGAAATAATATGCCTAAAATGTTTTATTCTGAAATAAGACAATTCTTGGGGGTATAAGAAGTAAGTAAGGAGTACCTCAAAAGGTCTGCAGCATCTTCTGCATTTGGATTAGTTGCAGTTGCCACACGTTTTGCAGTGCCTCCAGTTGCATTTGAGGAAACTTTAGATTGGGTTGATGGTGCATTCGCAGCATTACTCCCCGTATCACTGCTCACTCTATCACGGATTCCAACTAATTGGGCTTTTGCCTGCATTACAGCACCTATAAAAACATTAATGAAATCTCATACATGCTTCATTTACAATTCAAAAGAGGTTCAGATATCCTACAAAATTGACCGTATTGCAACTGAGTCAATACAGATGCCATGAAAATCAAGCTGTAGAGTTGTTCTGTATGACGAATTGTGCATTTTTTCATTGACCATGTTAGGTAAGGACTGTGGTTTACAGATAATAGGTTGCGTCCTGGTAAGATCAAGAACATTGATGAAAAAGAGAAGCCCCATGAGTCAAATATTATTTTACCATACTATTCATGGTTCGGATGAGTCAGTTACTTAATTTTCACACCTCAAACTAAAAACCATAGTTGCTAAAAATACAAAATAAAACACTTATGTTCTGACGGTCTTTGGTTTCTCACAAGAGGTAAGGGTTCAAACGTCGCTAGGTGTGTACATTGGGGGGGCAGGGAAGGGTCGGAAACATTTTATAGAAAAGTTGCCACATATAAAAGTGTACATTGGTAGTATTCTAAGTGTGTACATAATATCAAAAGTTGCCAGGTTCTTAGAATACTTCCTGCCAAAATAAAGCAAAATATTTGCATAATATCAAAAGTTGCCACATATAAAAGTGGCCAGGTTCTTAGAATACTACCAATTTGGACAGAAATGGTCATATAGAAAACAGAAACTACCTGCAGGCATATCATCTTTGTCTCTGCGATTCCTCCGTCGACCGTGTCGCCACGGCTGTCCATCGTTATCTTTTTCTGCTGATGCCGACTCTCCAGCAGAGTTGTTCAGAAACTGTGGAGGTCCTGAGATCTCCAGTAATTACAGAAAATTACAGTTCATAAGTTTTTAGGTCACGGAAATAGCAAATAGTGTTCTTAATTTGCAAAATATTGTAGGCAAACATTAAGAAGCTCATGAATGCTGGAATGGCCAAATGATTATTCGTTTATATTTCACAGATAACTTCCTTTGTTCTAAAGAAACATCTACATTCTAACTTTACTGTGTGATTCGTACACATACAACATTAACATGAATCTACTTATACATTTATTTAACACCGCTCCTAGTCCAAATTCATAACTATAAAGTTAAAAGAGTGAGCATTAACATCGACATATTTTCTAATACCATAGAAAACTTTGAGATCTTATAAGTCCTCGGACAGACGTAGTACTAAGCACTGCAATATGCTGGTAAATGCTATTGGTAAATCACCAGTACGCCATACTCTTAACATCACAGATAAATGCTATCGAATGTACTAGGGACAGCTCTCAGTTTAACCCTCTTCTAGTATTTATCGCAGTTTTACTAATTTGTGTTTCTACTCATTCTTTGTTATCATCTCGAATCAGATATTGTCTTTTACAAGAAGCAAGTACACAAATTATGGCACCTATAAACTTTTTAATGGATATCCGATATCCTAATGCCATCGTCATTATTTGCAACTGTCACAAACCACTAACTGAAGCTATCTTTCAATATGTTGAGCAAAACAAAGATCAAAGCTTTAATTTTATTTGGCTCACCACGCATATGACTCTCCGTCAATGTGAAATCTCACCAGTAAATCAAGAAACCCAAGCTCCTGCAAGGTGTTGGATGTTGGTGCTTATAATCTATCCTTTAATTCAATAATTCAAGCTTTTTCCTTTATTTAGGGAAGCGGGCGTTGCTGAAGAAGTAGCAGTTCCATTACGAGGTTGGGGGATGTTGGCGCTTGTTTTAAAATGAAAAAAATACGCAGGCTTTGAATTTGGCTATCAATTTAGGGTTATTAGATAAAATGAAAGAAAATAGTTGTTGAATAAAAAATGAGAGTGAGAATTAAAAGTAATCAAATAGTTTTTTAATTACCAATGAAAATTCCAAATTTTATTTATTTCAAAATAAGCGACGTTAGACCTCCCCCTCGAGAAAGATGCTACTACTCCTTCTGCATTCTGCCACAGCCCTAAACACAGGATAAAAACCAGGATTTCTTGATTTATAGGTTAGATGTCAAGTGCCAACATCCCAACACATAGAAAAGAGGACTTCTTGATATATAGGTTGAATTCACAACAACAGGACAAGTAATGCATGGCGAGTTCGATGGTTCGAAAGCTTTTATCATTAATAATAATAGCTCAACATATAATGTACAACATTTTGCTCAACAGCTTGCTTCTGTTAGTGGTTATGGCAGTTGCAAAAAACCATGATGGTGCTCGTAAATTCTGTGGAAAGCTATTAGGTGTGATACATGTGATTTGTGCTTCTTGTAAGAGAAAAGATATGATTTGAGATAATTACAAAGATCAATATATTGTAGGAGGAGTTTTAATGATTAAAGAAACAAAACAATCATTGATAATGCTTCAAGCAAATCGGTTTGATAAATTTCATGATATTGAATTCCTTCTATAAAAACATGATATTGAAGTGTTGAAAATGAATATAGTTTTACAAAGAAGCTGAATTGACATTATTCTGAGATTGATATATTCAACGCAGTTTTACATATGCAAATCCCATGTGATTGTGTTAGTAAGATAAAGCAGTCTGACTGCGTTTTGAGTCGACGTGCGTCGCTTTCTATGTTTGATGCATCAAAGCTAAAGCAGTTTGACTGTGTTTTATCCAACTGATTTTACAGATACAAATATGTCTTATCCTACGCATGAAGCTAGACCTATAATATGAGCATGTGATTCAAGATGAAAGACTCATTAAGTAAAATGGTATCACCGAGCTTGGTGCTCTGAGATGTTGAAATCCAGAAGTTTAGTACGCAATCCATGCCTTAAAACTACTTTGATACCCTCTTTTTCATTTCCAATCTCTCATTTATGCACTTAGTTACCTAAAAAGGGACTTCAAATTTCCATCCTTAAATCCATAAAAAATAAAAGTGTAAAAACTGGTTGTTAACAGAACACTCGCTTGTTTGCTTCTTTATTAGTTTTGCTATATTTTAAATGACACCACAAAGTAGTAATCTACCCTAAACAAATTTCACTATTTACAAAGTTGAACAAAAAATACGATCTCATAAACACAATTGTATTTGCTAAATAAAAGTTTTAACCTATAAATAACTAACTAGGCAAGTATTAGTACACAAACAGCAATTTGGCTATTCAATAAAAACAAATAAAGAAACAAATCAATATATAAAATAAACAAATTCAGAGATAAAAATTACTTCGGAAAAGACATCGAGTGCTGAGGGAAGTAACGAAGAAGAGTCTGAAGGATTAGGTAGATCGAATAACGCTTTTTTAAAACTGTTACCGTTACGGCGGTTGTTTTTGTGGTTGTTGTGTTCTGTTTCTTCGTCAGAGGAGGATGAGGAGAGGTACGTGTTTTCGTTTTCGTCTTCTTCGGGTGATGAGTAGCCTTGTATTAGTGACAAGCTCATTGTTACTGTGTCTGTGTGTGTGTGAGGGTTTGAGTTATGAGAATATAAACTGGGAGTGATGTTTTGATTGGACTTTTATAACTAGGCTTTTGCAATGGATACTGTGAAGCTGGCCCGGTTTAGTGTCTCGTATAGGGTTGAGCAAAACCGCCCGATTCCCGACAACCGACTCGATTCCCGACATAAACTGATAGTATCGAAACCGAATAATAGCTTCTCGGGTCGGGATTCGGGATGAATTTTTAGCATTTTCGGGATTCGGGACGGGCCAAAAACCGACAAAATACATGCAAAAACCGACTACTTTCGAGACGGGTCGGGACGGGCCAATAAACCGACTACTTTCGGGTCGGTATTCGGTTTACGATTTAGGTGACTTTCGGGATCTGGATTAGTCGGGACGGGTCGGGATCCGGCCCGATGCTCAGCCCTAGTCTCATAATAAGCTTTATTTATTTATTTATTTATTTTTATTTTTTTAACTATCTTTTTTACGCGTTACATAGATGCAAAATATATGAATAGATTAAGGGCCCGTTTGGTTTGTAGTTGGGTTTAGGATTTGGATTTAGATTATAATTTGGATTTGAGTTTGTGTTAAAAGTTGTTTGTTTTGTATGTTAAAATATAGAATGGGGTTAAGATTTATATTTATTTTAATATTAAAATAATGAAGGGGCCACCAATAGTACATGCTTTTATTTTATTTTTTCAACAAAGTACACTCTTTCATGCATACTAATCGAATGACAAAATAAAAGAGAGAGAAAGACTTGTCAGAAAAGGAACCACATTAGATAGGATTTGAGTATACCTTCAATTGTGGGGTTGAGTCCCCTTTTCAAATCTCATCTTTTTCAACCAAACATATAATTTTACAACAATCCAAAATCTAAATCCAAAACCTAACAACCAAACGGGCCCTAAGTTTTGAATGTATTTTTATTTGTATAATTTTTATCAAATTTAAAGTTAAAGTTGGAAAAAAAAAAATACTTTAAAAAGTCAAAATAGAACACTCATTTTGGGATGGAGGCAATAATATAACTATTTTAAAAGAGTGTTGATTGACACACTTTTAATTTTGATCCGTACACTCCAATGTACAATCTTCAAAAGCACCATATAATAAATGTACAATCTTTAAAAGAGTGTGGTTAATTCTTTTTACTTTATGTTACCATAGGCCAAGAAAGAAAAGGCACTACGTGCAAACCGTGATCCGGAGGCCCAAGCTGATTTAGGCTATGTTTGACAAAAGTAGCAGTAGCAGTGAGTAGCTCACCGTTCACAGATTCATAAAGAAGCATTAGAAAAATGAGCTTTCCTAAAAAATAGCAAAGCTCACATCTCTCATGCCAAACAAACACTAAAAATCAAAAAGCTCATTCTCACCGCTCATCGCCCCAAAAAGCTCCGAAAAGCTTTGCGCAAAACATACCATTAAATAGCAAGATGGCTGATGCAAAGGTTAATGCAAAGGCTCTTGAAGTTGGTGCAGCAACCACAAGTAGTGCTCGTAATATTCCACCTCATGATCTATCAGCAACAAGACCTCGACAGGCTTATCCGTTAGAAAAGATCATCTTTAAGGGAGAGTGGAAATACCTTGTAGACATTGCTGAGATTGTGCAAGAAGGGAAAAATATAACACCTGAATCTTATCCTGTTTTTGTTTGTAACAGAATTCATAAGATCGATGAGGCCAAGGTAAATAATTTACATTTCTGTTTTACACGATATGCATACATGTATCATGATTTCTTAATCACATTAGAGGTGACAAAATGGGTTCGGTTGATGACATCTTAAATCAGATATTTTTTGTTAGGATTGACCTGAAATTTATGTCCAGATTTTTTTGAAATAATAGTATGATACAATCATTTATGTATTCTTCAATGCATATATAATCATTTCTCTGAAACTTTAAAGTATAGATGGCAACATAGGTAGGTTGAGTAACCTAGGTCAAGATGGGTTACACCGTCATTTCTTTAGCACAGGCCAAAATGTGGTGGATTGGCTTGACCTGCAAACTAGTTTTTCCATTGTATAAATTTTCTTACTAATAGCTAATGACTGCCTAATGCATCAAATTTAATAACAGGAAACAGTAAAAATATAACTTTAGGTAACAGTTGACTTGCAACGTGAATTGATCCATTTGACCCGTTTCCTTTGTAGCTAATTTTTTGTTTGACCCATGTGTAGTAAAATAAAATTAAAATATACATGTGCTACCTGTTAGTAACAGCATCATGCTAATTGTCATTCATTCATCTGTTACTGCACTTTGATAGTTATACTTCTCTAATTCTTGATGTAGGATGAGGAGGAAAGGGAGAGGCTTGCTTGCATATACTCGTACATCAATCATCTCATCAAATTTAAAGACAAGCATTCCATGGACGGCTTTTCATCTGCTAAACATCATAAATTGCCAAACATATTGACCCAAAAGTTCAGTGACATGTTTGCCAACACTGAATCAAAAATACTCTCTGAAGACAAAAGGGTCCTTCTTATCAGCTATGTTTTGGTGCTTACTCTCTTTGTTGATAACTTCAAAACAGAATTCTCTGACATAGCTGAAGATCTCAGAATGGCCATTGGTGCACTGAGGCCTTACTTTAAATTTCTGGGCTGCAAGTTTACCAGAGAAAACAACATAACGTTGGCCACTCTTCCTGCTCCTCTTAAGTTCCCGGAGGTTAGGATGAGGCGCCGACGATAAATATGAATTTAAAGGCTTGGTGCTTGTGGTTTGTGCTAATGATGGGTGATAGCAAAAAGATATTTTTGTTTGTTTATTATGGGTTATCTAATGAACAAATATATGTAATCCCATCTGTCTCCAGCAATTTGACATTAGATTTTGTTGTTTTCTTTGCGGAATCAGACATTTACCATTTAGCATTGATAATGTGTCGGACATCTATTATCTATTCTGAATTGGTTCTAATATTGCTTGGAACTTTGTAGTTTGTACTATAAAACCTTAATGTTATTCTAAGTGGCTGTTTGGAATTGCTTATTTCGAAGTGTTAATCAATAAAAAGGTATTTATCTGTTTATTGCAGTTTTATGCAGACCTCAGAACTGTTTCTGTTTAAAGCTAACAAGATACATCTGGATGGATGACAGGTGAGGTAATATTAGTTTGTGTTGTGACGAAAAACCTTTTGTGTTGATCATTTGGACAAATCTCTATAATAGAATTGTTAAAAGCCAACACGCTATATTGTGTTTTATATGAACACTCTCTACAAGTGTTTATACGTTTTGCAACTCTTCCCACTTGACCCTTCAGATAATTTACACTTTGTGAGTAGCTATAGTTTGAGTAAAATATAAGCTAACGGTTACTCCCTTACCCAACAGGCTTATGTTTGCAGAACTCTTGAAAACAAATGAATGACATACATTTTACTTTATATTAAGTTTTGGTTCATCGATATGTACTTCTGTAAATTCGTTGCCAAACTTTTAGTTCGGTTCATTGATAATGCACTTTTGATTCTTGTATTGTGTATCAGATAATCAAATTCAATGTAATATATGCGCCTTGAATCGTTAAAGAGTGTTGCAATAAATTTAATTTAATTTGCACAATACTATTTATCATACTAGAATTGTGCTACCCAAATTAAATCTGGATTCACATATATCACTCTTTACAGTGCCATGAGCCCCAAAAACTTTCTTCACACTTTCTGAAAGACGCATTTTGCAAGACCAATATGTGATGACAAAGATATTCAGTATATTATCATAACATTTGTTTCAATAATATTAAGAAGGGACTAAGAAAAAGACTACATAACTTTACCATGTATGAATAAAATACTAGATCTTGACAGTTTCAGTCACGGATTGTATTTTTACCTCATTGAATAAAAGCAGCTGCTTTCATAGTAACTTCCAAGTAATCATAAGTCATCATTTCAGATATCACAAGTTGTTGCACTTCCAGCACAGCTTCACCTCTCATTGGTTCTTCACTTGCTCCACCAGATAACTTAGCTAGCTTGCTTTTCCATTAGGTCGCCGCTTGCAACTAAGAATATCGTATGCTATCATAATGTGATACCATATTCAAATAGTAGGTATATGGCGAACTCCACTCTCCTGCCCACTTTCGAGGTTAACAGACTGTAGTGATGGTGACGAAATCAGATTCATTTCACAAATTTCCTTCCATAAGCTTAGAATACGAATTATGTAAGATTATCCACTTTATCCTTTTCTGAACTCCCCTTCTCTTTTGTGAAACGTGCTTTATGCTTGTAATACTCTTCCAATTCATTCTCCAACTTTTCAATGAACTCACTTGTATGCTCAAGAGATTGTTCTAATTTGTACTTTTCTAAGGCCTGTAATTCCAAAGCAGGATATAATAGTCTGAGCAATTGTATATTGGAAATATAAAATAACATACTGAGCCGCTTAAATCCGGTTGAGTAATGAATGGGCCAATTTGGATTATGTATTATCTTTGTTGGGTTACATGGGCAAAATAACAAGCTTCAGCTATGGAAACACGTCCAAAGCTACCAAAATGTATATTGATGCACACGATTTGGATATGTTCTAGTGGGTTAAATGGGTAAAATAAAAAGATAAAACATTAGCTAAGACGGAAACAGGTCAGAAGCTGCTAAAGTGTATTTTTAGTGCATTTCTTCCAAAGACTAGATTACTATTCACTATTGTAAATATATAGCGTCTGTATACATATAAGTATATAACACATTAATATTTACAATAGAATTGATTAAAAAGTGATTTACGTCAAATGTCCTACCTGACGAGGCATGTTTTGAAATATACCAAAAAAAAAACCCACCCATTCTGACCCATACCAATTTTGAATTGTACTTAACCGCTCTGACCGCCCAATTTACCACATGACTTTGCAAACATTGACGGAGCTTTGAAGGGCCTAGGGAGGGTCCCCCCCCCCCCCCCCCCCAACAAAAAAAAAAAAAAAAAAAAAAAAAAAAAAAAGTTTTTTGTTACTATATGTATTCTAATTGTAATTTCATAAATCTTGTTTAGAAAAAGATAATTTGGGGGAATAGTTTATATATTAATTAAATGCTTGGTCATGAAATAGATAAGGAGACCATAATTTTTAAATTTAATATTAATATTGTTTTATACAAAAAGATAGAGCAAATCCTCTACTGGCGACAACATACACCCTATTAATATTTTTACTGTGGTAGCTTTAGTTATTCAATGAAATGAGATCATTGTTCTAGCGGGTTTCTAACATACTTGTTTGTCACTCTGCATCTTAGGCTACGTCTACTACTTAGTATCATGAAAAAACTCGTTTACTTTACGTTTCTCGTTCGAATAATACCATGATTTCGCCCCCCCCCCCCCCAAGAAAACCGGTCAAGTTCTGCCACTTTTGCAAACAACCATATTTGCTTATATATACTTTGGACTTCCAATGAACATTTTACACAAGTACAATGAGCATTCAGGAAAATTTTTGGGCATTGGTACTTGTAATGTAAAGGCAGGAAACTTGACCAAGATAAATGGTAAAATAATAGAACAGTTTAGAATAAATATATCTGTATTTAAAGATGAAAATAGTACCTTTGCTTTCGACAGGGTGTCGGGAGGTGACATAATCTCTGGTTGCACATAATTTTTCCCACGGAAAAATATAATAACATTATTAGGTTTTATGTCAATAACAATGCCTTTACTTAGGCGAGCAAGCTCGTCCGCATATTCTTGAATTTGTCCAGGCCTACAAGGTTTGCAAACAACCTTAACAGTCTCGTGGTTCTTCCAATGAAGGTGCATATTAAGAACAACTCCTCCAAATACTCCTCGTCTTCCAACTGGGACATAATGTTTCTTTTTCTCACCGGTTCGTTTAAGATAGAACTTTTCTTCTTCCGTTAAGATTTCAGGATCGTATACTTCAGCTGCGGCTTTGCGTACGTCAAATTTTCTCAATTTATCAATCAACCATTCTTCCTTTCTTTTGGCCTGGAGAGTAAAAAACAAAACAAGTTATAAACTAATTTAGCAATAGCTATCTTATAACACTCACAACTAGAGGTGGCAATTTTGACCATTTACTTATATGGGCCGATTTGGTGGTTTTTTCTTTCGAAGGTATCAAATCTCAAGAAAGCATAGCTAAAAAGGGAAAGTATCGAACGGGCTAAATGTCACCCAAAGTCTAATTGAAGAACTTAAAGGCATGTTTGGTATGGGGGTATTACTATCATGGAATGAGTTTCATTCCAATAACGATGTTTGTTTGATAAATATTGATATCAATTATGACAATGATAGATAGATATATTCCATACTCCAAACCACTCCAAGAGGCAAGGTATGAAACTTTCATAAGTGAGGGACCCACCTTATGCTTAAACCCATACCGATTGTGATGCATGTCAGCATACCAAACGCACCCTAACTTTTTTATTCAAAATATAGGCAATTATTATAATAATATTGTTTTTGCAAATCAGTACTAAAACAGATAAAGAGTGCTGGTGGGTCAACCCGAACACCTGGCCCATTTTGACCCTAACTGAGAAAATTCATATAAACTTGGATATTAATTCATTTCACCTTAAAAGTTAAAGCAAAAGTGGAAGTTTACCTTCTCTCTGGTATAGAGACTATATAGTTTATTGACATTAAACATTATGTGGATAGCAGGCTATAAATGACTCTAACCTTTCCAAGCCTGTATAAGATCCTGACTTCTGGATTTGGGGATCGCATCTTTTTCTTGGCCTTCAACCGATAAAACCGTAACTCGTTGAGTTTAGCCTTTTTCGACACTTTATTCCGTCTATGTTTCCTTTCTCTTTCTGCCAAATCGTCAGGTCTTTGAAGTTGTTTACCGATACAAAATCTCACAACATTTTTATCTGTTGTCATCTCGATAGCAGAATTGCTCAATAGTCGAACATGTGACCTTAATGAATAAATATTATTATAAAGCACATATACATGTTTTTGGTTTATCTGGTTTGCTGATGAAAAGCATGTAAGAAAGCGCGTAAGCAGATTTGCGTTTAAATTCTGGGTTATCGAATCCCTGCATTAAACAAGTACACTATCAACAAAGAAATTATACACCTCAAATCTTTATACATAAATAATGGTTAACACTTTATGATATTTGACTAACATCAACAAATTAGAGCCAAAATTGCTGCAGAACTAGAGATGCAATCTAAATGGTCGTTTTAAAAATCCGAAATTCACATTGTTTATTCTCCACCATAGGATTAATAACAGTGTTTAGCTCTCATGTAATTTGAACTGAAACTCTTCTCCCTGAGTATGCCTATTTTTGAATCGTAAACCCTGCCCTTGATTTGTTAAGACACGAAAGTCAAGACATGTCTGAAAATTGGGAACTAATCATAGTCGCATTACACTTATTTAGAAAAACTTAGTGAAAGAATGAGCTACAGAAAAACCACAATTGTGTATATACCCTGGAATGATAAGCTAATGTATCACCAACACGTAATGATTTCAGCTTAAAAAATCCTTTCATGGCACCAGAAATATAGTTTAACTAAAGAAAACAACATCCATAGCCCAAAAGGGCCAGATTTCAAGTCTTGATATCACAACCTAGGACCTTACAATACAAGTTGCAACTTTAACACCAACTTTATCCTGTTTAATATTTATTGTACTTGTTATAAATGATAAGTTTAAGTGTTTAACCGTGTCAAGCTAAACGTATAATTCGTATCAGCCCTGAAGTCGAAAAGTAATGAGTTTTCGATTATATATTTTCTTAGGAATACTGGAGTCACCCATTAAATCTTTATCGATTAAGATAATTATAATGACACTAAGATCCTAAATCTGAGCTTCGTTATAAACAGGTCAGCAAAATCATGGTTCTAAAACAGCAATAATAGTACCCTATAAACTGAAATGCATGAACGAGATATAAAAACTGATGCAATTGTACCTGACATTATGAAGAGTGGAAGTGCTGTGTATCATATTGGAAACATGACGGTGAAAGAGTCTGATTGCCATAGGGCCAAGAATAAATTTCAGCAGATAGCACGTGATGGTAACCAGTGGGCTGCTTTCAGCTTAAAGAATCCCTGGACGTGAAGGAGAAGTTTTAGCCAAAACCACGAGTAAATTGACATCAAAATAACGACGTAAAAACTAATATTATCAACTTAACTCTACAAACCGTTGCTATCTTAGAGTTTGGTATATACAATAGACATTAAAATAAAATGACCGAAAAGCATCTCTTAAATTACATCTCCACATACTCTTAGGGGGTGTCTGGAATAGCTTATTTCAAAAGCTCATGAGCCAACTTTTATCGGCTAACGAGCTTGTCAGCTTGAGCTTATAGAATTAAATAATCCATAAGCTCATAAGCCCAAAAAAATGACCTTTTCAAAATTCAAATAAGCTTAAAGCCCATATAATAAGCTAATCCAAATACCCTTTTTAATATCACTATACTGGGGGCGTTTGTTTAAGCTGATTTGATGGCCTTATCAGCTTATTGAAATTTTTGAAAACTTGTAAGCTCATTTTGTGGGCTTATGAGTTTATTGAAATTTTTGAAAACTCGTAAGCTCATTTTGTAGGCTTATGAGTTATGAGCTTATCCACTTTTTTTTTGGGTAAAGGGTTACCCAGTAAAGTATATTAATAAGAGAAAAGTTAAGTACAATGGAATGTCGCTGAAATACCACATTAACCTCAAGCAAACGCTTGAACGACCACTAAATTGTTTGTGACATGCCACAAAACGATAACCAGTGGCGGACCCAGGATTTTCCAAGGCGGGGGGCAAAAATATTTTTTTTATATAAAATTCGTGATACACGTTAATAAAAAGGTCATAATTTTTTTTTTAACACTAAAAACTAAGGTTTTTACATTTTTGGCTTCAAGGTGGGGGGCAATTTGATTTTTTGGAGGGGTGCACTTTAATAAAAAGGTCCTAAAAAAAATTTTTTTACACTAAAATCTGAACTTTTTCGGCGAGTCGTGGAGGGCACCGCCCCCCCAAAGTCAAGGCATAGGTCCGCCCCTGACGATAACAGCTCTAGCTACAAACTAAAGTGGACCTTTCTATGAGTAATTCAAATTTGCAATAAGATGATAAGCCTATCAAATAAGCTTATACAAACGCCCCCTACAATTATACTCTAGACATAAGCAAATTTAATAGAATCCCATGAAACACAACTTTAAACTATTTAACTTCAAAATAAACAATAAAAAACTGATACGAACCTATTCCTTATAAGACATTTCATCAAACAGTTGATAAGCACACATGACATCACATAAAATGAGATAAAAATTTGGCAAAAAGAATCATTAATTAATAAACCAAGCTGATTTGTATAGCTAGTTTAGGATTAAGTTAAAAAAATAAAAAATTGTTACCTTGCGCCAGAAGAGAAGCAGAACTTTGTGAAAGCTTGTGGTTTGGGTTTTCAAAAAATTTTGATGGAAAACAGTTGATAAGCACACATGACATCACATTGTAGTCGTGGTTTGGGTATTTTACAGTATATCAATGAAGGAAAAAGTAAAATAATTACTCTCTTCTCCAATATTAAATGTCCATATCTTTCATTGTCCCATAAGTGTCTAATGACTTCGGATCCTTTAAAAAGTGACCATAAATTAAAAAGTGTAAAAAGTGATCTCCATACGACACGTGTCCTCCTATTCTAAATATTAAAAAAATCACGTCAGGGGCAAAGTAGTAATTTTACTCATTTTTTACTTTTCCACCCCAATTTTTAAACGCACATATCTCTTAAACGACAAACTTTTAGAAAAAACCGATTTCACTATAATTTTTAAAATCTAATCCTCTTTAGTTTGGTATAAATTTTGTTAAATATTTCGATTTTTTTTTACATGTTAAATGGGATTTTGTTTTCTTGATTTTTTTGTCATTTTCGGCCCTATTTTGTACCCTCATAAATTTTGAATGTTGAAAAACTTAAAACATAAAAGTTTTAGATTTTGATTCACTCTTTACACAGGTTTTTGAATCAATTAAATCCGATGTCATATGAGTAAGATATCACACATTAAAGTTGACGTTTTACTCATATTTGTTGCACACAAGGTGTTTGATGAAATGTCTAGCTTAAATTTTTAGTATTAAAATTGTGTTTGATGCACTAATTTTTGTATCACGACGCATCATTGATCATTTTATTAATGCAAGATTCAAAAAGTGATTTTTTTAATTGTTATTTTTTTTAAATATAGGTATATTGTTCATCAGTTACTTACAAACATTGAAGGTTCATCAGATTTTGAACAAACATTACATACTGATGAACATACCTTTTTATCGATAGTAACTAATGAACAAAACAATGACTGATGAATAAAGTAATCTGACACTCGAAAATAACTTATTAAGAAAAATATAATGATCAATAAATGACTAAATGGTGAACAAAACAATAACTGTTGAACGAAACAATGAATGATGAACAAAACGACCTAATACTGAAACAATAACTGATGATCACAATTTGATGATAAAAGAACAAGAAGAACAACTGACACTAACTGATGAACAAATCAATAACTGATGAACAAAACAACCTAATACTGAACAATAACTGATGAACATAATTTGATGATAAAAAACAACATGAACAATTGACACTAACTGATGAATGAATCAATAACTGACGAACAATAAGTTAATAATCATAACTTATACTAACTGATGAACAAAATTAGTGATGAAAAATAACTGATGAACATATTTCTCTAACATTCTGTATTTCTTCTCCAACATCCTATATTTCTTCTTATTCGGCATTCTGCTTTTCTTCTTCTTCAACAACTTGTTTTTCTTCTTCTCCAACATCTTGTTCTTATTCTTCAACATCATCTTTCAAAATAACTGATGAACACAAACGCACTAGCAATAACTGATGAACCTATTTTCAAAAAACACTAGCAAATAACTGATGATCAAACCCACTAGCAATAACTGATGAACCTACTTTCAATTAACTGATGATCAAACGCACTATCAATAACTGATGAAGCTACTTTCAAATAATTGATGATCAAACGTACTAGCAATAATTGATGAACCTATTTTCAAATAACTGATGAACCTACTTTCAAATAATTGATGATCAAACGTACTAGCGATAACTGATGAACCTATTTTCAAATAACTGATGATCAAACCCACTAGCAATAACTAATGAACCTATTTTCAAATAACTGATGATCAAACGTATTAGCAATAACTGATGAACCTATTTTTCAAATAACTGATGATCAAACGCAATAGCAATAACTGATGAACCTATTTTCAAATAACTAATGACCAAACGCACTAGCAATAAATGATGAACCTATTTTTAAATAACTGATTATCAGACCCACTAGCAATAACTGATGAACCAATTTTCAAATAACTGATGATCAAACGCACTATCAATAACTGATGAACCTACTTTCAAATAATTGATGATCAAACGTACTAGCGATAACTGATGAACCTATTTTCAAATAACTGATAATCAAACCCATTAGCAATAACTGATGAACCTATTTTCAAATAATGGATGATCAAACGTATTAGCAATAACTGATGAACCTATTTTTCAAATAACTGATGATCAAACGCATTAGCAATAACTGATGAACCTACTTTCAAATAACTAATGACCAAACGCACTAGCAATAAATGATGAACCTATTTTCAAATAACTGATGATCAAACCCACTAGCAATAACTGATGAACCAATTTTCACATAACTGATGATCAAAAGCATTAGCAATAACTGATGAACCTATTTTTCAAATAACTGATAATCAAACGCATTAGTAATAATTGATGAACCTACTTTCAAATAACTAATAATCAAACGCTTTAGCAATAAATGATGAACACAATCAATAACTGATGAACAAAACAACCTCATACTAAACAATAACCGATCAACACGCTAATTCTAAAAAATTACATTTTTAGTGAAAATCAAAACTTTTTATCAATTTGACAAAAACAAGTAAAAATAAAAACTTTTTAATAAAAATCAAAACGTTTTATGAATTTGACAGAAAACAAATATCAATAAAAACTTTTTATCAATTTGACAAAAACAAATAAAAATAAAAACCTTTTAATAAAAATCAAATATTTTTATCAATTTGATAGAAAAAAAATTAAAATAATAACTTTTTATTAATTTGACAAAAAAAGAAATAAAAAAAAAATAGGGAAGTGAATCTAAAAAAGATCCTAATTTAATGATCATCAGTGGATGATCTAAGAAAGATTTGATTCACCTGGCTACTTACCTCATCGACATCAAAATCCTCATCCTTGTCTCTTTTCGGCTTTCAACACTTTTTGTTTTAATCGCTGAGATCCTCAAATTTTGATCGGAATGAAACCCTAGATAGATTGCCAAATTTTGATCGGTTTTGAAGAGAGAGAAAAGATTGTGTTATTCTTGCTGAGTGAAATAATGGAGTGAGATTGTGGAGGGAAGAGAGATAAGATAGTTTTTGTTAACTAAATTACTTTTGTACCCCTATTATACATATGACACGCGTTATATTACCTTTTTAAATACGGACCGTGAGATGAGTTGGTTTGATGATTTGACGGCTTTAAATACTTTTTAGACTTTTTAAAATCTACCTCCTTTGCAAAGGATCGCAACTCAGTGTCTAATAAATGAAGAATCTTGATAACTAAATTTTCAATTTTGTCCTTTGTCTTTTATATTAATTGTAATAATCTATTACACCTAAAACTTTGTGCTTGTATTATTTGAGGGTATAATTATCATTTGATTAACAATTAATTGTAATAATTTAGTATACCTAAAACTTTGTGCTTTGTTGTTATGGACATTTAATATGGGACGGAGTGAGTAATTTTAAGGTTAGTAGAAAAAAATGTTTAAAATGATGTTGTTTGACTAAAATGTCATTATTTATAAAAACAACAATTTATTAATTAGGTAAATATTTAATTACAGTTTAATTAAAAGCTTTTCCGCTCTCTCGCTTACACGTATCTATGCTATTTATAAAGAGAAAATAGTCAAAGTGAAAAAGTAAAAAACTTAATCTTGGTCAAACTTAAAAATTCAATCATCTATCTAAGGAAATTTACATTATTTTCGGAAAAACTTAAAAATTCAAATATCTGTCTAAAGAAACTTACATTATTTTTGGAAAGCATATACAAAGCTGGAAACTATTAACACACTATTGATACACATCGAAAATCGGGTTGACCCGGGTCGCTTCAAACCAGGTGAGTTGACTGGTTTAATTTGACCTTTTTTTACCCAACCCGGTGGGTTGACCGGTTTAATTTGACCCATTTTTTCGACCTGAATGGTTTCAATCAGTTGAACGGTCAGGGTCAAAACGAGTTTTAAAACATTATGTTTAATCTCCAAATCCTCAAACTTTTATTATTTTGAGTTTATAACCCACAATTTTTTTTCTTTTTTTTATCAATGAAACTATCTGCTGCTATAAAATCTCGTTGTTATGCACGGGTACTCGGCTAGTATATACAAAAGAATAAATAAAAACACACATAAATAAATTGATGCTACTATAAACCGTAATTGTTATGAACGAGTAATAATTTAGTTATACTACAATAGATGAGCATTTGTTTAAAGAATAGAAATTCTCACATGAATATAGTGAAATAGTAGCTGTATGATTTTTACTAGACAATTCTCGACACGACATAATAATTGACACGAACACGAAACGAATTTAAACGGGTCTAGGTTAAGGATAAATATGTTTAGGTAAAAAACATGTAACCCATTTAACAAACGTTTCACGTTTTGTTTGAACAATGATTAAATAGGTTACTCATAAACCTGTATAAAGTATAAAGCCTATAAAATATAAAATACTTATATGACTTGGATTTTATGTGGGATATGGATTTAAATATAATTTGTTATAATACTCTGTATATGACATCGAACTATAACTATAGCTTGGATGTTATTAAAATTGTTTAAAGTTATTTATATGTTATTATTTTTTTATTTTTAATCATTATATTATTATTTTTTATTTAAATCAGTTGAACCGATAAACACCAACTTTATTCATTGTTTGATTTATTTACTAAACATGTTAAATGAGTCATAAACAGGTTACATGTGTTATATAAGTCTCGATTGGGGTTACGTGTCTTAAAAAAATCACGGATCCTAGAATATTTGAGAGCGATTGCTTGTTCAAATGCTCCCTTTTACAAGTTCTTTTCTACATTGGAGTGGATATGAATATATGATTATAAAACCTAATGAAATTATAACATGGTAAAAATTACATTTATAGTGAATTGCTATTAGAGCACTTGGTATGATGCCTGTGAGTTATATTATAACCCAGTGTCACGTCAGCGCCACATCAGTTTTAATCTTTTCACCTTAACTCACAAAAAACACCATGGTACAATAACTCACCTTAACTCAACTTTAACTCAAATATTTTCAAATTCAACCCTAAATTTAAACTAATATTTCATTTAATAACTAACATAAACATTTATAAAACACAAATTACATTAACTATTATACTTAAACACGAATTATATTTAACATTAAACTTAAAACATGGATTTCATTAAACACAAATTACATTAAACATAAAAAGTATGATGAAATGAAAATACATTAAACATCTAAATGAAACTAAGAATTAAAAAAATAAATCATCTGAAACATAGCTCTCGTCACTCGAAGCCGAAGACTCTGATCGAATAGGGCCTAACCCCATGGCCCAACGGTATTATGTTTCTCTATTAAATTGCTCCGTACGAGCTTCTCCCGAGCCCTACGAGCAGCTGCCTCACGTTCCTCAGTTTCTTCAACGTCTCTCAAGACTTGCAAATCTTGCTCCAGGAGTTCTTCATCAGTCAACCCAAAGCTTGTCGGTGGATTGTTTGCCGGTTGATCGGGTTGTTGTTAGACAACCGGTGGATTGGGCACCGGTTCATTTTCGGGAGTGAATACCGAAAAGATGTCTTCCGGTGGAGTGTTCACCGGTTCATTTTGAATCATGTTGGAGCTTGAGAAGCTGGGAGAAGTCGTGTTCATTTGGGAATTGTTGAGAGAAGTCATGGTGACTTGAGAATTGTTGGGAGAAGTCACGGTGACTTGGGAATTGCTGGGAGAAGTCTTTGCGAGACATTGCGTGTGTGTGTGTGTGTGTGTGTGTGTGTGTGTTGTGTATGTATAAACAATCCAGTGTACGGGGCTATATATAGGTAAGTTTATCCCGCTCCCATTTGAATTTCAATTTTGAAATCCCGCCCGTCTTTTTGAATTTTAAATATACGCCATTCATTTCATAATTTAAATTTTAAATTTGAAATCCAAAATTCCGCTCTTATTGTTTCAGCCATCTATAAATAACATACAATATTCCAATTTTGTTCATACACTTATACATCTAAACATTTTACAAAAGATCACTCATATGGCTAATTCATGGTGGATAAATGGAGAAAAATTGTTGGCTGAAGTTTGGTGTGAAGTTTCCCAAGAACAACACACCCACCAAGATCACACATTTTGGAATCGGGTTGTACACATGTTCAACAATAAGAACGAGGCTAACAATCGTAACAAACATATTCTTGTTGGTAAATGGACAACACTTAACTTGGAATGTAAAAGATTCAACACTATTTACAAGGAGGTGTTTATGAACATGGAGGTAAATGCCAATGATCGTCTCGCCACTGCAAAGACCATTTATGAGCAACACTATGGTGGTAAAAGCTTCAAATATGTTCACGTGTGGGAGGTTTTGAGAAACCAACCCATATGGCTAATTTATGGTTAACAGTGTTGTATGATTTATTATTGTTTTTAACTATTTCCGTATCATTTTTAATATGTTGTAATGTTACTTTATGTTTGAATCTGAATAAAAGGCTTAATGGCTATTTGATTACGTTTGAAGTGTATATCAAATAAATACAAAGTACGTGAGGAGAATTCACCAGTCAACCCTTGTGAAAAGGCTAACTTACAAAATCTGTGAATACAATATATATATGTGATACCGGGCAAGTGATTACCCGGGTCGTGTCCCAACGGGTGTGAATGGGCGATATCGTGTGAGATTCAAGATTAAAATGCTTGTAAGGATGATTGAGAGATTATTTGGTATTATGAAACTAGGGGATTTTAACGAATAACGAACAAGAGATGAAATAAACGCAACTAAAATATGAATTTAAACAAGTAATGACAACTAATGTTTAAAAACTACTTAGAATGCTACGGGAATGATAATTGAAGGCTAGGGAACCCTAAAACATAATCTAAGTTTAAAAACGTAAAAGTAATAAAAAAACGTAAGTGCGCGAAATAAAATGTGATTTTTTAGCTACGCTAATCCTACGGGGGGAAAAAAGATTTTTCTACGTTCCTAATGTTAAAAGAAAATTTTGGAAAAAAGAAAAATAATTTTTTGACAATTTAATAATTTATTATGAATTAATTCCTAAATAAACTAAATTAAATTAACACAAATACTAAACTATTTTCAAAAATTCTGAAATTTTTTCTAATATTTCTAAACGCAAACAGAAGCAAAAGAAATTTTTTAAAAGTTTTAAAAAGCTAGTAATAAGTTGTATAAAAGCTCAACTGAACAAATAAGCTAATGAAGTCTACTACTAATTAAATAAATGATTTTGCAAAACATGGTTTAAAGAAGACCAAGGGCATTTGGTGTTTGTGTTGTGTGGTGTGTCTGTGAGTATGCTATGACCAAGGTTCGAATCCCTCAAAACCAATTATTATTTATTTATTTATTTATTTATTTATTTTGTTTTGGCTTTATGAAAAAGATAAAGAGCAAACTTGTAACTAACTAAAATTCAACTACTATTTGTGAAATGCTTTTTTCTAAAAACCACTAATAAGCCAATTAAGCATCCTGGTTCTTATCAATAAAAAAATATGGAACACAACAACAAGAACAATCAAATTGCTTGGTTGATAAGCTCACAAAAAACTTTTAACTAAGCTAATAACCTAAAACCTAATAACAATACTTCTAAATAGCTAAAACTAACTAGAAATGAGCAAAGAACAAAAGCAAACAAGTATACAAATAAGCTGGTTAAGGGGCTACTCTAACAGATGACTAAAGCAAATAAACAAGTAAAAAGCTATCAGTTATGATCCTATAAGCTAACAAAAGCTCAACAAGCCACCCATTTACCTAAACATGCTCCAATTAACTTATCTATTCCTAGAATAAGCAATATGGGTACATAAATAAGCAACAAACAAGGAATAAGCTTGAACAAACTAACACATCAAAACATGCCTGAGGGGGGTCTTTTGGAGCTGTCAAAAGCTAGTTATAAGCTTATGGAAAAATTTATAAAAAATGTATTCAACTAGTTTACCAACCAAATAACAAGCATAAAAAAATTTCAGAGAGTTTGGACTTGTGGATTGAAAATGAAAAATTAAAATCAAAATTGATTTTTGGCACTTTTTCTGTGAGAATTGGTTTTGCAGCCCTGAAAAGTGGTTTAAACCCTATAAAAGAAATTCTAAAAATAAAAATAAAAATAAAAATAATATTAATTAAAGAAACTATCAGAGTACATTATTCCAGGATTTCATGTGATTTGGTAGAGAATAGTGAAAATGAAAATTCAAAAACCAAAATTGCTGCTTGTTTACTTAAGTTGTGCGTCAGAATGGCCAATAGGTTGGTCTTGGGTGTGTTTGACCAAACCAAAGTCAAAAGAACAAGGTTGAAAAACATGCACTGACCTAGGTGAGGTAAGATTGAACCAACATTAACAACACCTAAAGCCTAATCCTAGAGTTTATGCTACTAGCTACTCAAAACAGTTTTGAAGAAATTTTTTTTAAAGAGCAACCTTACATGCTTAAACACTTATGAAACTGAGAAAACTTGATCAAAATCTAATTATATAACTAAAATTAAGCTGATTCCAAAAGGGCCTTAGGTCAAAAACACTTTTTGGTCAAGAATAAGGTTGTGGCAAACACTCTGTTAGCATTAAAATTATATTAGAAAGTGATGGTCATTCTCATATATTGTAACGTTGTAATGTGTCGTAGTTTTTGTTATTAGAATAGTAAATGGGCATTTGGATTGGCCTAAGCTAATAGGTTAGAAGTTATGTATAAGCTAGTCCATTTATATATGATGTAAACCAAGTCCAATCCAAACATAAACAAAGCCCATCCAAGCCCATTAGGGCATCTCATGTTACTACTATATAAACACCTCAAATGAGTCATTTGAGGTGTGTGCTTATGTGTGTATTGTGTGTATTTTTAATAAAAGTTCTCTTCATCTTATTACTCTATTTCTCAATATTTACGCCACACATACATAGTTTTAAGTCACCATTGTTACTTTATTTACGTGTCATATTTGTGTTAAAGTTGATAGATATAAGGTCCTACAAGTGGTATCAATCGCCTAATAATGATTTAGGAGTGTGTGGAAATCGTTTTTATCAAGTTTTGTGTTAAAAAGTTGCGTTTTTTTCTTATAAACGTGGACTTTTTCTTTATAAAGCTTTGATTTTTACGAGTTTTAGTGTTAAAGTTGTTGTTTTTATTGAAGTTTTTGTAATTCTAAGTGTTTTGGGAGAGATTTGATCAAAAGAAACAAGTGGAAAAAATGTTTTTAGTTGAAAAAAATCAGATTTTGAGCTGTTTTGGTCATCTTACGCGTGAAAAGGACAAGCACTACCAAGTTTTAGCTGAAAATTGTACTTTTTGGTACTTTTACGCGTGAGTTTTAGCAAAAAATCCCTTTTCTACGCATAACATCCCTTCCTACGCTTAAGTTTAAATAGAAAACCCTCTTTCTACGCATAACTTGGAATCCTACGCAGAAGTTTTAGCAAAAAAACCTTTTCCTACGCGTTAGATTGAAATCCTACGCATAAGGTGTGTTCCTACGCAAAAGTTTTCTTCAACGATCAGAGATTACTCAGTACTTTCCTAGCTTGGACAAGTTAGTGAAATACTTCGACACGGGATATCTTTCAAGCTTGGACAAGTTTGAGAGATCAGTTTGGTTGAAAAAACCTTACGCGTAACATTCTTACGCATAAACTCTAAGTTTACGCGTAAAAATCAAAGTTTACGCATAAACATTCTGTTTACGCATAACCTTAATTTTTACACATAACCTAAAAGTTTACGCATAACTTTTCTTACACGTAAGATACAAAGTTAACCATAAGATTCCAGTTTACGCTTAAGATCTGGGTTTACGCATAAGAATTTGACTTTTGACAACCAAACTTCAAATGGCCATAACTTTTGAACCGTAACTCTGTTTTCAGCGAAATACCTGTCAAAACGACAGTGAGACAGAGAAGAAGGACACGTTGAAACAAATTTATTCATTCAACCCAAGTTTCGAAGCCTAAAAACGCTCCGGGAAGAAGTTATTGAGGTTTTAAGGTTTTAGATCAAATTTTTCACCATAAAAACTTGCATCAACTTACACTAAACACAACTCCTACTTCGTTGAATCGATCCAAGATCAACTTTGTCATTCATCAATGGCAACTCAGCAAGATATTCATGCAGCCGGTGCAGAAAACCGACCTCCAATGCTTGAAAAAGGTGGATATCTTCCATGGACAAGCCGCATGCTTCGCTACATCAAAACAAAGACTGATGGTAAACTAATGATCAAATCCATTGAAAATGGTCCATTTAAGCCAAGACAAATTCAAGTTGAAGGCAATCTGAATGACACACCTCCTACTCAACCATTCATGCGTGACCAAACTGAAGAAGATTACACAGATGCAGACAAGAAGCAGATCGCCACTGATGATATGGCAATGCATTTAATCAAACTTGGACTACCACGTGAGATCTTTGCTGCAGTCGACAGCTGTCAAACTGCTCATGATATGTGGGAACGCGTTAGAAGGATATGTCATGGAACAGAGATTGGACAACAAGACGTTGAAAACAAACTTCTAACTGAATGGGAGAACTTTACATCCACTAAAGGTGAACAGATTGAATCATACTACACAAGGTTTTGCACTTTAATGAATGAGTTAATCAGAAACAAGTTGACACCACGAACAATTGCAACAAACATCAAATTCATCAATAACCTTCCAGAAGAATGGGGTCGTTATGTTACAATTGTCAACCAAACAAAGGATTTACATAAGGTGAATTATGATCAACTCTATGACTTTCTGAAGCAAAACCAAGCTGAGGCTAATGAAGTAAGGAAAGAAAGATTGGCAAAGAATCATGATCCTCTTGCATTAATTGCTACTACACCAACACCGTTACCAGTGACCATACAACAACCATTATCATCTTCCACTCACTACTACATGCAACCATCATGCATTCAACAACCAACACCTGTGTACCAACAACAGTTCTACCCACAGCAACAACAACATGTTATTCCACAACAGCAATACCCACAATTCCAAGAACCAGAATTAACTGAAAATGATGAAGCTACTGCAGCCTTGACTCAAGCATTTGCTTTTCTGACAAAGGCATTCCAAGGACGTTATTCTACACCAACAAACAACAACCAAAGGATTTCATCAAACACTCGCAACAAGCAGATTGCTCAGCCGAGTTTCAATATTGGCAACGGAGGCCAAATGGTTGGAGTTTATGGGAATCAACAGGGATATGCTACTGGATTTCATATGGGTGATCAGAATATGCAGAATGCAGGTCAGTATGCAGGGAATCAGAATGCAGGTTAGTATGCAGGGAATCAGTATGGTCAGTATGCAGGAAATCAGATGGGTCAGTTTGTTGGCAATCTGAGGGGTCAGAATGTTGGTAATCAGGCAATGGGTAATCAGAATAGGAATGTTGCAGCTCCAGTTGTTGGGAATAATGGAAATATGAATTTGGGTAATCCGGTAAAGTGTTTCAACTGCCAGGGTGTAGGTCATATGACAAGGAACTGTCCTACTAAGCCGTACAAAAGAGACCCAGCGTACTTGCATAAAGCACTGCTGTTGGCACAAAAGAATGAGGCAGGGTTTCAATTGAACGCAGAGGAGATTGATTTTATGGCTCTTATGGATGACATGGAAGACAGAGAGGATATCGATGCGAACTGCATATTCATGGCGAATCTTCAGGAAGCTAAGTATGACACGGATTCTGTCACACTTCCTGTTTATGACACCAATGCACCATCTGAGGTATCCAACTTCAACACATGTCACAATAATGATATATTTGATATGTCTCCTCACGAGGAACAACATTCTGAAACGCTAGCACCCAATTATGATAAATATCTGGACACGCCAAGTAGTAGCAATACTCCTTCAGCAACTCCAGATGTGAATCATAATGGAGGCTTCGTTTCACAGCATGCTGAGAATGATGAGGAAACATGTGCTTTATTTGAAACATTATTGAACAATTGCAGTATTGAAATTGAGAATGTAAAAAAGGTCAATCGCAGATGTTAAGACCGCGAATGTAAAATTGACCGCTGAGCTTGAAAGATATAGGGAAAACGTTAAAGCTTTTGAATTTCATAACAAAAGATTGTCCGAATTAGAAACTGGTTATCAAAATTCCGTTTCAAGGGAAAAACGTTTGCAAATCAAGTTTGATACACTTGATGTTAATTCATTCAAAAACATAAAAGCTTTAAACGCGGAAATTTCTGATTTGCAAAACCAACTCTCTAAACAAAAATCAGCTTATTCCAATCTTGAAAAAGAAAGGGATGAGTTGAAAAAGGAATTTGCAAAGAAAGAAGATAAACTTTTGGAAGAAATCGTAGAGTCAGAACACATGATTGCACATTTAGAAGAATTAGTGGTTAAGTCAGGTCAGTCAAGTCAAACAATGAAAATGATTTCAAATCAAACTAATCTGATTTAACATACGTAACATAAAATGGTTCTTGGTAACACAACTCCTTGTAATCTCAAGAAAGCTCAGCAAGAACAGAATGTTTTGTATAATGGTAATGTGATTTACACCAAAAATGATCCTCCTGTCGTTCGGGATTCTGTGCAAACGATGGAACTTGTCGAAGAGAGCATAAATAAAATGAAACAAAAGGATTTGAAACCCATTGATTACAACAAATTGAACAAACTTTCGGGAATTACTTTTGTTCCACAAACAGAACCGTCTGTGTTTTCCATAAAATGACCATTCGCGAAATTCTTTTCTAAAAAGATAGTTGTTTCCAAATCTCTTTCAAAAATGGAACAAATGTCTTCTATCAACACTTTTAATACAAGTGAGGCTAGAGACATTCTTGATGACGTTAAAAAGAGAATTCAAGTACTTCAAAATATTGTTAAATCTAAAACTACTATCAGTATTAACGACCGGCATTCTAGTTTTCATATCGAACAGAAAAAGGTGTTTGAAAATATCCCACTGGGGTAATCCATTTTGAAAATGCTTTCTTAAAAGAAACGGCCGACTTTGTCAAGGATCAAAAATGCCTGGTAAACGAAGCTAATGAAACTCGTGAAAACATGAATGTTATGGAAAGATTAAATGATTCTCTCTTCGAAGCTGTTCTGTCTACTGATATTATGTCCATTATTTTGCAAACATATTCTGTTCAAGACGATGAACGACTGAGAGCTGAGACCTCCGAAATTGTTTCCAAATATGAAAATGCTCTTATAAAGCTTGAAAAAGAAAACGTGTCATGTTTTAAACACCTTGATCGAAAAAGAGAATAATGCAAATATGACAAACTGTCGTATGAGCGTGCCTTCAAGAACATGAAAGAGCAAAATGATCTTTTGAGGGCTCAGCTTGAAAGTCAAAAAGGGAAGGGTGAGGAAACGAAGTTTGCAAAACCATCGACTTCGGAAAAACCAAATGTTTCAACACGGTTCAAAAACCAAAAATGTCAATTTCACGGTTTGCTCCAAAAGTCGATGAGAAAAAGGACTTGACAAAACCAGTCACTCCAACACCCTTGCCCAAGCAAAGTGAAAATGATAAGATTGTTGATAAAGGAAAAGCGGTTGTCGAAACACCAAAAATGATAGCACCTGGCCTTTTTAGGATTAGTCCCACTAGTGCGTCTGTCTCCACATCTAAGACAAATGACAAGTGCAAAAAGGATAATTCTAAAGAGTCTAGTGATGCTAAAAAGGACAACAATATAAATCCTAACGCATATGCCTTACTTTCTACAGGATTAGACAGCACCTCTAGGATCAGCAGACTAAAGCCTAGGAGCAATACAAGGAATAATAGAGTCTCGCCTGCATCTAAGAGTAGTAGCCAAAATAAAGTTGAAGAAGTAGAAGAATACCCTAGGAATTTATCGCTTTGTAATAAGAGACATGTTTCATCTGAATGTAATGTCAAAAGTACTGTTTCTAATGCATGTAATGACTCCGTTTGTTTAATATGCAAGAAATGTTTAATTAATGATGTTCATGATGAATGTGTTTCTAAGAATGTGTATGTTACGCCTGAACAGAAGAACGTTCCAAAAGGAACTAGTGCTAGATCTAGATCAATAGAAAGATTAGTTGCACGCTTTAGGTCTACCACTAGTAGTCGAATGCCTAGGAACTACCTTAAGTTTTGTATGTGGATTCCAACAGGTAGAGAGTTCACTCTTCAGGATGGCAATTTGGAAGTTGTTCAAAATAAACATGTTGTAACCTTTGATGAGTGTGATTCAAATTTTACTCCTAACCTCATGGAACCAAATTCAAAACGGTTTCCAAATACAAACTCTTCTGTTATTGGCAGGTTATCGAAATTTGTCTTTGGATTGTTGGTGAGTGCTTATTCACTCACCTTTTCTGAGCTAAAATAGGACCAAATAAACCAAAAACTAACCAAAATTGCCAAAGAATGTATGTTTTTGTGTTTGTGAATGTGCAAGAATAGATATTTAAGAAAAGGACAAGAAAATCACGAGAAAATGACAAAACGAGCACGAGATTTGGAAAAGTATCAATAGCCAGAGCCGGGGAAGCTTAGTGGTCAAAGTCAAAGCTCACATGGTCATAAGAGTCCTCAAAGTTTCAGAAATTGCAAAAGTGACCCGGGAATAAAGTTTACACAAATGACCCCTCAAGTTCAAGAAGTTATCAATTTTGGTCCTTATGAAGATATTTTGAGATATGGCAAAGGAAACCCTTCAATAATCATGAAATGTGTCAAAGAGTCCTTGGATACTATTTTTGAAGATTGGCAGCTATGGTCCTCAAATATTCTGAATTGACACTTAGGGTCCCTATGATTACTTTGTTACCAAACCGGATCCATTTACAAACCTACCCAATAATAACTTTACCCAATCCATTACACTAATAAACCTTTAACCCAAATCCTATACACCTTGTCCTGCCGGCCCAAAACAACATAAGCCATCCTCCCTACTATTCCAAACCCGACCCAACCTTTTATTACTATCACCCGGTCAAACAATCCACCCACACAGTCAAACAATAAAAAATAATAACAACACGCCTTTATTGTGCTTCTTCCCCACAGAGTTACCCTGCTCCCTCTCACTTTCACCAAGATGCTTAGTACAAGGTATAGACCTTCCAGAAGGTCAGACTTGTCAGAGGATGTTGTCATAATCCTTCAACCGTGGCACCATGAAGACCCTTTATTGGACAAGAATACGTGGGATGAAGATAAGGCTCAAATTAACGGATAAGTTTTGATGGGATGTCGACATTAAGATAGGAATTGATGATATGTGGCCACAATTGAGTTTCTGGATCCTTCCTAAACCCTAGCATCCCTCACCTTGAGCTCCCCTATATAAACCCCCTGGATACGTTTTTGGTGTGTAGGTTTTTAGTAATGTTATGCTGTCAATTTAATTTCATAATGTATTCTTAGCTTCACTTTCATGTAATCTCAGTTTTTAAATAAAAGTTCTTTGTTTCATGTTTTAATTTCCTATTTTTAGTATAATCATTTAAATTCTGTTTTAGCTTAAAGTTTCTTATCCAAGCTTATCTCTTCTTTAAGAATCTCTTTTGCTAAATTTCATAGCTTTTAAAAGTTTATTTCTTTGTTTCTATTTAAATCTTCATAAAAACTCAAAAAAAAAAAGAAAATATGAAAAATCCAAAAAGATGTTTACTTTTATTAATTTCTGTTTCATTTAGCTTCTCAGAAGCTTGTTTTAGCTTTACAATATTTACTTACTCATTTCTGTTCTCAAAGTTATAAAAACCAAAATAAATAAATAAATAAATAAATAAATCACAAAAAATACAAAAAATGTGGTTTTAATCTCTTAAATCCAGCTTGCAGACAAGCTCTTTACTTAGTTTCAGCCTCACACTAGCTTCTTTAGCTTTTGTGAAGCTTATTGTAGGGTAAAATAATTAAAAAGCTCCAAAATTTACCCTGGTCAATAAAAGTCAACTGTTTCAATATCCATGGCGGAATCTGGTTAAGAGGTAGTCCAAAGGAAAAATGGAAGCTTTTGGCCTATCCAAAGATAGGCTAGCTTAGTGAATCCCCTCTGTTTGAGCTGAGGGGAATGTCCTTGTGAGTTTTCTCATTTTTCTTCTTTATTTCTTCACATTTATTTACAGTAGCTACTTAGTGTAGTGTATGGTTGATTTATGCTTGTTACTGCTTGATATAGCTATTTGAATGCTTATTGGTTGGTTCTCATGTGTTTAGCTTAAAAGTTCATGCCTACTGCCTTGATTTAGTCATAACTGCTTAGTGTTGTTCTTGTTGTTCTTTGCTGTAGTTTATAGTTTATTTAGCTTTAATTTCACACTTAGAATCTGTTTTACCTTAGAAATCAGTAGGATTAAGGTTAAATTGCAAAGTTGTAGTATAAAGCTTAATGTTAAGGACTGTTTGGATCTATTGCTTGCTATGTGTTCTTGTGGTTTACTTGCTTAGCTTTTTACATCAGTAGGTTGCTTTAGGTTAATAATAGATAAATAAGCCGTAAAAAGTGCACTTTCAACTTTAAAAGTCAAAATTAGCATTTTAATCTTGATTATGTGTTGATTTAGCTATCACAGTTGCTGCTACCTTAGGATTAGGTGCAAACTAGTGTAACTCAGGGTAATTAGGATTTAAACTAGCTAATTATATCATTTATAACTAGATTAGGCCAGTAGAAATTGAAATTAGTCAAACTTTAGGTGATATAAAAAAGTCAAATCTGCATGTACCCTTGCTTGTAAACAGTTTTGTCTGCTGAACTTGGCTTCAATTGGAGTTCAATTGGGGTGTAAAATTTAGGGCTTTTTATGTTTTTCTTTTGCCTTCTGGGTGCACTTCATTTTTCCCCCTTAACCTTTCAAAAATCTGTTTATTAGAGTGCTTATTAGACTGCTTAAAGTAGGGACTTTTCCACTTGTTTATGTCAAATAGTATAACTGCCATTTGTGCTTATTGCTTATATGGACTGCTTTTCTGGTTGTTTTAGGTTGAATTATGCTTGAATATGTTGCATTCACTGTTCCTGAGCTCTGTGTGCTAATTGGTCACTGTTTGCTTATTTAAAAGTGCTTAATTAAACTGCTTATTGTGTCCATTTAGCTTATTATGGGTAGTGACCTGTCCATTTTATTTTTCCTAAGCTTAATATGTTAATTTAGACTTTTTGCAAAATTTCAGATTTTTCCTACTTTATTTAGTATTTTTAATAATTAATTTTACTTTTTAAGCATTTAAAATCATTTTAATTACTAAAAATTACATAAAAATCCAAAAAAAAAAAAATAGTTTTCTGTTTTAAAATTAGTTTTTATTTATTTCATAATTTTAAAAAGTTAATTTTCATTTTTCTAGACTAAATTTACATTTATTTGCATTTTCAGTTTATTTAAAATAGTTAAAAATAGTTTTTAATTTACAATAATTAATCAAAAAGCCAAAAAAAAATATGTTTTCTGTTTGAAAATTAATTTTTAGTTATTTTAGAATTTTCAGAACTTAATTTGTATTTTTCAAGTTATTTTTCACATTTATTTACTTTTTAAATCATAAAAAAAACAAAAATATAAATAAATTCATAGAAAATTAATAAAAGTCAAAAAAAAAAAAAAAAAAAATCTTTTTCTGGAAATTTATTTTATTAGTTTAAAATTTTTAGAAAGTTATTTCACATTTGTAGGATCATTTTTTAAATTAAAGTTACGTTTTAATTTGTACGTTACGTTTTAAATAAACGTGTTTGCATTACCGTTTTTATGTTTTTAACTTTAGTGCATCCTTAGCTTGTACCCCTTGCATAATTCGTGTTTGTTTATCATAATTTGAATTATTTGATCACTATTTTCTTTTTCACCACTTCTCACTACACGATTTACACGAATCGATATTCTTGATTTCATTCACCTTCACTTGGAAACGACTCGGGTGATCCATATTTCTTCCGGATCACTTCGATACTATACTACTATATTATATAATTGGTTTTCACACGAATTAATTTTTGGCGCCGCTGCCGGGGAGGGCTTGAAGTGAATTTTTGAATATTGTTTTGAAAAATCGTGTTTTGTTAAGCCTTCCTCTATTTTGTATATATATCTCTATAAAAATTGAAAAATTCAAAACACTTTTCCTAAAGTGTTTACAAAATACCAAAAAAATAATAAAATTTACAGCCTCGACTCGACCGAAAGGAAGGGCGTTGTAAACCAAATAAGTCTCCCAATATAACAAAAACGTGAAATTAGTTGTTTATCGGATTATTTCAATTACTACAACTGAATAAGCGGGAAATACGAATAGCTAATACATTAAATTGCTAGCTGAAGAGAGATCCATTCTTCTCTCCCGTCCCGTCGCGAGTGGTTTGAAAGAAACGGTTTTCAATTAACGTTACGTTTTATAAAAAAAGAAAAAACAAAAGAAATAAAAAGTTTTTGAGAAAAAAATAAATAAATAAATAAATAAAAAATAAATAAAAACAAAAATATTTTCTTTTCTCTTTTCTTTTTCTTTTTGAATTTGTTTGTGGTGTATGCACACCCGTTCTTCTTTTGAGAACCTTACGTCTCCGTTCTCTAACCCCGAGCGGGTTTTACGACATACTAGTCGGGTTCATTTCCTTGACGATGAGGAGATGAACCAAAACGAACAACACAACGGACCCCCGCCGATGGGTGGTCCGCAGCCCAATGTTATCCCGCCGATGGGACAACAACCGGCATTTGATCCACGTCCGATGGAAGAACAACTCCAATCACCATTTAACGGTGTGAGGAGAGCTATTGTGATTCCGGACATCAATGCCAACTTTGAAATCAATCACGGATTACTCAATTTAATCACGGGTATATCCTTTCACGGGTTTGATAACGAAGACCCCTATGCTCACACAGAAATTTCACCGACATCGCTGAGACCATTAGAATGAACCAAGTTCCTCACGATGTGGTGAAATTGAAGTTATTTCCTTTCTCCTTAAAAGGAGCAGCCCGGACTTGGCTGGAAAAAGGAACCGCCCAATTCGATTCACACTTGGAATGATCTTGCTTCCAAGTTTGTGAATTATTTCTATCCTCCTTCTAAAACTTCTAATCTACGATCCCAAATCTTTCGGTTCCAACAAGCTTTTGATGAGTCATTTAGTGAAGCTTGGGACCGATTCAAAGATTTGATGGAAAAATGTCCGAACCATGGGTTCACACCCCTTTAGCAGATTGACACTTTCTATAATGGGTTAAGTCATGTTGACCAAGACTCACTCAACTCTGCTGCGGGTGGGAACTTGTTGGCTAGAAATACCTATGATGCTTTCATGATAATTGAGAATAAAGCTCGTGTGAGAATGTCTAGAAATAAACCTCAAGCGTCTAATTCTGGTAAAAATAATGATGAAATGATGAGTATGTTAGTGGCTTTAACTAAGAAAGTTGATGCAATGTCTATTGAAAAACCAAGTCATCAAGTCAATGTTGTAAATCAAAGTTGTGTTACTTGTGGTGGTCCACATCCGTATAACGAGTGTCCGTCAACCGGAGCTTATGCTCAAGAGAACGTGTATGCTGCAGACATGGGTGGCAACAGTTACCCACCTCTTCAAGGAGATCGAAATCTTCTCAGCTACCATTCAAGCCATTATCTCGGACCACCCGGTTTTCAAAATCAGAGTCATAATAACAATGTGCAAAACCGTACACATCAAGTTAATCAAAATCAAAATCGGCAAAATCAAGGTTTTCAAAACCAAGGTGTTAACCCAATCGGAATTTTCAGGGAAATCAAAACCAAGCCCCGCCTCAAGGGAACAATTTTCAAAATAATGGGAATTTTCAAAATAATAATCAAGGGAATTTTAATAATGCAAATCTGAATCATGGCAATTTTCAAAACCGTGGGCAAAATTTCAATAACCAAAATCAAGCTGTTATTCCAAATCCTTCACCCACGAAAGAGTTGATTAAGCAATTGCTTCAAAACCAACAAGCTTTTATGACAAAACAAGAAGAAACAAAAAGGTTATTAGCTACTCAAATCAATGATCCTAACAAGCGTTTAAATGATCAACCCTCGGGCTCTGGAACTTTGCCTAGCAACACGATCGCTAACCCGAGGGGCGATGCTAAAGTGATCACGACAAGGAGTGGTGTTTCTTATGATGGACCAACGGCTCCGACTACCTCTTCTTCTCTACCTCCCAAGGTAGTCGCCCGTGAACCCGAGGCGACAACGGATACGGAAATTCCTATTAATAATGGAAGGACCGAAGACATCCAACCTCCGGTGGTCCCGACGTCCGAAGGTAAGGAAAAAGTTGTGTATGAAAAAGATATTCCCGTTAAAACAAAGTTGCCTTATCCGTCACGTTTAAACGAACAAAAGCACCGCAAGAAAGATAAAAACCAAATGGAAAAATTCTATCAAATTTTTCAAGAATTGCACTTTGATATAAGTCTCGCGGATGCTATACTTTTGATGCCAAAATTTGCTTCGATGCTAAAAGGTCTTTTAAATAATAAGGAAAAGCTTTTTGAAATGTCAAGAACTCAAATGAATGAGAATTGCTCAGCGGTTCTTCTTAAAAAGCTACCCGAAAAGCTTGAAGACCCTGGCAAGTTTCTTATACCGTGCAATTTTCCGGGTATGGTTCAATGCTTCGCCTTGGCCGATCTTGGTGCTAGCATTAACCTTATGCCATTGTCGATTTGGAAAAAGTTGTCTCTCCCTAACTTGACACCGACGCTTATGACCCTCGAGCTTGCCGACCGATCTACATCTCGTCCAATTGGCATAGCTGAGGATATTTTTGTCAATGTTGGGAAATTCCATTTCCCTGCGGATTTTGTGGTTGTTGATTTCGATGCCGATCCACGGGTTCCTCTCATTCTCAGGAGAGGATTCCTACGGACCGGTTGTGCTTTAATTGATGTATACGACGAGGAGATTACCTTACGTGTTGGAAATGAAGCCGTCACTTTTAACCTTGATCAAACCGCGAGATACTCCTCCGACTACGATGTTGCTTCCGTCAACCGAATCGATGTTATTGAAGAAGCTACGGAGGAGTATTCTCAAGAGCTTCTTGGTTTTACCGAAAATGCTTCGAGTGGCAATCCCACTCCTTCTTTTGAACCGATCGTCTCCGATTCTTCCCCTTCCCTCACTCCGTTTGAGGGAAGTGATCTCGCTTGGGAAGAAATTAATGCTTGTCTTTCAAATAAATCATTTTCACCGGAAATTGATAATAATAATTTTGATCCGGAGGGAGACATTTTATTGAACGAAAAAATTTTAAATGAAAACCCGATTGTTTCTTCCCCTCCGATGGACCTAAAAATGGCAGACGTAAAAGAAGTAAAGCCGTCTATTGAGAATCCTCCGGAGCTCAAGCTCAAGGATTTACCTCCTCATCTCGAATATGCATACTTGGAAATTAATAATAAATTGCCCGTCATAATATCAAAAGGCCTTAAAGATGAGGAGAAGACACGACTCTTAGATGTGCTTCGGAAGCATAAAAGTGCTATTGCTTGGCAAATATCCAACATTAAGGGAATCGACCCTCGATTTTGTACTCATAAGATTCTGCTTGACGATAATCACAAAGCTTCCGTCCAACAACAACGACGGGTTAACCCACTAATCCACGAAGTGATCAAAAAGGAAGTTATTAAACTCCCTGACGCTGGAATGATTTATCCGATCTCGGATAGTTCATGGGTTAGCCCGATTCATTGTGTTCCAAAGAAGGGCGGAATCACTGTTGTGAAAAACGAAGATAATGAGCTTATACCGACCAGACTTGTGACCGGATGGAGAGTTTGTATCGACAACCGCAAGTTGAATGATGCGACACATAAAGACCATTTCCCGCTCCTCCCTTTTATGGCCCAAATGCTTGAACGTTTAGCGGGAAATGAGTTCTATTGTTTCTTAGATGGCTTTTCTGGGTACTTTCAAATTCCATTGATCCCCAGGATCAAGAAAAGACCACTTTTACTTGCATGTATGGAACGTTTGCCTATCGTAGAATGCCCTTTGGCCTATGTAATGCTCCAGGCACGTTTCAACGGTGCATGATGGCCATTTTCTCGGATATGATTGAAAAAACCATGGAAGTGTTCATGGACGACTTCTCTGTCTATGGAAATTCTTTCGACTCTTGCCTCTCCCATTTAGAGAATATGCTGATACAGTGTGAAAACACCAATTTGGTTCTAAATTGGGAGAAGAGCCACTTCATGGTTAATGAGGGCATAGTCCTCTGCCATAAGATATCCAAATCTGGGATTGAGGTAGATCGTGCAAAAGTCGATGTCATTGCTAAGCTACCTCATCCTACGACCGTCAAAGGAATCCGAAGTTTCCTTGGTCATGCTGGCTTTTACCGATGTTTTATACAAGACTTCTCCAAAATAGCCCGGCCTCTGACCCACCTTTTAGAAAAGGATGCTCCGTTTAACTTCACAAATGAATGCGTTGATGCATTTAATGTTTTAAAGAAGAAGTTAACGGAGGCACCAATCTTAGTTGCCCCCGAGTGGAGCTTACCATTTGAGCTAATGTGTGATGCAAGTGATTATGCCATTGGTGCAGTTCTGGGGCAACGTAAAAATAAATACTTTCAACCGATACACTATGCAAGTAAGACTATGACCGAGGCCCAACATCATTACACAACTACCGAAAAGGAAATGTTAGCAGTTGTCTATGCTTTTGAAAAATTTCGGTCTTATTTGCTCCTTAAAAAGTGCATAGTGTATACGGATCATTCGGCCTTAAAGTACTTAATGGCAAAGCAAGATGCTAAGCCACGCTTAATGCGGTGGGTTCTTTTGCTCCAAGAATTTAATGTCGAAATACGAGACAAGAAAGGAGCTGAGAATCTTGCTGCTGATCACCTTTCACGACTTGAGAACCCCCATCAAAGTGCTCTTGAGAACAAGGAAATCAACGATGCATTTCCTCTCGAGACACTTGGGAGTGTGTCTAATATTGACCAAAGTACCCTTTGGTTCGCCGATTTTGCGAATTACCATGCGGGGAATTTTATAAGGAAAGGGTTGTCGTCTCAACAAAAGAAGAAATTCTTTAAAGATGTCCAACATTATTTTTGGGACGACCCCTATTTGTTCAAAGTCTGTGCGGATCAAGTGATCCGGCGGTGTGTTCACAGTATGGAAGCCAATAAAATTCTTATGGCATGCCGTAGTGGACCCACGGGGGGACATCATGGTGCCAACTTCACCGCAAAGAAAGTGTTCGATTCCGGCTTCTATTGGTCGACGATTTATCGGGATGCCCATGAATTGGTGAAATCATGCGATTCTTGCCAACGTCAAGGGAAAATTTCTCAGAAAGATGAAATACCACAAAATGCTATTCAAGTTTGTGAAATTTTTGACGTTTGGGGCATCGATTTCATGGGTCCATTCCCGTCATCAAGAGGAAATAAGTATATTCTCGTGGCCGTTGATTATTTGTCCAAATGGGTTAAAGCGAAGGCGCTCCCCACCAATGACGCCCGAGTAGTTGTGAAATTCTTAAAAAGTCTCTTTGCCCGATTTGGTGCACCTCGAGCCATCATAAGTGATCGTGGGACCCATTTTTGCAATGACCAATTCGCTAAAGTTATGCTTAAATATGGTGTCACACATCGTCTTTCCACGGCTTATCATCCACAAACGAGTGGTCAAGTGGAGGTGTCCAATCGTGGCTTAAAAAGGATATTAGAAAGGACCGTAGGAGAGCACCGTGCCTCATGGGCCGATAAGCTATACGATGCTTTATGGGCTTTCCGGACCGCTTACAAAACACCCATTGGGTGCACTCCATATAAGCTGGTTTACGGGAAAGCTTGTCATTTGCCCATCGAACTTGAGCACAAGGCCTACTGGGCCTTAAAACATGCCAATTTTGACTTAAAAACCGTGGGTGATCACCAAAAAGTTCAATTGAACGAATTAGTCAAACTTCGTGATCAAGCTTACGAGAATTCTTTGATTTATAAAGAGAAAACAAAAAGACTTCATGATGCCAAGATCAAAGACCGCGTTTTCAACGTTGGTGATCAAGTGCTTCTTTTTAACTCTCGTTTGAAGATTTTCTTGGGTAAGCTTAAAACCCATTGGTCTGGACCATTCACCATAACACAAGTATTCCCTTATGGTACCATTGACTTGGCTCAACCCGATGGTCCCAACTATAAGGTGAATGGTCACCATTTGAAACACTATTTCAGAGGGGACGTACCAACCATGGTAGTCCCGGATCTCCAAACTTTCCCCATGGACGAATGAATTCGGGGATCGAGTCAAGCTATGTGACTCGGTAATAAAAAACAAAGCACTTCGTGGGAGGCAACCCATGCTTATCCAATTTCATCTTCTTATTTTTCTTATTTCTAATAAATAACGTGAGGAGGGGGTACCTCTTCCAATCTTGTGTTTCATGGTTGTTTGTGTATGATTGTCCAGGATTGTCCCCGATTTATGATGACTCTCGTGCTCGTGGTTTTGTCTTTCTCTCCACTCGAGTCTCATTCATCGATGCTTTTGGAAATCCTATATCCGTAAATCTTATCGACTAACGTTTTCTTTGGCATAAGAGGTACTATTATATAAACGTGGAGTAGTTGTTCTCTTTAGAGCTCATAAGAGGTACTCGTGGCTTTTTACTCCCATCAGATACGTCACCAATATATAATAGATGTTCTAGGTTAATTAGTGGTATTTAGGTTTGAATAATATTTAGTTCTTTATTTTCTTAATAGAATCTTTGCTTTAGAAGTTGGGTACATATCAAGGAACATAAAAAATAAGAGCAAAAAGTGAAAAAAAAAAAATTAAAAGTCAAAAGTTGATTATCTATGTGGTTTTGGAGCTACCCGATAAGTTTCCATTGATGTATTGAGAAAAGTCAAAGAAAGAAAAAAGAGCAAAGTATGAAAAATATGAAGAACAAAAAAAGAAAAATGAAAAAAAAAAGTGAAAGTTGAAAGTTATGTTGAATAAGAGTTTTGATGTAAATAAGTTGTTGGCGCGTGAGGTGCTTGTGAATGATTATAAATTAGACACATGAGGTGCACGTGTAGTACTCCGCAGCTTATATTTATGATATTGTATGTACCAAAATTCCTTGATGTGGACCGAATTTCTATTGCAGTGGTTCTTAAGAGAAAATGAATAACTACTTATCGTTTTAACTTAGGTGTCACTATCAGACTAAAAATTATTGAAACAAGAAAATAGGAAGCGATTCATTTCTCAACAAAGTAAAATATTGAGATACAAAAACTTAGGACATGGGAGTAAGAAGTTTCCACAAGTAACTTTTATGAGTAGTGTTAGCATCAAACTTGTAGATAAGCTGTGATCTCGTTTTTACGCTTAGTTTGGGAGCTCGTGAAAAATCAAGGATGACGATTTTTATCTGTATGGTCACTTTTCCATGAGAAGTGTTTCTACTCGTAGACCCTAAAAATTATTGCAAAATAATGAAAGTTCAACAAACCATCACAAGTGTGAAGTGTGAAAAGTCCAAAAATAGTAATGAAAGTAGAATAAAGGAAAATATTTGGAAAACGGAGCGTTTGCGGGATTAAATGATTTTATAACTTCTTTTGAACCTCCTTGCTACTTTACAAAGTTAGTAGAAAGGGTTATGAAATTATTTATCTCGTGAGCGTGAATTGATCACATTGCGTGAGGACACGACAATACTTTAGTCCGGGGAATTTTGGTGAGTGCTTATTCACTCACCTTTTCTGAGCTAAAATAGGACCAAATAAACCAAAAACTAACCAAAATTGCCAAAGAATGTATGTTTTTGTGTTTGTGAATGTGCAGGAACGGATATTTAAGAAAAGGACAAAAAAATCACGAGAAAATGACAAAACGAGCACGAGATTTGGAAAAGTATCAATAGCCGGAGCCGGGGAAGCTTAGTGGTCAAAGTCAAAGCTCACATGGTCATAAGAGTTCTCAAAGTTTCAGAAATTGCAAAAGTGACCCGGGAATAAAGTTTACACAAATGACCCCTCAAGTTCAAGAAGTTATTAATTTTGGTCCTTATGAAGATATTTTGAGATATGGCAAAGGAAACCCTTCAACAATCATGAAATGTCTCAAAGAGTCCTTGGATACTATTTTTGAAGATTGGCAGCTATGGTCCTCAAATATTCTGAATTGACACTTATGGTCCCTATGATTACTTTGTTACCAAACCGGATCCATTTACAAACCTACCCAATAATAACTTTACCTAATCCATTACACTAATAAACCTTTAACCCAAATCCTATACACCTTGTCCTGCCGGCCTAAAACAACATAAACCCACCTCCCTACTATCCCAAACCCGACCCAACCTTTTATTACTATCACCCGGTCAAACAATCCACCCACACAGTCAAACAATAAAAAATAATAACAACGCGCCTTTACTGTGCTTCTTCCCTACAGAATTACCCTGCTCCCTCTCACTTTTACCAAGATGCTTAGTACGAGGTATAGACCTTCCAGAAGGTCTGACTTGTCAGAGGATGTTGTCATAATCCTTCAACCGTGGCACCATGAAGACCCCTGATTGGACAAGAATACGTGGGATGAAGATAAGGCTCAAATTAACGGATAAGTTTTGGTGGGATGTCGACATTGAGATAGGAATTGATGATATGTGGCCACAATTGAGTTTCTGGATCCTTCCTAAACCCTAGCACCCCTCACCTTGAGCTCCCCTATATAGACCCCCTGGATACGTTTTTGGTGTGTAGGTTTTTAGTAATGTTATGCTGTCAATTTAATTTCATAATGTATTCTTAGCTTCACTTTCATGTAATCTCAGTTTTTAAATAAAAGTTCTTTGTTTCATGTTTTAATTTCCTGTTTTTAGTATAATCATTTAAATTCTGTTTTAGCTTAAAGTTTCTTATCCAAGCTTATCTCTTCTTTAAGAATCTCTTTTGCTAAATTTCATAGCTTTTAAAAGTTTATTTCTTTGTCTCTATTTAAATCTTCATAAAAACTAAAAAAAAAATAAGAAAATCTGAAAAATCCAAAAAGATGTTTACTTTTCTTAATTTCTGTTTCATTTAGCTTCTCAGAAGCTTGTTTTAGCTTTACAATATTTACTTACTCATTTCTGTTCTCAAAGTTATAAAAACCAATATATATATATATATATATATATATATATATATATATATATATATATATATATATATATATATATATATATATATATATATATATATAAAATCACAAAAAATACAAAAAATATGGTTTTAATCTCTTAAATCCAGCTTGCAAACAAGCTCTTTACTTAGTTTCAGCCTCACACTAGCTTCTTTAGCTTTTGTGAAGCTTATTGTAGGGTAAAATAATTAAAAAGTTCAAAAATTTACCCTGGTCAATAAAAGTCAACTGTTTCAATATCCATGGCGGAATCTGGTTAAGAGGTAGTCCAAAGGAAAAATGGAAGCTTTTGGCCTCTCCAAAGATAGGCTAGCGTAGGAATCCCCTCTGTTTGAGCTGAGGGGAATGTTCTTGTGAGTTTTCTCATTTTTCTTCTATATTTCTTAACATTTATTTACAGTAGCTACTTAGTGTAGTGTATGGTTGATTTATGCTTGTTACTGCTTGATATAGCTATTTGAATGCTTATTGGTTGGTTCTCATGTGTTTAGCTTAAAAGTTCATGCCTACTGCCTTGATTTAGTCATAACTGCTTAGTGTTGTTCTTGTTGTTATTTGCTGTAGTTTATAGTTTATTTAGCTTTAATTTCACACTTAAAATCTGTTTTAGCTTAGAAATCAGTAGGATTAAGGTTAAATTGCAAAGTTGTAGTATAAAGCTTAATGTTAAGGACTGTTTGGATCTATTGCTTGCTATGTGTTCTTGTGGTTTACTTGCTTAGCTTTTTACATCAGTAGGTTGCTTTAGGTTAATAATAGATAGATAAGCCGTAAAAATTGCACTTTCAACTTTAAAAGTCAAAATTAGCATTTTATTCTTGATTATGTGTTGATTTAGCTATCACAGTTGCTGCTACCTTAGGATTAGGTGCAAACTAGTGTAACTCAGGGTAATTAGGACCTAAACTAGCTAATTATATCATTTATAACTAGATTAGGCCAGTAGAAATTGAAATTAGTCAAACTTTAGGTGATATAAAAAAGTCAAATCTGCATGTACCCTTGCTTGTAAACAGTTTTGTTTGCTGAACTTGGCTTCAATTGGTGTTCAATTAGGGTGTAAAATTTAGGACTTTTTATGTTTTTCTATTGCCTTATGGGTGTACTTCATTTTGCCCCCTTAACCTTTCAAAAATCTGTTTATTAGAGTGCTTATTAGACTGCTTAAAGTAGGGACTTTTCCACTTGTTTCTGTCAGATAGTATAACTGCCATTTGTGCTTATTGCTTATATGGACTACTTTTCTGGTTGTTTTAGGTTGAATTATGCTTGAATATGTTGCATTCACTGTTCCTGAGCTCTGTGTGCTAATTGGTCACTGTTTGCTTATTTAAAAGTGCTTAATTAAACTGCTTATTGTGTCCATTTAGCTTATTATGGGTAGTGACCTATCCATTTTATTTTTCCTAAGCTCAATATATTAATTTAGACTTTTCTGCAAAATTTCAGATTTTTCCTACTTTATTTAGTATTTTTAATAATTAATTTTACTTTTTAAGCATTTAAAATCATTTTTAATTACTAAAAATTACATAAAAATCCAAAAAAAAAATAGTTTTCTGTTTTAAAATTAGTTTTTATTTATTTCATAATTTTAAAAAGTTAATTTTCATTTTTCTAGATTAAATTTACATTTATTTGCATTTTCAGTTTATTTAAAATAGTTGAAAATAATTTTTAATTTATAATAATTAATCAAAAAGCTAAAAAAATATATTTTCTGTTTCAAAATTAATTTTTAGTTATTTTAGAATTTTCTGAACTTAATTTGTATTTTTCAAGTTATTTTTCACATTTATTTACTTTTTAAATCATAAAAAAAAACAAAAATATAAATAAATTCATAGAAAATTAATAAAAGGTCAAAAAAAATATATATATTTTTCTTTTTCTGGAAATTTATTTTATTAGTTTAAAATTTTTAGAAAGTTATTTCACATTTGTAGGATCATTTTTTAAATTAAAGTGACGTTTTAATTTGTACATTACGTTTTAAATAAACGCGTTTGCATTACCGTTTTTACGTTTTTAACTTTAGTGCATCCTTAGCTTGTACCCCTTGCATAATTCGTGTTTGTTTATCATAATTTGAATTATTTGATCACTATTTTCTTTTTCACCACTTCTCACTACACGATTTACACGAATCGATATTCTTGATTCCAATCACCTTCACTTGGAAACGACTCGGGTGATCCGTATTTCTTGCGGATCACTTCGATACTATACTACTATATTATATAATTTGTTTTCACAAGAATCAATTGTCGACTCGGGTTGCTCCAAGCACATGACCGGGAATTTAAAGCTGCTGATTAATTTCGTCTGGAAATTCATGGGAACTGTACGCTTTGGAAATGATCATGTAGCAGCTATTCAGGGTTATGGAGATCTTTGGTTTGGGAATTTTTTAATCACTCGAGTTTACTACGTCGAAGGGTTGGGACACAATTTGTTTTCAGTTGGGCAGTTTTGTGATGCAGATTTAGAGGTTGGATTCAGAAGAAACACGGTTTTTGTCAAAAATTTGGTTGGTGATGATCTCTTAACTGGTAATCGTGGTACAAACTTGTATGCTACCGACATCAACCAAATGGCTTCTACATCACCAATTTGTCTTATGACAAGGGCAACCGACATAAAGTCCTAGTTGTGGCATAGACGGTTATCCCATCTCAATTTCGACACGATCAATAAATTAGCCAAAGACAACATCGTCACCGGACTTCCTAAGTTCAAATACACCAAGGATCACCTATGTTCATCATGCGAACAAGGAAAAAGCAAAAGAGCATCATATAAACCCAAAACCGTACCTAGTTTGGAAGCAAGGTTACATATGTTGCACATGGACTTATGTGTCCCAATGAGAGTTGAAAGCATTAATGGAAAGAAGTATATTCTTGTTGTTGTTGATGATTATTCAAGATATACATGGGTAAAGTTTCTGAGGTCAAAAGATGAAGCACCAGGTACCATCATCACCTTTCTGAAGCGTATCCAAGTTCTAATTCAAGCTCCAGTAAGGATTGTAAGAACAGATAATGGCACAGAATTCACAAATCAAGAGTTAAGAACCTACTTTGAAGATGTGGGAATCACTCACCAAACATCAGTTGTTAGAACTCCACAGCAGAATGGGGTAGTTGAAAGAAGAAATCGAACTCTTGTGGAAGCTGCTCGCACAATGCTGATTTATTCTAGTGCACCACTATTCTTATGGGCTGATGCTTTTGCCACTACTTGTTTCACTCAAAACCGATCCCTAGTACATCCAAGATTCAATAAAACCCCATATGAGCTAGTGAACAACTGTAAACCTGACATCTCTTAGCTTTACGTGCTTGGTGCTTTGTGTTATCCGACGAATGACAGAGAGGATCTAGGGAAGTTAAAAGCTAAGGGTGATATTGGAATCTTCATTGGATATTCAGAATACTCGAGGGCATTCAGGTGTATAATAGAAGAACTGAAAGGATAATGGAGACGATGAATGTGAAGTTTGACGAGATTTCACAAATGGCTTCTGAGAGACTCGCTCTAGAACTGGCGCTTAATCCAATGGCTTCTAATCAAAACAGATTAGGACCCGCACCAAACATACAGACTTCTGGACACATCAGTTCAGGACTCGTGCTTCAAGGAGCTCATTCAACAAACATGGAAAAACCTTCAGAACAAGAACTGGAAAATTTCTTCGAGTTAATGTTTGATGAATACTATGGTGGAACTTCGACAAATGCATCTCCACAACATTCCGCTGCACCCGCTCAAAACCATCAACAACCACCATCACAAGATGCATCTACAACAATCGAAGCTGAAGCACCAACTACCTCAACATCATCTACATCTACTCTAGTAACTCCAATTATTGAAACTGTTCAACCAAGAGTTGATGAGCAAAACCAAAACACAAATTTTCAAGAAGAACCAACAAATAATTCAAACGATGTTGCGTTAGAAGAAGAAGAAGTATTTGAAAACCCGTTTGCAACAGACTCTGCTGAATCTTCTTCAAGGTTACAAGAACCATCTAACACACATACGTTCAACCCAAGGTACCCTTCTACACTAAAATGGACAAAAGACCATCCAATTGAACACGTTATTGGTGAACCTTCAAAGCCAGTTCAAACAAGGAGACAACTTGCCACCGATCTTGAATTGTACATTTACATTTGCTCAATCAGCCTCAAAGAACCAAAGAACATTCGGGAAGCAATGGCAGAAAACCCATGGATAGAAGCAATGCAGGAGGAAATTCTTCAATACCAGTTACATGATAGTTGGGAACTTGTTGAACGACCACTTGATAAACGTGTTCTTGATCTCAAGTGGTTGTGGAATAACAAACTGGATGAGGAAATGACTGTAATTCGTAACAAAGCTCGTCTCATGGCTAAAGGATATCCACAAGAAGAAGGGATAGATTTCGAAGAATCATTCGCGCCTATAGCTAGACTTGAAGCAGTCCGGATTTTCTTAGCCTATGCAGCTCACAAAAACATCACAGCCTATCAGATGGACATTAAGATAGTTTTCTTGAATGGAACTCTAAAAGAAGAAGTGTATGTGAGTCAGCCAGAGGGATTCATCGACAAAGATCATTAAGAAAGCCATTTATGGTTTAAAACAAGCTCCAAGAGCGTGGTATGACGAACTATCATCTTTCTTGCTCAAAAACAATTTCACCAAAGGAACGGTTGATGACACCTTGTTTATCAAAAAATTCAAAGATGACATTTTGATCGTTCAGATTTATGTGGACGACATAATTTTTGGATCAACCAATCCTAACCATTCAAAACATTTTGAAAATCTCATGAAAAGCAAATTTGAAATGTCCATGATGGGGGAACTAAAATTCTTTCTTGGTTTATGATGAGGCGAAAAATGATTCATTTTTAGGGGGTCATTTAAGCCCGGAATTGAATTTATTTGATCAAATATTGCCCTAAATCATTCCTTTTGTGATTTTAGGTACTTTTGGAGTGAATTCTGGAAAAGGAAGCATTTTGGACGTTTTTGGAGCTTAAAAGTGAAGAAAACGGCAAAGTCTTAATTTTCCTTGCTGGGAACAGTACCTGACGGCGTCACAAAGTTCTACATGACGGCGTCAAGAGTAAAACAAGAGGTGAAGTGGATAGAGTCCGTGACGATCCAGAGAGTTTTTACACTAGGGACATGACGGTGTCACCATAGGCCGTCATGGTCCCATTACACGTGACGGCCCAGAGATAATTTGAACTTGACGGCGTCAGAACTGGATCTAGGCAATCCGATATTATTATGGGCGGCGAGTTGACGGCGTCATATTTCTCTTCTTGACGCCGTCACGTTGGAAAATCTATATATAGTTTTGTAATTTTCATTCATTAGAGAGGACAATTAGAGGGATAACTTGGAGAAACTCTAGCACGATTTTTCCTGTACTTTCAAGGGTTTTTACCCTTTGAAACCTTTCATGTTCAATTAAGATAAGTATCCTTTCAATTCATTCAATATGTCTATGTGTTGTTTGAATATATCTTACGCTTGTCTTGATTTTAACATGCTAGGCTAGATCTCTTGTGTGTTTGCTTAGATGTAGTGAAACCTAGATGTTGATTATGGGTTGATTGCTTGTTTATAGTTGTTACGGATGAATGATTTCGATGTTAGGCTTAAGAAAACTGGCAGACTTCCATAGGGTAACTTGCTTGAACGTATTAAGAAACATGAACTAATGCGTACTAGGTTTTTATGGTTGTATTTAATGCATGAGCGAATTCTAATGATCCCATGTTAGGAGCTTCTTGCAGGCTCGACATAGGAGTGAAGTAGGAGCTTATAGAGTTGGGGAAGTACGTACGCCACCCCACGAATGGTATTAAGGAATATAACCCGTCATCCACACAATTGTAACAAACTATCAACCTGTAAAAGATATCTAGGGTGTAATGAAATCTAAGTAAACACAATTTTCCCATTTATTGTTCACACCACTAGTTTAATTAGTTTTATTTACATTTTTGTTATTTTATTTTGATTGCATCTTAGTTATTGGTTAGTTGACTAGCAACTAATTCTGCCCACTCTTCCAATACCCGAGATTTTAATTGCTTTTATAAAAATATAAAAATACAAAAAAGAATCATCCCTCACCTCTAGACTTAATTCTTAGGCTTTCTAATCCTAGCGACACTATTCCTGAGTTGAACGATCAATCCCCCGGTACTTGTCACTATACTATACTACAACGATCAGGTACACTGCCTGGTGGGGGTTGTAAGCTTCTCGAGATCCCTTAAGAGGTAAAGCCTGGTGCAATTCCCACGCATCAAGTTTTTGGCGCCGCTGCCGGGGAATAGTTATTGTCTAGGTTAGGATTTCTTTTTATTAGGTCTACTTGCTAGATTCTTTTCTAGTAAGATTTTATTTTTATTTTTAGGTTTTCTTTAGTCTATCTATTTCTTCGTGTCTTTGTTCGTAATCTTTACCATCCGACATCATGGAAGGTGGTAACATCTTTGAACCCATCAACCCACCACCACAAAACCACCCACAAAACCCACCACTAGCAAACCACCTCTTAGGCCCCGAACCCTAGGAGAGTATTCCCGTCCTAGCCACCAAGGCTATCGAACACTATTTAGCTCACACAAGGAGCCAATGTGTCCCCCTTGCGATCCGACACCATCCGGTTGGTGCAAAGCGGATGTGCATTCCTTGGAATTCGTTCCGAAGATCCTAACCAACATCTCAAGGACTTCCTTAAAATCGTAGATTCTATAGACCTTGATGTTACAACTAGATAGTCGACCCGATTACGCCTATTCTAATTCTCTCTACGTGATCAAGCTAGTCAATGGCTTGAACGTTTACCCGCGGGATCCATCACCTCATGGGATGATCTCACCATTCATTTCCTTGCTCAATTTTTTCCACCGGAGAGAACTACCAAGCTTAGAAATGATATCTTGATGTTCCAAGAACGTTAAGGTGAAACTCTATATGAAGCATGGACTCGTTTCAAGGACTTACTCCAAAAAGTCCCTCATCATGGCATAGATCTTTGGCTCCAAGTCCAAATCTTCTATGACCATATCGATCTCTCCACGAGGTGAACCATTGACCAATCAGCCGGTGGTAAGCTACGTGATATAAGTGCGGAAGAATCATGGGAACTCATAGAAGATCTTGCTCTCTATGACAACGAAAGTTGGAATGATCCCCGTGATTTGAACAAGACGGTCAAGGCAATATCTTTGCCTTCAAACAATTCTAGCACTCCCAACCGTAGGATCATGGAACTTGAGGACCAAGTCAAGTTTCTCATGAAATCTTACGAATCTCCGAAGCCTTCAAGCCAAGTGAACAAAATCACTTCTGCGTGTAGCTAGATTGTGTAATGGCCCTCATGAAACTCATAACTGCATAGAGCTTCCAAAACATGCTTATAAGGAATTCACGTTGTCACACGTCGATCGAGGCCCCCGAAACTTTGACGAGGCCTATGAGGCATGGAAGGATAAACCTAATTTCAGAGGATACCAAACTCGGAGCATATCCTTCAATGATTCCCCTCCACTCGAATGGTCCGAGCATTTTCCATCACAAAGCACTCCTAGGCAAAGCTATGAAGATGCCTTGCGAAAGTTCATTCTCTCTCAAGAATTACAGCTCTCCACGCTCGTGACCAGATTTAGACAACAACAAGCCGATATGAATAACAAGATTTGTAATCTGTTAACTGCTATTAAAGAGCATGCTGTCAATAAATCGATTCAGGCTAAAGAGGTCAAATCTGTTACTATCATGAATCAGCCAACCTCCCCGGTTAAAATAAAAAGTCCTAGTAAACTCTTTAAACATATGCCCCCAAAGGTAAAGGACGTGAGGGACCCTGTTAACCCCCTAGGACCATTCCATTTTGTGAATACTATCACCACAATATCTCCTACACCTGACCAGAGCCAACAACCAACTAGAAATAAAGGTCATGAAGTTAAGGATGAAACCTCAGAGCTAGACCACGAATCGGCCAAGAGCCCTGCCAACTCATTCGAGGACTCCGTCACACGAGAGTCAGGCAAATTGGATAAAGCGAAGGAGAGACTAAAAAAGCATACAAAGAATCCAACAATTTTGGGTAAATCTACTATAGAGGAACCCGAGAAAAGTTTGGTGGAATTGACTAAAGGGAGTAGTGATAAGATTGAGGGAAGCAACTCTAAAGTTTTCAAGATTTCCTTCACTACTAGGAAGAAGCTCTTAACCGATACTCATATAGATCCTAACCTCCCTGTCAACATAATCCCCCTTTCCCTTTACAACGAAGCCTTCCCTGAACATACATTGCATGAAGGAATCGATGACACCGGAATTATAAAAAATCTATCAGTTATGATTGGAGAATTCGTATATAACATTGACCTCACCGTAGTCGATGACATAGACTCAGTGACCAATCTAACATTTACCAACCTTGTTCTCGGTAAACCATTTGTCGATGAATCGGGAGTAATCCTTGATGAGAGGGATGGTAGTGCCTTATTCACCAATGGCGTCAGGAAGGTAATTTTTCGGAGGGGTAATGAGGAAGTGTACGAGTACCGTCCATCGCTGGAAGGGAACATATATGGATCAAGGGATGGAGGATCGGGGAGTATAAGGCGACGTGATCCGAATAACCTCAAAATCCCCTGTATGATCGGTCACAAGTATTTCGATAATGTCTACATTAACGTATTCCTACCTAAGAATTTTATGTCCCTATTCCACTATAACAATATCTGCAGATGGGGAATGATTTATAAAGGAGAAAACGTTGTTGGTAGAGATCATGAAATCCAGTTATTCGTAGGAAATATGGCATTCACAATGGAATTTACGATTGTGGACAACATTGAAGACTATGTCGACCCAAGGTTGTCACAAGTTGTTTTCGGAGCGCCCTTTTGTGAAATCACTAATTTAATGGTTGACGACCGGAACGGAATCATGACCTTCGCTGATGGAATTAGGAGGGTGTCATACCAAACGCCATACAAGAGGACGGACCTCAAAGGAATCGATTGTGACGGGCTTGATAAGCTAGGTTCTCAACTTATCTTATGTGATGAAGATGTTCGGAGAGGATGTAAGAACACTTCTGATTTATCATGTGGATTCTTTAAGGATGTTAATAAACTTGGGTCCAAGTATCGGGAAGATGTCTTTGAGTTTGAAGACCCAAAATACCTGCACTATGAAAGCGATACCGAGATAGGAGATGACATAGAAAGTGAGACCAACGATAAGGTCACATAATTGCCCATGGCTTTGAGTCTAGCTACAAGACTCGTAAATAAAGAAAAGCGCTTCTTGGGAGGCAACCCATGCTTTGTGTGATTTCTATTTGTTTGATTGTTATTTGCTTCCGTATGCATGCTTTATTTTTATTGTTGGTAGATCATGTTTCAAAAATAAAATGGAGAAAATACTTTATTTTGTCGTTTGACTTCGTCTTAACTTCATCCAAAGGTATTTTGCAAAAGATAAGTGTAAGGGGAAACCCCAAATATGTTTTTAAGAAACAAAATCGATCATGATTTCCCACAATATTAAATGGACATGTATATTCGTATTTGTTAGAGTCAAATGCTTGTATCGGGTCATAATGATGTTTTGCAGGATTTCCCAGGAAGTAGGACATAAGTTTTCCAGAAATTTTCCGGAAACTTAACGTAAAGATTTCTGTAGGTCACTTCTGACGGCGTCAGGAATTAATTCCTGACGGCGTCATGTGCAAAATTCTGGAAATTTTGCTAGTTTTGTTTTTCTAACAGAGTCTTAAAGTTTTTGTTAATTCTTTAGTTTTATAAACTCCAGGAAATCTGCAAACATTCATTCCACAAGCATTATATCTTACTTTGTTTTCTAGGATTTATTAGTATATATAGATTGCCGCCGATTTTACGCGAGGTTGCCTTGTTTATTTTCTCAGGTTTAACAAGTTATGTATGACAAGAAGATGATTTATATTCTGGAAGGGAAGCTTTGATTGTTCATTTTCTTGGAGGAAGATCTAACCTTGTTACCACACTATCCACACCGAACGAATCAGGGGAGTATTTGATTTCATTCTTTTACCTATTTCACTTTTACATTCTTTAATTGAACATTGGGGACAATGTTCATCCTAAGTGTAAGTGGAGGGTAAATGATGATACCTTATAGGATACAATTGCACTTGAGGTTGTTTGTTTGATGGTAGGTGTGTAATAAAACTAAGAGAAATACTTGTTAGTGTAATTTTAGCGCCAAATTTAAATTTTTTACAACATTTAGGAGTGAAACTTTAGCCTTAGCAAGCATCTCATGGATAGGAGATTGTATGACTAGCACAAAACCGTACTATTCAGAAAAATTTTCCACCCAAATATGTGAGGTTCGCCTTTAGATTTGATAGGAAAAGCATTTACTATTAGTGCTTATGAGTGTACCGGTAGCATTTAGATTATAGAACTTGCGTTAGTGATGCATCCCGAGACCGCTAGTGAGACTACATTCGTGTAGTAGGATTTACTACATGATAAGAGGCATTAGGATCACCCTTGTGTTAAACCCGTATAATAATTACTTTACTATTTAAGTCATATTACTTGGCTAGTAAAGTCAATTAATTTTTCCCACACCATTAGCATTGTACTCATTTTTAGTACACGAAACCCCTAGTACACCCCTCCGAGCTTATCTTTTCGTTTCTAACTTTAAGCATCTTACTTAAAGGAAGAATTTGTTACAAACCACCTAAATGTACACCCAAATCGCCTTAGCCTTCCGTGTATGCACTCATCTTTAGTGCATTATTGTTATTTGTCTAAACCCTTAGTTAATTATCTAATTGATTACATGGTTGCTAAGTTGAGTCATATCCTTGTACATATTGTTTTGGGACGATTGAGACTCATGGGTAAAGTACTAATGTTATGGAGTAATGGGGAAGAACATCATATTATTACCCCCATATGTACGTTAATCTTAAAAGTACTCCAAATGTTTTGATTATCTTGATTCGAGTCATTAGATTAGTTTATTGTAAAATATGTAAAAATTCAAGTGTGAGGGGAATGTTCATTCCCTATGATGTATTATTTTGGATGGTAGGGTAAGAGTGTATGCAAAAAAAAAAAAAAAAATAAAAAAAAAAATAATAATAATAATAAAAAAAAAGAAAAAAAAAGAGAAAAAAAAAACATACGGACTACCATCCTATTTCATTCTATGTTTGTTTTATGTTTTTGTTATTTTTCATTTATTAGCTTAAGTCGAGTCTAGTATTGGCTTAGCAACGCCATATTGTACATGTAATTAACGAAGATGATTAACTCGCTACCAGTAAAAATTGCCTTTATCCAACAAAATCGTGTATTCCATATCCCTACACCTAACGTTATAACCCTTTAAAAGACCTCTTTGATAGTTTATCCTAGGTGCTTATGCCATGTGGTGGAGGTTTGATCCTTTCCCAAGCCTATGGTAATCTATTTTGCTATGACAGGTAGTGAGAGATGTTTTCCATTTCCATATTGTGTTATATACTTCATTACGCCCGAGAGATGTGAGTATCTAAACACTATTTGTGAGGTGCTAGTGTATGACCTCCGTGCTTGTCTTTGGTCTTTAGTGGAATGATTATTTGTTGTAATTACTTTTATATTAGTGTTAAATGACCCCTAACTTGTATTTTGATTAGAATAAAAGCGCATTTTCTTGAGGACAAGCAAATCTTAAGTGTAAGGATATATGATAAGGCAAAAAATGATCCATTTTTAGGGGGTCATTTAAGCCCGGAATTGAATTTATTTGATCAAATATTTCCCTAAATCGTTTCTTTTGTGATTTTAGGTACTTTTGGTGTGAATTCTCGAAAAGGAAGCATTTGGGACGTTTTTGGAGCATAAAAGTGAAGAAAACGGCAAAGTCTTAATTTTCCTTGCTGGGAACAGTACCTGACGGCATCACAAAGTTCTACATGACGGCGTCAAGAGTAAAACAAGAGGTGAAGTGGATAGAGTCCGTGACGATCCAGAGAGTTTTTACACTAGGGACGTGACGGCATCACCATAGGGCGTCATGGTCCCATTACACGTGACGGCCCAGAAATAATTTGCACTTGACGGCGTCAGATCTGGATCTAGGCAATCTGATATTATTATGGACGGCGAGTTGACGGCGTCAGATTTCTCTTCTTGACGCCGTCACGTTGGAAAATCTATATATAGTTTTGTAATTTTCATTCATTAGAGAGGACAATTAGAGGGACAACTTGGAGAAACCCTAGCATGATTTTTCCTGTACTTTCAAGGGTTTTTAACCTTTGAAACCTTTCATGTTCAATTAAGATAAGTATCCTTTCAATTCATTCAATATGTCTATGTGTTGTTTGAATATATCTTACGCTTGTCTTGATTTTAACATGCTAGGCTAGATCTCTTGTGTGTTTGCTTAGATGTAGTGAAACCTAGATGTTAATTATGGGTTGATTGCTTGTTTATAGTTGTTACGGATGAATGATTTCGATGTTAGACTTAAGAAAACCGGCAGACTTCCATAGGGTAACTTGCTTGAATGTCTTAAGAAACATGACCTAATGCGTACTAGGTTTTTATGGTTGCATTTAATGTATGAGCGAATTCTAATGATCCCATGTTAGGAGCTTCTTGCAGGCTCGACATAGGAGTGAAGTAGGAGCTTATAGAGTTGGGGAAGTACGTACACCACCCCACGAATGGTATTAAGGAATATAACCCGTCATCCACGCAATTGTAACAAACTATCAACCTGTAAAAGATATCTAGGGAGTAATGAAATCTAAGTAAACACAATTTTCCCATTTATAGTTCACACCACTAGTTTAATTAGTTTTATTTACATTTTTGTTATTTTATTTTGATTGTATCTTAGTTATTGGGTTAGTTAACTAGCAACTAATTCCGCCCACTCTTCCAATACCCGAGATTTTAATTGCTTTTATAAAAATATAAAAATACAAAAAAGAATCATCCCTCACCTCTAGACTTAATTCTTTGGCTTTCTAATCCTAGCGACACTATTCCTGAGTTGAACGATCAATCCCCTGGTACTTGTCACTATACTATACTACAACGATCAGGTACACTGCCTGGTGGGGGTTGTAAGCTTCTCGAGATCCCTTGAGAGGTAAAGCCTTGTGCAATTCCCACGCATCAGTTTACAAATACATCAATCCTCTCATGGTATTTTTATCAATCAAGCTAAATATACAATAGAGATTTTGAAAAAACATGGAATGGATAACTGTGATTCTATTGGTACACCAATGGTTACTTCACCAAAAATAGGTGCTGATTTTGTTAATACAAATATTGCCTAAAAACGTTATTTATATTTTACGATCTTTGCTAAGTTTTGTTAACGGCAAAATGTAAACTTTAGTTTCTAAGTAAATCATAATCTTAGTTTTAAGACTTGCATAATTAGACATTTGCTACATTTTACATTTCACATAAAACACAACACTTTTTATTTCTTAAAATAGAAATGTCACATCACATTTATGGTAAGTTTGTCAATATACATTTATGGAAAGATAGTGTGTTTGACTAGGCATAAGTCTTCTTGCACAAGTTTGTGTTCGACTAGCTTTTATGAGATGTGACCTTGTTTGGTTTGTATGATTTATTGCAAAACCAACTGCAAGCCTGGCGGAACCCTGGGGGTACACGGGCGGAACCCATCTGAGGGTTCCGCCGTATCCGCCATACCTGCAGAAGGTTTTGCTATAAATACCAAGCCACATGTTTGATTTTTGGCTTATCACTCTACATCATATTTTCACACACATTCATTCATTCTTTCATCTAACCCTTTAACATCTCATTTCATATGTGAAGTTTCTTTTTGTAGCAAAGAAGGTCACGAGTTCATAAAAAGTTACAAGTATTCAACACAACGTTGCAAGACTTGTTAGCTTAGCATTGTGTAGACTTGTGTAGTTTACACTTCATTTGATTGTGTATTTTCAGTAGCGATCTGTTAGTATTTTAGTCCTCAAAATATAAAGTGTGACGGGAGTTGTTGTACCCTTGTAAAAGAACTAACGGGAGTGGTTGTACCCTTGTAAAAGAACTCGACATCTAGCTTAGTGTCGGTAAACATGTATAAGCGACGTGTAAGGTTTTCTCCGCCGGTGAAAGGAGATTGTTGACTAGTGAAAGAAACTCTCGAGTTGGATACTCGGGGCGTGGATGTAGGGTAAGGAAAAAGAGTCCTTGTAGCCGAACCACGATAAATACTCGTGTTGTTGTTTGATCGTTTCTTTCTTTATACTTGCATGTTATATATTGTGTTTTTGTATATATCTTTGATTAAACGGAAAGTTTCAAAAGATAATTAAATAAGTTAAAAAGATTTTAAATGGTAAACTATTCGACCCCCTTCTTGTTTTCCACAATTGGCATCAAGAGCTACGTTACTCAAGCTTTTAAAATATATTGTGTTTTAAAACTTGAAACGATCATGGATTTTGAAAATTACAAAGAAGGGCAATCTGTGCAAAGACCACCACTTTTTGAAGCAAATGGTTTTATATATTGGAAAAACCATTTTGAAACTTACGTGAAATCTAAAGATATAGATTTATGGTATATAATCATTGATGGTGATAATATGGCTGATAATAGTAAAGATGATGATCAAAAGAAATTGATTGCTAAAAATAATGAAGCTAAAATGATGCTTTACAATGCTTTGCTTAAGAAAGAATATGAAAGAGTCTTTATGTGTAAAACCGCCAAAGATACTTGGCAATCTTTAATAGTCACTCATCAAGGAAACTCGCAAGTTAAGGATAACAAAATTGATCTTCTTGTTCAACAATATGAACAATTTGTTATTCTCGAAGATGAGATTATTGATAATGCATTTGCTAGGTTTAACACTATTATTACTCCATCCGAAGCGGAGAGCAAAAGTGACGGAAATTGAAGAATCCAAGGATCTTTCAAGCATGTCACTTGACGAGCTAATTGGAAACTTCAAAGTTCATGAAATGGTAGTGGAAAAAGATTCGGAATTAGTTAGAGGCAAGAAAGAAAAAGTTAAGTCCATTGCCTTGAAAGCTAGAGTCCAATCAAGTGATGATAAAGAATCTACTTCAGATAGTGATGATGAGGAATATGCTATGGCCGTTAGAGACTTCAAGAAGTTCTTTCGTAGATGAGGGAAGTTTGTAAGGCAACCTAAAGATGACAAGAAAACCTTCCGAAAAGATCGTGATGATAGGAAAGGAAAGGTTGAAAGGAAATGCTATAGGTGTGGAGACACAAGTCATCTCGTAGGAGAATGTCCAAAACCACCCAAGAGCAAGCCTTAACAAGCTTTTGTGGGTGGTGCTTGGAGTGACTATGAAGGAGATGACGATGAGCCAAAGAATGATGATATTGCTCTCATGGCTCACGATTCAAATGAGGTACTCTCCGACTCATCTTATTCTTCTATAGATGATGACACCTTACAAAAAGAATATAACAGACTTTGTGAATTGAGCTTAAAAATCATAAACAAAAAATAAGTTTTTGAAAGTTAAAATGATTTAAAAATGATTAATAATGATGAAAAATTAAGAAAAATATCAAATCAACTCAGAAAAATATGAAAAATTTACGGAAAATCTAAAATATTATGGAAAGCTTGCAGAAAAATTTTGAAATGAAAATGTTAAGCAGAAGTGCTTATTTATGCTAAAACATTTTATGGCAAGTGCTTATTTATAAGCACTTGCCACAAAACTTAACCACACTTGAAACAAAGAAGTAATATGCTAATATGAACTCAGAAATGCTCAAATAAAATGAAAGGAAACACAGATACACTAGATGCAAGTAATAAGCAATATGGACAAAAGCTTATGAATAAGCAGATAAGGTAAAGGAATAAGCCAGAAGAAGCAGACCATACACAACTCTCATACAACTATAAAGGAACTCAGAAAAGTCAATTAAACTCAATCACAAGCTTAAACAAGCAATTGCAGCCCTATGTTCAACTCAAAAAAACAGGTTCAGTACCACTTATTGCATGTCTCAAAAAGCTATTCCAAAAAGCTCTAAGATACAATTTTATGGGGGCAAAATGATCACTGTATTACAGATAATCTATAACACCTAAAAGCCCTATCAAAATTACTCTTATACTATCCTAAATTTGCCCAAGTTCAGCTGCCTAAGGAGATTAAGCAACTGAGACAGTTAACTATTCTAATGATACACTATTTGACTTTTGCCAATTTCAATTAAGCTAATCTATTCTTATAAGTTGTTATAAGCTAATATGAAACTAATTAAAGCTATTATAGACTAATTTGCAACTGTCACTAAAGTTACACTTACTGTTTTTAATCCTACACTAACAGCTAATAAAATTGACACCTATTTTTTACTTATAACAAAACAACCTACTATTTTTATGGACTATAAGTCTATTACTACTCTTAAGCAACCTGTGTGAAACACCAATACAGCAACCAAACAACTATTCTACTCCATACCTAGTTAAGCCAAACACCCCTATATAACCTGCTTCCACTAAGAATCAATGCAAATAAACTCAAACTATCAATCCAAACATCATAGCTGTGATATCATAAACAGAAGCTACTCAAACAATTAAAACTACTAGAAATAACAGGAACACAGTAAACAGATTAATGCTAATGTTGAAGTAAAATGAAACAGAACTTACAAAGTTAAATCACCTCAGCTCAAAATAGAGGTGCTCACTATGCTAGCCTATCTTTAGATTGGCTAAATGCTTCCCTTTCTCACTTTGGACTATCAATAATTCCTCTGATTAACCAAAAAGCCAAGGCAGTTGACTTTCATTGACCAATAAGCTTTTGAACAAATAAGATAAAACCAACTCTCACATAAGCTTTTTAAAGCTAAAATGAGATGAATGAAACTTAAAAACAAGATTTGATGTAAACTAATTTCAATGAAAACTATATCTACTATTTTTCTCTTTTATGATTTACTGAAACTCTTAAATGATATTTAAAATTGAATTGGAATTTAAAACTTGAGTAAACTATTTAACAAACTACAATAAGCTGAATTGTAAAAGAGATTTTCTAAACTAATAAGCAATAATAATGAACAGTAGATAGAATTAAGCTAAAATAGATTTCAAAATCTGAATTTCATTAAAAAAACAAGAGTTACAACATGAATTTAAAACGAATTACAAGTCTAAAGGAATTTTGGCAGAGTTTGGCTATTCCAAAACTCCACACTAACTAAGCGATACATCACATCTATTTATAGGAGGAATGAGGGTTAGGGGTCACAGATTGCTAAGCTGGCAATCCGTGTGAGCTTATGTTTCTTTTGATCACCTCTAAGCCACTTGATCAATCTTCAATCATTACTAAATAAATAATAGCCCTTGGATCATCAAATAGTGACGTGTTCAACCCAATTAAATGCAGCCACGTATCCCCTTTTGTGTTTCTTTGCATCTGACGTATACTGAAACTCCTGACATCCTTCTAGAAGCCAAATGATTAGACTAATTTGCCCTTAATTGTGGTGAAATTGGTGTACGGGTAATTTTAGGGTTCTAGTGTGAATAGTGAAATCTGGGTAGAGGGGTAAATTAGGGGGCGGGAATAAGGGTAATATTATTTTATGTTTTTGACTTCTTTGACCGTGTATTGACCCAGGGAATGGGGTTTGACCAAGGAAAATGGGCTCAAGTTTTAAGTGATGGGCTTTCTTGTGATTGTTATTTTGAAACCAGGCCTTGGTGTTGGATTTGGATCGTTCATTTGGACTAAACTAGAATGATATTTTCAGATTCATGGTTTAGAAACACATAAGGACTAAATGTGTAAATTCTGAAAATGCAAGGGTTAAATTAGTACTTTCTGACAAATATCTCAAGGGACTTAAATGTAACTTCATAATTCATAGAGGACCAAAACTGCTATTCTTCAGAAATATTCTTTAAAGGACCATGACTGACAATTTCTTAAACTTGGAGGACCATTCTTGTAATTTCATGAAACTTTGTCCAAGGATCAAATATGATAAATCACAGAACTCAGAGGACTTTTAAGGCTTAGCATTGACTCAAATTTGACTATTCTACACACTGATGAGGCGAAAAATGAACCACTTTTAGGGGGTCATTTAAGCCCGGAATTGAATTTATTTGATCAAATATTGCCCTAAATCGTTCCTTTTGTGATTTTAGGTACTTTGGGAGTGAAATCTGGAAAAGGAAGCAATTCGGACGTTTTTGGAGCATAAAAGTGAAGAAAACACCAAAGTCTTAATTTTCCATGCTGGGAACAGTAGGTGACGACGTCAAGAGTAACATCCTGACGACGTCAAGAGCAAAATTCCATGAAGATCCAGTACAGATTTGACGGCGTCACGAAGTAGGGCGTCAAGAGTAAAAGTCATGACGGCCTGGAAATGATTATCACATGACGGCGTCAAATGTAGATCAAGGCAGTCCGAGAAGAGTTTTGGCGGCGAGGTGACGGCGTCACAAGTTTAGTTTTGACGCCGTCAGACCCCTTTTCCTATATATAGTTTTCTAATTTTCACATTAGAAAGAGAGAAGTTTTGGAGAAACCTTAAGTACGAACTTGGTGCGAATTTTACAGGTTTTTCAAGGGTTCCAAGCCCTTGATACCTTTCATATGTAATTGAGATAAGTGTTCTTTTAATTCAATCAATATGTCTATGTGTTGGTTGTCTATATCTTGTTCTTGTACGTCTTAAGAAACATGAACCGATGTGCACTAGTTCTTTATTTGTTGTATTTAATGCATGAGCCACTGTTTATAATCCCTATGGTTGTGCTGGGCATGATATAGGAGGAGATAAGAGCTCATAGAATTGGGGATTTAAGTGCGCCACTCCATGAATGGTATTAAGGAATACGATCCGTCATCCACGCAATTATAACAAGTAATTAACGTGTAAAAGATGTCTAGGGAGTAGTGAAATCTAAGTAAACACATTTTCTCCACTTATTGCTCACAACTTTAGTATAATTTAGTTTATTTTCATTTCTATTATTTTATTTTGATTGCATCTTTAGTATTGGGTTAGTTGATTAGCAACTAATTCCGCCTAAATCCTTCAAACCCGAGATTTTTACTTGCTTTCTAAAAAAATATATAAAATACAAAAATAATCATCCCTCACCTTTAGAACTAGTATTTAGGTTTTCTAATCCTAGCGACACTATTCCTAGCTGAACGATCAATCCCCCGGTACTTGTCACTATACTATACTACAACGATCAGGTACACTGCCTGGTGGGGGTTGTAAGCTTCTCAAGATCCCTTGAGAGGTAAAGCCTGGTGCGATTCCCACGTATCAAGTTTTTGGCGCCGCAGCCCGGGGAATAGTTATTGTCCAGGTTAGAATTTCTTTTTATTAGGTATACTTGCTAGATTCCTTTCTAGTAAGATTTTATTTTTATTTTTAGGTTCTCTTTAGTCTATCTTATTTCTTTGTGCCTTTGTTCGTAACCATCCGACATCATGGACAACGGGAACATCTTTGAACCCGTCATCCCACCACAACAAAACCCACCATTAGAACCCCTTAGGCCCCGAACCTTAGGAGAGTATTCCCGACCTAGCCACCAAGGCTACCGAAACACCATTGAGCTCACCGGAGCCAATGTGACCCCCTTGCGATCCGACACCATCCGGTTGGTGCAAAGCGGATGTGCATTCCATGGACTTCGTTCCGAAGATCCAAACCAACATCTTAAGGACTTCCTCAAAATCGTAGATTCTATAGACCTAGATGTTGCAACTAGAGAGACAACCCGATTACGCCTATTCCAATTCTCTCTACGGGATCAAGCTAGTCAATGGCTTGAGCGTTTACCCGCGGGATCCATCACCACATGGGATGATCTCACCACTCGTTTCCTTGCTCAATTTTTCCCACCGGGGAGAACTACTAAGCTTAGAAATGACATCTTGATGTTTCAACAACATCAAAATGAATCTCTTTATGAAGCATGGACTCGTTTCAAGGACTTACTCCAAAAAGTCCCTCATCATGGCATAGATCTTTGGCTCCAAGTCCAAATTTTTTATGACCATATCGATCTCTCCACGAGGCGAGCCATTGACCAATCGGCCGGTGGTATGCTACGTGATCTAAGTGCGGAACAATCATGGGAACTCATAGAAGATCTTGCTGTCTATGACAACGAAAGTTGGAATGATCCCTTTGACTTGAACAAAACGGTCAAGGCAATATCTTTGCCTTCGAACAATTCTAGCACTCCCGACCGTAGGATCATAGAACTTGAAGACCAAGTCAAGTTTCTCATGAAATCTTACGAAGCTCCTAAGCCTTCAAGCCAAGTGAACAAAATCACTTCTTCATACGAATTATGTAGTGGTCCCCACGACACTCGTGATTGTGTGGAACTCCCCGGAACAGCTTTTGCGGATTATGCATCCACGCGTACCGACGAAGCGGGAGATAAGTGGTACACTTTCAAGCCCGAGCCGAACTCTTACGGTGATTCATACAACCCCTCTTGGAAAAATCACCCAAACATTAGGTGGAAACAAAATCAACCTAATTCTTCCAATCCGCCTAATCGTTACCAACCAAACGGTCCACCATCCAACCGTACTTTCAACAACAATCCTTCTAACAACTTTGGTAGTACCAACAACCTTGAAGGATTGATGTCTAAATTTATGGCATCTCAAGAAGCTCGCATATCTAAGTTTGAAGCCGATTTCAAACAAAAGCAAAGCGAGATGACCACTAGAATTGACGCATTGTTGAAGATTCTCAATGACCGAGAAATGGGAGCACTTCCAAGCGACACAATCAAAAATCCGAAACCAAACGTTAATTCCATATCTTCAGTTTCATCACCCACTTCGTGCCCACAATACTACTCGGTTAAATCCACGAGCACGTGTTTCAAACAAAACCAAGTTCTTCAAAAGGACCAATCAAATAAAACACCCAATATAGAGCCGGTCAAAAGCATAGTTGAAACACCTCTTACGCAAGACCTTGACAATGAATTCAAAGAACTTCACCTTGAACGCCCCATCATTGATGTCTTAGCGCGTTCTCCTTACTATAGTGCCCTCCTAGAAAAATATGAGAAGTGTAAGCTAGGTAAAAATGGGACCACCTTCGTTCAAAACAAGTTGCCTAAAAAGCTTGATGATCCGGGTATATTTGTTTTGCCTTGTAAGATAGGAAGATCCGAAGCTTTCGACACACTAGCCGATTTAGGGTCAAGCCTCAACTTGATTCCCTTATCCTTATTCACCGTTCTTAAGCTAGGAAAGTTAGAGGAAATGGAGGTATTGATAGGGCTAGCGGATGGGAGTATTGCCCACCCAGTTGGAATGATTAAGGATGTAGTTGTTCACGTAGGAAAGTTAACCATATTAGCGGATTTTCACGTCCTAGACATGGTTAGTGACACTACATGCCCATTATTGGTAGGAAGAGGATTTTTAGCAACCGCTAGTGCCATGATAGATTGTAAGGAATCTAAGATAACGGTAGGTGAAGGCGATACTTGGTCGGTGTACGATGTAAAGAAGCATAGTTATGATTGTGATGATGAACCGACACCGCATTGGGTAGAGATGAATAGGAGACCGTCTAGATATGGACCTTGGATAGAAAGGAACTTTATAGGACCTCAATGCCCATTTTATCTAGAAAAAGACTTCATCGAAAAGATACATTCGGTAGAACAACTCATAGCTAGAGATGAAGAGCTAGACCCTTTTGAGGACCCATTAGTCTTTAGGAAGATGATTGAGTTCTTGAGTGTAATGCCTATGAATATAGAGATGAATAAGTGGAAAAGAGAGGGAGGCAAGTGTAAATGGAGGTGGGACAAGCCACCTAAAGAAGGTGACGGATCATGGCATATGAGGATGACTATGTATGATCCGGATGGAGAAAAGTTTGAAAGGTCATACCATACTAAGGAAATTGATAGGAAGTTGAAACCTAAGTTTGATCCCAAAGATGTCCTCAATGAGGAACTCACCCGTATCATGTAGTAACCCATGACCTTGAGTCTAGCTGCAAGACTCGTAAATAAAGAAAAGCGCTTCTTGGGAGGCAACCCATGTTTTGTGTGATTTTGTTTGTTTGTTTGTTATTTGCTTCCGTATGCATGCTTAATTTTTATTTTTGGTAGATCATGTTTCTAAACTAAATAGTGGAAATACTTTACTTTGTTGTTTTGGCCTAGTCTTAACTCCACCTAAAAGTATTTTTGCAAAAGATAAGTGTAAGGGGAAACCCCAAATATGTTTTCAAGAAACAAACCGATCATGATTCTCCACAATATTAAATGAACATGTATATTCGTATTTGTTAGAGTCAAATGCTTGTATTGAGTCATAATGAAGTTTTGCAGGATTTTCCAGGAAGTAGGACCAAGTTTTTCCAGAAATTTTCCGGAAACTTAACATAAGAATTTCTGCAGGTCACTTCTGACGGCGTCAAGAGTTTACTCTTGATAGTGTCAAGTGTAAAAATCTGGAAATTTTACCAGTTTTGTTTTTCTAACGGAGTCTTATGGTTTTTGTGAATTATTAAGTTTTATAATCTCCAGGAGATCTGTAAACTTCATTCCATAAGCATTATATCTTATCTTGTTTTCTAGGATTTAGTAACTTATATAGGATGCCGCCGATTTTACGCGAGGTTGTCTTGTCTATTTTATCAGGTTTTACAGGTTATGTATGACAAGAAGATGATTTATATTCTGGAAGGGAAGCTTTGATTGTTCATTTTCTTGGAGGAAGATTTAACCTGGCCACCTTATTATCCATACCGAGCGAATCAGGGGAGTATTTGATTTCATTCTTTTTACTTTTTCACTTTTACATTCTTTACTTGAACATTGGGGACAATGTTCATCTTAAGTGTAAGGGGAGGGTAAAAAGATGATACCTTACATATGCACTTTCGCTTGAGTTTGTTTTGTTTAATGGTAGATGTGTAATAAAACTATGAGAAATACTTGTTAGTGCAATTTTAGCACCAAATTTAAAATTTTTTACAACATTTAGGAGTGAAACTTTAGCCATAGCAAGCGTCTCATGGATAGGAGATTGTATGACTAGCACATAACCGTATATTCAGAAAAATTTTCCACCCGAATATGTGAGCTTCGCCTTTAGATTTGATAGGAAAAGCATTTACTATTAGTGCTTACGAGTGTACCGGTAGCATTTAGATTCTAGAACTTGCGTTAGTGATGCATACCGAGACCGCTAGTGAGACTACATTCGTGTGGTAGGATTTACTACATGATAAGATGCATTAGGATTACCCTTATGTTAAACCCATATTATAATTATTTGACCATTTAAGTCATATTACTTGGCTAGTTAAGTCAACTAATTTTTCCCACACCATTAGCGTTGTAGTCATTTTTAGTACACGAAACCCCTAGTACACCCCTCCGAGCCTATCTTTTCGTTTCTAACTTTAAGCATTTTACTTAAAGGAAGAATTTGTTACACCCCACTTAAATGTATAACCAAATCGCCTTAGCCTTCCGTGTATGCGCTCATTTTTAGTGCATTATTGTTATTTGTTAAACCCTAAGTTAACTTTCTAATTGATTACATGGTTGCTAAGTCGAGTCATAACCTTGTACATATTGTTTTGGGACGATTGGGACTCATGGGTAAAGTACTTGTTTTATGGAGTAATGGGGAAGAACATCATTTATTACCCCCATATATACGTTAATCTTAAAAGTACTCCAAGTGTTTTGATTTTCTTAATTCGAGTCATTAGATTAGTTGATTGTAAAGTATATAAAAATTCAAGTTTAAGGGGAATGTTCATCCCCTATGATGTATTATTTTGGATGGTAGGGTAAGAGTGTATGCAAAAAAAAAAAAAAAAAAAAAAATCGAAAAATCAAGAAAAAGAAAAAAAATATAGAAAAAGGAAAAAAGAGAAAAAACATACGGACTACCATCCCTTTTTATTCTATGTTCATTTTATATTTTTGTTATTTTTCGTTTATTAGCTTAAGTCGAGTCTAGTTTTGGCTTAGCAACACCATATTGTACATGTAATTAACCAAGATTGTTAACTCGCCACCAGTAAAACTTCCTTTATCCAACAAAACCGTGTATTTCATATCCCTACACCTAACGTTACAACCCTTTTAAAAGACCTCTTTGATAGTTTATCCTAGGTGCTTACGCCATGTGGTGGAGGTTTGATCCTTTCCCAAGCCTATGGTAATCTATTTTGCTATGACAGGTAGTGAGAGATATCTTCCGTTTCCATATTATAATTTACACTTTATTACACCCGAGAGATGTGAGTATCTAAACACTATTTGTGAGGTGCTTGTGTATGACTTCCGTGCTTGTCTATTGGTCTTTAGTGGAACGATTATTTGTTGTAATTACTTTTATATTAGTGTTAAATGACTCCTAACTTGTATTTTGAGTAGAATAAAAGCGCATTTGCTTGAGGACAAGCAAATCTCAAGTGTAAGGGTATATGATGAGGCGAAAAATGAACCACTTTTAGGGGGTCATTTAAGCCCGGAATTGAATTTATTTGATCAAATATTGCCCTAAATCGTTCCTTTTGTGATTTTAGGTACTTTGGGAGTGAAATCTGGAAAAGGAAGCAATTCGGACGTTTTTGGAGCATAAAAGTGAAGCAAACGCCAAAGTCTTAATTTTCCATGCTGGGAACAGTAGGTGACGGCGTCAAGAGTAACATCCTGACGGCGTCAAGAGCAAAATTCCGTGACGATCCAATACAGATTTGACGGCGTCACGAAGTAGGGCGTCAAGAGTAAAAGTCATGACGGCCTGGAAATGATTATCACATGACGACGTCAAATGTAGATCAAGGCAGTCCGAGAAGAGTTTTGGCGGCGAGGTGACGGCGTCACAAGTTTAGTCTTGACACCGTCAGACCCCTTTTCCTATATATAGTTTTCTAATTTTCACATTAGAAAGAGAGAAGTTTTGGAGAAACCCTAAGTACGAACTTGGTGCGAATTTTACAGGTTTTTCAAGGGTTCCAAGCCCTTGATACCTTTCATATGTAATTGAGATAAGTGTTCCTTTAATTCAATCAATATGTCTATGTGTTGGTTGTCTATATCTTGTTCTTGTCTTAATTCCATCATGCTAGGCTAGATCTATCTTGTGTTTGCTTGGATCTAATGAAACCTAGATGTTTATTATGTGTTGATTACTTGTTTATTCTTGTCTTGGATGAATGATTTATATGTTAGGCTTAAGAAAACTGGCAGATCTCCAATTGGTAACATGCTTGAACGTCTTAAGAAACATGAACCGATGTGCACTAGGTCTTTATTTGTTGTATTTAATGCATGAGCCACTGTTTATAATCCCTATGGTTGTGCTGGGCATGATATAGGAGGAGATAAGAGCTCATAGAATTGGGGATTTAAGTGCGCCACTCCATGAATGGTATTAAGGAATACGATCCGTCATCCATGCAATTATAACAAGTAATTAACGTGTAAAAGATGTCTAGGGAGTAGTGAAATCTAAGTAAACACATTTTCTCCACTTATTGCTCACAACTTTAGTATAATTTAGTTTATTTTCATTTCTAGTATTTTATTTTGATTGCATCTTTAGTATTGGGTTAGTTGATTAGCAACTAATTCCGCCTAAATCCTTCAAACCCGAGATTTTTACTTGCTTTCTAAAAAAATATATAAAATACAAAAACAATCATCCCTCACCTTTAGAACTAGTATTTAGGTTTTCTAATCCTAGCGACACTATTCCTAGCTGAACGATCAATCCCCCGGTACTTGTCACTATACTATACTACAACGATCAGGTACACTGCCTGGTGGGGGTTGTAAGCTTCTCAAGATCCCTTGAGAGGTAAAGCCTGGTGCGATTCCCACGTATCACACACGTTCTACTCTCGTGCTCGTTTTTGCTGATTTTCGTTTGTTTTTCGTAATATCCGTACATGCACATTCACAATCACAAAAACATGTTTTCTTTGGCGTTTGTTAGCTTATTTAGTCTATTTGGGTCTGTATTTGGCCATAAAATGGTATGTGAATTAACACATACCAAAATCCCCCAGACTAAGGTATTGTCGTGTCCTCACGCAATGTGATCAATTCACGCTCTTGGGATAAATAATTTCAAAACTCTTCCTACTAACTTTGTAAAGTAGCAAGGAGGTTCGAAAGAAGTAATAAAATCATTTATTCCCGCAAACGCCGTTTTTCAATTTTTTTTTTCCTTTATTCCTTTATTCCACTTTCACTTATATTTTTGAACTTTTCATTATTCATACTTGTGACGGTTTTTCGAACTTTCATTATTTTGCATAATTATTAGGGTCAACGAGTAGAAACGCTTTTCATAGAAAAGTGACCGTACGGATAAAAATCGTCATCCTTGATTTTTCACGAGTCCCCAAACTAAGCGTACAAACGAGATCACAACTTATCTACAAATTAGATGCTAACACTACTCATAAAAGTTACTTGTGGAAACTCGTTACTCCCATGTCCTAAGTTTTGTATCTCAATATTTTATTTTGCTGAGAAATGAATTGCTTCATATTTTCTCGTTTCGATACTTTTTAGTCCGATAGTGACACCTAAGTTTAAACGATAAGTAGTTATCCATTCTCTCTTAAGAACCACTGCAATAGAAATTCGGTCCACATCAAGAAATTTTGGTACATACAATATCATAAGTACAAGTTGCGGAGTACTACACGTGCACCTCATGTGTCCAATTCAGAATCATCCACATGCACCTCACGCGCCAACAACTTATTTACATTCAAACTCTTATTTATCATAACTTTCAACTTTCATTTTTTCATTTTTTTTCACTTTTTTCATATTTTTTATACTTTGCACTTTTTTCTCATAACATCAATGGAAGCTTATCGGGTAGCTCCAAAACCACATAGATAATCAACTTTTGACTTTTGATTTTTTCACTTTTTGCTCTTATTTTTGATGTTCCTTGATATGTACCCAACTTTTAAAGCTAAAATTCTCTTAAGAAAACAAAGAACTAAATATTATTTAAACCTAAATACCACTAATTAACCTAGAACATCTATTATATATTGGTGACGTATTTGATGGGAGTAAAAAGCCACAAGTACCTCTCATGAGCTCTAAAGAGAACCACTACTCCACGTTTAGCATCTAACTTCTAAATAAACTCTATCATTTCTGGCTCTTCGCAATTTAAGATTCCAAATAATGAAACCCGCGAATACTTAGCCGATAATCAGCCACGCATATATAAAGTCAGTTACGAAAACTTGAAAATTCTAGAAGAAGAATTCGCATTTTATAGCTCCTGATGTAAAAGACTAGCGAAAGCTTTTAAGCTGCGCATGTATAAAGTCAAGTACAGGAACTTGCAGATTCTTAAGAAAGAATTCGCATTTTATAGATCCTTGTGTACAAAACTAGCACAAGCTTATTTGATTATCATTGGTTAAGGGAACAAGCTAGGGCTCAACACGCCCGGTCAAGTCAAAATATTTATTCCTACTCTCACCAGCAAGAAAGTCAACAAGGTGTCAAAACACTTATTCAAACTTTATTATATTTTTGCACAACTTTTTTAACTTTTCTAATTTTTTTTGTGCTTTTTCATGAATTTTTCATTGATTTTTCTCAAAATTTTTGAAATTTTCAATTTTTTTTATTTTTGGTGGAAAAACGGAGTTGCAAGAGTGCACGACATTGTGAAAAATGCAAGGTCAAAATCGAATCGAAGATTCACCCTCCCCCAGACTAGAATGAAACATTGTCCTCAATGTTTTGACGGGTTAAGGTAATCCTAACAAAATTCTAGGCCATTTATTAATTATTTCAAAGAAAACGTTAGTCGATAAGATTCACGGACATAGGATTTCCAATAGCACTGATGAATGAAACTCGAACGGAGAGAAGATAACGAGCACGAGAGTCATCATAAATCGCGGACAATCCTAACAAACATCACCAACAACCACGGAACACAAGAGTAGAAGAGGCACCCCCTCCTCACATTATTCGTTAGAAAATAGAAAATAAGAAGATGAAATTGGATAAGCATGGGTTGCCACCCACGAAGCGCTTTGTTTTTTATTTTCGAGTCACGTAGCTTGACTCGATCCCCGAATTAATTCGTCCTTAGGGAAAAATCCGTGGAAAAATAATCTCACTCGGGCTTTCATACAAAATAGTTTGAAAAATATATGATTTATTTGAAAGTTCCATCCCGAAGAGATAACCGATGGTATTTTAATAGTTAAAACTTTTTTAAAAATGATACCAGAGTCAAAAACAACATCCTCACTCCCCACGGAGTGAAGGATAAGAGAAATCACACCAAATGTTACAAACGGCATAAAGGTCATGATAACAATCTTGAAAAACTCATCATCATCAAAAGAAAACTTCATAATTGTGGAATTATAAATTTTATCATTCAAGCTCATGTTAAAATCTTTTCCGGGTGGGAGGGATGGGATAAAATTTTCATAAAAACTCTCATTTTTAAGAACTCCACCCGGATCATGATCAACTTCAAGATTAAAACTGAAACTTTCATATTCAGAAGTAGAAAACTTTTCAATTTCACATTCAAATTCATCAAAACAAAACGACTCATACTCCGGAAGAGAGATAAAAGCATGAGAAGTGGTACTGCCACGACTCGTCTCTTCCGAGTGATCGATACCAAAATGAAAAGCTTCATAAGTCGTATCAGAAAAATCAGGACGATAAGTGAGATTGCCACTCATTTCCTCAGTCGTATCAAAGGTAAAACTCTCAAAGTCGGGTAAAAATTCCTCGAGCTCGGGCTCCAGAGGATTGTCAATTATAAGCTCAATCTTCATCTTAACTTTATCCGGAGGGATTGACGGTTCATCGTTCAACAAATTGTCAAGAAAAATAATATCCCCCTCCGAATCAAAGTAAGATTCGTCAGTCTCAGAAAATGAAATCGTTTCAATTGCAAGAAATTCATCAACCTCTTCCCAAAAAGAATCAAATTCCTTAGTCGAAGGAAATGATGGGGAAGAGTCGGAGAGGAAAGTTTTCACAAAATCATCAAAGGAATAATCACAAATATCGACGCTTTTGACGGAATACTTCTTTAATTGACGCATCAGCTTTAAAAATCATTATGTCGTCATCATGTCGTAAAGTTAAAGTATCCTCAAAATGATCTACTAGGGCTTTTGCGGTTCGTAAAAATGGTCGCCCTAGTATAAGAGGAACTCTCGGATCAGCCTCAAAATTGACAACAACAAAATCTTCCGGAAAAGTACACGCATTCACACGAACAAAAACGTCTTCAGTAATTCCAATTGGATGAGTTATCGATCGATTAGCAAGCTCTAAAGTCATTCTCATCGGTTTAAGCTCCCCCATTCCAAGTTGTTCATAGATCGATAATGGCATGAGGTTAATACTCACACCTGAATCGGCCAGGGCGTTGCAAACTTCTTGATCTTTTAATGAACAAGGAATGAGAAACTTTCCCGAATCGCCAAGCTTTTCGGGAAGCTTCTTGAGAAGAATCGCGGAACATTGAGCATTTATCGGTGTTTCGGCTAATTCAAGCAATTTCTCTTTATTACTTATGAGGTTTTTGAACGTGGAAGCAAATTTTGGCATATACACGAGAGCATTCATAAAACTTATATCAAAGTGCAATTTTTGAAAAATATCGCGAAATTTTTCCATTTTTTTTAGACTTTGCACGGAGCTCTTCATCATTAAATCGTGATAGATATGGCAATTTAGACTTGTATTTCACATTGTTCTCAAAAACGACTTTTTCTTTATCTTTTGAAACTTTGACAACCGGAGGTTGGACGTTTTCAGCTCCTCCATTATTAATAGGAGGAACCGGGTCCTTTGTCGCCTCGGTCTCACAGTCTACTATCTTAGGCGGAGACGAAGAAGAAGAGGTAGTAGGAGCTGTGGGTCCATCATAATTAGCACCACTACGAGTCGTGATCGCCTTAACTATGCCCCTCGGGTTTGCGATCGTGTTGCTTGGCAAAGAAGTAGTACCCGAACCCGAGGGTCGATCATTTAAACGTTTGTTAATATCACTGATTTGATTAGCAAACAACCGTGTTGACTCTTCATATTTTGCCATAAAAGATTGTTGGTTTTGAATCAATTGCTTAATCAAATCATCCGTGGGCGACAGATATTGAATAACACCTTGATTTTGATTATTGTTGAAATTCTGCCCACGGTTTTGGAAATTACCATGATTTTGATTTCCATGATTAGCGTTCTGAAAATTCCCAGGGTTTCCAAAGTTTTGTTGGTTTTGAAAATTCCCTTGAGGCGGGCCTTGATTGTAATTACCTTGAAAACCCCGTTTTTGATTAAACCCTTGATTATGATTTTGAAAACCGTTATTAGCTCGACTCTGATTTTCATTTCCTTGATTATTACGATTCACAACATTATGATTCTGGTTGACTTGATTGACTTGGTTTTGTTGTTCTAGAACGGATGGTCCAATATAATGAGGAGAACAGTAGCTGAGGAGATTACGGTCTCCTCGAGGTTGTGGATAACCGTTGTTACCCGTGTTTGCAGCATACGCGTTCTCATGAGAAAAGGCACCGGTGGCCGGACATTCATAATACAAATGTGGACTACCACAAGTCTCACAACCATGACTAACCACATTGACTTGATGGTTTGATTTTTCAATTGAAATTGCATCAACTTTCTTTGTTAAAGCCAATATCATACTTATCACTTCATCATTATTTTTACCGTTATTCGACACTTGAGGTTTATTCCTAGACATTCTCACACGAGCTTTATTCTCAATTATCATGAAAGCATCATTCGTGTTTCTAGCCAACAAGTTCCCACCAGCAGCAGAATTAAGTGAATCTTGGTCAGCATGACATAACCCATTATAAAAAGTGTCAATCTGCTGAAGGTCGGTGAACCCATGCTTCGGACATTTTTCCTTCAAATCTTTGAACCGGTCCCAAGCTTCACTAAACGACTCATCAAAAGCTTGTTGGAACCGAAAGATTTGGGAACGTAGGTTAGAAGTTTTAGAGGGAGGATAGAAATAATTCACAAACTTGGAAGCAAGATCATTCCAAGTGTGAATCGAATTGGGCGGTTCCTTTTCCAGCCAAGTCCGGGCTGCTCCTTTTAAGGAGAAAGGAAATAACTTCAATTTCACCAAATCGTGAGGAACTTGGTTCATTCTTATGGTCTCAGCGATGTCGGTGAAATTTCTGATGTGAGCATAGGGGTCTTCGTGATCGAACCCGTGAAAGGATATACCCGTGATCAAATTGAGTAATCCGTGATTGATCTCAAAATTGGCATTGATGTCCGGAATCACAATAGCTCTCCTCACACCATTGAATGGTGATTGGAGTTGTTCCTCCATTGGACGTGGATCAAATGCCGGTTGTTGTCCCATCGGCGGGATAACATTGTGCTGCGGACCACCCATCGGCGGGGGTCCGTTGTGTTGTTCGTTTTGGTTCATCTCCTCGTCGTCAAGGAAATGAACCCGACTAGTATGTCGTAAAACCCGCTCGGGGTTAGAGAACGGAGACGTAAAACGGGTGTGCATACACCACAAGTAAAATCAAAAAGAAAATGAAAAAGAAAAGAAAAAGGAAAATATTTTTTTTGTTTTTTATATTTTTATCACAAAAACTTTTTTATTTCTTTTGTTTTTCTTTTCTTAAAACGTAACGTTAATTGAAAACCGTTTCTTTCAAAACCACTCGCGACGAGACGGGAGAGAAGAATGGATCTCTCTTCAACTAGCAATTTAATGTCTTAGCTTTCGTATTTCCCGCTTAATCGGTATATGTGTGTGTTTCCGAAGAAATACTCGTGAAAGTATTTCCCGGGTCGTTCTCCCAACGAAGGTTCGAATGGAATTTCGAATAATCGAATTGGGAATCGTGTAGTGTAAAGTGTAAAGTGAAAAGTGATTGTGAAATTCAAATTGTGAAACGAAATAGTGAAATATGCCCAATTTACAAGATATATATGCACAAAAGTTTAAAACGTAAAAACGGAAATGCAAACGCAATTTTAAAACGTATCGTACAAAATAAAACACGACTTTTATTCTAAAAATGATCCTACAAATGTAAAACAATTTTCTAAAAATCTTAAACTAATAAAAAGAATTTTAAGAAAAAGAAAAATATTTTTATGACTTTTTATTTATTTTCTATGATTTATTTTCTATTTATTGAATTAATAAGTGATTAAAAATAAACGATAAAATAAAAAATAATGGGAAAATTATGAAAACTAATCTGAAAAATCTAGAATATTATAAAAGAATTTCTAAAAATATTTTTGTATTTTTCACAGCTTTTTCTGTTTTTTTTTTGAATATTAAAAATGATTAATAATGAAGAAAAATTAAGAAAAATATCAAATCAACTCAGAAAAATATGAAAAATATACAGAAAATCTAAAATATTATGAAAAGCTTGTAAAAAATTTTTGAAATGAAAATGTTAAGCAGAAGTGCTTATTTATGCTAAAACAGCTTATGGCAAGTGCTTATTTATAAGCACTTGCCACAAAACTTAACCACACTTGAAACAAAGAAGTAATATGCTAATATGAACTCAGAAATGCTCAAATAAAATGAAAGGAAACACAGATACACTAGATGCAAGTAATAAGCAATATGGACAAAAGCTTATGAATAAGCAGATAAGGTAAAGGAATAAGCCAAAAGAAGCAGACCATACACAACTCTCATACAACTATAAAGGAACTCAGAAAAGTCAATTAAACTCAATCACAAGCTTAAACAAGCAATTGCAGCCCTATGTTCAACTCAGAAAAACAGGTTCAGTACCACTTATTGCATGTCTCAAAAAGCTATTCCAAAAAGCTCTAAGATACAATTTTATGGGGGCAAAATGATCACTGTATTACAGATAATCTATAACACCTAAAAGCCCTATCAGAATTACTCTTATACTATCCTAAATTTGCCCAAGTTCAGCTGCCTAAGGAGACTAAGCAACTGAGACAGTTGACTATTCTAATGATACACTATTTGACTTTTGCCAATTTCAATTAAGCTAATCTATTCTTATAAGTTGTTATAAGCTAATATGAAACTAATTAAAGCTATTATAGACTAATTTGCAACTATCACTAAAGTTACACTTACTGTTTTTAATCCTACACTAACAGCTAATAAAATTGACACCTAATTTTGACTTATAACAAAACAACCTACTATTTTTATGGACTATAAGCCTATTACTACTCTTAAGCAACCTGTGTGAAACACCAATACAACAACCAAACAACTATTCTACTCCATACCTAGTTAAGCCAAACACCCCTATATAACCTGCTTCCACTAAGAATCAATGCAAATAAACTCAAACTATCAATCCAAACATCAATATAGCTGTGATATCATAAACAGAAGCTACTCAAACACTTAAAACTACTAGAAATCACAGGAACACAGTAAACAGATTAATGCTAATGTTGAAGTAAAATGAAACAGAACTTACAAAGTTAAATCACCTCAGCTCAAAAGAGAGGTGCTCACTATGCTAGCCTATCTTTAGATAGGCCAAATGCTTCCCTTTCTCACTTTGGACTATCAATAATTCCTCTGATTAACCAAAAAGCCAAGGCAGTTGACTTTCATTGACCAACAAGCTTTGGAACAAATAAGATAAACCCAACTCTCACATAAGCTTTTTAAAGCTAAAATGAGATGAATGAAACTTAAAAACAAGCTTTGATGTAAACTAATTTCAATGAAAACAACATCTACTATTTTTCTCTTTTCTGATTTACTTAAACTCTTAAATGATATTTAAAACTGAATTGGAATTTAAAACTTGAGTAAACTATTTAAAAAACTACAATAAGCTGAATTGTAAAAGACATTTTCTAAACTAATAAGCAATAATAATGAACAGTATATAGAATTAAGCTAAAATAGATTTCAAAATCTGAATTTCATTAAAAAACAAGAGTTACAACATGAATTTAAAACGAATTACAATTCTAAAGGAATTTTGGCTGAGTTTGGCTATTCCAAAACTCTACACTAACTAAGCTATACATCACATCTATTTATAGGAGGAATGAGGGTTAGGGGTCACGGATTGCCAAGCTGGCAATCCGTGTGAGCTTGTGTTTCTTTTGATCACCTCTAAGCCGCTTGATCAATCTTCAATCATTACTGAATAAATAATAACCCTTAGATCATCAAATAGTGACGCGTTCAACCCAATTAAATGCAGCCACGTGTCCCCTTTTGTGTTTCTTTGCATCTGACGTATACTGAAACTCCTGACACCCTTATAGAAGCCAAATGATTAGACTAATTTGCCCTTAATTGTGGTGAAATTGGTGTACGGGTAATTTTAGGGTTCTAGCGTGAATAGTGAAATCTGGGTAGAGGGGTAAATTGGGGGGCGAGAATAAGGGTAATATTATTTTATGTTTTTGACTTCTTTGACCGTGTATTGACCCAGGGAATGGGGTTTGACCAAGGAAAATGGGCTCAAGTTTTAAGTGATGGCTTTGTTGTGATTGTTATTTTAAAACCAGGCCTTGGTGTTGGATTTGGATTGTTCATTTGGACTAAACTAGAATGATATTTTCAGATTCATGGTTTAGAAACACATAAGGAGTAAATGTGTAAATTCTGAAAATGCAAGGGTTAAATCAGTACTTTCTCACAAATATCTCAAGGGACTCAAATGTAACTTCATAATTCATAGAGGACCAAAACTGCTATTCTTCAGAAATATTCTTCAAAGGACCATGACTGACAATTTCTTAAACTTGTAGGACCATTCTTGTAATTTCATGAAACTTTGTCCAAGGATCAAATCTGATAAATCACAGAACTCAGAGGACTTTTAAGGCTCAGCATTGACTCAACTTTGACTATTCTGCACACGTTCTACTCTCGTGCTCGTTTTTGTTGATTTCCGTTTGTTTTTCGTAATATCCGTACCTGCACAATTACAATCACAAAAACATGTTTTCTTTGGCGTTTGTTAGCTTATTTAGTCCATTTGGGTCAGTATTTGGCCATAAAATGGTATGTGAATTAACACATACCAATAAAACAGGACTAGGTTTCATGAAATTAGAAACTTCAAAGGGTCAAACAAAACAAGAAAAGAATGCACAAGAAACTAACAAAACTGCTACAGCAGCCCACGGAACAGACGGAACCCAATTCAGGGTTCCGCCCGTTGAACCCAAAGGTTCCGCCAGGTCTGCTGCAGCAGTAACATCCTCCACATCGGATTGTTCAAAATTTTTTAAAGTCACATATAAAAATGGAACAAAACCTGCCTTTAAAACTGGAGTAGGACTTAGTAAAAACGAATTTAGAGCTAAGACTACTCAACCAAGACCTAAGACTCCAATTACCAAACGCCCATTTCCAAAGAGCAACTTCAACACACGACCAAACTACCAACATGTTTGGAACCAAAACACTCTTGGACATTACCAAACTCCAAATTACATGTCATAGAACCCTTATTTTCTACTTTCATACTTGGAACAAGTTAATGGTATGCTTAACCAAAATGGATCCATGAGAAATTGGGGACCAAATGTTTGAGTGTTTTTCGTAAAATAGGTGTGCCTCAAAGTTTGTTTGGAACTGGATGAATGGATTAAATATAGCAGTTGTTCAAGGCACATGACGGGTAACAAAAGCCTCTTCACTACTTATCACAAATGTGATGGAGGTAATGTTACGTTTGGTAGTAAAGCTAAGAGCAAAATCATCGGAAAAGGTACAATCTCTCATGACTCCCTTTTTATAGATGATGTAGCTCATGTTAATAACTTAGGTTTTAATCTCCTTAGTATTAGTCAACTTTGCCGTAATAAGTATAACGTCCTTTTTAGTGAAAACGGAAGTAAAATACTTAAAGATGGTATAACCATAGCCAAAGGTGTTCTTAAGAACAACGTATACGTCATGAAGATGGATCCAACATCTAGAGACAATCTTTGTCTTACTTCATTAGATGAATCTTCAACTTTATGGCATAGACGTTTAGTACACCCTAACATGAGACTAATTCAAAACCTCTCCTCCAAAGACTTAGTTCGAAACCTACATAAGTTGAAATATGACCAACACTTTTGTGATGCTTGCAAAGTCGGTAAACAAGTCCATAGTAGCCATAAGGCTAAAAACTTGGTTTCTACATCTAGGTGTCTAGAACTTTTGCATATAGATTTATTTGGTCCATCCGCTATACAAAGTTATGGAGGTAACTTCTACACTTTGGTCATAGTTGATGATTACTCAAGATATACTTGGACAAAATTTTTGAAAAGTAAAAATGAAACTTTTGATAAATTTGAGATTCTAAGTAAGAAAATTCAAAATCAAATAGGGTCTAGGATTGTGTCTATTAGAACGGATCACGGTCGTGAATTTGATAATGAATTTCAATTTGGAAACTTTTGTGATATTAATGGTATTACTCATAACTTTTCGGCTCCATGTACCCCTCAATCTAATGGTGTAGTAGAATGTAAAAACCGGACGTTGCAAGAGATGAGTAGAACAATGCTTAATGAACAAAACATTCCACAAAAGTTTTGGTGTAATGCCGTTGACACATCAACGTACATTTTAAATCGAGTCTTAATTAGACCATTTTTGAATAAAACTCCTTATGAACTATATAAAGGTAAAAAGCCTATATTAGGATACTTTAGAGTGTTTGGGAGTAAATGCTTCATTCTTAACACCAAGGATTATCTCACCAAATTTGACCCAAAGTCTTATGAAGGTGTATTTCTTTGATATTCACAAAATAGCAAAGCTTACATTGTTTTGAACAGAGAAACCTTAAGAGTCGAGGAATCGTTGAACGTAACATTTGACGAGAGTTCACCTCCCTCTAAGACATCACCTTTGGTAGATGATGACTTAGTTGAAAGCCAAGCAATAGAAAGTCAAGAGATCTTAGGTAATGACAAGGAAGATAAACTATTAAACAAAGAACTTGTCAATGTCAAAGAATCTAAAAGTCATCCATTAGATGGTGTCATAGGCAACATTAACGAAAGAACACTAAGATCAAAAGTTCAAAATGAAAGCAACCACTTTTGTTTCGTGTCAACCATTGAACCGAAAAACATTAATGAAGCCATTAAAGATGAGTCTTGGGTAATTGCAATGCAAGAAGAGTTAAACCAATTTGTTAGAAATGATGTATGGACATTAGTTCCTCAACCAATGAGTCAAACAATAATTGGAACAAAATGGGTCTTTCGTAATAAAATGGATGAAAATGGAATTGTGTCTAGAAACAAAGCTAGGCTAGTTGCACAAGGATATAATCAACAAGAAGGCATTAACTACGATGAAACTTTTGCTCCGGTTGCTAGGCTCGAGTCAATTAGAATCTTACTTGCATATGCATGTGCACACAATTTTAAACTCTTTCAAATGGACGTCAAAAGTGCATTTCTAAACGGAGTCATAAATGAAGAAGTGTATGTTGCTCAACCACCGGGCTTCATCGATTTTGAAAAACCAAATCATGTTTACAAACTTAAAAAGGCTCTTTACGGACTTAAGCAAGCTCCAAAAGCATGGTATGATCGACTTAAAACCTTCCTAGTTGACCATAAGTATACCATGGGCTTAGTTGATAATACTCTCTTCACTAAGAAGAAAGATTCACACATTATCATAGTCCAAATCTATGTTGATGACATTATATTCGGATCAACTTGTCAAGAATTATGTGTGGATTTCTCAAAAATCATGCATGACGAGTTTGAAATGAGTATGATGGGAGAACTCAACTTTTTCCTAGGACTCCAAATTAAACAACTAGAAGATGGTATCTTCTTTAACCAATCTAAATATATTAAGGACATGCTTAAGAAATTTGAATTAGTAGATTCGAAACCAATCAAAACCCATGTCCACGGAAACTAAACTCACCAAGGATGAGGAAAGTGAATCCGTAGATAGCACTAAATATAGAGGTATGATTGGAAGTCTACTTTACCTAACGGCTAGTAGACCCGACATTATGTTTAGTGTTTGTCTATGTGCTCGTTTTCAAGAATTTCCTAAGACAACTCATCTCGAAGCCGTTAAAAGGATTTTTAGGTATATTAAGGGCACTACACATTTAGGTTTATGGTATCCCAAAGGAACGGGAATAGACACCATAGTGTATGTCGACTCGGATCATGTCGGTGACTATGTTGATAGAAAAAGCACAAGTGGTATTTGTACTTTTGTTGGACATTGTCTCACCTCATGGTTCTCTAAGAAGCAAACGGCTCTTGCTATCTCAACAACGGAAGTCGAGTACGTTTTGGCCGGAAAGGCGTGTCAGCAAGCTCTTTGGATGAAGCAAGCACTGGTCGACTACGGAATTCAACTTAACGACATCACCATTCTTTGTGACAACAAAGGAGCTATTGATCTTAGCAAAAACCCGGTTCAACATGCTCGTACCAAACATATTGAAATCCGTCATCATTTCCTTCGTGACAATGTTCAAAAAGGAAATATCTCAATTGAGAAAGTTTCTTCCAAAGACAACATAGCCGACATTCTCACAAAACCCCTTAAACGAGAACCTTTTAACCTTCTTAGGCTAGGCTTAGGACTCATGGAACCTACGTTGTAGTTCTAGACATTAGACAAAAATCACAAAAATCAAAACAAATCCGTAACTCGTTTTCTCAGCAGGGTCGGCGGAACCCTCAGCCACAACGGACGGAACCCAATTTTAGGTTCCGCCGTATCCGCCGACCTGCAGAACCACTTTCTTTGTTTATATTAAACCAAACACCCATTATCTCATACCACCACTTCCAAACTGCTACTATTCACTTTACCATTCATCCATACCTACGATTTCTTGGTCTTCCTTTCACTCACATTGCAAATCAATCATCATTGTAAGTATTCTAAACTTGATTACAATCCTGATCTGAGTCTAGGAATTCTATTTTTCACAAAAACAAAAACTTGGGGTTATGCATTAATTTGAGAAACTCATGCATGAAATTAGGTGTTTAACAAAACTAATCATGTTCCCCATAGTTAGGAATTGCATTCTTACTAAGTGTAAACATGTTTGCTAAAACACCCCATGTCAAATTCTTCCAAAAATTTCTCACAAATAGGACAAATATTTTTTCGTCTCACATTGCGAATACAAAATCAAAACGTTATGTTTAAAACATCACTTGCATAATGTCTCTTGAATGCGAAAGGGAATACATAACCAATATGTATTTTCGAGTACATTCAAACGAAGCTACATTGAACTAGGAGCGCTTGGGTTATCTTTTGTTTTATAACAAAACTTGCATTATAAAACGTTTTTGAAGCATCAAAATGAGTCAAGATAACCGCACCTCCACATTGTATTCATATAGGCACACACTAGAACACCCACATTACAATAGTCGTTTACTTAGACTAAAATGTGAAATTTTGTTTTTCTTGGAATCATCATGCCTCCTCTAACCCACTACGACCACAAGGACACCATTAAGTACCTACCCAAACACCACAAAACCAAAGGTCTTACTCCAACTCAAATCGACGTTTTCAAAGCCTTAGAAAAGTGTTATGTCCATGAGGGTAGAACTATTGACCCGTCCTTCCTAGAAGGCACAAACCTCTACACGGAATTTGCCACAATCAACTTTGAATGTCTCTTAGAAATCGACGAGCCTATTTGTCTTAGGTTCATTTTAGAATTCTATGCATCCGTCACCCTCTCCACGGATGAGTATGGTCGCATGTCTATTAACTTTAGGGCTAGTAGTCATCAATACTCCTTCACTCTCGAGGAGTTTGCTCAAATCCTAGGTGTCCCAAACCGTGGTACTTGCATCTACTCCGACTTGCACTCCCTCTCAACTCTTGACACACTCTTTGACCGCATCCATCCCTATGACACCCCTCTTGTGTCCAAAGATGAACTTCGTAACCACCTCTTCATTAGGACAACCAACACTAGGAGAACCCTTTCGGGAAATGAGGTCGATAAGGACCCATATGGAATGGAACTTAATGAACTCAAGCCCCAATTCAAGAAATGGGAGGAAGTCCTTAGAGCCAATGTCATTAGCACCATAGGAAACCGAGATCATATAAATCTTTGCCTTTGCTACATGCTCTACTCCTTGTCCGTTAGGTAACCCTTCAACCTTGCCTACTACATGGCCAAGAGAATGGCCGACATTCCCGTGTATGGCACAACAACTATGCTGTATGGAATTCTATTGACCCGTCTCTTTAGTTTCATCTCTCCCATTCCACCAACTCCTAACGGTCTTCGCCTTGACTACTCTCTCATTCCACACACCTTTGTCCCACTAAGTGATAAGAGCGTTTACAAAGCCCAAGAAAACGTCCTCATCCTTCTACCTCCTCATCATCATCCTCAATGAGAGAAGATGACACTTTGCCCAACTCTAGGCTCCCACCTCTAGAATACCTTTCCCAACTTCCGGATATTCCAAATGAGTCGGCGGAGTTCAAGAAAACAAAGCGGATGTTTAAGAATCTTGGGAGATTCCTTGGAAAGCTCAACAAGAAGATTGACCGTCAATGAGTGCGGGTGTGTAGGAGTGTTTGGCACAAGGTGCTATTTGAACAATTTGGTCGTTTAAACAATGTTTGTCATGTATTTGTGTGTTGGTACAATATGTGATACTATTTGGAACATGTATTAACTAACTATGATGCAGGTGGACAACGTTTGGCATGTTGTCAAATTTTCATGTTTATGAAATTTTCACTAAGTATAGTGAAATTCGCTAGCCCCCGGTCAAAGTCCAATGGTATGCGTGTTTACATGTCCATTTTTTCCATTTCCTAACCAGATATGAATTATATTTTTGGTTTTAGGAGTTTTCGAAAATTTTTGAAAATCGTCTCGCGGGTCAAAATCGCGGACTGTCTACTTTTTCAAGTCTGCCGGATCTGACGGCACCCTAGAATGGGTTCCGCCAGTGTAATTTCTGGGCAACCCAGAAATGGCCCAACGGATCCGAGGAACCCTCACACGGGTTCCGCCTGTTTTCCTGCAATTTTTTTTAGCTTTCGACATTACAACATACACTCAACAACAAACCATCATTTTAGATAGAAACCAATTTCTTGCAATTTGTTAAGCACAATAGGGTAGTTCTCATTCCTTATAACTGAAAGAAAACCATTTCCCGCCAAATTTCAAAACTAGCCATAACCACCTCAAGGAACCCTCACACATAAAGGAAGGAACCCTTCCAAAGGTTCCTTGAAATCCCTGAGACATATAGCTTCAACCAATTTGCCAAAACCACTAAGCATTTAGTGCAAATCTTTGTCTTCTTACTTCACCATTTTCATTGGATTGACTTCCATGATTTGACAACCCACATTAGTCTTCCAAATCATTAGGAACCTCCATTTTTGTATGGCTAAACATCAAATCCAAACACTCCTTCCCATACTTCTTCATCACTATAAATTGAACCATCTTAGAACACTATCAAATCACACCTTCCCCATCACAATCTCTTATCTTTAAACCATTTTAACAATGACTAAGTCAACTATCACCTCTCAACCATCAAGACCCGTTCGGAAAACCGCCTGGATAAGTGTCAAACCACTTTGGTCTAACCAATCCATCAACCTAAGCTCCTCATCCTCGGATGAATTCACCTCACCAATCATAAATGAACATTTTCTAAACCTTGCATCTCCATCTCCATCACCCAATGAACCCAACTCCACCAAGTGCTCCAACCCAACCATCCAAAACTCCATCACCATCACCATTACCTAAACTTGAAGCTATGGAGTTACTTGGGTCTCCTCCAACATCACCACATCCTTTTGTCCAAGATCTCAATGATCTTCCACCAAGACCAACACAACCACCACCTTTTACAAATGAAACACCAAGGTCATTTCTTGACCAAAATGAGTATTTTAACCACAACCAACCACCACAACAAGAGTACCACCAACTCAAACCATTTTTGTTTCACCCTATCTACCATGACATCCATGGTCCTCTTTATGGAGAACCAAACTTTGAAAACCATGATCACCCAACTCCACCACATTCTCAAGCCCAAACCTTTGAGTCTTTCTTTCCTTCCTATGAGGAAATTCAAAGCATGGTCGAGAATCACCTCCATCAAGCAATGGAATTTCAAACCACCTTGCTTGACTCTATACCAAACCCATCCTTCACCCAAGAACCAAAAACCAACCCATCCTCAAACCAAGAACCCAAAACCAACCCATTTCCACCCACTCATCCCCATGTTTGATCACATTGTGAGCAAATGTTGAAAATGGGTGAAAGCATCAAATTGTTGCTTCACCAGTTTCAAGACGAAACCCGTTTTGCATTCCAACACATCATAGAACGTTTGGATGCTTTTTCCTACCCAAATAAATCCTAGACAATATTTGGAGGCCTTTTGCCCAATTTAGGAAAGTAGGATTTGATTTTTCTTTTATTTCTTGGTTATTTTTTATTTTTTTTGAAGTAGGATGATCATTTTCATTTTTTGTCTTTGACTTTTACAAGTCAAATTTTACTAGAAATGATATCTTTTACTACTTACTTACTTGCATTGTTTGTTGATCATTTTTGAGTTGTCATTGTGGTTGCATTATGTGTGGTAACTACAAGCTTATATATATATATATATATATATATATATATATATATATAGTGAAGCGTTCAAATGAGAAGTCTAAATTTTGTGAGAACGCGAGAAGCAATCCTAGCCACTCATTTTATCCTCATTTAACTTTAATCTAATAGCTAATATTAGTTAATTAACTTTTTGAAAATTTCTTAAAAAATTTTGAAAAATTTAAAAAAAAATTTCGAAAATTTTCAAAAATATTTCGAAAAAAATGAAAAAAATTTTCGAATTTTTTTTTTCAAAAATTTTTTTTTTCGGAATTTTTTTTTTCTCGAAACTTTTTTTTCGAATTTTTTTTTTTTCAAAATTTTTTTTTTCCAAAAATTTTTTTTCAAAATTTTTTTTCGAAACTTTTTTTAGCAAAAATTTTTTTCGAAATTTTTTTCTTCAAAAAATTCGAATTTTTTTTTTTGAATTATTCCGAAAAAAAATTTTTCAAAATTTTTTTTCCGATTTTTTTTTTCTGAAAATTTTTTTCGTCACATGTGAAAATTTTTTTTGAAATTTTCACGAAATTTTTTTTGTCACGTGTGAAAAAAAAATTCTTCACATGTGAAAAATTTCGTCGCATGTAAAATTTGTTTTTCGTCACATGTGAAAAAAAAATTCCGTCACATGTGAAAAAAAAAATTTCATCACATGTGATAAAAAATTTGGAAATATTCACGAAATTTTTTTTGTCACATGTGAAAAAAAAATTCGTCACTTGTGAAAAAAAATTCCGTCACATGTGAAAAAAAAATTTCGTCACATTTGAAAAAAAAAAAATTGAAATTTTCACGAAATTTTTTTTGTCACGTGTGAAACAAAAAATTCGTCACATGTGAAAAAAAATTTCGTCGCATGTAAATTTTTTTCGTCACGTGTGAAAAAAAATTCCGTCACATGTGAAAACAAAATTTCATCACTTGTGAAAAAAAAATTCGAAAATTTTTCAAAAAAAATTTTCGAAAATTTTTCAAAAAAATTTTCGAAATTTTTTTTAAAGTTTTTCAAAAAAAATTTCGAAATTTTTTTGAAATTTTTTTGAAAATTTTTTGAAATTTTTTCGAAATTTTTTTGAAATTTTTCAAAAAAAAAATAGTTAGCTAATAATAGGCTAATAGCCATTAGATCAAAGTTTAAGAAGGATAAAATGAGTGACTAAGATTAGTTCTCGCGTTCTCACAAAAATTAGATTTCTCACATGAATGGCCCTATATATATATATATATATATATATATATATATATATATATATATATATATATATATATATATATATATATCACAAACTAAACATTTTTTTGTAGTATCAAAATCCATGTTTTCCATCTTGGCACTCCTTTTAGGGGGAGTATCGATCAAGGGGGGCACGTGCATTATTCCGCTTCGCTACTCTACTTTTTGTTTCGACAAAAAGGGGGAGAAACATATATTAAATCTTTAAACTTAAAATGATTTTCATCACTTAAGTAAAACAAGTTTAATATAATTTTTTTTAAGTCTTAAACACTAAAATTTTGTGAGTTACTTAAAAACAAAGTTTATGTTTTGTCATCAACAAAAAGGCGGAGATTGTTAATACAAATATTGCCTAAAAACGTTATTTATATTTTACGATCTTTGCTAAGTTTTGTTAACGACAAAATGTAAACTTTAGTTTCTAAGTAAATCAGAATCTTAGTTTTAAGACTTGCATAATTAGACATTTGCTACATTTTACATTTCACATAAAACACATTCACTTTTTATTTCTTAAAATAGAAATGTCACATCACATTTATGGTAAGTTTGTCAATATACATTTATGGAAAGATAGTGTGTTTGACTAACCATAAGTCTTCTTGCACAAGTTTGTGTTTGACTAGCTTTTATGAGATGTGACCTTGTTTGGTTTGTATGATTTATTGTAAAACCAACTGCAAGCCTGATGGAACCCTGGGGGTACACGGGCGGAACCCATCTGAGGGTTCCGCCGTATCCGCCAGACCTGCAGAAGGTTTTGCTATAAATACCAAGCCACATGTTTGATTTTTGGCTTATCACTCTACATCATATTTTCACACACATTCATTCATTCTTTCATCTAACCCTTTAACATCTCATTTCATATGTGAAGTTTCTTTTTGTAGCAAAGAAGTTCACGAGTTCATAAAAAGTTACAAGTATTCAACACAACGTTGCAAGACTTGTTAGCTTAGCATTGTGTAGACTTGTGTAGTTTACACTTCATTTGATTGTGTATTTTCACTAGTGATCGGTTAGTATTTTAGTCCTCAAAATACAAAGTGTGACGGGAGTTGTTGTACCCCTGTAAAAGAACTAACGGGAGTGGTTGTACCCTTGTAAAAGAAATCGACATCTAGCTTAGTGTCGGTAAACGTATATATGCGATGTGTAAGGTTTTCTCCGCCGGTGAAAGGAGCTTGTTGACTGGTGAAAGAAACTCTCGAGTTGGATACTCGGGGCATGGACGTAGGGCAAGGAAAAAGAGTCCTTGTAGCCGAACCACGATAAATACTCGTGTTGTGGTTTGATCGTTTCTTTCTTTATACCTGCATGTTATATATTGTGTTTGTGTATATATCTTTGATTAAACGGAAAGTTTCAAAAGATAATTAAACAAGTTAAAAAGATTTTAAACGGTAAACTATTCAACCCCCCTTCTAGTTTTCCACAGATTTGTTTGGGAAACCCATCGATTCGAAGAAATATCGGAGCATGATCGGTTCTCTCATGTACCTAACTGCTAGTCGACCCGATATTCAGTTTGCTGTTTGTCTGTTAGCACGGTTTCAGGCAAAGCCTACCGAACTTCACCTCAAAGAGGTTAAACGGATCTTTCGGTACCTACGAAGCACCATTAACATGGGACTTTGGTATCCGAAGGATTCGGGGTTTAATCTAACAGCATTTTCAGATGCAGACCATGCGGGTGATCAAGTTACAACAAAGAGTACATCAGGTGGAGCACAATTTTTGGGTGAAAAGCTAGTAAGCTGGTCGTCACGGAAACAGGATTGTACTGCATTATCAACCGCCGAAACCAAGTATGTGTCTCTATCTGCGTTTTGTGCCCAAGTTCTTTGGATGCGGACACAGCTCACAGATTATGGCTTTACATGTATTGTGACTCAAAAAGTGCCATAGCCATCTCGTGCAATCCCGTACACCAGTCAAAGATGAAGCATATCAAAGTCCGCTACCATTTCATCAAAGAACATGTAGAAGAGGGTACTGTTGAATTATTTTTCGTTAAGACTGATTACCAACTCACCGATCTATTTACTAAAGCCCTTCCAAAAGAACGGTTTGACTATTTAGTTCGACGAATTGGCATGCGAAGCCTAACTCCTGAAGAGCTAGAACGTTTTCTCGAATCTTCTTGAAAAATGTTTTCAAAATTCCTTCGCTGTAAATATTAAAAAAAAAAACAAAATACAAAATTTGAAAAACAAACAAAAACAAAATACAAAAATATAAAATTTCAAAAAATACAAAAACAATATAAAATCAAAAAAATCCAAAAATATTCTTCTCACGACATGTCTCTCGTATAAATCAATATTCTGTACGTGTCTAGAAATGTCTTTCAACAATGATACAGACGTGTACAGATGCTTGAACGGGAGTTCTTTTAATGTTTTTCCAAAACATATCGTTTCTTAAAAAGTTTCTTCACTATGGCTTTCGTATACTTCAGTACGGAACCCGGGCTTAAACGATGACTTCTGATTATTTTCGAATCAAGTACTCGGCCGTTTAAAGATGAAATCATTTTCAGAAGTTCGAGTATAAACAAACGAAAAGGATTTCAAACATAAAATCGTTTTCAAAATAGAATTCTTGAGCACTTTTTCAAGATTGATCAAAAGATTTCTCAAAATCCCTCAAAATTAGTGCCCAAGATAACTCCCTCCAAACCCTTAATTGATTTTAAAATGTGCTATCATTAAGGGGGAGTACAAAAATAAAAATGTTCTGAATTCATTTAAAATGAAATCTGTTTATCTCTCCAAAAGCTTTTTCTTAATCAGTTGATATAAAAAATATCACAATATGCTATTTTTGAGGGGGAGAAGACATTAAAATGTGATAAAAAATGTTTAAAGATTGTGGCTGAATCTCGAAAGAGCTAGACTCAGTTATAACCCTCGAATTGACGAAGCTCAAAATGTCAGTAATCGAAAAGACTTGTCCTGGACGGGTAATAATTTCAAGATGGTCTAACCAGTGATGTAAGCGTGTCTCGAATAGGACTTGTCTAAGTAGAATGTACCAATTCGAGAAACTTTCTTTGGACTTGACCAGGCCGGGTAATAATTTCAAGCTAGTCTAACTAGTGATGTAAACGTGTATCGAAGTGGTCTTGTTCACTGAAGGTGGATCAATTCTAAAAGTGCAAACTCCTCCCGCATGTGCAAATTTCTTAATTATCCGTGAGCACATGTGAAGGGAGAGTCCTTCAAAAGAAATGCAAAACTCTCGAAGTGTCAACAATGTGTTTTATTTATCATAAAAACTTTGAGAGATTTTCACAAAAGGTTTTATGGCATGTGATCAATAAATCTAGGGTAATCATGGAGTAATAAGGTGATTATGGTTAGGTTTATGTCCAATGATCCGCCAGAGCCGGAGGGATCTACCTAAGGACAATTCCAATAGATTAGAATTAGAAGTCCTTAGGTATGATTGAGAAAAGGAGAAAATGAGAAAGGAGAAAGAAGAGGTTGAAGAATTAAAAAGAAAAGTTATGAAAAAAGGTGAAAAGAAATAGCCCTCCATATGTTCAACCTTAGGGCAGACACCGGGTTCAATTCGTATGCTACTGGTTGTTACTAAGGTGACGCCGGTACTGAGATAAAGACGTCATGGACCCAGTGACGCAATGCACTAAACCTTATTAACCACTCAAGTTCTCTTAAAAGAGCTTGTTTCATTCTCACGGGGAACCAGTGTAATCTATCGACCTGTCTCTTAGAGATGGTTGATATTGAAACAAGAGACCTCTCCCTAATCTCCGCATAGGAAACCCAATGTGCACTTATCGAGTCTAGAGCCCCGAGATTCATCAAAAGATCTCATAGGAACACATGATATTTCTACACTGGTTGTTCATCATTAAGGACGCCAGATGTAAACTTTAGAGTCCTACGCAGATCTTAGCAATCTGCCAGAACATTTATGAGAGGATTCACATTTGTGATTCTCAATGATTGAATGAAAACTCCTGCCAGGGTCAACATCAAACTGCCCTGACAGCAGGTCACTTCGGTAATTCTTTATGGGTTACGCTTAGTGTTCGCGGTGGTTTCAAACGGTCTACAGTCGTGGAGTGATCCCCAACGACTCACCCATTCGTTGAGCTACTTAGTAGGTCTCGTAAGCTCCCTCGGGAGTATCCAAAATGGGAACGACCTTGGTAAGGGTTAGAAGGAGTCTTCACACTATGCTGTTGACGATCTCTAATTCCTTATTTGTAAGTACCGGTTGAATTATTGCTAACTGTTTACCTGCAGCTATACATCATCTCCATGGAAAAAGATTCCACATGCTCATACATGCATCACTAAGTCAAAGGAAAGTTCTTACAAAGGTCAATGCAAAGAAATGTTCAAAGAAAGATTCTGCGCAATGTGAAAGAATCTACAGAAGTAAAGTGACAAACATCTGTGTGAAAGAATGGGAACTACAAATGCATGCATCACAAAGACCGAAGATGTATGAGCATGTTGGAAAGGCGTTTCACCACCACAGATGCAAAAGTGACGAAAGGCAGATTGCTCCACATCACAAAAGAACAATGGACGAGGAAAAGTCACTCATCAAAGATCACAAAGCATGAAGGAACAAAGACTTAAGACTATTCTACTACGACACACAATGGTCAACAACAAAGAACAAAGAAGACCTAATCACGTGGAGCATCATTCGAATGACCACCCCTTAGGGGGAGATTGTTAGCATTAAAATTATATTAGAAAGTGATGGTCATTCTCATATATTGTAACGTTGTAATGTGTCGTAGTTTTTGTTATTAGAATAGTAAATGGGCGTTTGGATTGGCCTAAGCTAATAGGTTAGAAGTCATGTATAAGCTAGTCCATTTATATATGATGTAAACCAAGTCCAATCCAAACATAAACAAAGCCCATCCAAGCCCATTAGGGCATCTCATGTTACTACTATATAAACACCTCAAATGAGTCATTTGAGGTGTGTGCTTGTGTGTGTATTGTGTGTGTTTTTTAATAAAAGTTCTCTTCATCTTATTACTCTATTTCTCAATATTTACGCCACACATACATAGTTTCAAGTCACCATCTTTACTTTATTTGTGTGCCATATTTGTGTTTAAGTTGATAGATATAAGGTCCTACACACTCCTTTATGGGACTGTTTTGTTTTTTTTCAAAGAGAATGATTGATTGGATCTAGGATTTTGAAAGATAAGTATTCGCTAAGCTATAAAATAGTTAAATAAGCACTATTACCCCAATAATAAGCAGTGTGAATAAGCTAACACTAATAAGCAGTAAAGGCTCATTGAAAACAGTTAAGAAGCAAACTATCAAACTAAAATTATCTAAGCTATTCCATAAACAGAAGAAGCATTAAATATCCTAAATAAGCAGTAAAACACAGAAATAAGCAATTGAAAAGCACACAATAAGCTAAGCTACAACAACCTAAGAATTATGAGCTAAAATAAGAAAATGATATAACCTTGGGCCCTAGTTAATCCCTTACGGCAAGGTAAAATCCTTCTTGCCAATCCTTTACAGCAACTTCCATGCTTTCCACTTTTTGCAAAGGTAACTATTTTTGATTTTTTGATATATATATATATATATATATATATATATATATATATATATATATATATATATATATATATATATATATATATATATATATATATATATATATATATATTTGTTTGAAAACAGTAAAGTGGTTCTTGTGAGAGTTTTAAAATAAGCTAACAACTTTAATCCAAAACAAGCTATCAATAAGCTTATTTGGAGCAAAGCTAATGCAAGAAATTAGAAAGAAAAACTTGAAACTGAATTTAGGTACAGGAAGTTAAAGACTAAAGCTTTTTTCATTAACCTTGAAATTAAAGAGCACAAAAGAACTTAAAATAAACTAGAAAGACTAAAAAAATTTTAAGCTAAAATCCTACTGCCTCTACAAGGCATACATAATATCTTATTTATACTAAAGCTTAAACTAGGGTTTCTTGGTTTCTTGTCCACTTATGCTTTGTGCTTTTGTTGTGAGAGAAAAGAGCTTCAATGCCAATTTATGCTTCTTTATTGCAAATCCCAGCCATTGGATTGGGTTGGAATCATCTCAGCCCTGAACTCAGTTTTGGCGCCCAAAATGGTGTGGATTGGTGACATGGCAAGGATACCCGTGAGGGCTTCTTGGAGCAGGAGAAGGAGGAGACTTCTGAGGAGCTTGGAGATGGCGTGTAGCAGGAAAAAAGGGAGATGGTTTTTGGTATGGCGGGTAAAAGCAGGAGGTAGGAGAATGGAGGGTTTGACTGGTCTGACTGAAGCGTTTTATTTAAACATGGGTAGGGTGGATTGGGTTTGGGTGAGTGAGTTGGGTTGGGTTGAATGGTGTAGTAGGCTAGTGGTGTTAGTGGTGGAAATTGGGTTAGGTAAAAATGGTTTTAAGTGTTATGTGTAGTTTGTTTTTTTTTTTTTTTTTTTTTTTTTTTTTTTTTTTTTTTTTCTTTCTAGTTATTAGATTTTAGGTTTAGTAAAAACTTAATTTTTTGTAATAAAAATAAATTTTGCTATTTTTTTTAAAATTTAATAATAATAATATTATTAGTAAAATTTTTGATAATAATAATAATAATAATAATAATAATAATAATAATAATAATAATAATAATAATAATAATAATAATAATAATAATAAGTTTTGACAAAAAGGTTTTTGTGATTTTATTTTGAAAATGGTTTTTTTTGGAAAAGGGTTTTGAAAATGATTTTTCATTTAAGTTTCGAGGTTTAGGGTAAAAGGGTATTTTGGTGATTTTGGTGACGGGTGAGGGGTATTTTGGTCAATTGGTCAAAGGTTAAGGGGTAAATGGGTAATTGGGATTTTGGTTTGGTTTTCCATGCCTTCCCCATGTCACATTCCCGATATTGACTTCAACTTTGATTTTTTGTCTTTTTCTTCGCTTTTTTCCAAAATTGTGCCGAGTCGATCCGGTAATGCTCCATTTAGCTTTGTTTCCCATCCAAGCTCCGTTTTGCTTTCGATTTGTATTTTAGCTTTTCATGTAGCTATATTTTGACTACATCTTATAACTTGAACCTCTAAAAATATTTGTCAATTAATTTCAATAGTACAATAAGGGAAATGAACAATTTTCATATTATTGTAAGCTAAAAAACCACAAAAATAATACAATGACTCAAGTGAACAAAAAACTGAAAATACAATGATTTCTTTGTCTATATATCAACCCATCTTATAAACTGTCATATATATATGAGCATAAAATAACACTAGAGCTAACTATTAATTTGAAGGGGAGATGTATTTGTAAATTACTGACCTAGCTTACACACTTCGGATTTGCTCTTTTGTTGCAAATTTAATTTGCAGCTATCCATAGTTGAACGATTCTTATCTCTTTGTACCACTTCTAAATTAAATCATTATTGTTTGTCTAGACAAGGTCCACGCATAACATTTATTACTATGTAATTATATATGTCAAGATAACGTGCATGGTATACTGATCCAGGAATCCTACACTTTTCATTTTGTTAATTCGATTGAAAGTTAAAACATAAAATATTGAAAAGAAAGCGATTCTTCAACTCTTTGCTTATAGTTATAAACAATAATAGATGTTGAACAAATTAAATCCACACTTTATTTAATCATCTAAAACAGTTTTTTCATGTGAAAGTAAGATGGTATCGAATCTATATAATAATGGTTTATGACGTAATCAAACCGAGTGGAGAACGTTTCAAGAGAGCAAATTAGCTTTGTAATGAATATGTCTTCTTTTGCATAATTCAACACAGAAAATTTATTTTATTAGCTAAATGCGTATTCAGTTAGACCCTAAGAAACGAAGATAATTTTTTATGTCTATGTCAACAAAAGAACATCGTTAAAAATATTTGCACAGGAATTTAAGGTCAATCATATAATTTTATAGTAATAGCCAACCAAATCTAAGTGTTTCTTATGTAGTACGTTTCTTTTGTAGTTTTAAGTGAAAGTATAGTTGGCGTCGTTATCACTTTCTCTCTTCTTTTTCCACTCATTTTTATTTGCGAAAAAAATGAATTTTGAATAAGGAAGAATGCCATAAAAAATGTAGTTAATAGATTTAACATGCTCAATGCTAGGACTACAAAGAAAATCTCACAAAAAAAATCAATAAACTGATGTGGTAAAGATTGATTGGTTCAATAAGAGAGATGAGAGAGAAACTGTTATACAATACACCAATAAAACTCAGCTTATGCATGTCTTTTGTGTGAGTTTCTTTGTGGGTTTAGCATACCTCAAAAAACAAAGACACTTTAAATGCAAGTACTCACTACCAAATGAAGAATACGCCTTAAACCATTTGACATGCAAGGCTGCAACTCGAATTGCAATCTTGCATGAAGCTTCACTTGCTCGTGCATAACTAGAAGAAATTGCATTTGCTACTTCACAACGTGATATCTTGACTTGAAAGCTGAAACATGTATGTTGATTCCTTCAGTGAATATCTTGTTAATTACTTGGTTGTGCGATATCTTGAATGAAATAAGCCCCTAATCTCGGTTAAACATTCCAAGGATCATCTTCTATTAGAGACATTCTTTACTTTTCTATATATATATATATATATATATATATATATATATATATATATATATATATATATATATATATATATATATATATATATATATATATAGTAAGATCATGTGCGGATAACTTTTTTTAGTGCAGACGTACGGATTAATCTGGGCCGCCCATCCAGATCTGATCTTGATTTTTTGTAAAAAGTCAAAATCCAACGTAACCTTCAATTAATCAATTCACCATTGAAATGATTTTTTTAATTTTTTTTCTTTTTGAGCGATCCTTACTATTGTTATCTTCTTTATTCTTTTTATTTTTTCAGATTTTTCTGAGCACTTTTTTGTTTGGTGATTATGAGTGCTACCGTGATATTAAGGATATTATGAGAGCTACCGTGATATTAACGATAATTTACTTAAAGAGTTACTTTGATATTAGTAAAAAAAATTAATATCACTGTTTCTTTATTACGATATTAAAAATAGTTACGGTGATATTAAAAAAATTAACTTTGATATTAAGAAAGCATGATAGTTACGTTAATATTAACAATTTTTATTAAGAAAAAGTTTTTATGATATTAAAAAAGTTATTGTTATATTAAATTTTTTATTAAAAAAAAGTTTATGTGATATCAAAATCATACGCTAATATCACAATATCTTTAACGATGAAAATGATTTTTTTTTTAAAAATTTTCGGCGATTTATAATTATTTGTTGTTCTCTTTATTTTTTTTAATATTTTCAGATTTTTTTGAATTTTTTTCAATAAAAAAGCTAGTGTGATATTAACGATTTTTTAAAAAGTCAGGATATTTACGATAATACCACTCTATTTTTTTCAGATGGTTGACTAGATGGAGGGCTGAGATTTGTCCGTACATCCGCACTAAAATCCAAAAACGTACCGGATCCCTTCCCTATATATATATATATATATATATATATATATATATATATATATATATATATATATATATATATATATATATATATGTTTCATTCCATTTTGTGCTTTGTAAGAGCTCAGGAAATCGTAACGCGGCAACGCCGTTTTGTCCTAGGTGTACAAATTTCAACGACGTTATGCCGTTAACACCATTTCTAGCCCTTGTGCGTTGGTGTTGCGTTATGATCTGAGTTACCATGCTAACTTGCGTTGAGAGCCATGGACAAAATTGCCAAAACACCCCTTGGACTTGAGTTGAGTGGATGGCTTAAGCTCAAATTGAAGCAAATGCTAGCCATCGTGTGTTAAGCTTGTTTGCAGGTCAAACGACTTGTGGTCATTGTACTCTCCTTCCTGGCTGCACCTTATGGAGGAAGAAGACACGCACACAAATTCTTCACTGGCGTTGTTCTTGGTCCTACTTTGCCTGCTGCTAATTAGAAGTGTTACGTACGTTGGTGCCTAAAATTTGAATGAGACATGCTTAAATTTACTCAAGATAATTAATGTATGCATGGATCTTTGATACAGGATATGTTTGGCAAAACTAGCTGTAAGCTGTAAACTGTAAGCTGTAAGCTGTAAACTGCAAAGCTGTTAACATGAGCTACAAGCTGCATTTTTCTTTTCTATAAATGTAATTATAAGCTGTTAATAGTTATTTTATATTTTAACAACTCCAAATTTTTTTAAAAGCTTCATGCATCAGCTTTTCATTTTGGAGCTACTTGTTTAAAATAAAAGCTTAAAGTTGATGCATCCAAACGGAACTACTTATTTTGTAGGAGATTATTTTTGTAACAAAAAACTTACAGCTCTATAAAAGCTGCGTACGCCCACAATCTGCATTGGTTGTAACTCTTGGTATTTGTTTCTCAAATAGTTATTTACTTTGTTCATATCTAGGTTTCTATCGTAATTTTTTTTTTTTTTTTTTTTTTTTGTAATGTTTTTTCTTTCGCACTGTAATGTTTAGATTTATTAATGAAATGTTTGAATGTTATAAATGAAATTGTTGAGGGTACAGTTTGTAAAAAAAATGGGTCACAAAAAGTGTGTTATTGGGTGTTATGATTACCTGGTGTTTTTTGGTATTATGTTATTTAGTGTTGAAATAATGTGGCGCTGACGTGGCGGGGGTGTCGGTGTTATAACATTTTACGACTCCTTGCCCTCTAATCTTTTGCTTCTTTCTTGGTTCTCAGTTAAATTTATCTTTATCATGCGTAACGTGCATTTACGTGTAAGGTGAAACTGAAGATGTTGTTATCGTTCGGATAATCAGGAAGCAATAGTGGCGGCAATGAACGAAGTGGAGAATGTATTGAACATGTTATTTAGATATATATTTATGAACAGGTGCATTTACAAAACTAAGCTATATATGCTAGAAATACAATTTTTTTTTCCGTGCACATGCATTAAAGAGAAAATTGAGTAATTTTACAATCATTAACACTAAGATGTAAAAATCCGTATAGTTGTGTTTAATCCCCTAAAACGCACCCTGATCCCGTCCATATACATAATGTTCATATATAACTTATGTGCATGATCTCGATACGCACGTAAAGTGCTGATCGCCTAAACACATAAGTGTTTAATGCTTGAATTCATTAGCTTTTATGTGATAATGTTCAAGTATACGAATATACACGTAGTTGATCACATTAAGCAGATCCATGGAAAACAGTTTGAAGGTTTCTCTTTTGCTTCCTTCGTTGCAGCAAGTTGGTTGACTTTTCTACACATGTTAAATTTGTAGACTTTTCTACACATATTAACTTTCTTGACTATATCTACATATATGGTTGGCATGCATTCATTGATCCCCTGATGATCAAACTATAAATACCCTTCTACGTACTCGATTATACTCATCATCTCATTTCAAAAACCTTGTTCTTCACATCATACACAATTTCTTTCCAAATAGTTGGAAACCTTGAACATTATACACAATTTTCTAATAATAGTTAATAATGAAGCAGCTTTCTTCCATTAACAAAATGTCCATCTTGTTATTTTTATTGTTAGCGACTCTAGCAACCTCGGCACTAGGCCAAGGAACACGTGTTGGCTTCTATAGGACCTCTTGTCCAAGGGCCGAATCCATAGTCCAATCTGCGGTTCAGTCTGGTGCCAGATCAAACCCGAGAGCTGCACCTGGTATATTAAGAATGTTCTTCCATGATTGTTTTGTCAATGGATGTGATGGATCCATACTTATTGAAGGGCCATCAGCTGAAAAAACCGCGGTACCCAATGTCCCAATTAAAGGCTTTGAAGTTATTGATGCTGCAAAGACCCAGCTTGAAGCCACTTGCCCAGGAGTGGTCTCTTGTGCTGACATTCTTGCTCTAGCTGCCCGAGATTCTGTAGTCCTGGTAATTAATATGCAAGAGTACTTTTAATTTAGTTTCTGGTCATGTTATAACTGTTTGGTCTAATGATTTCATAAGTTGCATGTTACAAGGTAATGGTACTTATTTTAGTTATGGATATCATGCAGAGTGGTGGACGTAGATGGGAAGTGCCAACGGGACGCAGAGATGGATTGGTTTCTCAAGCATCTGATACTGCAAATTTACCAGCCTTTAATGATCCAATTAGCGTCCAAATCAGAAAGTTTTCTGAAAAAGATCTTAACATTCAAGATCTTGTTACTCTTGTTGGTAAGTGAAACGATCGAGAACCTTGACACATTTGGTAAATCATATTCAATAGCATTTGAAACTGATCGTCATGTAACTTTATGTTTACCAGGTGGGCACACTATCGGAACAGCTGCTTGTGCAGTATTTAGCTACAGGCTATACAACTTCAACAACACCAACGGACCCGACCCAGATATCAACCAAGCTTTCCTTCCCCAGCTTCGTGCACTTTGTCCTAATGGGGGTGATGTGACAACACGTGTGGGGCTAGACACAGGCAGTGTCAACAGTTTTGACAATTCCTACTATGCAAATCTAAGGAATGGACGGGGAGTTCTTGAATCCGATTCAAAGCTTTGGAGTGACTCAACAACACAAAGGTTTGTCCAGCGTTTCCTAGGAGTTAGAGGGCTACAAGGACTCAGATTCGACGTCGAGTTTGGAAGATCAATGGTGAAGATGGGAAATATTGAGCTAAAAACAGGAAGTCAAGGCGAAATCCGTAGGGTTTGTACCGCAACAAATTGATCTGGATGTAGCTAGGTTTCGTACAGTCCGTGTCATCTTGGCTAGCAAGAAAATATTGAAATTGTTTATTTTATTTATTATATATAGTGATAAAGTCAAGTGTATATGTTATAAGTTTGATTATTATTTTTATTCAAAACATGGAAGAATTCCAAATATAAAAAAGAAGTGATGATTTGTGTTTTCATGCAACATAAAGTGATATTAATTTCCATTCAGTGAATTAAGTGCCGAAAGAAACAGAGAAACAAAGTATTATATTGTTGGATGTTACATTGACGAGTTTAACTGTCGCTAATAGATTTTGAGACTTGAACTTTCATTTTCAATTCAAAACAATTTCTTTACGCTTCTTTTTTAAGACAATGTGTTAACTTTTTTATGACAGTATGGTCGTTGCTACTGGTATAATATAATTTATCTTTTTGTTTTTTCACCAAATAAATTTCGCCGCGAGTATTTGATACGAAAAAAAATTTCATGCCCAACCTTTCGCAACGAGATGGTCGTCGTTAAACATTAAATTTATTTAGTTTAATTATTTTCTAATATTTTCTCATTAGCTTGTAAGTCAGTTAAAAATGAGTTTAATTTGTAGTCGTCGTGTTCGTCATAGAATAATGGAAGTCACGTAAGTCGCGTTAACCGTAATCGGGATTATATCTCCGATATACGTACTTTGAATAATGAAATTGTTATTTTTTTTTTTTATAATATAACTAATGGTGACTGAGTTGTAATGATAACTAGGATTGAATAGACACTCGCTTACTTAAATTATGATAATCGGGTTAATGATAATCGTCATTAAATAAACACTTGCTTCATAAATCTAACGTGAATAGTATGGGATGTGACGACATTTGTTTTCTAAGATGATGTTTTCCACTACTTATCTAATATGGAGGATGGTGATTTTTATATATGTTGTCGACTCAATTATATGTGATGTGCAAACGGCATACATTAAAGGAAGACAAACTATTGATGGGCGGCTCATGGTTAATGAAATTATTAGTTGGGCATCGAAGAAAAAGAAACTCCGTTTCCTCTTCAAAGTCGATTTTGAAAAAGCTTTTGACTCATTTTATTGAAAATTTTTGGACCATATTGTAGACCAAATGGGTTTTAGTCAAAAATGGAAAAAATGGATTAATGGGTGTCTTAGTTCGGCATATAGTACTTCTGTAATTGTTAATGGATCTCCTACAAAAGAGTTTAAAATCCAAAAAGGTCTTAGGCAAGGAGACCCTCTTTCTCCTTTCCTTTTCATTATTGCGGTTGAAGCACTTCCACTCTGTTCTCGAGTTTTTTTTTTTTTTTTTTTTTTTTTTTTTTTTTTTTTAAGGAATGGAAGGGAAATCAAAAAAATGGGCGTTCTTGAGGTTTTTTAAGAAGGAAGAGGAGGGGATGGGAAGGTGAGAGGGAGGGAAGGTACAGGTTTTATTGTGTATATCTGTTCCGTCCAATTTTGGGCGGATTAGGAAGGGAAGCGGGTTGGGCTTGTGTACAATTACAATTATATCCTCACTATTCATGCACGTTGTATATATTTTGACCTAGTATCCCATATCACACATCTGTACAACGGCCACAACGTTTGGTTATCCCATCACACATCTGATTCTGTACGCCACAGCATTTTTTTCTCGCAATCAAGAAACGAGTTGTAAGTTTATTATTTGATTCTAGTTTAAAATTTGATCAGATCGTTTGATGTTTTTAAGTTTTCATTATGTGTTTTTTTCATTGTTTACATGTGTTTGATCGTTTGATTGTTTGATTAGATCGTTTGATCGTTTGATGTTTGATGTGTGTTTAAGTGTAGAATGTTACTACTAGTGGCATGAATACATGTATACTGTTCTTGTTAAATTAATATGGTTAGGTTTAAGGCTACATGATCCCATAGTTGTTCTTGTTAAATTACATGTGTTCTAATGCAATGCAATATGCTTAGGTTTAAGGCTACATGATCCCATAGTTGTTTTGAACATATGGAACCAATCAGTTGATATTGTGCATCAACAGGTGTCAAATGGATCACTGCTAATACGAAAAGAATTTCTCTCTGTCCACTTTTGAGCAATGTCCAATTGTACATGCTAAAATGCTAGGGCGCAAGTGTTATCTGTTATATGTAGTTATGTACAATGATAGATACTTGACCACATATAAACCAGATCTCGCACATGATGTGTGAGGACATCATTTTCTTTATGATCGAATAGAAAGAGATACTTATGAACAAATGTTAACGAGAGCACTCGCTCACATGAGCATTTGAACTTGCAACTGATAACCTTGTTAGTTAAAAACTGAATGTGCATATGATCTAGTTATCTATTTGACCATCTGATTATAAGTTAATTTGCAATGCTTCGAAGATCAATGCAATGCTTGATTGCTGAAAAATAGTATCAGCTCCTGGAAAGTGTGAGTTTATGACCCACTGGTGCTTCTTGTGCATTATTAGGTAGCAGTGGAGAGTGTGATTAGTGAGCAATTTTGAGAGACAGTTTTCAATGGGTAAACTGAAACTACTTTCTTTTTAGTTGAGGTAAAATCGGTTACACATTAATCTACCTCAAAGATATATAATTAATATATGATATTAGTTATTAGAGTAGACTACAAAGTTAAATCTCTTTGTAAGGAATTGTTATATTTCGAAGGCTAAAAGTGTGAAACTATGCTTTCTAAAGACCTAGTGCTCAATAGCTTTTTTTTTTTATTTCCCCTTTTTTATTATATTTGTATCACAGGAGAAAAATACTTACTTTTTTTTATTATGATAACTTATATACTTCAAAATAATCACAGTATAGGCTGTTCACACTAGCGACATGGATGTTGATAACTTAATTCGTATGGCGGGAACTCAACAGTTAGCCGTAATTCACGTGGTTTGTTTAGTTGTCGCTTATCTTGCTCTTAGCGAATCTCGTAAAAGAAAACGTGTTAATTTACCTTCCCAAGAATTAAGGTTGCATAGACAAGCAGTACGGGAAGAGATGTTACAAGACCTATCAGCAAATGACAACAGTCGTAAAATAATTCGCATGAGTGTGGACGCTTTTAAGTTATTGTGTCAAAAGTTACAAAATGAATGTGGTCTACATCAAACCCAACGTATGTCGGTTGAGGAACAAGTTGCTAGATTTCTTCATATAGTAGGGAATGATTTTAGAACCCGTTTTGTCTCTTGGTTATATCGTCGATCCGTATCAGCCACTAGTAGACATTTTCATAGAGTTCTGAATGCAATAATATGTTTAGAAGAACAATATATTAAGCAACCAACTGGTGATATAGTTCAGAAAGAAATCCAAGATAAACCAAGATTTTATCCATTTTTCAAAGATTGTATAGGGGCTATCGACGGAACACATGTTCGTGTGAGAGTACCTAACAGAGATGCCCCTAGATATCGTGGTCGTAAAGGATATCCAACAATCAACGTGTTAGTTGCTTGTACATTTGATTTGAAGTTCACATATGTTTTAAGTGGTTGGGAAGGGACAGCATCAGACTCGAGAATAATAAAAGATGCACTTACTAGAGATGATAAGCTACTTATTCCTGACGGTAAAATCTTTAATAAAAGTCAAATACTATAAATTTTAACGTTTAGATTCTAAAATATACTATGTTTAAATAGGTAAGTATTATCTTGTTGACGGTGGTCTACCCCATAAAAGTACACTCATAGCACCATACAGAGGTGTTAGATATCATCTTAAGGAGTACTAGGCGCGTGCACCTCAGAATCCAAAAGAGTTGTTTAACCTCCGACATTCATCGTTACGGGACTCTATTAAACACGCATTTGGTGTCTTAAAAAAAAGATTTCCTATAATTAGAAGTGCGACAGAACCATTTTACTCATGCGATACACAATTAGACATATTCTTGGCATGTTGTATTTTGCATAACTTTTTACTTGAGTTAGATCGTGACCAACAACTAGAAGATGAAGTGACGCACGATATGTTAGATGCCTCACAAGACGAAGAACTCAATGCTACAAGAGACGAAGATGAGAGGGGTGAACACATTAGAAACTCAATTGCAGATGACATGTGGAATGGTTATATTTTGCATCCGAACAATGAAATTAACATGTCTATTTAGTGTTTGAATTTGTATTGTCCTTTGAAACACAACCTATCTAGACTTTTTGTTTATTTTGTTCATCATTGTTAGAATATAATTTATCAAGACTTTTTTGTGCATGATTACTTATTCATATTTGGAATTTTCTTACTGAATCAATTACATGTGGATAATATATTGTTTAGTTTATATATATTGATTGTTCTTAAAAGCTTGCAACAATGATTCTTTCTTTAATGTACAGATTGTAACAATGGGCAAAAGTGATGGAGCTGCCAAAAATGATAATGATGGAGCTACCGTGAAGAAAGATGTGTGGAAAACTAGAAGGGGGGTTGAATAGTTTACCGCTTTTTAACTTGATTATCTTTAAAACTTTACGTTTGCTTAAAGATATAAACACAACATTATATGTTCAATTCTTTGAAAAGCTTTACGTGTGAATGACAATCCTAATTTTACTTGTTTAGTTCTTTGAAAAGCTTTACGTTTATTTTAAGATATAAACACAACTTTACTTGTTTAATTCTTTGAAAAGCTTTATGTGTGATTAGCAATTCTAACTAAAGACAATATGTAATAAGCAAAGATAAAGAAAGAAACGATCAAACCACAACACGATTATTTATCGTGGTTCGGCTACAAGGACTCTTTTTCCTTGCCCTACATCCACGCCTCGAGTTTCCAACTCGAGAGTTATAAGCACTAATCAACAAGCTCCTTTTCCCGGTGGAGAAACCTTTACAACGTCGCTTACACTTTTACCGACACTAAGCTAGATGTCGAGTTCTTTACCAAGGGTACAACCACTCCCGTTAGTTCTTTTACAAGGGTACAACAACTCCCTATACACTATGTATTTTGAGGCCTAAAATACTAACCGATCACTTCTACATACATGATACAAATGAAGTATAAACTACCAAAGCTTATACATGACAAAGCTAACAAGACTTGCAACTTTAGAGTTGAAGCTTGTAACTTTTTGAATGATCTTGTGAAGTCCCTTGCTACATAAGAGGATCATACAAGTCAAATGTTACTGAGTTAGTTGAGAGAGTATATGAAAATATGTCCTAAAGTGATTACTCAAAACAAACAAGTGGCTTGGTATTTATAGTAAAATAAACAGCATGTCTGGCGGATACGGAGGAACCCTCAGATGGGTTCCGCCCGTGTACCCCCCAGGGTTCCGCCAGGCTTGCAGTAGGTTTTACCATAAATACTTCAAACCAACCAAAGTCACATCAACAACAACTAGTCAAACACATTAAATCCAATTTGGAAAGCTTCCAAAAGTGTGTAAGATGTTATGGCAAGTCAAATACACAAGCTTGCCATAAATGAATGATGTGACAAGACACTTTCTAATTAAAGAAATAAAAACAATGTTTTGTTTAAAAGAAATGTAAACCTTAGTTTAAACAAGACTTAAACACTAAAGTGATGATTTACTATTAGCTAAAGTTCATACTTTGTCATTAACAAAACTTAGCAAAGATCGTAAAATATAAATAACGTTTTTAGGCGATATTTGTATTAACAATCTCCCCCTTTTTGTTGATGACAAAACATAAACTTTATTTATAAGTAAGCCACTAGTTTTAGTGTTAAGTCTTATAAAGTTAGTATAAAAACTTGTTTTTGCTAAGATGATGTGATATGCAAGAGTTAAGAGAGAAAAAAAATTGAAACAAGTTTATATATAAATTCCCCCCTTTTTGTCGAAACAAAAAGAACTGTAGCGAAGCGGAAGTATGCACTTGCTCTCCCTTGGACGATACTCCCCCTAAATGGAGTGCCAAGAGAGGAGACATGGATTTTGAACCTACAAGAAAAAAATGTTAGTTTCCGCACAAGACAAGTCATGAAAGCATTTCATGTCTTAAAACACAACTAAGAGTTGCGAAGCGAAATAATGCAATACTCATGCTCCCTTGAATATTACTCCCCTAAATGGAGTATCAAGGAAAGAAAATATGGATAATGATCCTACAAAAGAAAGGTTAGTTTCTAAAACACAAGATATATGTATGCTACCATAGCGAGGTATAGTATACTCATTATACCTAAATGGTCAACAAACAATGCAAACCTTGTAGTAGAATGAAATTCATTTCATGTAAAATTTTGACTCTTAGAAAGTCAAAGACAAGAAATTAGGACGACATCATCCTACTTCTTAAAAATAAAGAAAAACTAAAAATAAACTAAGAACATAAAATGCTACAAGAAAATCATCATTTTTCTTAATGAGAAACATTTTCCAAAAACAAGGCTAAGGTTGTTTAAGGATGAAAATGTGTGTTGAAGGTTGTAGTGGGCTTTATTTTGAAGGGTGAGAAGGTGACACGGTTTTGGTTTGTTGGTTTAAATGGTGAAACATTTTCCAAAAGAAACGGTTTTGTTTCATTTTGGAGACTCTAAACTTGAGGTGGTGTTGGTGCTCTAAACTTGGTTTGTTGGTTTTAATGAGAAACATTTTTCCAAAAGAAACGGTTTTGTTTCATTTTGGAGACTATAAACATGAGACGATCCAAAATGTGGTTTAAGATAAACCTCATTTCATTAGTTAGAGGACCATGGATGTCTTTGTAGATAGGGTGAAACAACAATGGTTTTTGGGTGGTGATACTCTTGTTGTGGTGGTTGGTTGTGGTCAAAAGACTCATTTTGGTCAAGCAATGACCTTGGTTTTTCATTTGTGAAAGGTGGTGGTTTTGTTGGTCTTGGTGGAAGATCATTGAGATGCTTCTATTTTCTTATACGAAGAAAATAGGGATTCAAAGTGTTGGGAAGGTTCATGTGGCTGTTGTCGTTGAACAAAGTGACGGAAGCTTGGTTCTCCGAAAGGATTACCATGGGGTGAAACACAAATGATTGTAGGTGTATATGACCTTGATCATTTGGAAAAATTGAGGGTCTAGCATAACGGCAAGCCAACCGTTCTACCAATGATGGTTGATGGGCTTCATCATCTAATTGCTCACTTGGTTGTTGTTGGGTTTCCATTTGAGCAATGGTGTCAAAGAGTGACAAAGATGGAGGGCTTTATGATTTAGGTGATAGGTCTTCTAAAGTTTCCAAGTAGTGGATGTGGGTGTATGGAGAAGTTCCATTGGTGTAAGTGTTGGTGATTGAGGTGATGGAGTTTTTGATGGTTGAGTTTGTTGCAACGTTGAAGCACTTGATGTTTTGGTTGATGGTTGAAAAGTGTGTATGTTTGTATTGCCATGTTTAGGAGAGGATGTTGGAGTAGCAAGATTGAGGAAATCTTGAATAGTGGTCATGTTGGTGTTGCAAGGTATTGAAGATGGTGTTGAGGTAGTAAGGTTAAGGAAATCTTGGATAGGTGAAGAAATGTTAAGTGAAGCATCACTTGAAGATGATGAGCTTGACTTGACGGTTTTGTTGAATCACAAGGTTTAACACTAATCCTAGTGGTTTTTGCCAAAGATTTTGATGACTCGGATGAGGTGTTGGAGTTAGTCATTTCAAATGTGTGGTTTTGAGGTTTTGAGAGAAGAAATTTTGATGGTGATGGTGTGATTTGAGTTGTTGCAACACTTTCAAATTTATAGAGTGGAAGAGATGTTGAAATGGATGTTTGGATTTGATGTTCTACCATTCGAAGATTGAGGTTTCAAATGATTTAGAAAATTTTCATGAACATGTCAAATCATTGGATGTCAATCCAATGGAATAGGATGGAGTGAAAGACCAACATATGCACTCAATGCTTTTGTGATCATGGGAAGTGATTTGATTGAAAATGTTTCAATGGTTTGAAGGATCCTTTAAAAGGGTTCCTTGGGTTAGTTATGTTTGAATTTGAATTTTTGGCGGGAAGTAACCTCCTAATTGTTTTAGTGAGTGAGAGTTGTCCTAATATGGTTATTGGAGTTAAGGGAAGATGTTTCTCACTAAAGATAATGGTTTGACACTTTACAAGTTTTGAACTTAAGAAAAATGACAAAAATTTTCTGCAGGTGACTGGTGGAACCCTCGCGATACACAGGCGGAACCCTGTTTTGGGTTCCGTCTGGTCCGTTGGGCCATTTCTGGGTTTCCCAGAAATTTCACTGGCGGAACCCAATCTAGGGTGCCGCCAGATCCGCCAGACCTGAAAAAGTACACAGTCCGCGATTTTGACCCGCGAGACGATTTTCAAATTTTTCGAAAACACCTAAAACCAAAAATATAATTCATATCTGGTTAGGAAATGCAAAAAATGGACATGTAAACACGCATACCATTGGACTTTGACCGGGGGCTAGCGAATTTCACTATACTTGGTGAAAATTTCATAAACATGAAAATTTGACAACATGCCAAACGTTGTCTACCTGCATCATAGTTAGTTAAGACATGTTCCAAATAGTATCACAAGTTGTACCAACACACAAATACATGACAAACATTGTTTAAACAACCAAATTGCTCAAATAGCACCTAGTGCCAAACACTCCTACACACCCGCACTCATTGACGGTCAATCTTGTTCTTGAGCTTTTCAAGGAATCTTCCAAGATTCTTAAACATCCCCTTTGTTTGCTTGAACTCCGCCGACTCATTTGAAATATCCAGAAGTTGGGAAAGGTATTCTAGAGGTGGAAGCCTAGAGGTGGGCAAAGTGTCATCTTCACTCATTGAGGAAGATGATGAGGAGGTAGGAGGATGAGGTCGTTTTCCTTGGGCTTTGTAAACTCTCTTATCACTAAGTGGGACAAAGGTGTGTGGAATGAGAGAGTAGTCAAGGCAAATACCGTTAGGAGTTGGTGGAATGTGAGAGACGGGTCTAAAGAGACGGGTCAAGAGCATTCCATACGGCATAGCCGTTGTGCCATGCACGGGAATGTCAGCCATTCTCTTGGCCATGTAGTAGGCAAGATTGAAGGGTTGCCTAACGGACAAAGAGTAGAGCATGTAGCAAAGGCAAAATTTTATATGATCTCGGTTTCCTATTGTGCTAATGACATTGGCTCTAAGTACTTCCTCCCATTTCTTGAATTGGGGCTTGAGTTCATTGAGTTCCATTCCATATGGGTCCTTATCGACCTCATTTCCCGAACGAGTTCTCCTAGTGTTAGTTGTTCTAATGAAGAGGTGGTCACGAAGTTCCTCTTTGGACACAAGAGGGGTGTCATAGGGATGGATGCGGTCAAAGAGTGTGTCAAGAGTTGAGAGGGAGTGCAAGTTGGAGTAGATGCAAGTACCACGGTTTGGGACACCTAGGATTTGAGCAAACTCCTCAAGAGTGAAGGAGTATTGATGACTACTAGCCCTAAAGTTGATAGACATGCGACCATACTCATCCGTGGAGAGAGTGACGAATGCATAGAATTCTAGAATGAACCTAGGACAAATAGGCTCGTCGATTTCTAAAAGACACTCAAAGTTGATTGTGGCAAATTCGGTGTAGAGGTTTGTGCCTTCTAGGAAGGACGGATCAATGGTTCTACCCTCATGGACATAATGTTTTTCTAAGGCTTTGAAAACATCGACTTGATTTGGGGTAAGGCCTTTGGTTTTGTGGTGTTTGGGTAGATACTTAATGGTGTCCTTGTGGTCATAGTGGGTTAGAGGAGGCATGATGATTCCGAAAAACAAAATTTCACATTTTAGTCTAAGTAAACGACTATTGTAACGTGGGTGTTCTAGTGTGTGCTTATATGAAAACAATGTGGAGGTGCGGTTATCTTGACTCATTTTGATGCTTCAAAAAAGCGTTTTATAATGCAAGTTTTGTTATAAAACAAAAGATAACCCAAGCGCTCCTAGTTCAATGTAGCTTCGTTTGAATGTACCCGAAAATACATATTAGTTATGTATTCCCTTTAGCATTCAAGAGACACTATGCAAGTGATGTTTCAATGACGTTTTTCATTTGTTTTAACAATATGGTGAAAGATGGTGTTCTAGTGACATTTAAACGACAATGAAGTTGGTGTGTTAGGTAAATCAAGAAATAATAAAAAGGATACAATTCCAAACTAATGAAAATTTTGATTAGTTCACACCCAAGGTTTTTCATGAATTAACAATTTTATGCATACGCCCTAAGATTCTAGTTAATGTATGATAGAATTATGATAAGAATACTTACAAAGTTGATTGGATTGGAAGAGATGTAAGTGAGAGCCCTAATTTCCGTGTGGTAAGGTGTTTGTGAGTGAGGAATGGCTGTTGGTAAGTTGGAGTTGTGAGTAAAGAGGTGTTTGGTTTTGAAATTAAAAATAAAACATCTTGCAGTTTTGGCGGACCAGGCGGAACCAAAGGGAGGGTTCCGCCCGTATGGTCTGAGGGTTCCGTGGGTACTGCAGGGAAAAATTCAAAAGGGATTGTCTTGATTTTTGTGGTTTTATCCTAATGTTCAAAACTAAGGTCTTAGGTCTTAAGAGTCCTTGACTAAGCCTAGGGATGATGAATGCTTCTCATTCAAGAGGTTTTGTGAAAAACGTTGACAAAATGGTTAACGTATAAGACTTTCTTAGTTAAGATGTTCCTCAATGAACATTTTTACCAAGGCGATGATGATGGATCACAATATGTCAATTAAGAACATGATGGATTGAATTGTCGCTGAAGTCGATGCTTCCTTTGTTGAAGGGATAACAATGTTGATAAAATGAATTCCTTTGTTGACATGAATTTGCTTGTTCAAGTGGAGCTTGTTGATGTGTTTCTCCATCCGATACTAATTTGAGAACCTTACGCGTTTTGGAGAATCATTGGGTAAATAAGTATAAAAGTGCAAGTACCACTTGGGCTTTTCTTATCAACTTATTACCGACATACTTCCATTTGGTATACACTATGGTTTCTATTCCCGTTCTTTTGGGATACCATAATCCTAGTTGTGTAGTACCTTATGATGAATCCAAACAAGCTCTTTCGAGAGAGTTGTTTTAGGATTTTCTTTAAAAAGAATGAGCACATAGACAAGCGCTAAACATAATGTTGGATTTATTCGTTGTGAGAATAAGTATACTTCCAAACATTTCTCTATGTTTAGTTTTACCTACGGATTTACTAATCTCATTCTTGATAAGTCATAAAGGACTTAATCATTGTGAACAAGTGAATAACTAGGAATGTCTTTGAGTGATTATCCCTTGCTTTTGGAGCTTGCTTAGAAAAAAAAATCTTTCATAGATTTACATTAATTTCTATTTTGAAAGATCCATTTTATTTTAATGGTTGCTTTACTCTAATGTCCAAAAACACTTTTTATCAAATTTGTTTAAATCACAACTATGACTTATGAATCAAGTTTTTATGACCTTGTCAATATTGCTTGACTCATTGTTTGACACAAGACGAAAGGATGTTGTTTTTCAATCTTAATAGTTCATCTTCCTTGTTATTAATCTTGACTTACTTGTCGTATCAATGTTGGACTTTCGACTAAGTCATCATCTACCAAAGATGATATCTTAGAAGGAGGTGGTCTTTCATCGAATGTTAAATTCAATGACTCCTCGACTCTTTGGGTTTATTTACTTAAAACACTATGAGTGTAAATGTCCAAGAGATACATCATAAGACTATGGGTCAAATTTGATGTGCAAATCCTAGATATTTATAAATCATTTTCTCCCAATCATCCTAATGAATTCAAATGATTTATTTTTCTTTGTGTGTCTTATATGAAATTTTAACAAAAGAATGGTTGAATTTAAGACACAATTGAAAATGTAAGGTATAATGTCAAAAGACGTTGTACTACAAATATCTATGAAATGTTGTGGTTTTTCTAGATTTGCAAGCATCACAAAAGTGTTGGTTGTCTCATCACTTAGGAGATTCTTAGTTAGCTCACTTGTAGACAAGTATTAAGTAAGACTCACTCAAGAGTTACTCGTGTCTTTTCCCGAAGGTTAAAAGAAGTAAAACCCCTTATATCTCCTATTAAAAGTAGTGTCTAAATCCTTTAATCACAAAAAATCTAATCCTTATTGTTACTTACACAACATAACCATCTTAGAGTGAAAACTACTAGTATCACTCATGATAGAACTTAATACTAATCAGCATGAAACACTGAAAAGTAAGTTTGAAAAGACATGTACCTTTTAAGCTCCATAGATTAGCCATCAAGAAGATAATCATAAAGCAAAGAATCTTGACTCGTAGAAAAGCTAAACTCAAATACTTATGAATCCAAGAAGGTTAGACAAACACATAAAAATATTTGAACATGATATCTGTATCATTTTATCATGAGCTCCTACTAGAGATATAATTAATCCTACAATTTTCTCCTAAGTTTTACAAACACAACTTGCTTTGTTTTACTTGTTGATGGTTCATTAGAGTTAAATCCTAATCCGGTTCTATCTCTAAATGACTTTTGACTCTTCAAACAACATTCAAGAGCTTTTGAACTTTCTTCAAATTTAGCAAGCATTTTTCCTTTTTCATTTTGAATTTCATGTTTGTAATCTAGACATAATTTTCATTCTAAATCAATTTCAACATGACTCTCAAGTCTAGACATCATATCTTCTAACATGATTTCCCTTTCACAATTATTCACACAAGATTTTGAAGGTTAATTGTTAAAAATAGTTTTTAGGTCCATGTTACATAAAAGTTTAGACTTATTTTCTAGTTTAGAAAATTATAGGATAAATGTGTCAAAGCAAAAGTGTTTGGTTTCAAAATGTACCTTGCTTGATGTTTAATCTAGTGGAGAATCACAAGCCGGATGGTTGACTTCATCTTCATCCATGTTATTCCATGAATCGTAAGCAAGTCCACTTAAGAGCATGACATGAGTAATCATCTTCACTTACACCTTCATTTAAAACATTTAAACTAGTAGCACATGTATTTATCTCAACTTAAAAGTCTATCTATTAATTTTTCAAAGACTTCTAATTCATATATGAGATCAAGTTGATCATCTTTGACTTGACATATTTCTTGATGAAAGTATAACATATTTTTCCAAATATCGTTAGCCGTTTGATAAAAATACACTCTTTCGTATTTGGTACTTGATAAAGCTTTATAAATCATTATCTTAGCTTTTAGTATTTTTATCAAGTTTAGGATAGTCATCTTGGTTTTCAAAACTTGTTTTCTTTGGTTTGAAATCACCAAAAGAAATAATATGCCAAAGATCTTGATCAATTGATTTCACATAGTTTTTCAAAATTACTTTTCCATTAAAGGAAGTTTTCTTTTTCAAATAGCGGTGGGTTTAGAATAGGTTGCCCTTCTTTGAGATTTTCAAAATCAATGGATTGATCCAAATTTTAAAATACACTATATTTTAAAGATCTTGAGTAACGTAGCTCCCGATGCCAATTCTGGAAAACTAGAAGGGGGTTGAATAGTTTACCGCTTTTTAACTTGATTATCTTTAAAACTTTACGTTTGTTTAAAGATATAAACACAAAATTATATGTTCAATTCTTTGAAAAGCTTTACGTGTGAATGACAATCCTAATTTTACTTGTTTAGTTCTTTGAAAAGCTTTACGTTTATTTAAAGATATAAACACAACTTTACTTGTTTAATTCTTTGAAAAGCTTTACGTGTGATTAGCAATTCTAACTAAAGACAATATGTAATAAGTAAAGATAAAGAAAGAAACGATCAAACCACAACACGATTATTTATCGTGGTTCGGCTACAAGGACTCTTTTTTCTTGCCCTACATCCACGCCTCGAGTTTTCAACTCGAGAGTTATAAGCACTAATCAACAAGCTCCTTTTCCCGGTGGAGAAACCTTTACAACGTCGCTTACACTTTTACCGACACCAAGCTAGATGTCAAGTTCTTTTACACGGGTACAACCACTCCCATCGTCGCTTACACTTTTACCGACACTAAGCTAGATGTCGAGTTCTTTACCAAGGGTACAACCACTCCCATTAGTTCTTTTACAAGGGTACAACAACTCCCTACACACTATGTATTTTGAGGCCTAAAATACTAACCGATCACTTCTACATACATGATACAAATAAAGTATAAACTACCAAAGATTATACATGACAAAGCTAACAAGACTTGCAACTTTAGAGTTGAAGCTTGTAACTTCTTGAATGATCTTGTGAAGTCCCTTGCTACATAAGAGGATCACACAAGTCAAATGTTACTGAGTTAGTTGAGAGAGTATATGAAAATATGTCCTAAAGTGATTACTTAAAACAAACAAGTGGCTTGGTATTTATAGTAAAACAAACAGCAGGTCTAGCGGATACGGCGGAACCCTCAGATGGGTTCCGCCCGTGTACCCCCAGGGTTCCGCCAGGCATGCAGTAGGTTTTACCATAAATATTTCAAACCAACCAAAGTCACATCAACAACAACTAGTCAAACAGATTAAATCCAATTTGGAAAGCTTCCAAAAGTGTGTAAGATGTTATGGCAAGTCAAATACACAAGCTTGCCATAAATGAATGATGTGACAAGACACTTTCTAATTAAAGAAATAAAAACAATGTTTTGTTTAAAAGGAAATGTAAACCTTAATTTAAACAAGACTTAAACACTAAAGTGATGATTTACTATTAGCTAAAGTTCATACTTTGTCATTAACAAAACTTAGCAAAGATCGTAAAATATAAATAACGTTTTTAGGCGATATTTGTATTAACAAGAGGCATTGTCGTGGAATGATCAGATGGATGCTGCATTCCTCGAGGCTTTGCTTAAAGAACAAAATGGCGGGAATAGACCTAACGGGACTTTCTCGTCTACTGCATATAATTATATAGTGATGGCTTTAAGTGCTAAGTTTAATATTACTTTTGATAAAGACAAATTGAAAAATCGAATCAAGACTCTCAAAAAATACTTCAACCAGTTCCATGATGTTTTTAAAGGCGTTGCATTGAGTGGTTATGGATGGAACCCGAGTACCAAGTTAATTGAGGCTGAAGATGATGTGTGGGAAGCACTCAAGAAGGTATGCTCAATTTAATTCATGTGAAATTAGTGATTGTGATTTTTTATTTATTAATTATTTGTAATATATAGGATAATCCTGTTGTTTACGACTTGAAGAATAAACAAGTTAAATGTTATGATGAAATGTATGCTTTGTGGGCAAAAGATAGAGCTACAGGTACTTCTTCTTTAACTGCTAAAGAGAAAAGAAAGCAAATAAACAATGACCAGCAATCAGATACAGTTGAAGTTGAAGTAACCGATACCTTTTGTGAGAACAACGGGGTCACTTTAGATAATTTCGACACTAGTGATGACATCCAAATTACATCACCACCACGACAACAAGCTAAGCTCCCAACTAAATCAAAGAGTAAAAAAAGAAAAGCTGATGAAGAGGATCCAATACGGAGTAAGATTGCGGACTCTCTTGAGAATATAGTGCATGCTCTAGACAGGAATTCTAAGGTACTCGGTTTATTTCAAACACATATTAGTAGTATATTATATTATATTGATCTTGTCGTTTTCTACTTGTTATAAGGTAATTGAGAACTCTCGTCCACATGTGTATACTGAGAAGGAAATTAACGAAGAATTGCAGTGCTTGGGTCTTTCTAAAGAAGCCATACAGCCTACGTATGTGTTTTTGCTGGAACATCCGGTCCAAACACGTGGACTTTTTGGCTGTCCTTTTGAAGCCCGAAGGGATTATCTGAAGACCTTGATGGGCCTAGACATGTGAAGACTTTTTGTCCAATTCTGAAAGACCAAGTATGACATACATCAAGTCGATTTAGTTAAGGTGATGATTTAGTTGACTTGATTATCCTCGTATCCTTCCTGATATGATCTTATGGGCAAACTCAGGCCTCTCAAACATTCAGATGCCATGTTTTTTGTTGGTATTTTGCCTCATTTCAAGTATCCAAAAATGTTATCATGATGTTATTTTTTATGTTTTCAGATGATTCTGGGGTTACTTGTATTAGATATTGAATATGCAGCGAAATTGAATTAATCTATGTGTTCATGGATGTTTTCTGTTGTCATTTTAAGAATCATATGTATGGATGTTTTGTTACAGTTGGTCATGGATCCTTACATTTTGTTCATTTGTATCTGTGATGTTTTGTTACAGTGGTGTGCATTATGGCAACCTTTTTTATGATTCCCTCGCCACTTGCTGAAACGGCATGGATTTTAAAGGCGTTGCACAAATATCTGCTTGAAAACAAGTTTGGTTTCCTGAATGCAACATGTAGTTTTAGATGAAATGGCTGAAACAGCATGGATTTTAAAGGCGTTGAACAAATATCTGCTTGAAAACAAGTTTGGTTTCCTAAATGCAACATGTAGTTTTACATGAAATGGCTGAAACAACATGGATTTTAAAGGCGTTGCACAAATATCTGCTTGAAAACAAGTTTGGTTTCCTGATTGCAACATGTAGTTTTAGATGAAATGTATGTAAATTTTGTCAAGTTTTCAAGTACATTTTGGAAAAAGCTTGATTGATTTGTTAGTCATACTCACTGTTGTACAAGTACATTTTGAAAAGCTAATCAAGCGCAAGTAGTTTTAGTATTTAGTCATACTCGCTGTTGTACAAGTAGCAGGCTAAAGAGCGTAATTGATTTGTTGAAATATTAGTGTTTTGAGGGTATATTGGTAATTTGTATAGCTTCCCATCCTTTCCTTACAACTTAAAAATTAAAACTCAAGAACACAAATAAAAACCCTTCCATTCTTCCCAGTGTCATTCCTTACTTTCCCCTTCCCATCTCTTCCCCTTCCATTCTTTAAAATTTAGACTTGAGAACAGAGCGTTCATGTCACCCTCGAGGAAGGAAAGGCAAAGGGCATATTTGAAGGCATTAATGTTGGCTCTAACAGTATCAACATTTCTCATCTTCAATTTGCGGATGATGCACTCATTATGGGTAAATGGTCCCTTGCAAATGCAAAAAGTCTTTGTCGCATCTTGAGGTGCTTTCACTTGGCATCGGGTTTAAAAGTCAGTTTTTCAAAGAGTAAACTCTATAGAGTGTGTGCCACTAATGTCGAAACAAACTTATTTGCTTCTACTTTATGTTGCCAAGCGTCTGCTCTCCCGTGTAACTACCTTGACCTCCCAATTGGTGGAAACATGAACAAAGTGTGCCATTGAAAACCCATTATTGACAAATTTTACAAACGTCTCTCATCTTGGAAAGCAAAAACCCTCTCATATGGGGGTAGACTTACCCTTTTAAAATTGGTTCTTGGAGCTCTTGGTACATACTATTTCTTTCTCTTTAAAGCCCGTAAATATGTCCGAAATTACCTTGAGAAACTTAGACGTAATTTTTTTTGAAGAGGCTCTTTGGAATCAAACAAAATGGCATGGATCACATGGAAAAAGGTTTGTTCATCGCCTAATTGTGGTGGACTTGGAATTGGTAGTCTACAAGCTTCCAACCTTGCTATGTTAACAAAGTGGTGGTGGTGCTTTCTAACGGAACCAAATTCTTAATGGCGCAATGTTATTATATCTCTACATGGTGAAACGGATGGGTTTGAAACAATTAGTCAGCCCCCACTCTCATGGGTCCTTGGGGTCAAATTGTTGAATTGAAATGTGACCTTCTGAAGTTTAACATAGACCTATTCACCACATTCAAAAGACATGTTGGATATGGAAATACATTTGGCTTCTGGGAAGAAAATTGGTTGTGTTAGCATTAAAAATATGTATTATGAAGTGATGGTCATTCTCATATTGTAACTTTGTGTCGTTTGTTAAGATTAGTAATAGTTTAGTCATTGGGCCTTGGACTTGGCAAGCTAATATGTTATATGCTATGTTTCATAAGCCTAGTTATCCAACCATGTAACCAAGCCCAAGCCCAAGCCCATAGAAAGCCCATAGGGCATCTCATGTTAAGAAGTATATAAACACCTCAAAGGCTCATTTGAGGTGTGTGCTTGTGTGTGTATTTGTGTGTGTTTCATAATAAAAGCTCTCATATTTCTTATCTCTTTCTACATATACACGAATTACATATAAGTCACCAAGTCACTATCTTTCTTCTTCTAATCTTCTATTGGTGTGATAAAGTTGTGATATCTAAGGTCCAACAAGTGGTATCAATCGCCTAACAATGATTTAGGAGTGTTGGGGTTTGTTGGTTTCGTTTTTTTTAAGCTTTATACACGAATTTTTTAGAAAAATTCCTACTTTTCTTGTTTTTTCTTGGTTTTTAACACTTTTTTGATTACAAACTAGTGTTATAAACCTTACCTAACAAGAAAGTTTTAATCTTTTTGAAAATTTCTAGCTTAAAAAATTCGACTTTGTTTTTGTACTTGTTTTCGAGATCTTAAAAAGTTTGATAAAAATCATCAAGTTTTGAACTTTCTTCAAGTTTTGGTGTTTTTTAGCTTAGAAGTACAAGAATCTTGGATTAAAAACTTCATTTGGGTGAGCTTTTATCATAATCAAAAAACTGCCACAGTTTCGCAATCTCCTCTTTGACCTGTTTTCGAGAACATCAGAAACGGTTTCGTTAGTGCTCAAAATTGGATACTCGGTATTTTCTCTCTTGTATAAGAAAGAAATTACTTCGACTTTCGGGCTAAGTTTCGAAATTGTACAATTTCGAAATCTCTTGTGAAACTGGGTTTTCGAGAACTTCAGAGTTTATCGAGAACTTTTCAAGTTTTTCGAGAACTTTAGAAATTTTCGAGAACTTCAGAAATTATCGAGAATTTTCAATATTATCGAGAACTTTTGATAATATCGAGAACTTTTGATATTATCGAGAACTTTTGATATTATCGAGAACTTTTGATTTTATCGAAATCTTGAAAAATTATCGAGAACCTGGGTGAATTATCGAGAATACAACATTTTCGAGAACTTTTGGTTGATTTTTGACGACTGAACTTCAAACGGCCATAACTTTTGAACCGTAACTCCGTTTTCGACGAATCAGCTGTCAAAACGACCGTCAGACAGAGGAGAACGACACGCTAAGGCGAAGTTTCGAGGCCTAAAAACGCTCCGAGAAGAAGTTATTGAGGTTTTAAGGTTTTCAGTCAAAATTTTCACCATAAAAACTTGCATCAACTCACTCTAAACTCTACTCCTATTTCGTTGGAACGATCCAAGAATCAACTTTATCAATCTACACTTCAACAATGGCAACTCAGCAAGACATTCATGCTGCCGGTGCAGAAAACCGACCTCCTATGCTTGAAAAAGGTGGATATCTCCCATGGACAAGCCGCATGCTTCGTTACATCAAAACAAAGCCTGATGGTAAATTAATGATTCAATCTATTGAAAAAGGACCATTCCAGCCAAGACAAGTTCAAATTGAAGGCAATCCAAATACAACACCTCCTACTCAACCATTCGTGCGTGAACAAACAGAAGCAGATTACACAGAGGAAGACAAGAAGCAGATCGCCGCAGATGATATGGCAATGCATTTAATCCAACTTGGATTACCAAGGGAGATCTTTGCTGCGGTCGACAGTTGTGAAACTGCTTATGCTATGTGGGAACGTGTTAGAAGGATATGTCATGGAACAGAAATTGGACAACAAGACGTTGAGAACAAACTTCTTACTGAATGGGAGAACTTCACATCCACTAAAGGTGAACAGATTGAATCATACTACACAAGGTTTTGCACTTTGATGAATGAGTTAATCAGAAACAAGTTGACACCTCGAACAATTGCAACAAACATCAAATTCATCAATAACCTTCCAGAAGAATGGGGTCGTTATGTTACAATTGTCAATCAAACAAAGGATTTACATAAGGTGAATTATGATCAACTTTATGATTTTCTGAAGCAAAATCAAGCTGAGGCTAATGAAGTAAGGAAAGAAAGATTGGCAAAGAATCATGATCCTCTCGCATTAATTGCTACTACACCAACACCGCTACCAGTGAACACACAACAACCATCATCATCTTCCACTCACAACTACATGCAACCATCATACATTCAACAACCAACACCGGTCTACCAACAACAGTTTTACCCACAGCAACAACAACATGTTATTCCACAACAACAATACCCACAGTTCCAAGAACCAGAATTCACTGAAAATGATGAAGCCACTGCAGCCTTGACTCAAGCGTTTGCTTTTCTGACAAAGGCATTCCAAGGACGTTATTCCACACCAACTAACAACAACCAAAGGATTTCATCGAACACTCGCAACAAGCAGATTGCTCAGCCGAGTTTCAATATGGGCAATGGAGGCCAAATGGTTGGAGTTTATGGGAACCAACAGGGATATGCTACTGGGATTAATATGGGTAATCATAATATGCAGAATGCAGGTCAGTATGTAGGGAATCAGTATGGTCAGAATGCAGGGAATCAGTTGGGTCAGTTTGTTGGAAATCAGAGGGGTCAGAATGTTGGTAATCAGGCAATGGGTAATCAGAATAGAAATGTTGCAGCTCCAGTAGTTGGGAATTTGGGAAATATGAATCAGGGTAATCCGGTAAAGTGTTTCAACTGCCAGGGTGTAGGTCATATGGCAAGGAACTGTCCTACTAAGCCGAACAAAAGAGACTCAGCGTACTTGCAGAAAGCAGTGATGTTGGCACAAAAGAAAGAGGCAGGATTTCAGTTGAACGCAGAGGAGAATGACTTTATGGCTCTTATGGATGACATGGAAGATAGAGAAGATATCGATGCGAACTGCATATTCATGGCGAATCTTCAGGAAGCTAAGTATGACACGGATTCTGATACACTTCCTGTTTATGACACCAATGCACCATCTGAGGTATCAAACTTCAACACATGTCACAATAATGATATATTTGATATGTCTCCTCATGAGGAACAGCATTCTGAGAAGCTAGCACCCACTTATGATACATACCTGGACACGCCAAGTAGTAGCAATACTCCTTCAGCAAATCCAGATATGAATCATAATGGAGGCTTCGTTTCACAGCATGCTGAGAATGATGAGGAAACACGTGCTTTGTTTGAATCATTATTGAATAATTGTCGTATTGAAATTGAGAATGTGAAAAAGGTCAATCGCGATGTTAAGGCCGCGAATGTTAAATTGACCGCTGAGCTTGAGAGTTACAAAGAAAACGTTAAAGCTTTTGAATTTCATAACAAAAGATTGTCTGAATTAGAAACTGGTTATCAAAATTCCGTCTCAAGAGAAAAACAATTGCAACTCAAGTTTGACACACTTGATGTTAATTCTTTCAAAAAGATAAAATCTTTAAATGCGGAAATTTCTGATTTACAAAACCAACTTTCTAAACAAAAATCAGCTTATACCAATCTTGAAAAAGAGAGGGACGAGCTGAAAAAGGACTTTGCAAAGAAAGAAGACAAACTTTTGGCAGAAATCGTAGAGTCAGAACACATGATTGCTCACTTAGAAGAATTGGTGGTTAAGTCGGGTCAGTCAAGTCAAACAATGAAAATGATTTCAAATCAAACTAATCCGGTTTACCATACGAAACATAAAGTGGCTCTCGGTAACAACACCCCCAGTAATCTCAAGAAAGCTCAGCAAGAACAGAATGTTTTGTATAATGGTAATGTGATTTACACTAAACATGATCCTCCCGTCGTTCGGGATTCTGTGCAAACGATAGAACATGTCGAAGAGAGCATTACTAAAATGAAACAAAAGGATTTGAAACCCATTGATTACAACAAATTGAACAAACTTTCGGGAATTACTTTTGTTCCACATAAAGAACCATCTGTGTTTTCCATAAAACGACCATTCTCAAAAATGTTTTCTAAGAAAGTAATTGTTTCCAAATCTCTTTCAAAAATGGAACAAATTTCTTCTAACAACACTTTTAATACAAGTGAGGCTAGAGAAATTTTGGATGACGTTAAAAAGAGAATTCAAGAACTTCAAAACATCGTTGCTTCTAAAACTACAATCAATATTAACAACTGGCATTCCAGTTTTCATATTGAACAGAAAAAAGTTTTTGAAAACGAAATTACTATCCCACTGAATAACATCAGTGCGAGGGTAATCCATTTTGAACAAGCTTTCTTAAAAGAAACGGCCGACTTTGTCAAGGACCACAAATCCCTGGTAAATGAAGCTAATGATACTCGTGAAAATATAAATGTTTTGGAAAACCTCAATGATTCTCTCTTCGAAGCTGTTATGACCACTGACATCATGTCCATCATTTTACAAACATACTCTGTTCAAGACGATGAAAGACTGAGAGCTGAGACCTCCGCAATTGTTTCAAAATATGAAAATGCTCTTATAAAGCTTGAAAAAGAAAATGTGTCATCTTTTAAACAACTTGATCGAAAAAAGGAAGAATGCAAGTATGACAAATTGTCGTATGAGCGTGCCTTAAAGAACATGAAAGAGCAAAATGATCTTTTGAGGGCTCAGCTTGAAAGTCAAAAAGGAAAGGGTGAGGAAACTAAGTTTGCAAAACCGTCGACTAAGGAGAAACCAAATGTTTCAAACACGGTTCAAAAACCAAAAATGTCAATTTCACGGTTTGCTCCAAAAGTCGATGAGAAAAAGGATTTGACAAAACCAGTCACTCCAACACCCTTCCCCAAGAAAAGTGAAAATGTAAAGATTGTTGATAAAGGAAAAGCGGTTTTCGAAACTCCTAAAGTGTTAGCACCTGGCCTTTTTAGGATTAGTCCCACTAGTGCGTTTGCCTCAACATCTAAAACAAATGATAAGTGCATAAAGGCTAATTCTAAAGAATCTAGGGATGCTAAAAAGGACAACAATATAAATCCTAATGTGTGTGCCTTACCTTCTACAGGATTAGAAAGCACCTCTAGGAGCAGCAGACTAAAGCCTAAGAGCAATACAAGGAACAATAGAGTCTCGTCTGTCTCTAAGAGTAGTAGCAAGAATAAAGTTGAAGAAGTAGAAGAACACCCTAGGAATTTATCGCTTTGTAATAAGAGACATGTTTCATCTGAATGTAATGTCGAACGTACTGTTTCTAATGCATGCAATGACTCTGTTTGTTTGATATGCAAGAAATGTTTAATTAATGATGTTCATGATGAATGTGTTTCTAACAATGTGAATGTTACGCCTGAACAGAAGCATGTTCCAAAAAGACCTAGTGCTAGATCCAGATCTATAGAAAGATTAGTTGCACGATTTAGGACTACCACTATTAGTCGAATGCCTAGGAACTATCTTAAGTTTTGTATGTGGATTCCGACGGGTAGAGAGTTCACTCTTCAGGACGGCAAATTAGAAATAGCTCAAGCTAAACAAGTAGCAACTGTCTATGAGTGTGATTCTGCTTTTACTCCTAACCCCATGGAACCAAATTCAACACGGTTTCCAAATACAAACTCTTCTGTTCTTGGCAGGTTATCGAAATATGTCTTTGGATCGTCGACTCGGGTTGCTCCAAGCACATGACCGGGAATTTAAAGCTGCTGATCAACTTCATCTGGAAATTTATGGGAACTGTACGCTTTGGTAATGATCATGTAGCAGCTATTCAGGGTTATGGAGATCTTCAGTTTGGGAATTTTTTAATCACTCGAGTTTACTACGTCGAAGGGTTGGGACACAACTTGTTTTCAGTTGGGCAGTTTTGTGATGCAGATTTAGAAGTGGCATTCAGAAGAAACACGGTTTTTATAAGAAATTTGGTTGGTGATGATCTCTTAACTGGTAATCGTAGTACAAATTTGTATGCTATCGACATCAACCAAATGGCTTCTACATCACCAATTTGTCTTATGACACGGGCAACCGAAACTAAGTCCTGGCTGTGGCATAGACGTTTATCCCATCTCAATTTCGACACCATCAACAAGTTAGCCAAAGACAACATCGTCACCGGACTTCCTAAGTTCAAATACACCAAGGAACACCTATGTCCATCATGCGAACAAGGAAAAAGTAAAAGAGCATCATATAAACCCAAAACCGTACCTAGTTCGGAAGCAAGGTTACATATGTTGCACATGGACTTATGTGGCCCAATGAGAGTTGGAAGCATTAATGGGAAGAAGTATATTCTCGTTATTGTTGATGATTATTCAAGATATACTTGGGTAAAGTTTTTGAGATCAAAAGACGAAGCACCAGGCATCATCATCACCTTTCTGAAGCGTATCCAAGTTCTACTTCAAGCTCCAGTAAGGATTGTAAGAACAGATAATGGCACAGAATTCACCAATCAGGAGTTAAGAACCTACTTTGAAGATGTTGGAATAACACACCAAACATCAGCTGTTAGAACTCCACAGCAGAACGGGGTAGTTGAAAGAAGAAACAGAACTCTTGTGGAAGCTGCTCGCACAATGCTGATCTTTTCTAGTGCACCACTATTCTTATGGGCTGATGCTGTAGCCACTGCTTGTTTTACTCAAAACCGATCCCTAGTCCATCCGAGATTCAATAAAACCCCATATGAGCTAGTGAACAACCGTAAACCTGACATCTCTTACCTTCACGTATTTGGTGCTTTGTGCTATCCGACGAATGACAGAGAAGATCTAGGGAAGTTAAAAGCTAAGGGTGATATTGGAATCTTCATTGGATATTCAGAAAACTCGAGGGCATTCAGGGTGTATAATAGAAGAACGAAAACGATAATGGAGACGATGAATGTGAAGTTTGATGAGATTTCACAAATGGCTTCTGAGAGACTCGCTCTAGAACCCGCGCTTAATCCGATGGCTTCTAATCAAAACGGATTAGGACCCGAACCAAACCAGCAGACTTCTGGACACATCAGTTCAGGACTCGTACCTCAAGGAGCTCAGTCAACAAACACGGATAAACCTTCAGAACAAGAACTGGAAAATTTCTTCGAGTTAATGTTTGATGAATACTATGGTGGAACTTAGAAATAATGCATCTCATCTACATTCCGCTGCACCCGCTCAAAACCATCAACCACCACCATCTCAAGATGCATCTACAACAGTTGAAGCTGAAGCACCAACGACCTCAACATCATCAACATCTACTCAAGCAACTCCAGTTATTGAATCTGTTCTACCAAGAGTTGATGAGCAAAATCAAACTACAAACTTTCAAGAAGAACCTACAACTAATTCAAACGATGTTGCGTTAGAAGAAGAAGAAGAAGTATTTGAAAACCCGTTTGCATCAGACTCTGCTGAATCTTCTTCAAGGTTACAAGAACCATCTAACACACATTCGTTCAACCAAAGGTACCCTTCTACGTTTCAATGGACAAAAGACCATCCGTTAGTACATGTTATTGGTGATCCTTCAATGCCAGTTCAGACAAGGAGACAACTTGCCACCGATCTCGAATTGTGCATTTACATTTGCTCAATAAGCACCAAAGTACCTAAGAACATTCGGGAAGCAATGGCAGAAAACCCATGGATTGAAGCGATGCAGGAGGAATTTCTTCAATACCTGTTACATGATAGTTGGGAACTTGTTGAACGACCACTTGATAAACGAGTTCTTGATCTCAAGTGGTTGTGGAAGAACAAACTGGATGAGGAAATGACTGTAATTCGCAACAAAGCTCGTCTCGTGGCTAAAGGTTATCCACAAGAAGAAGGGATAGATTTCGAAGAATCATTCGCGCCTGTAGCTAGACTTGAAGCAGTCCGGATTTTCTTAGCCTATGCCGCTCACAAAAACATCACAGTCTATCAGATGGACATTAAGACAGCTTTCTTGAATGGAACTCTGAAAGAAGAAGTGTATGTGAGTCAGCCAGAGGGATTCGTCGACAAAGATCATCCAGACTACGTCTACAAGCTTAAGAAAGCAATTTATGGTCTAAAACAAGCTCCAAGAGCGTGATGCAGACCATGCTGGTGATCAAGTAACAGCAAAGAGTACATTAGGTGGAGCACAATTTTTGGGTGAAAAGCTTGTCAGCTGGTCTTCAAAGAAACAGGATTGTACTGCGCTATCAACCGCCGAAGCCGAGTATGTGTCTCTATCTGCGTGTTGTGCCCAAGTTCTTTGGATGAGGACACAACTCACAGATTATGGCTTTACTTTTGACCGAATACCTATGTATTGTGACTCAAAAAGTGCCATAGCCATCTCGTGCAATCCCGTACACCACTCAAAGACGAAGCATATCAAAGTCCGCTACCATTTCATCAAAGAACACGTGGAAGAGGGTACTGTTGAATTATTTTTCGTTAAGACTGATTATCAACTCGCCGATCTATTTACTAAAGCCCTTCCAAAAGAAAGATTTGACTATTTAGTTCGACGAATTGGCATGCGAAGCCTAACTCCTGAGGAGCTAGAACGTCTTCTCGAATCTTCTTGAAAAAAGTTTTCAAAATCGCTTCGCTGTAAATATTTTTGAAAAACAAAATACAAAATTTGAAAAACCAACAAAAACAAAATACAAAAATATAAAATCTTTCAAAAAATACAAAAACATTAAAAAATCAAAAAATCCAAAAATATTCTTCTCACGACATGTCTCTCGTATAAATCAATATTCTGTACGTTTCTAGAAATGTCATTCAACAATGATACGGATATGTACAGATGCTTGAGCGGGAGTTCTTTTTTTAATGTTTTTCTAAAACATGTCGTTTCTCAAAAAAAAAAAAAAAAATTCACAATGGCTTTCGTATACTTCAGTACGAAACCCGTACGTTCAACGATGACTTCTGATTATTTTCAAATCAAGGACTCGTACGTTCAATGACGAACTCTTTTTCAAAAAGTTCGAGTCTAAACAAACGAAAAAGATTTCAAGCATAAACTCGTTTTCAAAACAAAATTCTTGAGCACTTTTTCAAGATTGTTCAAAAGATTTCTCAAAATCTCTCAAAATTAGTGCTCAAGAAAACTCCCTCAAAACTCTTATAATTTATTTTAAATATGCTATCATTAAGGGGGAGTATAAAAACTAAAATGTTCCAAATTCATGCAAAAACAAATCTGTCTATCTCTCCAAAAGCTTTTTCTTAATCAGTTGATATCAAAAATATCACGATATGCTATTTTTGAGGGGGAGAAGACATGATTAAAATGTGATCAAAGATGTTTAAAGTTTGTGACTGAATCTCTAAAGAGCTCGACTCAGATAGTACCAATGAATTGACGAAGCTTACAATGTCAGTAATCGAAAAGACTTGTCCTGGACGGGTAATAATTTCAAGCTAGTCCAACTAGTGATGTAAGCGTGTCTCGAATAGGACTTGTCTGAGTAGAGTGTACCATATCGAGAGACTTTCTTTGAACTTGACCAGGACGGGTAATAATTTCAAGCTAGTCTAACTAGTGATGTAAGCGTGTCTCGAATCGGTTATGTTCACTGAAAGTGGATCAATTCAAAAAGTGCAAACTCCTCACGCATGTGCAAATTTCTAAAATATTCATGAGCACATGTGAAGGGGGAGTCCTTCAAAAGAAATGCAAAACTCTCGAAGTGTCAACAATGTGTTTTATTATCATAAACACTTTGAGAGATTTTCACAAAAAGGTTTCTTGGCAACAATAGGATAGTCATGGAGTTATAAGGTGACTAAGGTTAGGAAAAACCGTCCTATGATCCGCCAGAGCCGGAGGGATCTACCCAAGGATAATTCCAATAGAGTAGAATTAGAAGTCCTTAGGTATGATTGAAAAAAGGAGAAAATGAGAAAGGAGAAAGAAGGGGTTGAAGAATTAAAAAGAAAAGTTATGAAAAAGGGTGAAAAGAAATAGCCCTCCAAATGTTCAACCTTAGGGCAGACACCGGGTTCAACTCATATGCTACTGGTTGTTACTAAGGTGACACTGGTATTGAAGACAAAGACGTCATGGACCCAGTGACGCACTGCACTAAACCTTCTTAACCACTCAAGTTCTCTTAAAAGAGCTTGTTTCATTCTCACGGGGAACCAGCGTAATCTATCGACTTGTCTCTTAGAGATGGTTGATATTGAAGCAGGAGACCTCTCCCTAATCTCCGCATAGGAAACCAAATGTGCACTTATCGAGTCTAGAGCCCCGAGATTCATCAAAAGATCTCATAGGAACACATGATATTTCTACACTGGCTGTTCATCATTAAGGACGCCAGATGTAAACTTAAGAGTCCTACGCAGATCTTAGCAATCTGCCAGAACATTTATGAGAGGATTCACTTTTGTGATTCTCAATGATTGAATGGAAATTCCTGCCAGGGTCAACATCAAACAGCCCTGACAGCAGGTCACTTCGGTAATTCTTTATGGGTTACGCTTAGTGTTCGCGGTGGTTTCAAATGGTCTACAGTCGTGGAGTGATCCCCTGCGACTCACCCAGTCATTGAGCTACTAAGTAGGTCTCGTAAGCTCTCTCGAGAGTATCTGACATGGGAACGGCCTTGGTGAGGGTTAGAAGGAGTCTTCACACTATGCTGTTGACGATCTCTAATTCTTATCTGTAAGTACCGGATGTTTTATTGCTAACTGTTTATATGCAGGGACACTTCATCTCCATGGCGACAGATTCCACGTGCTCATACATACATCTGGAAGTTAAAGAAAGCTCCCTCAAAGATCTATACAACACAAAGATCAAAGAAAGATTCTACGCCAAAAAGAAGGATTTACAAAGTGTAAAGACTAAGGATCAAAGTGAAAGAAAGGGAACTACGTGCATATGAATATCAAAGTCCAAAGATGTATGAGCATGTTGGAATGGCAAACAACCACCACAGACGCAGAAGTGACAAAAGGCAGATAACTCCACATCGCAAAGGAACAAAGAACGATGAAAAATCAGTTATCAAAGATCACAAAGCATGAAGGAACAAAGACTAAAGACTATTCTACAACGACACACAAAGTTAAAGACAAAGAACACGGAAGACCCACTCACGTGGAGCATCATTCGAATGACCAACCCTTAGGGGGAGATTGTTAGCATTAAAAATATGTATTATGAAGTGATGGTCATTCTCATATTGTAACTTTGTGTCGTTTGTTAAGATTAGTAATAGTTTAGTCATTGGGCCTTGGACTTGGCAAGCTAATATGTTATATGCTATGTTTCATAAGCCTAGTTATCCAACCATGTAACCAAGCCCAAGCCCAAGCCCATAGAAAGCCCATAGGGCATCTCATGTTAAGAAGTATATAAACACCTCAAAGGCTCATTTGAGGTGTGTGCTTGTGTGTGTATTTGTGTGTGTTTCATAATAAAAGCTCTCATATTTCTTATCTCTTTCTACATATACACGAATTACATATAAGTCACCAAGTCACTATCTTTCTTCTTCTAATCTTCTATTGGTGTGATAAAGTTGTGATATCTAAGGTCCAACAGGTTGGGTACTACAACTTTAAAGGCTGCCTTTCCAAGGTTGTATCACCTGGAAGTTTCACAGCAATGCAATATTATTGAAAGCTGTGTTAATGTTGATGGACAAACACAATTATGTTAGGCTTGGCGAAGGGCAATTCGAACGGGTCATGAATCTACTCAACTAAACGAGCTTACTCGCCTCTTTCATGATTTTAAACAGACAAGAGAGAGCGATAAATGGGATTTTACACTTGACCATTCAAAGATCTTCACAGTTTGTTTTTTGAGGCAACGTTTAGACAACTCAATTCTAACCCCACTCGGACATAAAACAAGTGGAACAAAAGTATACCCATTAAAATCAATATTCATTTTTGGCGATTGATCGATGATAGGACTCCTACTCGCTTCAATCGGGATATACGTGGTATCGAACTTGATTCAATTCGTTGCCCGGTTTGTGATAATGCTATTGAAACGGCACAACATCTATTTATGGAATGCTCGGTTTCTCGAAGTATATGGCTATCAATATCGAATTGGTAGGGATTTGAAGATTAACCAAAAGTATTGTCTGATGTAATCTCCTTGAGTGACTTGACTACTCTTCCAAGTCACTTGAAACGGTGTTTCGATGCTGTTATACAAACTGTGACTTGGGTTATATGGCGATATAGGAATAGGCTATGCTTTGACTTGACCCCTGCAAGAAAAGACACTCTTTTGGAAGACATTAAAACTTTTTCTTTCTCTTGGATCAGTCACCGAGATAGGAACTTTCGTCCTAACGTGTATGCTTGGATTAGTGATCCCTTGAATGCTTGTAACAATATCGTGTAACATTTCTTTTCTTAAGCATCTTGTTTAATTATTAATAAAGTTTTGTATCTGCTGTGGACAAAAAAGGACTTTCAACACTTACTTAACACACACTAGTACAAACACCACTTTTCCCGGTGACGTTTTCGTCACCTTGCCGACGTCATGACGTCAGCATAATACGCTCCCGTCGACATGACGTCGGCCCCAGTTTGTCGAGAAAGCCACGTCGGCAAACGCTATCCCGTAGACAATTCCCGTTGACAAAGTGGGTCCCACATGGTTTTCCAGTCAAAGTTTTTTGGTAATTCGACGTTATATTCCCGTCGACATGTCGACGGGATAATGATACTAATTATTTCAACACTTACTCAACACACACTAGTACAAACACCACTTTTCCTGGTGACGTTTTCGTCACCTTGCCGACGTCATGAAGCAGGCATAATACACTCCCGCCGACATGACGTCGGCCCCAGTTTGTTGAGAAAGCTTCGTCGGAAAATGCTGTCCCGTCGACAATGCCCATCAACAAAGTGGGTCCCACATGGTTTTCTAGTCAAAGTTTTCTGGTAATTCGACGTTATATTCCCGTCGACGGGATAATGATACTAATTATATAACTAATTAGTAATCGTTAGTTATTTTTAAATCCTCCCATTGACATGACGTCAGGATCTTTTCGTCAAAGTCAAAAGGCTGTTCAACGTGTGTTTATGATACCGTAAATATGTCGATAGTATAGTAAAATAAATAAATATATCTAATGTTATGATACCGTCGAAATATCGACAGTATAGCAAGATAAATAAATGAATCTAATGTTATTTTGCCGTCGACATGTCGACGGCATAATAAATGGTATGCTGCTAAACACCATGCTGCAAACCAGCAAATTTCCAGATTCTTTTCAGAAAAAATCTACCAAAACCTGTAACCAACAAGAACCTATAACCAACCAATTTTAACATGTCCTAAAACATACAACTCGACATCGGCTAAAACACTTGCAAATTATCGCTAGACACCCTCAAAATGAATTAAAACATATAAAGTCCACAAAACGGGGTGTGGTAATATCTAAACCTAGCTGCCATATCCACAAATGTTTCAATCTCCGCAATGTTCAAGTCACCAAAAGGTTACACTACACAATACTAAGATAAGGGTCGCCAAAATATTGTTTCGAATATAAGTACAACACAAGATAACACAAGTTTGTACCTCTACATCCCCAAGTCACTCATCATCATAACCATCCTCATCGCCAGACCCACTGCCCGAGCCATCCACGTTTTGAGAACGCGCCTAACTAATATACTGGGCCCATTGTGGGTTGCTCGAGACAAAACCAGTCAACAAAGTGATCTGCGCCTTCATGGCCTTACGTTCTTTAGCATCTTCCTCTCTCTTCTTCTCGGCCTCAGCAATCTTCTTCTCGGCCTCAGCAAGCTTCGCGTCCATCTCGGCTAGGGATGAGCACGGTACCATTTTGGTACCGTACCGGCACCGTTTCTGAGGTACTGTATTTTTTCCCGACCAAAATATGTAGTCCCGATCATGAAACCGAGAGATATATCGGTACCGGTACCGGGTTCGGTAAACCGGTACTATACCGAATTGAGTACCGTTTAGAATAGAAGTAGGTCTTTTTGTAGTAGGAGTTTGGTTTTTTTTTTTTTTTTTTTAAAATTATTTAAACATGTATTTGGTTGTATTTTTCTGCTTCTGCTTCCTTTACAATGTTAATTTTCCATATACATAATTCATATTTGAATAAACAAAAACTGAGCCTCATTATGTATATGTTATCTTTTCTGTTTAGGTAATTGAATGGATTTATTCAACTGTTTTGTCAAGGTTTTTTTACTAGTAAACAGTCATGTTATTGTTATTATTATTATTTTTTTTAATTTCTGTGTAGTTCTGTATAGTTATAGGATCTAATCATTTTAATCTTTTATTGTTGGTGTGTTTCTTTAAAAAAAGACTATATTACCTTACATATATTAATCTAATAAATAGATATTGATCTCATTTCCTCTTTAAATGATCCATTTAAATGAACATGCTTAGATCATGAGTTTAGTAAAAAAAAAAAATTAAGCCTCTTTTTATTCCGGTACTAAAATCGGGATTTCCCGTTTTGGTACTGTACTAAAATCGAGATTTCCCGTTTTGGTATTGTACCGATTTTTATTGGTACCGTACCGTTTTTCCGGTACCCATGCTCAACCCTAATCTCGGCCATTTATAAAAACGAAATAATCAAAATTTAAAAACAGCTATTGCAATAATTTGAGTCATGAGTAATCTATAATTACTATTATCACACTGTATACATACCTGGAGGTGGAGGCGAGGTGTATGGTAACGGTGGCCTGCGCAAGCCTGGTAACACCCTACCCCTGCCGGCTATATGACCCCGCTGCTTGCCCTTCTGAACCATAGCAAGTATCTGCTCCTCTGTGTACGCCACCCCTGTAGGCGTATTCGCTCCCAGACCACGAAGCCGAACTACCTCTTCCTATTTAGTTGAAAAAATTTGAGAAAATTAATATATTAGTCGGGTTAATTACAAGATTATGTTTCAATAAATCATTAAAGTGCGTGTTTGGAAAAAAAATAAAAAATAAAATAAAATAAAATAAAAAACAAATACTTACATATTGAACCCGAGCCTCATCCTGCAACTACACATCATCCTTGCAGTGCGTGTCGTAGAAGCTCTGGACGAGTGACGGGTACTGGTGGTCCTCATTGTTCTCAAACTGTATATACACATGCATATATATAAGATGAAACAAATTAAAAATGACAAATCAAACACCATATATATTTTAATTAAACTTAAATACTTTTATAAAATTAAAATATATAACTAAAATTAATTACTTTTATAAAATTAAAAAATTTAATTAATATATAATTAAAATTAAATAATTTTATAAAAATAAAATACTTTTATAAATATAAAATGTGTCTTACATAGTCATGGCGAATAACAGCCAATGACTTGGAACCGTGGCGGCTGTACATCTTGTTCTTCTTCCTGTTCGCTTTATTCACAGTAGCTCGCTTGAGGTTCTTCTCATTCATGTAAAACTTTACATGCTCCTCCCACACAGACAACTCAACGTTCGGAGGAGGGTTTCTACGTATCACATCCACAGCCGGAGGCCCATCCTTCCTCGTAAAGTAATCCATCTTCATGGCATGCTTATTGTCGGAGTAGTGCTTGGCCAGATATGCATTGATGCCTTTCCGAATATTTTCCCAATCTGGACTGTGCACGTGTCTCTCCAAGTTAAAGAATTCCTGCAATCAAATATAGTTAATATTAATATAGAGATATAAATAAATAAATAAACAAATTTAAATAAATATAAACAATTAAACAAATTTAAATAAATGTACACATTCAAATAATTAAATATAAAGATATAATTAAAAGAAAAATAAAATAACTGACCCCGAGTCGGTTTATGACGGCAACCCTCTTCTCTTCCTCAATCTCGTACCAGGAGGGATAGTGCAACGGCAAAGACCTAACCGGCTCGCCAACATAGTTGTTGAACCATGCATGGTGGGGTCCGACATGAGTGTACGTCCTCTGATCTGCAATCTCGAACTTGATCGACTACGAGTCCTCTTTGTCCACGGCTTTCCTGACCGCTACATTCTTCGAGGCTTGACGGACCGGTGGCCTGCCGCCATCCCGACCTCCACCCCTGCATCCACCTCTCGCCCTACCTCCTCGTTGATGTCGTGATCCTACAATTGAAGTGAGTGAAAACGTCAGAAAATAACAAGTAACAAAATTCAAATGATCAAGTTTAAGTTTCTTACCACTACGGTGACCGCTCTCAATCGGACGAAAAGGGGGTGCTGGGTCACCGGCACCGTCACCACCGTGACCGCGGGCGACTGCTGCAGCCATCTTTAAAAGTACAAGTTGAATAACGTATAGAAATTCAGGAACAAATTAACATAAGCATGCACACATTCAAATACATACACATTCAAAATAAATATACACATTTAAACAATCCATAACAATTTCATTCAAATAAGTGTCGTTTTACAAGTTACAATTTAAGATCAATCTGCTAAATCAACATCACTATCATAAACATCATCAGTAGCAACTTGAACTTCATCATCGACTATTTTAAGTTAAACAATTAATATCATATATTTTAAGTTAAACAATTAATAGAATATAAACAAGTGTTTGGTTTTCGGCTTATGTTTCATAAGCTTATTTTTTGTGACTTGTTTTGAAACTATTTTGTTTATATAAGTTTATGATAAGTTTATCTAAAAACTATTTTGTTTATTTTGAAACTTATTTTTTGTGACTTATTTTTGAAACTATTATGAAACATAAGCCGAAAACCAAACAATATATCTAAGGGCTTATGGCTTATTTGGTTTTCGGCTTATGTTTCATTATTTTGAAACTATGTAAGGTAAAAAGTTTCAAAATATGTCATAAAAATTTAGCTTATGAAACATAAGCCGAAAACAAAACAAGCCACAAGCCCGTTATATTAGAAAAAGTCCATTTTTTTTTCTTCTTTTTCTTATAGAAACATTTATTTACTGTATTTTTGTCCAAATAGATAACTTATTTTAATTCAAAATGTATAAACTAGAAAGGAAAAGTTTACAATAAGCAAATTGGGGTACGCTTATTAACTTTTCTTTACTACCCTCGTATCTAACCTAGTTGTTTAATGTGAAGTTCATTTTATCTACCAAATAGTGACAACGCAATATCAAGTCCCTAACCAAGTCCCCAAGCTGCTATTTGCACCGTGGGTACACAATGAGCACAACCCACCTTGGTTGTGTCGTTAAAACCAACCAAACTACTACGGCTGAAAAGCTACAACTACTACGTACGGCTAGATACAACAAAGCATAAAAATGAAAAAACAAGTAACATACTATCTCGGCTGTGGTCTCTGGGGCATTGGTCTCGGGCTACTGTCTCGGGCTCGGCTATCTCGGGCTGCTCTCGGCAGCAGTCTCGAGCTTGGGCTATATAAAAGAGCTAAAACTATCTAATTAATTAAAAATGATTCATGGCGACATGTCGTCGGGATACCAAAAGTTCAAAAAATAAAAAAGGGACTACATTACCTCTGTCTCGGCTGTCTCAGCTCTCGACTCTCGCTCTCGGCTTCACCCTCGGCTTCACAGACTGTATGAAAAAAAATAAAAAATTAACAATTATACATTAACAATTAACATTTAATAATTAATAAAATCAAAAAATTAACAAATGCTAATCAAAAATTAAAAAATACCTGCGTTAAAGAAGAAATAGTGGGGAAGAAGAAAATAAAGAATTAAACATGAGATGGGTTAAGGAAATAATTAAACGGGAGAAAAGGAGGAAGAAAAGTGCCTAGTGGTGCTCGTGTGGTGGTGTTGGTGGTGTTGGTGGAGCTGTGGTTGATCAATGGTGGATTACTGGTGGAGGTGGTGTGGTGTGGTGGTGTTGATTGGTGTCGGAGGTGGTGTGGTGTTGATAATCGCCGGAGAAGAAAGGATAGATCGATTATTTTTTTTCTAAGTGTTTTGTCAATAATTGAGAACAGATCCGGTTTTGTTTTGCTTTTATATTCCCGTCGACATGTCGACGGGAGTATAAAGTTATTTTGTCATTTGTCGTTTGGCAGGACGTATAAAAATTTCGTAAAATTTTTTGCGCTTATATTCCCGTCGACATGTTGACGGGATAATAACTAGTTATTATAAATAATTTTAATAATAACTAGTTAAGTTTAATATTAATTACCTTAATATAATTTAAAAACTTTATTTATTATCAATACTTTTATAAAATAAAAAGAAAATAATAAAAAAATAGTTTTGTAAAATTAATAAATTATTTTTATATAATAAATTATTTTTATTTATTATAAATATTTTTATAAAATTAAAAAATAACTAGTTAAATTTAAAATTAATTATTATAATATAATTAAAAAAAATTATTTATTATAAATACTTTTATAAAATTAGTATATATATATATATATATATATATATATATATATATATATATATATATATATATATATATATATATATATATATATATATATATATATATATAGGGTAAGGTTTTAGAGAAAAGTCCACTTTGGTAGAAAAGTGAGAAAAAAAGTTATAGGGTTTAATTTGAAACATCTCAAACTTCATGGGTATGTTTTGAAATATACCCCCCCCACCCCCCGAAAAAAAAAAAAAAAAAAAAATCCCTCCAAAAAAAAATTTTTTTTTGGGCAAAATTTTTTTTTTTTTTTTTTTTTTTTTTGCCAAAAATTTATAACCCTGATGCACCTTTTTTTTAGTGCATCTCAGTTATAAAAATTGGTGCATCTCTGTTATAACTATGATGCACCAATTTTTATAACTGAGATGCACTAAAAAAAAAGTGCATCAGGGTTATAAATTTTTGGCCAAAAAAAATTTTTTTTTGGCGGGAATTTTTTATTTCACGGGGGGGGGGGGGGGGGGGGGGGGGGGGGGGGGGGGGTAGTGTGCGAATTTACAAAACCTCCTTAAAGAATGAAGAAAAATACAATTAGGTCCCTGTAGTTTGGTGTGAAAAAAAGGAGGGGCTGATTTGTACACTTTTCTCACTTTTCTACCAAAGTGGACTTTTTTCATGAACCCACCTCTAAATATATATATATATATATATATATATATATATATATATATATATATATATATATATATATATAGTTGGTGTATAGTTGGAGTTTGGTAGTTTAGCATTTTCGGGTATAACTTTTTCTATAAATACTTTTTTTCGATAGAATAGTTTTAGCAAAATAATTTTGAACTAATTAATTATTTTTTATATAAGAGATTAAAGTATTTTTTTTATTTATTAAAATATAAAATAAATAATAATTAGAATATCACAAAATAGCATAGATGTATAACTCTGTCTTTTATCTTTTACTCGTAGCTAGCTATATCTAGTATTTGTTTTGTCAAGTCTTGTCCTTCACCTATTTCAAAAATACTAAATCCCAACCATTAGATAACCTCGAGATCACAACTGGTCAAAATTCAAGTCTTTTATCCTTGACCTAATATTTTATAAATTCCCAATTCTACCCTCCACTCTTCCTTTATAAACTCCTCAATATATCACCACTTTATTTAGGGTTTCATATATTTTTCAATTTCTAGGGTTTAAAAAAAAATGGGTGAGGAGAGATGATATGGTTATACACGAGATGTTAAACGAACGAGTAGAGATGATATGGTTATACACGAGATGTTAAACGAACGAGTCGAGATGATACGGTTATACACGAGATGTTAACCGAACGAGTCGAGATGCTATGGTTATACACGAGATGTTAAACGAAGGAGTCGAGATGATATGGTTATACACGAGATGTTAAACGAACGAGTCGAGATGATATGGTTATACACGAGATGTTAAACGAACGAGTCGAGATGCTATGGTTATACACGAGATGTTAAACGAATGAGTCGAGATGATCTGGTTGTACACGAGATGTTAAACGAAGGAGTCGAGATGATATGGTTATACACGAGATGTTAAACGAACGAGTCGAGATGGTATGGTTATACACGAGATGTTAAACGAACGAGTCGAGATAATATGGTTATACCCGAGATGTTAAACGAACGAGCCGAGATGACATGGTTGTACACGAGATGTTAAACGGATGAGTCGAGATGCTATGGTTGCACACGAGATGTTAAATGAACGAGCCGAGATGATATGGTTGTACACGAGATGTTAAACGAACGAGCCGAGATTACATGGTTGTACACGAGATGTTAAACGGATGAGTCGAGATGCTATGGTTGCACACGAGATGTTAAACGAACGAGCCGAGATGATATGGATGTACATGAGATGTTAAACGAACGAGCCGAGTTGACATGGTTGTACACGAGATGTTAAACAGATGAGTCGAGATGCTATGGTTGCACATGAGATGTTAAACGAACGAGCCGAGATGATATGGTTGTATGTGAGATGTTAAACGAACGAGCCGAGATGATATGGTTTTACACGAGATGTTAAATGAACGAGCCGATATGACATGGTTGTACACGAGATGTTAAACGGATGTAGTTTAATGCATTTGTCATGTACTGTTTATAGGAATCAGTTGTCTACTAAAGCAAATTTTCCAACCAAATTTTCCCACCAAAACACATCCCACCAAAATTTCCCACCAAAATCTTGGCGCCATAATTTCCCACCAGATCTGCTCTTATTTAAACATACACACTCATCTCACTAATATAAACACACACACACACACACATACTCATCTCACTATCTTTCTCTCTCTCTAGTAGTTTTTGTTTTTGGGTGACACCAGCAGTTTCCAGCCGTCGAAATCTTTTTCCGACTACCACCTTTCATCACTTAAACTTGTAAATCGGGCCACCCTAGTCACAATTCTACCACACACGCGCCAGGACGCCCTATCCACCACTCAAAACCACTCAAACTCACAACGACGCAACCTCACAACTACAAACACATACTGTTATCATGAAGATGGCGGAATTTAATTGAAGCTTTTGCTTGTCCTTGTGGATGAGGAGTCATAATTCTGCGAGAATCGCAAAAACCTTACTCCCGTGGTAAACTATACTATGCATGTCCTTTATCAAAGGTGAACAATTACATACTTTTTTGTGCATTATATAAATAATTTGGTTAGTTGTTAAAAATAATAGTTTTTACTCTTTAACACGGGGGAGAACGGAATATGGATGCAATTTTTTTTTATGGAAGGAGGAACGAATCGCCAAAATGACCGGTTCTCCTGGAGCTTCAATGCCTCCAACTCATTCCACAGGACCTTCAACATCGAGTCCTGTAAATACAGAGTGCTCAAACTGCATAAAATTGAATCACCAGATAATGGTACTCAATAAAATGCTAGAATTGTATCAACATCCCAACAACCATACAATTGATTCAGCTGCCTTGTTTCACGAGCATTATAATGAGATGCTAGGTGATATGGGAAATCTTCATATGTAGTGGTGTTGTTGTTGTTGTTGTTGTTGTTGTTGTTGTTGTTGTTGTTGTTGTTGTTGTTGCTGCTGCTGCTGCTGTTGCTGTTGTTGTTGTTGCTGTTGTTGTTGCTGTTGCTGTTGCTGCTGCTGTTGTTGCTGTTGTTGTTGTTGTTGTTGTTGTTGTTGTTGTTGTTGTTGTTGCTGTTGCTGTTGCTGTTTGTTGTATTATTATTGTTGTTGTTGTTGTTTAATAAAATGTTGTTGCTGTTGTGAAAACTGATGTCAAACGTGCTTTATTTTTTTAATTCGTACGTTTTAATGTTGGAGAGGGGAAGAAACCGATAGACTAAGAGATCGAAGAGGTTGCAAATTAAAGCTTTCAAACTTCCAGCAGTTGGTGGAAGCTCTAAAACATGTAACAAAAGCGTTAGTCGCGTTACATAATTTATCATTTATGCACTGGGACATGTGGGCTGGTGTTGAATGTGCTTTATATTGTTTGTTGCGTTATTGTTGTTGTTTAATGTTGGAGTAATACGTATGTTTTAACAAACACGAAGGCACAATATCACAATTAACAAACACGAAGGCAAACCGTTTATTTAAAACATGCAAAAGTTCTCAACTACATAGATTTCATACAGACTCAAACGAACTACTCAACAACCAAACGAAACAACTCAAACTAAACAATTCGACAACCAAACGAAACAGATCAAACGATACAACGACCCTTTTATTTATTTTTTGTTGCTACTTCCCGCTTTGCTGGAACTCGCACCATCTTTTCCTTTCCTTGCTCTCATTTCCTTGAGATGTGAAAACGTAGCTTCCAGATCTATTATTCTATCTTCCAGATTATCAATTCAGGTGTTGATGTCAAACGTGCTTTCAGCTCGCCAACAGCAGCAGCTTGAGCTTCAGCAGCACGTTGAGCTTCAGAAGCATCTAGCTCTTCCAAATACTCTCTATAGTACGGCTTTTTCCTTAACCATACCAGAATCCGGTCTCTCTGCCACGGTGCACAGTTCGCATAAGAACCATATTCATCAAAAATTTCCCAGCCCCAATGATTTATAATTTCATTATATAGGAGCTCGTGTGATAAAGCCTTTGACCACTCATGTTCCGGCGTTAAACCATCCATTGTTATGTGTGTTTTATGAGAATTGACAAACAGGTTTTTGTTAGAATTTACGTGTAAAATGAGACGTTAAATGATTCGGTATATATAAGTAAAATATTGGTGGGGCAAAGGCAAAATTTGGCGGGTAAATATTCCCATCGACATGTCGATGACAACAAAAAGGCGAGAAAAAATCCCGCCATAGTCACAGATGTCGCCTGCTATATGCGTCATCAATACAATCTACAATCGACTGAATAGAAATAAAAATTTGCTTCATGGGACATTACTATAATAGTCTTAGACTGTCAACACTTGTTTTTTCCTCACCAATGAAGCAACTGTCATATTATTCGATATAGATGAATCATTGCATTTCATCACCAATAGAGCTGGCATAACAGATCCGACACGACACGAACCTGTTAAGACACGAACCTGTTAAGGTCGAATACGAACACGACACGATAACAATTCGTGTCATTTTTTCGAACACGAACACGACGCGAAAATGAATAGGTTACACGACATGAACCTGTTAAAGGACCTGTTAACAAAAATACTAAATTTATACCAAATACATAACAAAACAATACCTGCATTTTCCATATCTCATGCCCAAAAGGTGAGCCAAAACAAAGCGTTAACAGACTGGTTAATAAGTTACAGGTACATCTTGAAAGTCTTACGTACGACGGTCTAGTTTACTACAAATTCTAATAAGATTATACAGTACAAAGCAACATTCTATTGTACAGAACGCTTCTTGTATTACTCTTTCTTGGGTTCTTCCTTCTTGGATCCCTTCTTGGGTTCTTCCAACATGATACATACAGAATGCTTTGAACTTACTTGGTTCTATTTGGATTTATCAAGTCTTGAACAGCTTCATTCACTGCATGAAGCGCCATTTTCTTCACCTGCCATGTAGAAGCAAAAGCACCAATTTATTTTACAACAAAACAATCCACATTCAAAACATGTATTGCTATGAACCTAATAGGCATTTACATTGCTTATAAACTATACTACAACTTTTTTATAGCTCATACATTCAGGGTTCACAAAATGGACTTCAGCAATAAAAGGTTGGCCCACCCAGGAGCTTCACATAAGGGGTCAAAACATTATTATATGACTGCAGTACTGTACTTATCCCAACAAATTCATGAAATATAAGCTGCCATTGTATCACTTGATTTCTAAAATAAATTTACTGATACTTGATAACTAATGTTGGGCATGAGTAAGTTTTCGGTTGTAGTTTAGGAACTAGTGACAGTTGCTTTGCAAAACAAAGAGAAAGTGTAATCCTAATAATCTAATTGAGGGGAACAAGCGAGTGTGGAATCCTAACAAAAGGGAATAAGCAAGTGACTATACGAACAATCAAAAAGTATATGAACTACCAAAAATAGGAACTTTCAAACAGATAGCAGATATAGTATTTAATATTTTAGTATATACAAATCAGACACGCAGTTTACCTCTTCAAATGTTGACCGAGTTTGAAGCATCCAATTCAACACTAACATCAAGCAACATTATATCTTAAGTGAGCTGATCAAGATACATTTCATTTGAATCTGCATATAACCAATCTTTTGTGCATATAAGAGCCTCGACAGTATCTTTACTAAGTGAACTTCGTTGTTGATCAAGTACTCTTCCACTGGCACTAAATGTAGACTCTGATGCGACAGTAGATACTGGAATGGTCAAAAAATTTCGAGCCATCCTCGCAAGTATGGGATATCTAAACTGATTGGCTCTCCAAAAAGCCAACACATCTAGTTCCATTGTCCTTTCCATTCTTGGCTCCTCCAAATACAATTTCAATTCCGACTTCTTGTTAGTTACAAATTTTGTGCTTTCAAAATCATCAAAATCCTATAAAACAATAGTTAAAAAGTTGTAATTCAATCATTATTCAAAGACAATATATAAAAATATATAACAAACAAATAAATTACCAAAAGTTTTGATTTAACTTCATAGAAACGTCTTGTATCATCACTTTTCTTTTCAACAAATTTGCTTGCATTTGAACTACTTGCGAAGTTTGAGGTTGTAGAGGAACCATCATGCACATTTACATATTCTTCAAAAGTGGCATCCAATAACTTATCAATTGTACCAAATTTGTCGTTGCTCTCTCCATAAACCTTTTTATAACTCCATTCAATAAAAATGCAATTTGTATCTTTGATCGAATACCACGACTATGGCTAGAGTAAGATTAAAATCAGACCAGTACTTTTGAAATTTCTCCATCATAGATGTTGCCATATCCTTCATATACTCATCTCCCAAAGTCATACTATCATGCAAGGTTAAATAAGCCATAAACACGTGGGGATAGTACAAGTTTGCAGTAGGATAATTGATGAGGCAAAAAATGAACCATTTTTAGGGGGTCATTTTAGCCCGGATTCGAATTTATTTGACCAAATATTGCCCTAAATCGTTCCTTTTGTCGTTTTAGGTACTTTTGGAGTGAATTCTGGAAAAGGAAGCATTTCGGACGTTTTTGGAGCATAAAAGTGAAGAAAATGGCAAAGTCTTAATTTTCCTTGCGGGGAACAGTACCTGACAGTGTCAAGAGTCTTCATGTGACGGCGTCAAGAGTAATACAAGAGGTGGAAGTAGATAAAGTCCGTGACGATCCAGAAGAGTTTTACACTATGGGCATGGCGGCGTCACCATAGGCCGTCATGGTCCAAATACATGTGACGGCCCAGAGTAGAAGTGCACATGACGGCGTCAAATCTGGATCTAGGCAATCCGATCTCATTATGGGCGGCGAGTTGACGGCATCAGAAATTCCTTCTTGACGCTGTCGCCCTGTAAAATCTATATATAGTTTTGCAATTTTCATTCATTAAAGAGGAACAAGTAGGGTGTAACTTTGGAGAAATCCTAGTACGAATATTACTGCTTTTTCAAGGGTTTTTACCCTTTGAAACCTTTCATGTTCAATTGAGATAAGTACTCTTTCAATTCATTCAATATGTCTATGTGTTGTTTGAATATATCTTACACTTGTCTTGAATTCAACATGCTAGGCTAGATCTCTTGTGTGTTTGCTTAGACGTAGTGAAACCTAGATGTTAATTATGGGTTGATTGTTTGTTTATAGTTGTTACGGATGATTGTATTCGATGTTAGGCTTAAGAAAACTGGCAGACTTCCATTAGTGACATGCTTGAACGTCTTAAGAAACATGATCAGAGGTGTACTATAATTTTTGGTTGTATTTAATGCGTAGAAGAATTCTAATGATCCCATGTTAGGAGCTTCTAACGGCTTGACATAGGAGTGAAGTAGGATCCTATATAGTTAGGGAATATTGTACACGGCCCTACGACTGGTATTAAGGAATACGACCCGTCATCCATGCAATTGTAACAAACTATCAACCTGTAAAAGATATCTAGGGAGTAATGAAACCTAAGTAGACACAACTCTCCCTATCATTGTTCACACCACATTAGTAATTTGCTTTATTTTCATTTCTGTTATTTTATTTTGATTGCATCTTAGTTATTGGGTTAGTTGACTAGCAACTAATTCCGCCCACTCTTCCAAAAACCCGAGATTTTAATTGCTTTCATAAAATATAAAAAATACAAAAAGAATCATCCCTCACCTATAGACCTAGTTTTTAAGCTTTCTAATCCTAGCGACACTATTCCTGAGTTGAACGATCAATCCCCCGGTACTTGTCACTATACTATACTACAACGATCAGGTACACTGCCTGGTGGGGGTTGTAAGCTTCTCGAGATCCCTTGAGAGGTAAAGCCTGGTGCGATTCCCACGTATCAATAATTGGTACCCGATAAAACATTAGTGACATCATAAAAAACTCCAAGGAAAACACAAATCCTTTCAATGATGTCCCTCTCTAAAGCACTTGGACAACTCTTATAATTAGAATCATCTAATGCTAAAATTTCACACGCCTTTTGGTAATAAATGGCACTATCAAGCATTATAAAAGTAGAATTCCACCTAGTAGGAACGTCTTGCCTTAACCCCCATTTCGAACTTAAACCTTTCAACTTTACACAATCCAAGAACTTTTGTTTCCTTACTTGTGAATGCGATCCTTTAACATACTTGACACTCTCTCTAACCTTGCAAACAGCTTGATCAATTTCCTTGAGCCCTTCTTGCACAATCAAGTTTAAAATATGTGCACAATATCTCGTATGAAAAAACGTACCACTAGAAATAAGTGGCAACTTTGTATCTAATTGTTCCCTTAATAGATCAACAAAACGGTCATTAGAAGATGCATTATCTAAAGTCACACAAAATATCTTCTTTTCTATGCCCCACTCTTCTAAAATTGAAAACACTTTTGCACTTAAAGCAATGCCCGAATGAGGTGGTGGCATGAAAGAAAATGATAAGACTCTCTTTTGCGAAACCCAATCTTTGTCAATAAAATGCACGGTAATTGCTAAATAACCATCAGTAGTAATAGAAGACCATAAGTCTGAAGTTAAACACAACATCCCCGGTGATTCCATAAGCATGGTTCTAAGTTTTTCCTTCTCTATCTTAAACATTTTCAACAAATCAGACTTTACGGTATTCCTAGTAATGACATTTGCATCAGGTTGCAAGTATGTAATTAAATCTCTAACACCCTTATAATCAACAAAATACAAAGGAAATTCATGCCTAACAGTAGCAACACAAGCAAATCACGAAAAGTTTTTTGATTAAATCTAGATGACCGTAGTGCCATGTCACTATTAAATATCATTTGACCAACATCATGACAACCTTTACCATGACATCTTTCTTTGTGTCGCAACAGATTACCCGTACCTTGTTTACCATCATATGTGAAAATATTATTACACTTGTTGCACTTTGCACTTTTTTGGCACCTTTTATTGCGTTCTTATCTTTTTCAAAGAAATTTCATACGGCAGATCGATCCTTACATTTTCTCTTCACTCCTCCTTCCATATCCACAGATTGGACCTCATTAGATTCCATATCAACACTCTTTGAGCTATTTTTTTCCGAGTCAATTTCAACACACTCAGGATCCATCTACAATATAGAAGAAACAAGTAATATAATTAGAAAAAGAACACAACATGATATGTACATTTTTATCAAGAATCTACAAGTCCAAAAAGTATTTTAGTTTGAGAACAGAATTTATCCTTGTTTGTGATTGCCATAATAATACAAATAAAACAACCCTGAATATATTTACTTGCGTTTGTGTATAAATGCATGTTCTTTTTTGCTTTTGAACATATATAATGGCGAGTCAATGTATGGTTTATTGCATAAACGTGTCGGTTTACGTTTGTATATATAGAAGATGTCGTAATTGCATTATTAATCGTAGTAGCAATAATTTACAGCACCATTGAAGCAAACATTTGAATGCAACCACCATATTAAAGCAAACATTTTAACCAAATCGCAATAGCAATAATTTACAGCTCCATTGAAGCTAGCCCTTTATCAGTGTATTTTTATGGCTTTTTGATATTGATTCTCGTTCTTGGTGTTCCTCTTTTATTTATTAAGATGTGAGATTGGCGACTCAATAATCAATATAGATACGTATAAACTATACGAGTTGCTAAATCAAACTGATTTTGATTATTTCCAATAAATAACAGTTACATCAATATAATAAATCGATTACATACCTGTTTGTGGATCGATTAAGAAACAGGGAATGGAGGCGACAGAGAAGCTGAGAAAAGAGGATTGTGGATCGATTAATGTTGAGATAGGATTGTGGATTTGTGGATCGATTAATGGAGTTAATAGATTACATACCTGTTAAAGTGTTAATAGATTAATGGATGGAGTTATTTTTGAACTTTGGAGGACTGGAGATTTGGACTTTGGAGGCGCCAGAGAAAAGAGGAAAGTGTTTTAGGGTTAGTTTATTTTTGAACCTATATATATATATATATATATATATATATATATATATATATATATATATATATATATATATATATATATATATATATATATATAACCTCTTAACAGGTTCGGACCTGTTAAGACACGAAACCTGTTAATTTTATTCGTGTCTTAACAGGTCCGAACCTGTTAAGACACGAAACCTGTTAAGACCCGACACGAAACCTGTTAAGAGCAGGTCGTGTTATGTCATGTTAACAGGTCCGTGTCAAAAATTGCCAGCTCTAATCACCAATGAAATCGTCCTTAAAGAGGTCCGGTATACGATTGATTTGTGAATACAATTAAGTGTACGAATATTATGTGCCCGTTGACCGTTTACTTTTGTTTCACTAGCACACATTTGATTTGCGAATTTTGTTCAACAAGCAATGTTAAACATGATTGTATACAAAAAAAACCACGATGCGGGAATGAGAACGACTATAATAAAGATCTACAAATAACTTGAAATTTGAATTTGAGACTCTACGGTTATTAACGATCTAAAACTTTTATAAAGCGGTACATGTTAAACACTCGGTGTAACTTTAGTAGACGAGGATGAAGAAGGAGAGATTAAATAGGTGTTGTGTTTTTGTTAAAACGATTTATGTTCAAGTATTTTGATATTTTATTTGAAACGATTTGAGAATGTTGAAACAGTTTGGCAATGTTGAAACGATTTATTTAGAAGTGATTAATGTTTTTTGTGTATGTTGAAAATCTATAAAAAAAGTTAAATAAATAATTAGGATTAAAGCCTGAAAAGTGTGGGTTTAATTTTGTAAATGAAATGTTTATACTGCACGAAACTGACAATGTTAGCGACAACACAATTATCGCTAAAAAGCCTTACAACTACTTTTAATCAACACCTTTTGCGAGGAAATAGTGGTCGCTAATGTAACTATAATTTTGAATATAACTCTTAGGGAGTCATAGCGACGATATTTGTCGTCGCTAAAAACAATAATGACTTTTTTGTTCATAAAAACATTTAGAGATAAATAGTGTTTGACTTTTCTTCGTTAAAGTGTGTCAGAGGTAGTCGCAAAAAATCTTTACGACACACCATTTAGAGAGGATTTGTTGATGCTAGATGTGTAGTGACGATATATGGCACATTTACCGACGACATACGTCATTGCTAAAAAACCCGATTCTAGTAGTGAATCCATATCAGGTTTAAGCATATCTAACGTTAAGCATAAGAAATACATTCATATAGAAACACTCGAGGATTTTTGATTGAATGTGGTGATTTTATAATATATTAAGAAATCAAATAATGTAAAGAAAAAATTAAAGAAAAGGAGTTGTATGAAAATAACATCCTCAAACACTTTTTACCCGAGACCAAAACTGACTCCACAAAAGAAAATAACTTGTTAATTACAATACACGTAGTCATCATGATAAATCCTATTTCCCTAAAGTTGGGCCTCCCTCATTTTTTCTACCACGTTAGCTTTCTCTCTCTAACGATCTGCAGGCGATTGGATGCCCCAGTAAAGGCGACCAAGATCAATTTTTGTTTCTTTAAAACGACAAGCTTAATTTCATTAATAATTAAAATATTAATTTCATTAATAATTAAAATAGTACATTGATTGAAAACATTACATAAACATCACATAAAACTAAACTTAAACTTCAATTGTAATTCGGGTAATCTCAGGTTTGAGAGTTGTTGGAGTCATAACCGTCGTCGTAAGGATCAAAGCTCGCAAACTTCTTTGCGTCTAACTCTGCTTCCAACCTGCTAAGCTCCCGCTCCTTTTCATCGTTCCAGCCCCCATCATCAACTGCCATATTTTCCTCAAAATTTAGCTGAAAGTGATCCAGATGAGGTTGTTGTTGTTGTTGCTCAACAACAACAGGTGCAGCAGATGAAGTTGATGCACCTTGCACTCTTGGTGCATCAGCAGCTTCCACATTTTCCTCAAAACTCAAACGTATCTTGTTGGAGATTTGGGCCTGTATCTGATTCACACAAGACCACAAAGTCTTAGTAACGACAACGTCTTTACGATATTCATCGTACAGAAATTGATCGATCACAGCTTTGCGTTCCTCCGATATGTCTTTGCACTCAATGTATCGTTCTCTCAAACGTCTTTTGAGTGCCTTTGCGAGCTCAAACTTTTTAATCACTTCGAAAATAACCTCTTGGCTTTCCTTGTCGTCTTTGTCTGCTTGTTTTTTGATATACGTTTGAAGTTGTTTGACGGTATGAGGAAGTTTGCAAGCCATTTTGAATAGAGAGAATTGGGAGATTTTGTGGATTGAAGTGTGTAATATGTTGTGTTAATATGTGGTATTTATAGTGTGTAAGATGATTTTATTTATTTATTTATTTAATTATTATTTTTTTAACAACGGTTACAATTTGAATAACTCGATCGCCCAAGCGACCAAGTTGGGAAACAAGCACTGCCGATCGATTAGCTACAGCAAATCGATCGTTTTTATCGATCGTTCAGCCTTACTGTGACTACCCTAACTTAATGCTCCGGTATATCTATTTAGAACTTTAATACAATCGACATTTATTATCAACCAGGTTACTAAGTTTGAGATCTTACTATTAAACGTTTTTCTGTTTCGAAGATGATATTCTAAGTTCGAAAATTTGAAAAATGACTCGAAATAAAAAAAAAAATCATACTCTAATGTCAATATCTCATCCGGAGTATGTGTTGCCATTCGAATTAAAACCTAAATGTATATGAAAATAAAGCAGGGATGATAAAAAGGTATACAGATAATAACAATAGTTAAGTGTTACTCATTTAAGATTTTACTAAATTAGGATATTAAAAGGGATAATTTCAAAATTGCACCTTAAATCGAATTTTGCTCCAACATTGAGTCAAGAATTATACAACTTTCAATTTTGGTCATGTGCGACCTGTGCTACTGTGCTACTCCATATATTACTTGACACGTGTCCAGTTGATTTGATATTTTGTCTTATTATTAACAGTATTAAAAATCAGGTTACCCTCCTTTGAATGTGTGACACGTGTCTATTAAATGTGAGACTGTGCTACCATGTTGCTCGACCCTTAATATTTTCCGGCTAACATTTTTTTTTTCAGATTCAGGCAACACTCAATATTTTCCAGCTATTTTTTTTAATCATGTCATAATCTATAATCTTTTAGTAAAATAGCCCCAAACAAATATTATTCAATTATTCTAACAAATTAATTAAGTAAAATAGCCCCAAACAAATATTAATTCAAAGATTGAGCAATAACAAAAGAAAAAAGAAAAATATCCTCAATCCTAGTGGGTAGGCTTATGAACTCAAAAAGCCCCCGGAACAATAATCAATGAATCTACTGATGGATATATAATTGGTTCGAAAGCATATATATACAGTAATTGTTTAAATCAGACAAAACCCACTCACAAGAAACACATCAAAACAGATCACAATCATTGAAGTGCCTAATTCATGAACAAATACAAGGTACTTGGTTGAAGAAAAGAAGATCAATTAGATGGCGATCACAAGGTCAACGACGACCATACCGCGACCATCTGGTGTTATTTCATGGTCCATAACAACAAACAGCTTCTCTCTCTCTTTCCGGTTAATCGGTGGCGAGTATCCGACCGGATCTGATGTTATTTTGGGATCCAACCGGATCCGGTGGTGGTAGTCGAGAACGAGCAACAGATCTGGTGGTGTGAGTTCTAGCAACGAGCAACGAGCAACGAGCAACAAGCAACGGATTTTAGGATCTAGTAGTGGTGGTCGATGGATCTGGTGGTCTGAATTTTTGAGAGAGAAAGAGATGTGGTGATGGAGTGTGTGAGTGGTGATGGAGTGTGAGAGAAAGAGATGTATTATTATAAAAGATAAGGGTAACATGGTCTTTTAATACTATTAATAATAAGACAAAATATCAAATCAACTGAACACGTGTCAAGTAATATATGGAGTCACACAGTAGCACAGATCGCACATGACCAAACTTGAAAGTTGTATAATTCTTGACTCAATGTTGGAGCAAAATTCGATTTCAGGTGCAATTTTGGAATTATCCCATATTAAAAAGCTTTAAGACTTTTGTGCCGAATTCTCGAATAACTTAAGAAAGTTATTTATTTGTTAATTTGTAGTTTTTTAGCTTATGTATCGATCAAAGTAAGATCGGATCGAGATCTTATGATCATATTATCAAAATCAGGATGACATAATCATACCAAGATGAGAAGATTGTTGATATGAGATCGACACGCTTTTTTTTTTTTTTTTTGCCGTTACATGATAAAATAAAAGGATGATAATTTATGTGAAGGGTCTACCAGGTTTTAACTTGTTAATTATAGGTCATCATATTATTGAAATAAACTTATAAGTTGTCGAACTATATGTTCGTTTTCTCAATTATGGTCAAAATTATGTCAGGGAGCTATAATGCATAATAAGGAACCGACCATTACTCTATCAAAGCAACCACGAATGACAAGTCGGGTGTGAAATAACAGTTTTACCCTTATTTTAAGTGTGATTATATATATCCTGATTAAAATTACAATACGTTAGTGTCAGTTTCAATCTTGTTGTTTGATAATTAACAGGGTTATATTTAACAAAAAAATGATGTAGATGAAAGTAAACATATAGTTAAGTGTCTTATAATTTAGTTTCAGTAAATGGATATGACAAAAACTTAAAAGTTGACTTAACTCACGTATATCTATACTACTACTTATAAAGCATATAAGACATTCTCTCCTATTTATTATTTTAAGATTTCCTAAATTAGAATTTAAGTAAATACTACTTATAAAATATAATGTACAACTATGTAAAGCATAATTGATTTTAAGCAAATACTTATCTATGTAATATAATAAATGTGAATAATTTACAAGCCAATGAAGCACACTAATTCATTAATGCGCTGAGTTGTCTTTGCTCCTATTGGTCGATAAATAATTAATGCTCCTAATATGTACAACACCTATAAGCACAACCCATATTCACATATTTTCTGCATACTTACACGCTCCAAACGTAATCAATTATGTTAATATTGAATCACCATTAATCATGCCATCAATGTACACACTCCCTTTGCAAAATCAGTTATGTTATATCTTTTAAGTCAAAGGCTATTTTTAGATTCGATTGTGTGTTTCTTTGGTGGAAAAACCCTAAACCTTTCAATGATCCTAATTCGAGCCAATCCTATTTTCTAACAATTGCCACTCATTATCATTGAATCAAAAATGGCAGTTTCAACTTCACCATTAGTTGCAACGCATTAAAAAATCATTCAAATAAGTTATGATTTTTGAATTTAAATCTTATATTTGGTTGTGTTTTATTTCAATAGATTTGTGTGTTGCTAAACCCTAGAAAAAATTAGGGGAACTCATATTCATGAATCAATTTTTTTATAATTTCTGTGTTATGTGAATTCAGTTTATATACAATCATTCTAATTGTTCTTGGATTCAATTTATATCAGGTTATGAAGAGGAAGGATGGTTTGTGGGTGGTCACTGGTCGATGCGACGAACTCAAACAAAGTGTGTATAAAAAGGTAAGTGTAAAATCATATGACCATCTCTACTGTAACCGCCTGATTGTGAGTATCTTTATTTTGTTCTTCATGTTGCAATATAAGTTCAATGTTGCCTATTACTCCCATAATAGGACCATCTGTACTATAACCGCCCATGAAGTTGTTTGTAAGTAACATTGTCTAAAACCTCTAGCTAATTGAAATAATGTTCCTTTTTTACTAATTTGGATCTTGCTTTCTTTAACAGGTCACCCATGGATTTTTGACGACAAATTTTTACCCGATAAGTTGTATCTCAAGGTTTAAACCTTTTATTATTATTATAGAGATTCAATCTTTTTTTGTTGTGGTTATGTATATTTTATGTTTTTACAGGAGTTGAGTGACTATTTGAGATTATGGAGTCAGTGATCTTTGTGAACCGTTTGGGAAGACCGTTTAGGTAGCTTTTTTCTTTAATTGTAATGGATTTAATAACGAAAGAGTTGCTGTTTTTTTTTCTTTTTTCTTTTAAAGAATGTAACGTAATGGAATTGGTTTTGCAGACAAGAGATTTGATGAAGAAGAGAACAAACATATTTGCACACAAGTTGCTGGAATAATGTAAACAATTAGTTGTTAAGGCATCAAAGGTTCTTAAACAACAATTGTTTATCTGCTTATTCTAGAAGGAATACGCCGATAATAATTGAAAGATGAGCAGGTTAGTATTCAGTACGCGTTCATTTTTAAAGCAGGCAAGCGGTTCTAAGCACCCTTCAAAACTGCGTATATGCTTATAACCTTTTGATACAACAAATAAATTATTGTGGATGTGTGGGATTGCTTATCTAAAATGCCTATGTGATCATTTAATTGTGCAATTAATAGGTTCTAATGATAAGTCTCAAAGTTGTTTTCTTAAACAACATATTTGAAAAGGCATAAGCAGTTTTAGTAAGCCATCCCAAAGATCCAAACACTTCAAAAAAGAGGTAGGATTATAAATAACCATGCATTATTAAAGTAGTAATTTTTATTGCTTGCTTTTAGTTAACGCGTTAAGAATGACTACAAAACCATATTATTCCAGCAACGAATCAATGATCTTAATATAAACTTAGCGAACAAAATATATGCAATGTATTGAGCAATCATATCCTTTATTTTTTGTTTCATACAGTGTGCTTATAAATACAATAACGAACTTTATCTTTTATTTGGAACTATAAGACTTTTTTGGAGGCGGGTTTGAATTAGAGTATAAGAGTGAGTCCTCACAACCCTTGAGTTAAAGCTTGAGATACTTTTATAGTAATCGTAATTATTAGATTATCATAGTTATGTAATCTTATTGATCGCTTATTGCGTATATGCAAATAGGTTAAACTCTTCACTTTTTACTAAGAAAAAAGTAGTCAATTGCAATGGTTAAGATTCAGATAACTCATGAAGAAGAAGATGCCTTAGATTTATAAAGTAGAAGATTGTTGCACTTAATAAACATATGAAGAGGTGTCAAATAAAGAATATGCATGTAAGAAGATATATGGCTTTCTTGGTTATTGAAACTATTAGATCTAACTGATCCTCATCGTGTATGGACACCTTTTGTCACAAAATAATCAAAACCCTTGGTTGAAGATGTAAACTTCTGAATTCTTAAAAGTCTGCTAAGAAAAAGTTCCTATATCTTTCATACTTGATTGATTATATGAAATCTCATTTACATAAAACTAACCCATAATATCTTTGTAACTGCAGATGGATGAATTTGCGGGAATCAAGGTAGAATACGATCATAAGACCAATCTAGTTAGCCAAGTGGTCCATTGATCAAGATGAAGTTCTATGGGTAAGTGTTTGATTTTCTATTATATTTTTGTTACATTTGTTGACTTGATAAAATTTTAATATCAACTAAAACCCATACAATTTATTCAAGGCGGACTTTTTCCCATCGCCGCCTCAAAGACAATCACCATCGAATCATTCAGTATAATTGGTAACTAATAGCATATTTGAAATCAAATATTTGACATTATGACTAAGGTTGCATCCTGTGTCACAAATGCTCATGTGTTGTAATTAGCAAAGATGGATAACTTTCGTTCTTACATGCATTCTACGGTGTCAAACATTAAGTATGTTAAGTTTGTCTCTGAAGTTGAGTCCTTGGATGTGATTTTGGTAATGGGATAGAAAAAATGGGTCAAGTTACTGATTAGAGGGTGTGTTGGCATTGTTGTTTAGATGGTGCTTAAGATTTCATATCCTAATTTACTATCTTGCCTTTTGATACAAGAAATATATTTGTGGTTTACTATGAGGTGTTTGGGATTGCTTATTTGAATTGCATTTATTTTCTATGATTGATATAAGTTGTTTTGGGATTGACTCATTGACTGTAAATGCTTATATGCTCTATCATTATGCAAGTAGCAAAATTATAGAAGGATGCAAAAAGTAACAAAAATTGATTGTCATTTCATCATTACTAAACCAGTCGATAATTTATTCTTTAAATTAAAGTATTAAAGAGCTATCTATTATAAACTAATAATTAAGGAAGTTTGTATCTTTTTGTTGATTGCGGATAAGCTTAAAATTTATTTGAATTCGCTATTGGATAGCCTCTCACTTTATAGCAAGGTATCATTAGCTGTTTCAAAGTGTTTTTATATGTGGGATACGGGAACTAAACATGTGGAATCAAGCAATGTTGAGGCTCAAGGTGAATGCACTTTTTGCAACAATCTTTGTATCACAGTATATTCATGTCGATTAATATTTCCATAATTTTGTTTAACTTTTGCTTTTTACTTTATAAAACCTCGGCTTGCAGGTGTGTCGTCATCTTACATTGACCAGGTAGAATTTTGACGTGTAACAGGAGATGAGCGCTTGCTTTAGAATTTTGTGGTTGTTTTATGATGTATATACTTGAAGTTCTGATTTCGATGAGCCAAAAAAATTGTAAATTGAACATGAGTAAATTAAGTTATAAACCATTGTCATTGTTAAAATTAACACAACGTTTATTATCTATCATTTTTTTCAAGCATTTGTCTTGAATAAACTTTGATTAGCTGTTACTATAGTGAGTGTAGTTTAAACGGGCAAACCAGCTACAAAGAATTGTTGCTGCTGCAAAATTAGTATATGCTATTTTATCAAATAACATGATTTTATCAGCTTGCCTGTTGCAATTATTTTTGCAGCATACCTGCTACTATTTGTGTAACTATTTGACATGATTTTTGCAATGTGAACTTTGATTGATAATTAGAAAACATATGTAAGTTGTTATTCTGTTACTGATTTTACAAAGCAATGGAATATGAGCTGATTGGGCAGGTTGACTAACAGGTTAAAAGGGTAAGGAGTCAGAATAGGTAATTCTTATGTGCGGGTGCCAGGTGGGAGTATGTGAGTTGAGTAGGTTGCTTAACAGAATTGTTGAAACCAACTCATCTTTGACTATTCGCTAACAATTATAAATGTACTTGCAGCCTTCACAATCGTTTAATTAAACAACGAAAGAGTATGAAGGGAAGCTCCACGAATGGGATCCATCCCACAAAAAATCCCCGCTGCAACGTGGCGGGTTTGGGGTGTATAAATGCCGTATTTCTTTGTTATGAATAACAAGTATAGTACAACATCTTATTTCCAAACCTTGTGGAATAGTATTTGGGGTGTTATTAGAAGGTTGCATTTTGCTCCATTAGTCATCAGTGTACTTTCTATAAATGAAAGAAACTTTAGATTGATTGAAGACACTAAAAGAACTCAAATGGTGTATGCAGCAATTGTTGAGATTCTTAAATGCAAACTATTGAGTCTTAGAGTTGAGCAATCTAATGCATTAAGTAAGGTCCATTTATAATTTCACAAATTGGAGTTAACCGGGTCTTATTCATCATTGTTATTGTTTTTAGTGTGTAATTTCTATGCAACAAGCTAATGTTAACAACAATTCTCCTTTGAATGTGTAATTTCCATGCAATGGGCTGATGTTAACAACAATTCTCCTTTGAATGTGAAATTATGAAATAGCATATTCATTACGTGGTGTTGAGCAAGTACTAATTACTAACTTCTTGAAAGCGACCATAGAGGGGCTGAAGCTTTCTTTATGAAATGAAATGAATCATGAGTTTAGATCCAATTGGCTTATTTGAATCTAAAATCTATATATACGCAGTTTAGATCCGATTGGCTCACTTAAATCTAAAATCTACATACACGCAGTTTAGATTCGATATAAGCACGCTTATTTTTTTTAATAGTTACACACCGAGTTATTTATCATATCATTAACACATATTATTTGCTTTAAAAAGATAATGTAAATTATTTACGTTCTTTGTTATTTATTAATTTATTCATACACGTATATCGTGATTTATTCATACATAGAATGGACATTGGCTTATCACTTAATTAACGCTCACTGCATACATTTTTTTTCAATACCATCAAAATTGGAAGACACAATGCATGGAAATTTATTACATTAATAGTTACAAGCATAATAGTTTATAGTATCATTCACTTATTACTTATTATTCATTTCAAAAAATAAATCAACCTGTTTACGTTTGTTAATCTTTTTTACTTTATTCACACACTTAATTTTTTGATGCATAATTTCTTTTAAGAACTCCGTGATTCTAGACAAGTTGTGAAACGACTTTTGGTGGAATGATAGTGGTCATTGGTGGTGATTTTTGACAAGTTCTTCCCGTTATTCCAAAAGGTTCACGGCAAGACATTGTAAGTGCGTCTTTAAACCAATCTTATTTATGGGACACGGTTCTGATGTTAACAGCCAACATGAGGTTAACTATTGGATCTCGCCCTGAAGATGTGAATGAAATATGTGAATATGATAAATGGATACTAAAAATAGGAGACGGGGACGTCGGAGATGCAAACGACGGAGAGGTCTCAATAGAGATACCGAAAGATATTATATGCTCATAATGTGCCGGTAATAAGGGTATTTGTTATTTTTCTTCTTTTCTGTTTGTAAGATCATAACTTGAAGGCCCATGATATGTTATGTTTCGGTGGAAATCAAAGGCGTCTCCTTATATAATGTGGATGCTAAGGGCCCATCAATGCTTTTATGATTTTGGTACGTTGGTGGTTATTGTTTGGTAATATCTCGAAAACTACTTCAAATGTCGTCTATAAAGAAGTACTTCAAGGTTTATGATCAAGGTTCAAGAGGTATGTACAATATACATATGACATGTTTAATACCATATTTTAAATTCTAATATATTATTGATCACAACCTACTTTTTACATTTTCTGTGTACTATTAGGTGTTCATGGAACGAACATTGGCTATTAACTTGATTAGCGTTCACCGACGGCATTTGTTATTCAAGGCCATCTACTTTGGAGACGACAATGCATGGACGTTTATTATTTTAATTGTTACAAACTAAATTGTTTATCGAATAGTTCACTTATTATTTCATTGTTTCTTTCAAATATTAATGAAACATGTTTACGTTCGTTATTTTTCTTATTTTATTCACACACATAACATGAATTTACTTACATCATCTACGGACTCTTAGGTGCGCACGACATGGACATTGTGTTTTGAATCGATAGGCACTCACTCACACAATTGTCTGTCGGAGACAATCAATTTTAGATTCGCCAACGCTCGGACGTTTGTTAGTATGATTGTAACAAACTCAATTGCTTATCGGATAATTGATGCATTTTCTCATTCTTTCTTTCATATATTAAATGGAACATATTTACGTTATCAGTTTTCTTATCATCTCATTTTTCTATTTCTTTAAAAAAGTACCCGGTGTTCATTGGTTAATTTCTTGATAGATTTTTTTTTTATACTTGCCAGGTGTTCATGGAATGGACCTTTTGTTGAAGTGTTAGAATGGTCACTACATGCATTTGCTTCTCAAGAGGAAATGAACGTTTATTACACCGATATTTACAAGCATTGTATTTTATATTTTCAGTCACTTATAACTTATTGTTCCATTACAAGAAAATTTTATAGCGTTTACGTTCATTGTTTATTATTACTTTATTCACGTACTTACCTTATTTTAATCAAAAACTCTCTAAAATCCCGCGGATTCCGCGGGTCTATAAGCTAGTAAAGCATATAAGACCTTCTCTCCTATTTATTATTTTAAGATTTTCTAAATTAGAATTTAAGTAAATACTACTTATAAAACATAATGTGCAACTATGTAAAGTGACTGAAAGTATAAAATACATAATGTACAACTATGTACATTATGTTTTATAAGTAGTATTTACCTTATTTTAATCAAAAACTCTCTAAAATCCCGCGGATTTCGCGGGTCTATAAGCTAGTAAAGTATATAAGACCTTCTCTCCTATTTATTATTTTAAGATTTCCTAAATTAGAATTTAAGTAAATACTACTTATAAAACATAATGTACAACTATGTAAAGCATAATTCTTTTTAAGCAAATACTTATAAAGCATATAAGACCTTCTCTCCTATTTATTATTTTAAGATTTCCTAAATTAGAATTTAAGTAAATACTACTTATAAAACATAATGTACAACTATGTAAAGCATAATTGATTTTAAGCAAATACTATTTCCTACATACAATTAATACATAATTTAAAACACCTCATCACCAATATATACAACTACCTAAGCATAATGTACAAATACAATTTAAACTAAATACATATTATTCAACACATACAATTAATACATAATTTAATTCACTCATTCACCAAAATATACAACTATTTAACCACAACGTACAATCAAATTAACCTTCCAAAATATGAATATGAAATTCAATAGCCCAAAACAAAATAACATTTGTTCGCCTGAAAATTTAGTCATAGGGTATCCGTCGCCGCATCGCGCGAGTACCCTGCTAGTTGTCTCAAAAATAAACAACCATATGGTATTAATAATTGACATTTGGGGTTTGTATATAGTATTTGAGCCAGAATTGAATGGATCATTTTGGTGGGCTAATTGAACTTCTCCATACCTTCGCCCTATTGACCAATGACCACTATGACACTTGGGAATTCACCTTAAGCCCTTCGAAACAAAATAGTATCTCTTGCTTTGAGAAGTCGTATTGATGTACGTCTCAGTCATATCTCAGGGTGGTATTTATTACATTACTTTTATGTATTTTCTTTTAATTTATTTGTCTCAAATGAACTTATTGATGATGTATGTACACTTGGATATGTAAGCCAAATACTGGAACAAAGCCCTAAATTTATGTAGTAGATACGATAGGTAGCATCGTTTATAAAGAGAAAAAACAGATTGTGACAAAAGAACTTGACTGTAAAACCCTTCTAGCTATAGAACTTAGATAAGAAACCTCAAAGAAAAGTTACATAAATAACAAATACTGTACTTTTGTTTCTTTTTTTTTTTTTTTTTATTTATTTTATAATTTCATAATTTTCGGTCTCCACTTGAGAACCACTTTAAGATGGCCATGCTCTTGTAATCTTTTTCTTTGTAAATTTTCTGTTGAGCATATCACTGAAGACACTGAGTGTTGGTTGATCAACCATATTAATTTGTGTGCGTGGAAGTAGTGACGACTAATCAAAGTGCATACAGTTTTTTGAATTGAAATATTGAGAGAGAAATTCTTTTATACTACAGGAGAAAACACAAAATCGAAAATTATCCTTTTGAAGAAGACCAGATTAAACAAATGAGAGAGCTTGAGTGACAATATTGAGTCTCTTTATGCATATGGAAAGTCAAGATAAAAATTGGTTTGTTCAAACTCTTAAATTTCGTCCAGCCTAACACTTATAAAAACTAGACGAATACCCGTGCATAGCAACGGTTCCTAGCGACAGATAATTAACGATTTGTGATATTGTGGTGAGTGTTTTGTGTAGCATGCAAAATAGATCGTGAACAGATCATAAGGTAATTGCAAACGGTTGTACACACGATAACTAAAGTCTAAGAAAAATTCAAAAACATCTATCAAACAATATATAAAAACATTTATCTTCTTAAAGTTGAACATGATTTTATTTTCTTTTGTATGTCAAGGCAGTCTTTTTCATGGGATGAAGGTGCTTGTTATGCCCCAATAAACATGATAAGCATTTGCTTTATCTTTATTTTACATGTCAAAGTTTCTATTTACATGACAAAGTTAGTAAATGATAAACTTTGTTGCTGGCAATAAATAACTCAATTATAAAAATTGAACTTTAAGTTATAAAGCTTTGATATTTTTTATCAGTGAATAATTTTTTATCGACAAACTGTGTTCGTAACGTTAATTTAATAAACATTAGTTACATGATCTAACATTAACTTTGTAAACTTCACGAAACAATTAGTAAATGTTGGCTTCTCATAAACTATTTTTCAAATAAAAGTTAAATGACTTCATAATTTAAACTTTGATAAATATAGAGAGTTGACTGTATACGACATCTATGTATTTAACGAATTCACTGGTTGCTTAAAATACAACTTTAATTTCTATTTTGTTAGCAATAGATTAAAATATTGGTTCAAACGAAATTGACAATCTTAAATTAGAGACATACACACTTGAAAATCAGTCACTTGTTTTGCATACACATATTCGTTCCAAGCGTAAAAGGTCTATAAAAATATACAAAATACCATCACTTTTCTTGTCGTGTGATATTCAAAGCTCACTGAGCATATCTATTGCAAGTTGAGCAACTATTACTCATCTAACTCTTTTTACCAAATTAATTATTACTCTATTAAAAGTATACAACACACTTATGGCAATATCCATGCCTATAAATGAAAATTTGACTAAAACAAAACATCCTCACGTGATTTTAGGTTCCCAATAATAGTTTAGCTTCCTAATAATATTCTTTTGTAGACCTAGGTTGCTTTCTTGAATTGTGCAAAAACATTTGAATTGGAACTTTTTTTTTTAGTGATAAGGTTCTAAATAAAAGGGTGTTTGGCTCAGCAATTGAAGGAGTACTACTTTGTATGTAAATGTATGTACTCGAGGTGAACCGATTTTGCAGCTTACTCTAGTTATTACTCCGTATTTTATATCACGTATAATGGTATATTATTTTTTTATTTTTTTTTCGATTTTGATTTTACACATACATAAAAAGAATTTTTTTAGACAATCGTGTATTACACGGGTATTAAGCTAGTTAAAAGTATACAACACACTTATGCCAATATCTATACCAATAAATGAAAATTTGACTAAAACAAAACATCCTCACGTGATTTTAGGTTCCCAATAATAGTTTAGCTTCCCAATAATATTATTTTGTAGACCTAGGTTGCTTTCTTGAATTGTGCAAAAACATTTGAATTGAAACTTTTAATATCTAAGAAATCTCAAAGTATTTCCAATTTTTAAATTTCCGAAATTTTTAAGTTCATTTTTTTTTATGAAAAAAAACAAAAAAAAAATACGGAAAAAAAAATACCGTATGAATCTTTAAAAAAAATGAAAAAAAACGTATTTATTTACAAAAAATATAGATTTACAAAAAAAAATACGGATCTATGAAAAAAAACATACCGTATGGATCTTTAAAAAAATGAAAAAAAAAGGAAAAAAACGTATTTATTTACAAAAAAAATATAGATTTCCAAAAAAAAAACGGATCTATGAAAAAAAACAAAAAAAAATACAGACCTCAAAACCACACCAAACGGACCTCAAAATTATTAGTCCAAATTTTCCCAAGCTCAATAACAACCACAATAACCAAAGTGACCATATGCCGAGACCATAGGATCTCGGCTTGGCTTTAACGAGCAGCCACCAACCCCTCGGCACTTGACCGGATTCCACAACAACAACAACAATAATTCATCATCACCACAGCAATCCAATCATCCATTACTCTTTTCCAAATCCAATCTAAAGTCCAAGAAACTCAAAATCTAACAAAGAAATAAAATGAACAAAAAGAATAACAACATCAAGACTCGACCATGAATTAATCATACCCAAAACCACTCGGCCGTGAGCCTAGGCTCACGATTTGGACCCAAACCAATCGACCTCATCACAAACATGGTACCAACCCTTGTTTTTATCAATAAAAATTATTTTCCCACAAGTTTTATTAAGAAAATATCAAAACCCATTTGATTTCATCCATGTGTTCACGGATTTAGTGCACATCGAGACCAAAAATGGCATACACTCGATACTACTCACCTTCTTTTTCTTTAAAACTTACGGATCCAACAACAAGAATAAAGATGGTGATGATTTGAGATGAAAATGATTTAGATTCGTGTGTCTTTGGTGGATTAGAGGCGCGTGTAGTAAACCAAAAGAAAGATAATAATGTCGGGATTAAGATGGTGGTATTGGTTTGCAAGGGTGGACGGCGGTGGAGTGGTGGTGGCCGGTCAAAGGCAGCAGTGTGTGTGGTGTGTGTGTGTGTGTCGGCTGCACAAGGGGGAGGAAGAAACACAAACCCTAAATGGGTAAATGGTGATGATATAATAAATTTTGAGAGGGAGAGAGAGTGTAGGTTAAATTTGGAGAAGCAGATTTAATTAAATGAAAAAAAAAGTAGATAGTGGTTGATTAAATGGGGATTGATTGTAGTTAATGCACATATGTAGTTAAGAAGGACAAGGGCAAAATGGGGATTACATTAATTTCAGTTTTTCACTTCTTGACTTGTTGACCATTTTTGCTTTATAATTAGTTAAGATCAAGGTTGCAAAAATTGCGAATCGGTAATCGGGCGCTCGACCACCTTGTAGCTTGTAATCGGTATAGGCGGGATTAATCGGTGATTAATCGAATTGACATTTTTGGATAGTTTCGCCAAGTTTTGTGTATTTTTTGGCGAGTTTTATTTATTTCCGGCAAGATTTTTTCTAAAAAACAACTTGTAATAGATTTAAACATTTACTATAAGTGATCAAATTAAGTTTACGGTGAGTTTTGGATACTTCCAGCAAAATTTATAGGTTTCCGGCAAGTTTAACCACCATTGATTGTTATGACCAAAGTTGACCTATTTGTTTGACCCAGTTACATAAATCGCCAAGGTTGACAACTCTGTAGCACTTAAGCGGCGATTAATTGGCCTTTTAGACCTTTTATTACAACACTAATAAAAATACGCATGTAAAAAATTAAAAGAGAAAAAAAAGTTAGAAAAAGCAAGGTTAATTTATTAAACTTCCGTGGCACGTAAAGTAAAAAAAACTAATCTTTTTTTTTAACCTTTTTACCTCCTAAATCAAACGAGCGGTGCAATACTCCAAATTACCTTAATTCCCCAAATCATAATTTTAAAGCTTCCACATAAGTATAGTATTCAATTTTTGATAGTTTGCATTGCGTACAAACGTTAGTCCAGTATATATCTTTTTTTCTTCCGTTGCTTTGTATGTTAGAGAGTATCATATAAGCAGCAAAATACCCACGTGATGCAGCGGCAAAAAAAAAAAAACTAATTAAATTTTTGGCGACCAATGCTTTATGTTCTATGTTTTCCGCAAAAATATTATGTTCATATACAATATTCTTTGGTAGTCCAAAATAAAGTAAATAGAAAATGATTGCAGATACACCGGCAGAAACGATCGAACGAAGTATAATGTTTGTTTTACATTTAAAGGCAAATATATATATATATATATATATATATATATATATATATATATATATATATATATATATATATATATATATATATATATATATATATATATATATATATTGAACGGTAGCATATTATTAGAAGCAAATACATTTAAAGGCAAATACATATATTTGTAAATGTATAAATTAGTTAACTTATATAACATTCAATTTTTACTAAGATTATTCTTAAACTTTATACGGAGTATATTTCTATGTTAAAAGTTTTAAGTGATTTTTTTAAATAATATTGCTATAGGCTATGTTTGGCACACAAAATTGTTGAGAGATTATGCTTATTTTTCCAAAAAAATTAAGCTACCTAAAAAATAATTTTTATTTGGCAGACATAACTTATAAGAGATTAAAAAAAATAATCTTCCATAATCTCTTAAAATTAAAGGTTACTTCATGTAGCTTATAAAAATAATCTCTTTTTATAATCTGCAGCACCAGCACCAGCACCAGAACCATCTCCAGCACTATCTCCAGTTCCAGCAACAGTTACTTTTGCCAATTGAATTAATTATGCTTTATAGTTTATATAGTATGATATGATGTTTGCCTTGTGTTAAGTTTTGCATGTATTAGACTGGAACTTACGGTAAATTTAAGGAATGAGTTTAGTAAAATTCTTTCCAAATGTTAATGGAATAACAAAACAAGAATTTTAGATATAGTTCTTTTTGACCGGATACATTTAAAAAAATTATGTACAGTATATTTTTTGCAAAGTATTGCAGAGCAAATTTCTATTAGGGTTGATCTCTGATCTCGCCCAACGCCATTGTATGTGATAGAGATGAATGCTACGATATGGTTATATAGATATTACCATTTTCACTAATTAGCTTTCTATTTAATTAGTATGAAGTTAAGAAAGTCTTTATCTCTTTTTTTTCAACAAATTTTTAATGGCAAGTTGCCGTATTTCCTTTTACTTAATTATGTGCTTTCTTGGACTCCTTCATCCCTATCCTTCTCAGGTAGAAGATATACTTTTCTGTTTGATGACCAATATACTAATACGAAAATTATTTGGTTTTAAACTCAAAAGAATAAGTATTCGAAGTACATAATGTCAGGGCCAAATCAAACTGACTAAAGAACATTTATTGCATGCATTAATTAAAACTGATGAGCTTTGAAATAGCTTCTTATTTGCTGTATTCAACTCAAAAGATGCTCATCTTAAAGATTTGGGTTTACTTGTTCTTCAAGAAAATAATTAAATTTAAAGATAACCCCATTCCGTAGTTGTAATATTGGTCGGTGGTCAACAAGATGATCTTTTATAATAACACAGGTTGCGCATGTAACATAAATTTGTATTCTTTTATGCTGTATACGTCAACTAGGTAAACACCATAAAATTTTCAGAAGAATAGAATAATAAAAAACGAAGTCAATTGTTGAAATTTGAGCAAACTCCAACCAATACCGATGTTTTATTTGTTATATACTTATATAGTTGGTGAGATGGCCTGGATATTCAACTTTGAAATGGGTAATAATATATAGGATGATAAACAATCGGGTAAATTGTAAAAATGGTCTTTCACGTTTCACGAAATTGCAAAAATGGGACCGAGACAAAAAGTAGCGCAAAAAAGACACCAACGTTCCGAATTTTTGCAAAATCGCCACCGAGAGGAATTTTCCGTTAACTTTCCAGTTAAGTGCCATGTCACAGGGGGCATTATCGTCATTTCACTATTCCAAATCTATCCACTATTTTCTTTAATTCTTTTATTACTCCTGAAAAGTCTTTTTGTATCTCTCTCTCTCTACAAATCCTTCAGCTTTATCTCTCTAGAATCACTGTTGATTATCTCCGATCGATCTTCGGCGGCCATGGTTAATCTCTTTTAACTATTTTTTTACTTCACTTGACTGTTGATTTTTCTTTATTGACTCGTTAATTTTGTATGTGTTTGAACTATGTGAAATGTAAATTTTGTGATTTAGATTTGATTTTTTTTAGAGAAGATCTGATTTGGGTTTTTTAAGGTTTAAATGATTGAGCCTTAAAACATAATTTAATAAACTTATGATGTATAATATTATGCTTCTTAAGATTAAAAACGTTTGTTAATAATTCATGAGGTGATTAAAGATTTCGTGTGGCTAAAAATCGTTAAGGTGGTGTTTGTGTTTGATTCGACCTAGGGTCAAGCATAAGACCAATATGGGTCACGGATTGGGGTTTAGATTTTACTTTAGCATATTGTAGCTTATTTGGTGAGCTTGTGTTTCGGATAACAAGACCACAAGGGTGGTCCTTGCTGCGTGTCTCGGCTCAACCACCACCCACGAGGGTGCTTGGTTTTGACTCCCGGTCTGACCACACCTAAGAGGGTTGTCGATGTGGTTGTGTGCTGTTGTGTCAAACCACCTAAAGGGGTGTTTGTTTACCTGCTATCACAGCCCACACCCAAGGGGTGCTTGTTCTTGCTTCGGTTCAACTAGACATCACGTAGGGTGCGTCTGGCTTTGTTGCTTCGACCCACACCACGACCTAACATAGGGTGCGCTTAGTTTTGTTGCGACCCACCACAGCCTGCCAAGGGTGCGTATGGGTTTGCTTATTTTTGTCCAACACCAGCTCCAACGAGAGTGTTTGATTCTATTGTTTACAGCTCGAATGGAGCTTTCACATCTGCTCATAACAGCCCCAACAACTGTGTTTGTCCGCCTATTTTCTGCCCAAATAGCATGTGTTTGCTGCTGATTTTTCTGCACCAAAAGGGTGCGTTTGTTAGCTGTAAACAGCCCCAACAGCGGGCGTTTGTTGGCTGCAAAACAGCCCCAACTTGGGGTGCGTTTTGTTAATTAAAAATCTGCACTTAAATGGGTCGTTACATGCTTAATTTTCTGCAGTCAAAGGGGTCGTTACATGCTGAAATTTTCTGCAAATAGCTTGCTGATCTGGAATTAAAAACCGATTTTCACCCTTTTCTGGTCTGAACCACTGAAAGTGTAAAACACAAAACTTGCTCAGAATGATGTTTTACACAAAAACTCGCGTGACGTAAGCTGAAAATGAAAAACGAAGGCTGTAGACTATAAAAACCAACTGGCCCCGTTTTAACCCAAAGGTAGCCATGACATAAAAATCCTTATAGCATTTTGACCTCTTGAGGCCGAGACACAGCCAGGGCTTTTGCACTATAAGGGATCTTTGTTTACATTTTCCTTTGAAATCATGCATGTGGTTAAAGCGTGATCGTGGGTGGAGAACATTTAAAAGGCCAGGGGTTAATGACTTCTTGGAGCACCTAGGTCAGTTTTATGAAATCATAGTGTATTCTGATCAGCAACAGATGGTATGTTCCTTAATATCCCTTTCTTTCTCTAACTTTGATATTCTTAGTTTCGACATTCTCAGATTCAGTTTGTGTTGGTGCAGGAAGTTAATTCTATCGTTGGTAGATTGGATGAAAAGCAAGTCATAAGATATAGGCTATCGAGGCCTGCAACTAGATATAAAGATGGGAAGCATTACAGGGTATACATTTATTACATGAACTTTTCATTAGATATATAAGTTATTGCATGGTTTAGGTTTTTAGCAGTATGCCACAGTATACCCGTTTTTGAATTGGACATCTTTTTAGCAGTTGCAATCTTAACCTCTTGTCTCTGACTTACCAGATGGTTTTTTAATGCAGGTGGATCAGACCTTAAAGCATTTAGCAAGCTTGAAGGTTAGGAATTGATCTAATCACACAGATTGACTCTTTATTATATGTTTGATGAATATATTAACTACGATATAGTAGATAGGTTAGATTTGGGATAAAGGCTAACTTGAATACTTTGAACATTTTCAGACTCTAGTTGCATGTTTGATGTTCATACGGCAATACCTATTTTAAAGAAGACGTATGGTGACAGCATGCACAAAGTACTGCATGTTGGCCCTGATACTTGTTCAATAGTCTCTCAAAGGATCAAAGAGGATCATCTCTTCACTGACTTCATGCAACTTCTTACACCCCCACAAATGTATTGTAACTTGTAATGCTATGTAAATAAGTAGATTGTACAGAGGAGTAGTGTAGCTTAGTTGATTCTTAGCTTAGATAGAAAAGTCAACGCGGGTCAACTCTTTTAAAAGTCTGTTAGAGTTTTTCCCGGCAAGACTATTGTGTATATAAACTGTTGTAACCCGCATTTTTCAATGAATGAAATAATCTTTCACAAACTCTCTCTGCTTTCTCATTAGATGTTTATGTATGTTTGTAATATATGGTTACTAGATACTACACCCTTAATTTTTCTGCATTTAATAATTGATACCTAAAGTGAATCAATGTTTTTGAATGTTAAAATTCATAAAAATCTGGGTTTGATGGTGCATTTAATTTTATTTTTAAGAAAAAGGGATTTGATGGTGGTGATTGTGTGGTGGTAGAGGGTGGTGGTGTTGGTTGTGTGGTGGTGGTGGTGGCGGCGGTAGAGGGTGGTGGTGTTGGTAAAGGGTGGTGGTATGTAACAACCGTGATTTTAGCAGGTCAGTTTGACTGATAGTCTTGACTCGGTTGACGTTTGTTTGGTGTGTCCTAGGTGTTTGAAGTGATATAAGTGTGATATAGGTGAGTTTTAGCTCTAAATCCCTTTGCGTGAGTGGTTTTATTGTGATTTGAAAAGTTTGGAATTTAGGAAAATTCATTTTGATCACCTTTGTGGTGTAGAAATGACTTGCGTAGTTTTGGTGTTTTTGTGTTTTTGCGTAACGAGTCTTCGTTCAAGTTTTTGAGCGTTAGTAAGTTACGGGAATGTTGTTTTTGTAAAGAAATGCTTATGGAGTGTGTGAAAATCTATTTTTGGAAACTTTATTTTGAAAATGAATATTTTCCGGTTTGTCGTAAAATTAAGGTTTATCGCGAAAGACGTTAGGTTTTGTTATGGGAATACATAAAATATGAAAATTATGAGGTTTTGAGTGTAATAAATTAATTTAATAAAAAAATAATAAGAAATATATATGTATGGAAAAATTCGGCAATAAGGGATAAGGGGAAAAAGGAAACCCAATTTGAGTCCAAATATGACTCTTAGGCCCAAGGAATCCTAGTTCAACCCAACCAAGCCCAACCCCTACCCTTATAAACATACAGAACGACCCTAAACCCATTTTTTCTGCAATTTGAGTCGAACACAAGGAGGAAAGAAAGTGGAAAAAAGTTAGGGTTTATAATTGTGAAGCAATAATCAAGAATCAAGGTAAAATCCTTAAACCTTATGTGTAATTAATTAATTATTGTTATGATTCATGTAATAATTATTATGATGGAATCTAGGGTTTATATACTTCTGTAAATTAATGAAGTAAAACATGTTGGGATCAATAATTAGTAATATTATGATGATTGGTGAAGAGAATTTAGTGTAAAACATATTAGTTATTGAGTTAGGGTTTGGACAGAAAACTATGGCTGTAAAGATGTGAGTGTAAATAACAGATGGTGAAGAGTTAAGTCACGAATTTTAAGTCTAAATTGAAGTATAATGAAAGATCTTTCCAAAAAGTCCAGCCACGATCGATTTTAAGGTCGGGAAGTCGGTCATTTGATTTTTCTTTGTTAAGGTGTCAAAGCTGTCAAACCGGGACAGATTTTGGGTAAAGGTTTGAGGGTGTCATGTGGTTGTAAAAGTGGTATTTCGACTAGGCCTTCTGGAATAGTTAAGTATTAGGTTATATTAGACTACCACGAAGAGGATTCGCGATAAAAACTTGTGGAAGCATTTTATGGAAATCAAAACTTTTTGGTGTGCGTGCAGATCCGAATTTGAGTAGTTGACAAGTTTGAATTTATTATGAGTATTTGTGTATGTTATTGGTCCATGGCCTTCTGGGATTAGCTTCTATGCTTATGAGAGACCATGGTAAATTTTTGGTGTGAGTTGTTGAGCTTTATTTGTCGTGATTTTATGTGGGCTAATGTACCCAAAAATTCTGCGTTTTCTGATTTTAAGAGTGCAAGGGATTTAGTGAGTGTTAGGTTATGGTGATGGTTAGTATGGTGTCTAGGAGATCCATGGTGGGTCATATGAGTTTTAGACATCCATCATATGAGTATTACATGGGTTGTAGCTTTTAGCTTGGCCTTGTGTAATGTGAATTATTTTTGTGTGTTATAGATTGTGAGTTGTTTTGTGGAAGCTGTGGAGTTTAAGGTGAGTTCATAGTCCCATATTTTTACTTTGTTTTAAACTTGGGATGGGAATGATGCTTGTCTTAAATGATTTGAATTACTGTGATTATGTGTAGGGTGTTAAAGAGCTTGGACTTTTAATGTTATCGTATTTATGCTATATATGAACGGTAATGATATGATGTGTGATAGCTGTGTGGTCCAATTGGGAGGGTGCTTACCCTGTTGCTCGTGCATACGACCTAATTGGAGAGTAGCATCCCTACTCTCTATTTTTGTGTTGTGTGGTCCGATCGGAGGGTATTAATTTACCCATTATTTTGGGAGCGGGGGTCACGATCCGGCCTGGTATGATGTGTTTTGAGAGCGGGGGTCACGATCCGGCCCGATGGTTGCCTTATGTGTGATGTTGCCTAGTAATATATGTAGCTTACATGATAACTATAATTATTTGTCCAGCTATATTTTTGTAATCACAGTGATTTTAGTTGCCTAGTGTGTTTGAGTCTTAAACCTATGAATCTCACTAACGTAATGTTGACATTTTAAGCATCATTTTCAGGTGAGCTTTCTAAGGATAAGATAGAAGGATGTGGATAGACGAGACCTTAGTTGCATTGGAAGTGGTTTAGCATCTATGTTTGAATTTATGTATTGTTCCGGATTTTGTTTTGGGGTATTGTTACAACACTTTGTGTTTGTACTTTGCTCTATTTTTGTGCATGTAGTTGTTCTCTATATAGACACCAGGTGTTGTGATGATATCCATGAAGTTACACCCTCGCGTTTCCGCCGTGGCGGGGTGTGACATGGTAGTGGTGAAGTAAAATAAAAGATCAAACCTAAATTGCAAATATAGTCCCTGAATCAATACATGTGGACATATTAATCATTAAAGCAATAAAATGACGATACTACCCCTAGTGACATGGCACTTAACGGGAAAGTTAACGGAAAATGCCACTCGGTGGTGATTTTGCAAAAATTCGGAACGTTGGTGTCTTTTTTGCGCTACTTTTTGTCTCGGTCTCATTTTTGCAATTTCGTGGAACGTGAATGACCATTTTTGCAATTTACCCTAAACAATCATTGATGAGTTTAAACAGTCAACTAATACACACCAAATCTCTCTTTCGAAAAAAAAAAAAAAAAAATTGATCGTTTCTGACTCTTCGTAATGTCATCTAGCTTTTTAATTTTAGAGTGATATGCACACCACTAAAAGTGATATCCACACCATCAATCATGCATAACGGTTTTGTACTGTGTGCATCACTCATGTGATTTAGTACCGAAAGAATCAAAAAGTCTGGCGTGCATATCAGCACTCAATCACAAAATCAAGTATTAATTAGCACATCAAAATACTAATTAAAATATATTAATATCAAATTAAAAAACCATTTGCATTTATATAATTCTTCTTATATCCTTAAAATTATGTTTTTCGTCTGATGTTTTACGTTTTCTTCTTTATTTCTTACGTTTTTGTCATTTTTTTAAGTTTTCATCTTTTTTACGTTTTGTCTGTTTTCTTACGTTTTCGTCTGATGTTTTACGTTTTCTTCTTTCTTTCATTTTCGTCTGTTTCTTTTTTAGTTTTCGTCTGTTTTTTTACGAAAGAAAACAGACGAAAACGTAAAAAACAAACGAAAACGTAAAAAAGAGAGGAAAACGTAAAAAATAGACGAAAACATAAGAAAACGGACGAAGACGTAAGAAAACAGACGAAAATTTAAGAAAGCAGACAAAAACAGAAGAAAACAAACGAAAAAGTAAAAAAATAGATGAAAACGTAAGAAAACTGACGTAAACGGACGAAAACGTAAGAAAAAAAAGATAAAAATGTATAAAAAACGGAAAAAAACGTAAAAAAGCAAACGGAAAAAAACGTAAAAAAAACAGACGAAAACGTAAAAAAAAAACGTATAATACGAATGAATTTTTTTTAATATTTTTGATTATTTTTTTGAATATTTTTGGAATATCTTTAATATTTTTTGAATATTATTTAATTAAAAAATAATACTAATTTTAAAAGTAAAAAAAAAAAGGATGATTTTTGTAAAGTCTGGCGCAACACAGGGGCCTTTTATGTAAAAAATACTGAAAAGAAAATAGTGATGGGGGTATTTTAGTCATTTGATGTTGGTCAGGGACCAAAAATGCAATGAAAACTTGAAAATGAGGATGTCTGGTGCACTTTCAAAAAGTTGGGGACCAAATCTGCAATTTGGCCAAACCACAGGGACCAAAAATGCAATTAACTCTATTATATTTGAAAAGTATTGGAAAATAGGTCGTAAACATATTTCATAATTATCGCTACTAATATGTATTATTTGATTTGTAATCATACAAATTTATTGTCAGCTACGAGTGTTCTAAAATTCAAAGAGATGTGTTCAGTCTCTCTGATTTATAAGTTGGATGAAATGAAACAACAAATTAAATGAGTAAAATAATTATGATACAATAATTTGTTCCTCTGATCACTTTAAATAAGAGGTCATAATATTGCTGGAGTGACTTAAAACTGCAGATCGCGTCTAACACTCGAATGCTACACCCTTGGTTTGTTGGAGAACGACAAAGAGTCTATTGTTGGTCTTATAGAAGCAAGTGATTGGGGCATGGGCGTTTACATGCGTTCATTCTATGTGATGATATGTCACGCAGTGGCGGACCGAGAAAAATAAGATATGGGGGCCAAATTTTTTTTTTTCGACAATAGCAACAAAATGTGAAAGAAAAAAGTATGATCGAAATGATAAATCGAGTATTATTACTTGAAGATGAATGATTTATAAGGTTTAAGAGTGTTCAATGTTGGATTTTAGTATTTAGGTGGAGGGCAATTTGAATTTTTGTTGGGGGCACTTTCGAAAAAAGAGAGATTTTGGGATGGTAATAAAAAAATGGGTAAATTGCAAAAATGGTCCTTCACGTTTCACGAATTTACAAAAACGGGACCGAGACAAAAAGTAGCGCAAAAAAGACACCAACGTTTCACATTTTCGCAAAATGGCCACCGAGAGGCCTTTTCCGTTAATTTTCCCGTTAAGTACCACGTCCATGAGGGTAGTATCGTCATTTTACCCCTTTCCCGCCAATAACTTCAGCTGCCAGTGTTTTGTTTTACAAATTTAGTCCTTTAGAGCAATACTTTATATACGGGTATCAATTTCTTCCAAGGAGAACATTAATTTCACAGGTAAAGATCTTGAGAATGGTTAAACGTTGGCAAAATCGTGCACGCAGTACCCCGATACCTGATTTAGGAATCCTTTATAGTAAGAATACTCTGTTCTATTTTAATGTTTTCCATTTAAACTTGTTATTGTTGTCGGAAGTAATTGATGTTTTATGTGTTCCACAGATTTGAATGAAAAGGTGTTTTCTTTTCAAATCCATCACAATGGTGAATTTACCTCAAAACCAGGAAGAAGATATCTCTTTAGAGATACAGATTGGTTTGACGGAATTCACTCTGACGTTTTCTCCATGGAATTATTGGGCGAAATGTTAGAGGATTTAGGTTACTCGGATAGTACCCTTATGTTTACTCACTTTAGGATACCTGGGGAGTCACTGGATGATGGTTTGCTACCACTAAAGTCTGACGAAGATGTGAAAACACTTGTGGAGTATGTTCCTATATTTACACAATTGGATTTGTATATTGAAACCGGTGTTTCAATTGTTGAGTGTGAGATGATGGATCGAATGATGACTAAGGGCGAGGGTGTGGTGATAGAAGAAATAGTAGATGATGATATGAATGAGGCTGCTGGAAAGGGTGTTGATGGTGAGACTGGAAACAGTGGGAAATTACTATTGTTAGAGTGGCATAAAGAGTGGCATAAGACAAGACAACCTGATAAGGTTGGACCTGTTTTTGATTCTGATTCTGACAATGGTTTCCCACCAACATTTTGTGCTGGAAAAATGGTTGAAGATCATACAAAAAGGATGAGTGATGAGTTTCAATTCAGGAGGTTATTGGGAGAGATTGACCAAGATTTTACTGTGGAGGATTCAAGTGAGGAGTATACAGGTTTGCTCGATTTTTATGATCTCGATTTTGATGATGCGTATTATGCTGACGCAAGTGATGAAGAGGTTGATCAAGAATGGCATGGTGATCCATACCATTTAGTTGATGTACCTGAACCTGAAGAAATGCATGCGATTGAAGTGCCTCAAGAGCCTGAAGAGCCTCAAGAGATTAGTGACATGTTTGCTGAAATAGATCAAGCATTGGATGAACTTGATGACGTTGTTGCAGTTGGAGAAGGAATACAGGTGTATGCTCTTTATGCTGAACCAATTAGTTTCAGTTTGCTTCCACTTGTGGATGTTGATGGTATTGATGGTGATGATGGTGAACAAAGAGTTCGTGATGAGGATGTGATTCTAGATGAGCAGTGTGATGAAGTAGGTGGAGATGGTGAACAAAGAGTTTGTGATGTGGCTGTGATACCAGATGATCAGTGTGCTGTAGTAGTTGGAAATGTTAAACAAAGAGTTTCTGATGTGGCTGTGATACCAGATGATCAGTGTGCTGTAGTAGTTGGAAATGAGGGATGTATATCAGTTGTTGAAGGAGATGTGATTAAGGACAAAGAGGTTGCTAAACAAGGAGATGAGCAAGATAGAGTGCTTGAAAAAAAAATGGAGTTGGGCAAGATGGAGTGATCGCAGAGGACAAGTTTGAAGACCAAGGAAGATCAATCAAGAGGCGAAGACTGATGGCTGACAAACAACCCAAGGTTGCTGCTGACAAGAAACCCAAGGATGATGCTGACAAGAATCCCAAGGATGATGCTAAATAATGGTTATGCTTTTATGTTTAGGTCAATAAATTGTTGTGATTCTGCTATGGTCTTTTAGTAGATCATTTATAACAATGTTTACTTTATTAATGTTTATGTATCGGTTATGTAATCTTAACTAGGTTCAATGGTTGCATAACATGTTATCAAATCTAAGGGAAGCAAAAAAACTTGGCAATTTTGGGATGCCAAAAACTTGGTAACCCAAACATTTTTCATTTATTACCCAAACACGTCTAAAACACAGTTTCACATGTACTTACCACGCCTATTTAAAGCCTATACCTAGAAACAAACACAGTAAAACTATTTTGTCAAGGATTTAGCAAAAGAATGTCTCAATTTGTCCTTCTTGAGGAACTCGCTGCTGCTGCTAACTCAACCGAGTTACCATACCAGATGACGGTGTTTTTTGCTAGGGAGACAGAGCGTGATATCAAGTATGCCAAAGAGCTGCTTGTGGCATATCAAGAGTTGCTTGATACTGTCGTTCAAAGGAATAAGATGATCTCTGAAATGGAACTGGTGCGTCCCTCGGTGCAGATGTTCAAATGCTTGGAGTTCTTGAAGAAGCTTCAAAATTCCGATGTTATGGAGCTTTTGGATTTGAAGAAGAAGATGGCAGAAGCGAAGCTCAAGCTCTTCAACAAGCACGCATTTTTCAAGGGACTTAAGAGTTTCTTTCATTGTCATCTTTGTTTTGATTGTTCCTTTTATGTTTCCATCTTTTTTATGAATGTTATGTTTGAACTTCAATGATATATTATGATTTTGTTATGTTTCTGTCATCTATGTTTCGTTGTGTTGATTTATTATGTTTTGCTTGTCAACCATTGGGTATTTTTGCAAAAGTCAACCATAATGTTAGTTGCAAAAGTCAAAATTGATTGTCAAATTGGGTAATTTTGGGTATTTTTGTGCCTGCGCATTATTTTTGTGCCTTATTTTTAGATCCATTTTGGGCAATTCTGGGTATTTTGGTGCATGTACAATCATGTGCAAAAGTCAAACATGATTGTCAAAATGGGCAAGTTAGGGTCCTATGTAAATATAACTACTACGAATTACCATTCATTTACTGTTTACAACCATACCATTTACCATTCATCAAAAGATCGGGACCAAAAGGATGGGATACATAAACCACTAAAACTAACACATCAACAAACAAACTACACTAATTGCCATACAATGGTCAGACACCTTCCTCAAAACAAACATCCTCCAACAACGACGACACAAACCCATTCTCATCACCGACATCATCCACATGTAGAGGCGGCGGCAGGCCCTGGGTAGGCGGCAGCAGGCTCTGGGGAGGCGGCATCACACTCTGGTAGTCCTGGTACTCCGGCTGATCAAACGTGGTAATATAAGCCGAAGTGATGGTGGGGTTCATGGGGTTTTTCCTTTTTCTGTTTTTCCGGCTACCACCTCCAACAGGGATGTCCCGGAGCACGCCGCCATGGGTCCAGTGTCTGCGGCAGCTACGGCAAAAGTGACGCGGCTGCGATGTGTTGTAGTTGTTGTAGTAGCAGAACTTTGTGTCTTCTGAATGACAACGTGGACATGGCCGTTGTTGTTGGGGTTGTGTCAGAGTTATTGTGGTCACCAACGTTGAAGTTTCTTGGTGTGTGTTGGTGGTGGTCGTTGTCGTTATGGTGGTGGTTATGATAGCTGTGTTTTCTGACATTTTCGGTGATTGCATTCTTGTTGTGATTCTGCTATGGTCAACTCGAGTCATGGTGGAGAAGATGTGGGTTGTAGGGGGGTTTATGGGGGTAGAGGTTTGATTTTACTTTGCAAATTTAGCCATTGAGGTCTAATCACATTGATACCAAGCACAGAGGTGATTATGGCGGCAAATTTAATAAGTATGAACAGTGAAATGACGATACTACCCTCAACTACGTGGCACTTAACGGGAAAATTAACGGAAAAGGCCTCTCGATGGCGATTTTGCGAAAATGTGGAACGTTGGTGTCTTTTTTGCGCTACTTTTTGTCTCGGTCCCGTTTTTGCAAATTTGTGGAACGTTAAGGACCAGTTTTGCAATTTACCTTAAAAAAATTTGTGTTCCAAGGATCCATACCAAAACTAAAATAAAAAAACTAAACAAATCTTTTAAATAAGTAAATTATTAAAACTAAAAGATAGATTATGACAATTATAAATTGTCGTTTTACCCTTCAATCTTGAACAAATTAAAACACATGACTTCAGATGTTAACCGAAGAACCGGCAGCTAAGCCGAAGGAGCTGGATCTCGAACATGCTCTGCATTAGTTTGACAAGTCAAAAATAGTAAATGAAAAATATATACAAAACAAAAAACATCAAAAGCTGTCTTACAATAAAAACAGATATAACAAGTAAGATGAGTAAGAGGGATATCAATAGCACAAGCCCTTTAGTAATAACAATTACCGACAATCAGACATACATAGGAAAAACAGTTGACTATATACATCAAAGACATGTTACACTGACTAACATACATCAAAGACATGTTACACTTTAATAACTTGAAAATTAAAAAGATTCCAAACATGACATATCCCCAATGAGCAGGAGAAATCCAAGAAGGGTGTATATTTTTGACAATGAGCTGGAGAAATTCAAGAAGGGTGTATATTTTTGACGATATTATGGCGGATTCTTTTTTCTGATGCTCTTATAGATGTAAATTTAAGTTGAATTGAATAACTTTGTTGAAAGACCCTAATCTTGCTTTCTTGTAACCTTTTTTAAGCTTCTCTTTAGAGTTTTAATAAATTTGCCATTCAAAATAATAATAATAATAATAATAATAATAATAATAATAATAATAATAATAATAATAATAATAATAATAATAATAATAATAATAATAAATAAAAAAAAGCACAAATAAATTATAACAAATTGATATATGTTGTGACAAGGATGGTAAATACAAAGCCCGGACAAACAAAGTGGTATAAAAAAGGGATTCAGATCCTCTCATGCTCACTTTGAACATGAGATGTCATGTTGATAATGTTGTGAGAGTAAAAAAAAAGTGGGTCTTTAATTTTTATTAAGAAGTGGACCCTTATTTCATATATCTTGTTTTTAATTGGCTAATATAACCCCTCATGTTCAATACATGAGAGGATCCCAATCCATAAAAGAAAGTTCTACCAATACTATGAAAATACTACTCCGTCACTACTACAAAAAAGGAAATAGAGCCCCCTTAATAGAGCCCGGTTTTTGTGAAAAACGGGCTCTAAAGGGATTCCGGGTTGTGGAAAGGGTATAGAGCCGTGTTTTTTCTGATAGAACCGGGCTCTATGCTAAAAAAATTTAGAGCCGTGTTCTTTTCTTACAAACCGGGCTCTATTCCTCTTATTGAGCCATGTTCTCTTTAATAAAACTGGGCTTTATGACTAAACCATTAGAGCCCTTTTTTCTTCCACGAAACCGGACTCTATTACATTTCCCACCAACGGCTAATAACAAAACCAGCATACTCAACGGGTGAAAACCCATATGAAGCATATTTACTACCCTTTTTTGCCTTTTTTTTTCCAAACCTTTGCATATATAAGCTTTAAATAAACAAATTTTAATTGTCTCCATATATAAGCTTTAAATGATCAAATTTTGTTCAATCTCAAATCATAATTAAAGGTAACTTCTTATACTTAATTATTGTTATATACTATTCTAGCTTATTTTCATACATACACATGTTCAATTTCAAAGTTAAGCACATCTTTATTGTTAATTCTTGATCAATATGTCACTCTTTATAAAACTACTTGTGCTATTTCTTGACTTCTCAAAGAATATATTAGTAGTGTTTTTGTTAACTGAAAATCTATGAATTATGCTAAAAAATAACGTGTGTTTGAGATGCAAATTTAAATAACACATGCACATTAAGAACACTAGTTTCTAAGATATTCTTTCATACAAAACGAGTAGATGAAAATTAACTTATCGAGTAGATGAAAATTAACAGAGAATGCAATTAAAACATTAAAAGTACATCCTCCCTTAATTTATTTGTCTTCCAATATATAGTGATTATGCGTCATTAGTGTACATGAATTGCAACCAAGTAATATATTATTTTGTTGGGAGTAATAATAATTCACGATACTATAGATATGTTTAGATATATGAATCTTTGTTTTGTTAACTTGTAACTTATTTGTATTTGTAGGACCGTTTTCGAAAATAATTTGGCACGCGAAACTTGCTACTAGCTTGATTGACCCGTGCAAGTAAGGTGTATTTCTATGATTTTTCGAACCACTAATAGCGTTGTTATGACATTCATTTAGTACAAACAAGGTATAAATTATTCTCTCTTAGTAAAATATTTAGCCGATATTAATCTAATAGAGATTAATTTTGGATTGCCCCCATTTTAGAGTTGCCCCCATTTTAGAATTGCCTTTTAAATAATTTCTCCCATTTAGGATGCGAATGTTATTAACATATTGAGTATTTAAAGAAAAGTCGGTATGATTTCTCTTACTTCTAAAAATTTGTGTTTTATGCACATATTTGAGGATTTGAGGGAATGTACTAGATAGGTCGAAATTCTAGATGGATCGAAGTGGATAGATGTACAAGATAGATCGAAATTCAGAGGAATATTTGACCAGGCTGTCTGAATTTATTAGAGTTGCCGAGGATGATCGGGAAAAGAAAGGAAAATTAAGAATATCTTGTCCGTGTAAAGATTGTAACCATATACAATTTTATAAGTAATAAAAGGACATCTGATATCAACTGGGTTTACAGAACGGTATACTTGTTGGTCATGGCTTGGTGAATTATTACAAGAGCGTGACACGGTTAATTCTGATCATAGCGAGGATGATGGTGATGATGATTCGTACGACAGCGGTCATGATAACTTAGATGACATGTTACATGATTTGGAGGGTGATATAGATGACAATAATCATGCCAAATTTCAAGAATTGTTTGTCCATGCGGAAAAGCCATTATATGATGGGTGTAAAAAATACACTAGACTAAGTGCAGTGTTGAGATTGTTTAACGTAAAGGCAGCTAATGGTTGGAGTGATAAAGGTTTTAGAGATTTGTTAGAGGCAGTGCATGAATTGCTCCCTGAAGATAATGAGTTGCCCGTTTCTGTATACAAAGCAAAAAAACTGATTTGTCCAATGGGATGCAAATCAAAAGAATACACGCATGTCCCAATGATTGTGTATTGTATACAAAGGAAAAAAAAGACTTGCATAAATGTCGTGTCTGTAATTCATCAAGGTATAAAGAAAAAACTGAAAAAGAAATTAATAGTGATGTGATGAAGAATGGCCCCCCCAGCTAAAGTATTATGGTATTTGCCCATTATACCTAGGCTGAAACGATTATTTGCTAATCCAAAAGATGCAAAGTTGTTCCGTTGGCATGCCGAAGAGCGTAAAAAAGATGGAAAAATAAGACATGTGGCCGATTCACCTCAGTGGAGAAATATTGATAATATTGAGATTAGAAATATACGGGTTAGAGATGAGGTTAGAGATATACGGTTTGGTGATGAGATTAGGAATATACGGTTTGGACTTAGCTTAGACGGAATAAAACCCTTTTGGAAACATGAGTAGTCTTTATAGCACTTGGCCAGTTCTTTTATCCGTCTACAATCTTCCACTTTGGTTATGCATGAAACAAAAGTACATCATGATGTCATTGTTAATTCAAGGTCCAAAAAAACCAGGAAACGACATCGATGTGTATTTGGAACCATTAATTGATGACATGAGAGAACTGTGGGGTACAGGCGTTGAAGTGTATGATGCGCACATGAAGGGAAATTTTCAATTGCGGGCCATGATTTTTTATACCATAAGTGATTTTCCTGCATACGGTAACTTGTCAGGATACGGTACAAAAGGATATAAGGCCTGTCCTGTTTGTGAAGATGATACCCACTCAAGGTGGTTGCCACATTGTAAGAAGATGGTATATATGGGACATCGAAGATCTCTTCGAAAGGATCACCCATACCGTAGACAAAAAAAGTTGTCTGACGGCAATCCTGAGCCAGGAGTCTTACGACAACCATTGGATGGAGAAGCTGTATTATCCCGAGTTCAAGAAGTAAACAATGTGTTTGGAAAACGAAAGAGAACCACTCCAACCAACATATGGAAAAAAATCTATCTTTTTTGATTTGCCATACTGGAAGCATTTGCAAGTCTGACATTGTCTTGATGTTATGCACATCGAGAAAAATGTTCGTGACAGTTTAATAGGATTATTGTTAAATATTCCCGAAAAAACAAAAGACGAGGTTAATGTTTGAAAGGATATGGTTGAAATGGGAATAAGACAAGAGCTTGCTCCAGTTGAAAAAGAAGGAAGTCGTATGTATCTCCCAGCAGCTTGTTATACCATGTCAAAGGCCGAGAAAACCAAATTTTGTCAATGCTTACATGGTGTTAAGGTTCCATCCGAATATTCTTCGAATGTTAAGAAGTTGGTGTCGATGAATGACTTGAAATTGCTTGGTATGAAGTCGCACGATTGTCATATTTTAATTACACAACTTATCGCAATTGAAATTCGTGGAATATTGCCAAACCGCATTTGACACACGATCACAAAACTTTGCCTATTTTTCAACCTGATTCATTCAAAAGTGATCGATCCAGAAGTGTTAGATGAATGGCAGAGTGATATTATCCTCACCCTTTGCCAACTTGAGATGTATTTTCCACCTTCCTTTTTCGATGTCATGGTTCATTTGGTATCTCATATTGTAGGAGAAATAAAGGCTTGTGGTCCTGTGTTTCTACGGTATATGTATCCATTTGAGAGATACATGGGTTTCTTAAAAGGATATGTTAGGAACCGATATCGACCAGAGGCGAGTATTATTCAAGGATATGCTACCGAGGAGGTAATTGAGTTTTGTACAGACTATATGAAAGATGTCCCCAATATTGGCATCCCACAATCTCCCCAATATAAGATTTGGTTTTCATGTGTTTTGTTAGTTTTTAGTTGTCGCATCCAATATGTTATCCTGGTGCAATATGTAAAATATTAGGGCAAACACTAGTCTAACGTATCATAGGGCTGGTTATGGTCAATACATAGGGCTGAATCGAATTGGTTATTTAAGCAGTCTGGGAGTTGTTGATAGGCATAAAAATCAAAACTACTAGGGGGTTTTAGGCATTGCTTACTTTAAATAAGCAAATAAGCGGTTCCATGTTTAAATAAGCAAATCCAAATAAGCAAATAAAGTTGATGTTTTAGCCAGATACAAAAGGGGGATAAATGGCAGGCCTATAGTGTGCATTTAAAGAACGTGAGTTCTACCAAGAACAGTCAATGTGCAAGTATTGTATCAAGTATATATTGGGAAGTCGTTAATTTACGACAGTGCTTGAATGATCTTATTGTTGGAATTATAATATCATGACAATCATATAAAATAAACTAAACACATCAAAAGAGTATAGCGGAAGCAATTATGACAAGATCATATAACATGTAATTAATTAATCAATATTAAATTGTAAACATACCTTTGTGATTCTAGCTCGAACAAGAATCAAATTGCAATCTTCAAATCAAGAACCCTAATTAGGGTTTATGTGGATTACAAGAATTACCCCTTACCTCTTTTGTAATTCAATCAAAGAATCAAACAATAGTATGTTTGAATCACGTTCTTGTACACACGTACTAAAACAAGTTAAAGTAATGCTAGTTTTTAGAACACAAAATTAAACCAAAATCTTTTGTTTAATGAAGAATATCGATCAACCCTTTAAGGGTGTTTGTTTGATCGATTTCAAGAAAACAAGGAGAAGAAAAACAAGTTTAGGGTTTGTGTGTGTGCACAAGAGATACAAACAATGAATCCCTAAGCCTTGTATATATAGTGTATGAAACTTGGAGCTCAAGAAAACAAAGGAGGTGCCCTCCTTTTGGGTTGGCCGATCGGATCTAGGCCCAAGGGGGCTTCCGGATGCTTCTTGACTTACCAATTAATCATACACATTCTTTCCTTATATTCGTCTAATGATCATTAGTTATTTATCTTAAATACTAAATAATTATTATGTATATTTGTGTATTAAATAATTAAATATAAACTTTTACATTTAATTATTAAACTTTAACTCTCATACGTAAAGTGTGCAATCCCGTGATCTCGAGTTCGATCCTAACATACGACTACTAAAATAATGTCCATAATCTAACACTTATAAGATTACCCCTACTTTAAATTTTAAAGTGTGAAAGAGTGACTTGAAACTATTGATCATTGCTATTCAGATATGAGGGATTCAAACTTCAAGCTATTATATATGATCGTAAAACCCATTTTAATGCTATAAACAAGCATTGTCTATCACCATTCACTATACCTTAAGTTATCATTATTTTTTCTTTTCACCCAGATAATAGTGTGTAAATCGGTAATTTGGGTGTGTTAGTATTCATCACCTCAAAATTTTAATATCTTAAGTTATACTAAAAAAGCATTGAAGAAACTAAACCATCACATCATATACATGCTTCTCTGTGAATCTGTGATACTTGATGCTAAATAAGATACATGCTTCTCTGTGATACTTGATGCTAAATAAGATACATGCTTCTCTGTGATACTTGATGCTAAATAAACACTATGCTAGACTTGTTATATTGCATATCCAAATAAGCAAATAACATAGAATAACACAAGTATAAACTAAACCAATTGAATTTGGACCAATAGTTGTTTAAATCCTGGTTTAGATTAGTCTAATTCCAAACCAGATCTTAGAGTGAACAAGTTATCGGACACATGATGTGCATAAAGCTTATGGATGTTTTTTTTATAGGTGCCTTGGAATGACAAGAAGCCATTTACTGCCAAGGAGCTGGACGACATCGTGAGCTCGTGCATTTCGGTGTGTGGCATCTGATCATCAATCATGGTAGTATTTAGGAAAGGTTGGCATGTACTCGTGTCGTTTTGTATATCTCATTTCCCTTAGCCCAACAAAACACTAGATTGTGAAACTGTTGTTATTTTTAATTAGTAGTATTAAGTATGTTCGGTAGTCCATATGACCCGTATTAGATTGTTGTAAAACTGATCTTGGATCTTAAATCTTTTGGTATAGACCTTCAAGGTTATGGCTTTGTTGTTGTTTCTGCTGTAGACATAATTTGTTGTTGTTTCTGTTGTAGAAATAATTTGAATAGGTGGTGTTTTGTAAGGAAAAAACAGGGCTCTATGCTTATTAAAAATGGTTTTTTAATCACATAAAGCATGGTTTTCAAAAAAAAAAAAAAAGGGCTCTAATAAGTATCATAAAGCCCGTTTCTCAAACCGGGCACTATGTCAATTCCTAATAGAGTCCCCCCCCCCCCCCCCCCCCCCCCCTCTTGAGCCCTCATGAAAAACCGGGCTCTATTAGCCGTTTCAACCGGGCTCTATGCCAATTTTTGTAGTAGTGCGTCTAATGATATTTCTCAATCTCTTATTCATAGATCAATTGTTTATACTATATAACTATATGCCGTCATAAAATTTCGTTGCTATGCACGGATAACCGTTTAATGATAATATGCATATATGTATACACATACACAAATCATGTATGAAACCATGTCAATTAAATGTTTGAGTTCTATTCAAAAGTCATCTATTAGCTACATGTGTATATTAAACCGTGTAAGCGTGTATGTAAGATTGGAAAATATATGCATGCATATACATGTAAACAATATTGGAAAGTATTAAACCAGTTGTAACTACCGTGTATGCACTAACTTGAGATTAATAGATTAAGAGTGTTTTTTATTTATTTATTTATTATTATTTTTTTTATCCAGTAGTTAAAATTAATACAAAACATGATTGTAGTTTATTTCAAAGACATATTCCCATTTCAAGCTTTATATTTATATTTTTGTGAAAATGTTGTATTTACTTAGCACATGAAATTAGTCTGAGACATGAAGCCAATATGAGTATGCTAACAATATAATGAAAACTGGTATGATCAAATAAAGTCACAAGAATGTTCTACTATGCTCAAAACATTCAACCATGCTAAGAAAGAGATCACCAAGTTTTGGGTGAGAAGTTCAAGTAATGAGTTTCCAAAAATTGTGGTCGACGTAAAATAAATTAGTATAATATGTTTTAAATATATTTTTCTTTTAAGATTATGAACTTGTCAAATAGTAAGGTATTGACTAAGATTCTCATGATATAGTTTTATCATTTTGGGCATATCTTTCATCTTTGATCACTACTTCACAAATAGGTTTAGTTTTATCATTTTGGACATATCTTTCATCTTTGATCACTACTTCACAAATAGGTTTTTCTCGTGGTGAAATCCGTGAGAAATCCTGTGTGAAGAGGCTGTTTCTCACAAATTTCACATGGATTTGTTCTGTTTGAAAAAACCCTGTGGCTAAATATTTTCATTAATTTTGCCATTAAGGGTTAACTATTTCCCACATATATTATTGTGGGTAAACCATGAGTTTAATTACCTGTATATTTCTCACGGACATTTTCCGATTGCTTTCCCATAATTTTCTTCCGACGGATCTCTGACAATTTCTTGTGCTACAGATTTATGATAATTTTTATGACAGAAATATCAAGATTTTAACAAAACTATTTCCCAGAGACTTTCAACACTTTCTTTATGTTAATTTTCTAAGAATAATTTCCTACATATAAACTCCCAGATTCATAAAATTATCGAAATAACAAATGTTATTCAACAAAGATAAAACCAAAAGAATTGAATATACCATTACCAAATCACTAGGATTAGTCACAACTCGCAACAATACATCCAAAAATGTCTAAAGAGAACTAAAAATGATACTGCCTGTTAAGATATGTCAAATACATTTGAGCAAATGCCACCGACTTATGGTAAAATGTTTTATGGATGGACAGATGGTCGCTATCAACGATACTCGACGTGCTTCCACTGATGACATCCCCCTCCCTCCCATGTTGGTCTCTTTTCTTTTCTATGAACAATCAAATATAAAAAGTATACTAATTTTATTTGATAGACAATCGTTAGTTTTTACAGACTTGGTTTACACGGGTATTTATAAACCATCAACCGACACTATGAACCAACACAACGGTTCATTAACAGACATAACGTTTCTAAACTACCATAACCGAATAAACGGTTATTAACTTTATTCTTGTCATTCTAGGACCTTAAGCTTATAAACTTTACATACACGACTCTAAATACATAAACTAATTATACTACGACCCCTAAACATGGATTAATGAATTATCATCGAATACTCCCTCCTAATTTATTAATCCATGCCTTCGATAACTTCAAGCTCCATTATCTTTATCTTTGAACTTTGGCTTGCTTCCACTTCCTTTGTTGATCTTCAACACTAAATATGTCTTGAGTTTTCTCCTTGATCGGTCTTCTACCTTCCTTGTGTTCACTCTCATCTTGATCATCTTTGTCACCTTTGTCACTATCTTCCTTCATTTGCTTCATTTCATAATCTTGAAACTCCAACAGTTTGTTTCTTGTAGTACTTGTATCACGATCTTCTGGATCAACTTTCTTGTTGCTTGATTTAATGTCTTTCTCAATCTGGCTTTCCTTCTGAAATCTTGATGGCGTCTCTTGATGCTTCTTGCATTCACCCTTGTCAATACTTGGTTCTTCTTCTAGATGTTTCTTATCTGAAACAACTTCATGGTTCTTTTTCTCAAACTGTTCTCTTACTGTCTTTAACTCTTTCATCTCTTTGCTTGTGCAATCTCTCAACTTCTTGAGGTTCTCTAACTCTATCTGCATTTGTTTCTCAAATGTCATTTCTCTATTTCTTAGTTTCTTCGCAAACTCTTGTTTTTCCATCTCTAACTCTTGAAGCATTTCGAACTTCCAAAACTCCAATTTACTCTTCAAGTCAATTTTTATCTCTGACCGCATATCTTCTAACTTTTCTTTTGGAATTTCATCCTTCTCGATGACAATTCCCTTCCTTGTTGCTTTTTCTTCTTAGGATGTAACCATCAATAACGTTGGTTCATTATCTTCGTACACAAGGTTTGCTTTTTCTTCTCTACGGTCTGGTTTTGGACAATTTGCAGCATAGTGTCCAAACTCATGACAATTATAACATTCTATTTCTCTAAAGTCTCTCCTATGGTAGTTTTGATCTTCATGGTTTCTCTTGTTTCTATCATAACTATCTCCATTCTTACTATCTCTTGTGAATCTTCCTTGGCCTTTTCCTCACGTCGGATTACCAACTCCTCGTCTATCATTTCCATAGTTGCGTTCATAATTTTTGTTATTCCCTTGACGTGTGAACAACAATTTCTCCCTATTATCTTCCTCACTCCCTTTTCTAAACTTAAGCCTTTCTTTATAAGTCTTAAGTTTCCCAATAACCTCCTCTAATTTTGCTTTCTTAAAATCAACAACCATTTCAATGGTTGCTACTATTGGTACAAACTTATCTGGCACTGCATTCAGTAATTTCCGTACTTTTGTTTGTTCATCAAACGTCAATCCACATGTAGCAGCCTTTGTAATAATGCTCATCAACTTCCCAACGAATGTATCTATTGATTCATCTTCTTGCATCACAAGTCTCTCAAATTCTGATTTAAGTTGTTGCGAGTGTGCCTGTTGTACATCTTCTGTCCCAATAAATCTGGACTTTAAAGAGTCCCAAATTTCTTTCGCTGTTTCACATCCCGCAACTTGCATTTGCAAATCCTCTGGTAACCATTGAAATAGGTATGTTGACGCCGAAGTATCTTTCTTTACATCAATCTCTTTTGATGTACTTACTCCTTCTACTAAATCCCATACTCCATTTGCCAATAATATCTTCTTCATTCTTAATGCCCATAATGTATAGTTCGTATTGTTTAAAACTGGGCATTGATATGATGGTAACGATGTGGTGAAAACAACTATGTTTTCATTTTTATCTCCCGTCATATCTTTTGTTTTGGTTTTCTTCTAAGACCAATATAATTCTAATAATAATCGACCTTAAATTCTTCTTTCTAACTCACAATAGTAATATGCAACTTCTAAAACCAATATAATCTTGATAAACAGTTGAACTTAAATCCTCTTATCTAACCACAATAATTCTCAAAGCAATTCTAACGTTTTCTAATGCGAGTTGTAATGGAAGAAATCTATTCTGCTAATAGAAAAAAAAAATTGAAATATAAAACTTGTAATTTCGTTGGGCCTTTTCAATTTTTGTGGGCTTTTAAATAGCGTTCTCTTAATACCCAAATAATATGCTCCATTCCTTTTCTATCACCAAACAAAAAACCCACTTCTGCTACTGCTTCCTTCCTTCTTCCTTCTACACGCAATTAGGGCAAGTTCTGGTTGCCTCTTTACTTTCTTATGGTTCTCTTCTAATCACACGGTGGTATGCTTCTTCCTTTATACGGTACGTTTATTTCTCTTCTCCTTTGTGTTCTCTGATTCGATCTTTTCTTTAATCGAATCGTGTTTGATTCCTCTGAATCAAAACTCTTTTCTGTCTTTCTCTTCTTGATTGATTCCCTGAATCAATTTCTTATTTTCCCTTTTCTGGAACGATTCCCTGAATCGTTGGTGTTTCTTCTCTAAAACGATTCCATGAATCGTTGGTCTTTCTTCTCTAAAACGATTCCCTGAATCGTTGGTCTTCTTCTCTGTCTCTGGTTCAAACCTTTGCCTCTGATGCCACTGTTGGTCTCTTTTCTTTTCTATGAACAATCGGATATAAAAAGTATACTAATTTTATTTGATAGACAATCGTTAGTTTTTACAGACTTGGTTTACACGGGTATTTATAACCCATCAACCGACACTATGAACCAACACAACGGTTCATTAACAGACATAACGTTTCTAAACTACCATAACCGAATAAACGGTTATTAACTTTATTCTTGTCATTCTAGGACCCCTAAGCTTATAAACTTTACATACACGACTCTAAATACATAAACTAATTATACTACGACCCCTAAACATAGATTAATGAATTACATCCAATATCCCAACTATCATTTATTTCCATTTGCCTCATCCTTCACGTGGAACTCCTATTGCAAGCTTTGTACCTAGAAATAGCTAGTAAACATGGGTTCAAGAGATTAACTTAAAAACACCACCTTTAATGACAAATCACAACATAATATAACTCAAAATATGACCAAGTAAACTCTCTCCCGTGTGCGGCGTCAATTGGCGACTAAACCCCAAAGAAAAAAAGTTCGATCTAATAGATAGTTGTTCGTGATTGATTGGTTATTACTTTATTCTTAACAATTATCTATTGATTGATCTTGGGCCCCAAACGATTATAATATGTATCTATATATATTGTTTTTGGTTGTGCTTTAACCGATTGAGCATTTATTGAATTGTGGTTTTTAAAGTTCGATCTAATAAATTCGATTAGGGTTTGGTTGGTGCTTCATTCAATATTTAACTCGTTTAGGATTTGTGATTTTGGCGTTGGTCTGGATGCGGTTTTGAGGGTCTTGTCGCTGTGTATTATTCATGATGGGTGTTACGAGAGAGAGGGATAAAGGCGGGGGAACGTTGGAACATGATCGTGGTGGTGATAGTAGTGCGTCTAAGTCGGCTGAAAAGTATGAATCTGATGTGAATATGATTGATACGACTCCTATTAACATTGATAATGAGTCGACACAACACAAGGAGGCTCATGATGATGGTAAGCCTTGTCCGGGTACTGCTGATTCGAGTGTGCCTAAGACTCAATCAGGTTCTAATCCTCCATCTTTTGCGGATATGCTTAAGGATAAAACACTAAAGAAGACCGTTAAGATTTTGGAGATGCGAAACGAAAATTGTGTAGCTGGTGCTAATGTCACTATCCCTTTGGAAGCTGTCAATGAGGTACGCTCTAGATTCGCTAATACGTTGTATGGTTATTTCATTGGTAAGAGACTCGCTTTCCCGGTAGTTGAAAATTACGTTCGTAATACTTGGGCAAAGTTTGGTTTACAAAGGGTTATGCTTAATAATGGTTTTTTCTTTTTCCAATTTGAAACCAAAGAGGGTATGGAGAGGGTGTTGGAAGAAGGTCCATGGTTGATACGATTGGTTCCTATCTTTTTAAATATTTGGACCCCGAACACTACTCTTACAAAAGATGATATAACTTTAGCTCCTGTTTGGGTTAAACTTCATAATATTCCGGTTGTGGCGTATTCTGAGGTAGGTCTTAGTTTGATTACAACGCAAATTGGTCGTCCTATCATGCTTGATTCTTACACGAGTACGATGTGCCTTAAGTCGTGGGGTCGTATTTCCTATGCTAGGGCCCTTGTGGAAGTGTCTTCAAAGGAAGCTTTACTTGACTCTCTTGTGGTTGCTATCCCCTCCCCTAATGGGTCCGGTCATTCATTGGTAACGATTGATATTGAATATGAGTGGAAGCCGCCAAGATGTGAGACTTGTAAAGTTTTTGATCACAATGATGATGGATGTCCTAAGCGAGTGAAACAGGTTGTGAATGATAAAGTGTTGGTTGATGAAGAGGGTTTCGTTGAACCCTCTAAGAAGAAAGGTAAAGGTAAGCTTCATGGTACTAATCGTCAGGTTGATGGGATTCGTTTTCATAAGCCTAAAGTTTCGTATTACTATAGGCCGGTTACTAAGCCAAAGAATGGAGGAGTGTCGACGTCTAACCAATCAAATATAGGTCCTCCAACTGTTAATGTAGGTTCTACTTCTTGTAACGAACCGACGATTGATCCTACTAGTAGTACGGCTCCTTCCCGGGATGACCAAGGTAAGAATAATAATTGGGTGGAGGATATCAACTTTGTTGAGTTGAAGAACAGCTTTGATGTGCTTAAGGCACAAGATTCGGTTTTGGAACCTGTGATTGGCACTACAGATTCTCTTGAAGTTACTTCTAGTTCTTCTAAAACTACTTCTCCGTCGCCTATGAAGACCACTCCTATTATTGAGAAAATTGGGAAGCTTGAACAGCTTATTATTGAAGGGAAAGGTACCCTTGTGGATGATAATGGGAAACCCGTTCCGGTGGCTGATGGTATAAGGAAGGGCAACCCATTCTCTAAGGTGGGTGAAGTGGTTGTTTCTGAAAGTGAAGATGAGGTGTTTGAGCCAAATGATCCTATGGATAGTTGCATTTCATCAGCTGGAGGACACCCCGAGCTTGAAGGCTATCTTTCTGATGATTATGCGGCCCAGGTCTTTGATTTACCTGAGCAATTTGAGGAATATAATAAGCAGTTTGATTTCAAGCTTCAAGGCCGTTCGAGGAAGTAATCTCTTTATTTGGATTTGTTTATTTGTTTTGCATGTCGTTTTTGTTTTCAATGGTTGTTCTAGTTGTTGGTAGCTAGTTGTTCATTTATGGCATGTCATAAATGATATAGGGGTTGTTCAAGCGGTTGCTTGAGGTTAATGTGGCATTTCAGCCACATTCCACTGTACTTGAAACGGTCTTTTTGGTTAATATATTTTGCCAGGGTGGAAGTTCCCTTTTACCCAAAAAAACAAAATATGACCAAGTAGGTGCTTATTTCTATAAGAAGACGCAGCCAAACAAGATTTGGAATCAATGAAACTTGTAATTCAATAGATTCCGTTTATCAGACAACACCTAAGTTTACATTAATCGACCTGTGGATGCATTTGTTTTTTTGTTGCAAAGGTGAATCATATATTAACTCTTCCAAAATATGTAAATCTTAGAAATAGGAGAATAAGATTTGGACAGACCCCAAATCTGATACAAGAACTGAACAGTACATCAACTATCATCTAACAAATATCTGACAGCACTATCAACCATACATCAGATAACTGACAAAGCTTATCAAGATATCTCTCGACAATACTAACTCTGATACAACCACTAGACCCAGAACACATACCAAAACTGATTAAGCCACATCATTCAACATCATCAATTCACCTTTTATAGCACCTTACCATACATTTTCATCTTACCCTCTTTCCATGGTCATTCAACTAGCACCCACAGTAACCATAGCAAGAATGGGTTAATTACTATTGATCCTCACACTTCATAATTAACGGTATGTATATAAGTAATTTGGTGTTTCAAACGAAAGTAAGACACAAATAGTTAATTAAACTAGCATGCATTCGAATATAAAGTACAGGAGATATTAGAAAAGACACGATATCATCAAAGGCACAATGCATCGTATTCCTACAACCCTTGCAGCCTCACTTGTTCACGAAGCTGTAGCTGAACCAAATTTGAGATAATGGGCCATAATTTGAGCATAATGAATCTAATAATTGCATATAGCCAACACGTTAACCTAAACAATAAGCTCTTAATTAGAAATAAAATAAAAAATAAAAAAGAAGTAAAATCATATCTATCAAAGTAGGGCTCTTTTACGCTGATAGAAAAGTTGCATTGCAAATCATGATATATCCATTCGTAACTCATTTATACAAATATAAGCACTGTCAAATTTGTATGACATTGTTTACCTAAGAGATTTCTAAAAATGATAATTACAGTAGCTAATGTGTGATGGTAAACCATAGAAGAAAGTAGTTGGACTTTTAGCGCAACTCATACAATAATTAAAAAAATACTTGTTACAAGAAAGACTTATTCTAAAATGCGTAGTCAAGCATTGTGATTTCATCAAATTGCTAGATACCTTACTATTATTAGCTTATGAATTTTGTAATCGGCTAACCGCGGCTGGCAGATAAATAACAGGGACCATAAAGCAAGTTCGCTATTTAATAATGCATGTGCATGTGCATTTTAGGTTTAAAAACTAGGAATATTCAACACGTCTTCAAATCATCAAATAATAATATAATCCTTTTATTCAATCTTCGATTGTTCCATTTATTACAGAAAACAATAAACATTTCACACATTTATTACAAATTTTTACTGTTATTCCACATCATTATCAATTGGTAGCGGTACAAACTCTACGAATTTCGCCTTGTGTCCCTGTCTTTACCTCGACATTGCCCAATCTCACCATCGCTCTCCCAAACTCAGCGTTGAATCTTGCTCCATTTGCTCCCAAAAACCCTTGTACAAATCTCTGCGTCCTCTGATCACTCCATAGCTTGGCATCAGATTCAATAACTCCCCGTCCGTTCCTTAAATTATTATAGTAGGAACTGCCAAAGCTATTAACGCTGTCAGTATCAAGAGCCACACGCCTCGAACCATCGCCACCATTGGGACAAAGTCCTCGGAGTGTTGGTAGGAATGCTGGATTAATATCAGGGTCGGGTGCATTGGTGTTGTTGAAGTTATATAGCCTATAGCTGAATAGCGCACAAGCTGCTGTTCCAATTGTGTGCCCACCTGATAAAACAAATTTATATAGTCAATTAATATATACAAATAACATAGGATAATTACATTGTTCGGTAGTCATACACAGTTTTGTGATCTACTTACCAACAAGAGTAACAAGATCTTGGATGTTTAGACCTTTATCAGCAAACTTTTGAATTTGGACAGTCATAGGGTCATTAAATGCCGGCAAGTTTGCAGTATCAGATGCTTGTGAAACTAATCCATCTCTACGTCCTAAAGGCACTGGCCAACTACGTCCACCAGTCTGCAAGATTTCATAGAAAAATAATGCAAGATCACAGTTAAACACCTATGTAAATAACATCTCAGAGCAAAAACACCAGGAGACAGTGCTAAGAAAAAGCATAATTACCAGGACAACAGAATCACGAGCAGCTAGGGCAAGAATATCAGCACAAGAGACTACTCCTGGACAGGTGGTTTCAAGCTGGGATTTTGCAGCATCAATAACTTCAAAGCCTCTCAACAGGGAGTTGGGACCCGCAGACTTTTCAGTATTTGAACCATTAATAAGTATAGATGCATCACAACCATTTACAAAGCAGTCATGGAAGAACATCCTTAGCAAACCGGTTGCTATTGTGGGATTGCCTTGGACAGCAGCCACAACCGCGGATTGGACTATTGAGTCGACGTTACGGCAAGTGGAACTATAGAAGCCAACACGAGTCCCTCCGCCGCCACCACGAACACTTTGGCCTAGTGCCAATGTGGTCAATGTGGCTAAGAGGAGCATTAGCATGACTAGTGTTTTGGTTAGGGAAGAACCCTCCATTACTACAAAAGAATGAGTGCTGCTTTAAGTAATGTATTTAGTGAATCAGATGGTGAGAGATATAGCCCGGAGGAAGGGTATTTATAGCTCTAGAAGGCATAATGAAAGTCAACCGTGAGAAGTTAAAATACGTACTCAAATGCAGCTGCAAGGAAGTAAGGTACAAGGGAAGCCTTCACATTTGGTGAATAATGGTATGCAAATAATTGTCACAAATATTAGAGTGACCTTCATAAATCAAAGCCCAATTCAGTTAGATATGTTATGATTCAAGTTCATCAAGTGATTTTACCATTAGAGCAAAATCATAGAAAAAATTAGCAGCTCATTTACTTTGATGATTTCAAAATGTTAATTAACATTCTACTAGATTTTTTATAGCTTTTACTTAGAAATTGGATGTACTATGTGCAAATGATTAGTAATTATTTTACATTTATTTTTATCCACTCAAAGAATATTTGATGTGATTGAGCTCAGTGCTTATAAATTTAGTTAGGGCCCGTTTGTTATGTGAGTGTGAGTAGGTGTGGATTTAAAGAAATTTTAAATCAAGTGTTTAGTACAATTTTTTTGTATGGCACATAAGAATTGAATGATAGATTTTATAGATGGCTAAATTGGCATCTATTGTTGAAATCAACCAATGAAAATTAAATGTATTATTTTTAACTTTTTACAACCACATATTTATTCTTTCTTTTTTTGTGTTTTTAATTTTTTAATTTCATAAAATCTAAACTTGCATATAAACAAATATAAAATTAATTTAAATAATTTTTATTTTCTCTCTCCTCCTTTCTTTTCAAACTAATCCGAATCTAAATCTGATTCTAAACCCACCTACAAACCAAACGCACCCTTAGTTTTATTAGAGAATGATAAAATTCTTATGTATAACTTTATTATTAAATATTAACCATTATTTATAATGGTGAAATCTTATATGCCCTAAACCCATAAATTGGGTTTGGACCTATTTATTCTTTTATGAAAGTGATTTGCACACTCTCAAAAATGATTGACATACTCAAATCGTGAGTGTGTTGACATTTATACTCTCACATTGTTTGGACTTATTCTTATCATGTAGGGTATAAATGTCAACACACTCATATTTTGAGTGTGCCAATTATTTTTGAGAGTGTGAATACTTTTTCACAGTTTAAACGGCAAAATCGCGAAAGCTCGGACTGAAGTAGTAATTAACTACAGAAGAAAAAAAATTAATATAACTTTAGTCGAATCGTAACACAACCGTACCAATGGTCGACTTTTGTCGACTGGTACCAACGATCGGCTAAGTTGACTATTAACAAAACCGTACCAACGGTCAACCATAGTGACTGGTACCAAAGTTCAACTTTAGTCGACTCGTAACAAAGACATACGAACAATCGACTAACAAACAAACAATAAAACAATTATATATATAGTTTTTTGGATTTTAATGAGGATGGTACGGACGAATCTCAGCCCTCTATCTAGTCAACCATCTGAAAAAGGCGGAGTGACAATATCGTAAATATCTCGTCCTTTTTCAAAATCGTTAATATCATATTAGTTTTTTTTCAAAAAATAATTCAAAAAAATCAGAAAAAATTAAAAAATACATATATATATATAGAGAACAACAAATAATTAAGAATCGCTGAAAAAATTTTCAAAAAAAAAAAAAATTGTTTTCATTGTTAAATATACTGTGATATTAGCGTCTGATTTTGATTTTTTTACAAAAGTCAAGATCTGATCTTGATATCACATTATATATATATATATATATATATATATATATATATATATATATATATATATCTTATTTTAGTATCACTTTTTTATAAATGATGATATTAAGTTTTTTACTAATATCACCGTTTATTTTTTTCTCACCGTAAGTTTTCTTAATATCGTAATAAAAAAACGGTCATACTAAGTTTTTTTACAAATATCAAAGTAACTTTTTAAGTAAAATATCGTTAATAATACGGTAACACTCATAATATCCTTAATATCACGGTAACACTCATAATCACAAAACAAAATAAAAAACGAGCTTTTTGAGGAAGACCAAATTAAACAAATGAGAGAGCTCGATTTCTTCACGTGACAATGTTGAGTCTCCTTATTGGATATGCAAAGTTAAGATAAATAATGGCTTGCTCAAACTCTTAAACTTCGTCCAGCCTAAAAGAACCTTACACTCTATTCCCAAGTTTTCATTTGAAGAGAAAAGAAGAGAAGTGGAGAGGAAATTAAAAAAAATGTTGCATTCCCGAGTTTTTCTGGAGAGAAGAGAAGAGGAGATAAAATTAAGCCAAAACTTCTCTCTTAATCTTCTTCCCAAATTGGGATGATTTTGAAAGAAAGTAATTTTAAAGCATTTTTTTTGCTAACACCTCTCTTCTTTTCTTTTCAACTTGAGAACATAAGATTAAAAAACAAAATTATATCCTCTCCTTTTCTTTTCTCTCTTTATTCACCTTTCTTTTGTTTTATACTCGGGAACAGAGTGTTACAAAAATACGCGTGTCAAAAATTAAAAGAAAAAAAAGTTAGAAAAAGCAATGTTCAATTTTAAACTTCCATGGCTAGTAAAGTAAAAAAATCTAATCCTTTTAAACTTTTGACTCTAGCGGTGCAATACTCCAAATTACCTTAATTCCTAAATCATAATTTTGAAGCTTCCAAAGAAGTATAGTATTCATTTTTTGATAGTTTTGCATTGTGTACAAATGTTAGTTAGTATATGTCTTTTTTCTTCAGTTGCTTTGTATGTTACAGAGGATCATATAAGCAGCAGGATATATATCCACGTGATCCAGCGTCGTAAGAAAAGTAACTAAATTTTTGGCGAGCAATGCTTTTTTGTTCTATGTTTTCCGTAAAATTAATATGTTCATAAACAATATTCTTCGGTTGTCCAAAATAAAGCAAACAGAAAACGATTGCGTTTACACCAATTAACGAAACAAAAATAGTATAGTGTTTGTCTTACCTTTAAAGGCAAATACATATCTTTGCTACTTATAAAACAAATTTGCCTATCTTTTAAAACTTAAAATATTTAAAAAATGAGTAAAGTTGATTCCTCAAAATATCCCTTAAAAATAATTAATTAATACAAAAACCTTAAATTGGAGTTACAATACAAGGTACGGCTTAAACAATAATGAAGACATTTTATTGCTAGAAACTTTGGAGACCTTTTTAATACCCCTTCAAATAAATACATCTTAAATGCGGCTCGTGGATAAACATATTTTTTATTGTTTAAACAATAATAGAGACCTTTTACTAATAGAAACTTCAAATACATTTTGATAAAATACACGGTTCAAACAATATAAATTAACCACGGATGTATGACTAAATAATGTCAAGTGAAAATTCAAATACCTTATTAATATCCCTTAATGCTTCTTCTTAAATGACAACTTTTAATGGAAATAAAAACTTTTTTAAGAACAACATTTTTATCATCTTGGATGCATTAATGCTATAAATCGTGTCTTAGAAAATCAACATATAAAGCCCTTGTGTGTGTGTACTTATTCACACACCTTTTTCTGGCCAAATTAAGACCAAAACAGGCACAAACTAACCATAAATGTCAAAGATATTGTGTTTTTGTGTTTGTGATCGTGCAGGAACGTATATTTCAGAAATTGGCAAAAATCAGGCTAAAAAGGACAAAAACGAGCACGAGTTTAGAAATCATGACAAAAGCCAGACCCGGGGAATCAAATTACCACTTTTGAGCTCAGATTGTCAAAACAAACCTTGGATAATCACAAAATGCCAAAAATAGTCCTTGGAGCAAAAGTTTGCAAAATTGGCAGAAATGGTCCCGCAAGTTTGGAATTTGGCATAAATGGCCACTGAGCATTAGATTTTGGAAGAAGAAGTCAACAATGGTCCTTGGAGTTCACAAGTTGTCAAGTTTAGTCCCTGGGAAAGAAGTTTGAGGAATTTACAAGTTTGGTCCCTGCAGTTTCAGTTTTGGCATATTCAGTCCCTGGGATATTCAAATATGGAAATTATAAAAATGGTCCTTGTACTATTCAACCTTGGCAAGAAAGGACCCTTTGTAAACTTTGGGGAATGTACAAAATCAGTCCCTCAAAATTTCAAAAAATGCAAATTGGTCCTTGTATTATTATTATACCAAATGGACCCTTGTTTTATTTTAGTCCAAATCCAATCCAAAATCCAAGTCCAACACACCCCCTTATATCTCCCAGGCCTGATCCAACTCCTCAAGCTCAATACCACCTCAGCCCAACTCCAACCTTTTTACCACTAATAGAAACGGGGTCAAACACCCTTTGACTCACCCTTCCCTCCCATCTCCCCAACTTGTCTCTGCAACACATCAACTCACCCCGTCCACCATCCCAGTCACATCCACAGCCCAACACCCAATTGCACCTAACAAAACAACCACAATAAACGCTACACCCCCTTGCAAGCAAACAACCCAATTGGCAATTTTTTATTTTGGCGCCAAAATTAGATTCAAGGGCTGGGATCATTTTGACTCATCCAAGGGCTATCAATGGAAGTGGGAAAGAGACAGAGGGTCCCAAAAACCCTAATGGACCACTATAAGAAGAAAGAGAAGCAAGGGAGAGCAGTGTGTAGTTACTTAGTTTTATTTTATGTCGTTTTTATTAAATTCTCTTTTCTAGTTGTAAAACTTAGTTCTAAATTGTATTTCCAAGTATCTCAGAGTGTTTTGAAGTCATTTCAATAATAAAATCAAGTAGTTTTGTTCAAGTTTCAGTTGTGCCATTTTTATTAGAAATTTCATGTTAAGCTTATTATGGGTAAAAGTTGTTATCTAGTGTTCTCTGAAGCTCAAATTAGTTTACTTATAAGCTTTCTTAAGCTTATAAAGCATAAAATTCAAGTTTACTTAAAAAAACAGAAAAATACAAAAAAATTAGTTAAAAATCAAAAATCACAAAAAGGAAGAAGACAAAGCTTGGAGCACTGTATATTTTGGATGGCAGTGGGTTAGTGCTTCTTGGGAAGCTGTAGGAAGTGATTTGGGTCCATGGTTCTCAGTTTCATGCTTGGAGGCATTTTGTAAGCCATTTCTCAAATTTTAGCCATTTACTGTAGCAGGGCTTATTGTTGCTTATTTGTGTGCTTTTTGTGCCTAGTTAGTGTACTTCAGTCATATTAGTGCTTAATATTGTTTGCTTGTTCAATAGTTCCCATTGTGCTTACTTTCCATATTTTAACTGCCAAAGTTGCATATTGGCTATTCATGAGTGTTTACTGTCATTGTTGGTGTTATTGTGTTCATTTAAGCTTGTTATATCATATTGTAACCTTGTGTGTCAGTTGCATGGTCTAAATCCTTTTATTGCCTTGAAAATCACATAATCAAGTCTGTTAAAGGGGTGTTTGGCTCTGTGTATTTTTTTGAAGTTCCAGGGTGTATTCTTTGGTGTTATTTGTTCTTGCATGTCACTTTAGGCTCTATTAGGTCAAGTTAGGCATAAAATCCAGTACTTGTTCTTTAAAAAGTCAAAATTAGCCTTTTAGCTCATTAACTTGATCACTGTTGGAATTTGCAACTCCATATTCTTCATTTTAACTGTAAACCTTGTTAAGTTTGCTAGATTTAGTTTCATTTTAACTTATTACTTCATATTGAATCAGTAGGATCCAATCAAAGTTCATTTTAGTCAAACTTAAGCTCATAATCAAAAAGTCAAAAGTTCATCTCTTTTAGAAAACCAAAATTTCCAAGAATTTTCATGATTTTATCATTCAAGTTTAAGGTCTAAACTTTTTGGAGGTTAAACTCCACCAGTTGAATTTGTGAAATCATTTCTCAGATTATTTTTAGGATTTTTTATAAATGCTTATTTGGCCTCTTGAAAAGACCTGCAGGGCAGGTTAGTACCCTGCACCAGGGCACTTTGGTTTTTGGCCATTTTTCAATTGCTCATTCTGAGCTTATTAGTGAACCTTAGTATTTGAAGTTTAGCTTTTTAGAAACCCCAATAAGCCATCTTAGCATATCAGTGCTTATTTTGGATTTGTGATTTCAATTGGACCATCAAAAGTAGGCCTGAATCTTGTCCAAATCCACTAAGTACACTGATCTTTCAGTGTGTTTGGGCTTATTTCTAGGGCTTATATCTTGCTTACTAGTGGCCAATTGGACTGCTTATTAGCTTATTTGAAAGCCCCCAAGCTCATCTTTGTAATTCAAGTCTTTATTTGGACTCTTGACCCCTTGTATGGACCCCACAGAGGCCTGCATATTGGCCTTTTTGGCCTATCTCTTTGACAGTTTTGGACCCATAGTTTATTTGCTTATTATGGCTTATTTCCAGTGCTTATCTCTTTTATTTGGTTCATTTCAAGTTAGTCCAACCTGTTTGTAGCTTATTTTATACTGTGGAATCATAATAGAGCTTTTTGTTACCTTTTTCAAAGTTTCAAAATCCTAATAAGCTATAAACATAATCTGTTAAGCCCATAAGCTTTCAAATTGCTTATTTTGGAGTTTCAATCATTTTTTCTTTGTAAAAGTTAGTTATTATCAGTAGTCAAATAGTTTTGTAAAAGAAAATTCAAGAAAAACCAAATTTAAAAATAGTGATAGTTTCTATTTAAGCCATTTGGCTTATTGCTTAGCTTTTTCAAAAAGCAATTTTCCTTTTTATATTTTAATTAAGTTTCTTATATATTAATATAGTTTCAGAAAAATTTTCATAATTTTCTGAGTTCATTTAGTATTTATAATAATTAATTTAAATTTAATTAGTTTTAATTAAAAACGCAAAAAAATAATTTTCTTTCTTCTTATTTGTAACCAAAAGTAGCTTTTTTTTATTTTTCCTAGGTCTTATAATTCATAAAGTATTTTTAGGAAAATTTCCATAATTTTTACGGTTCATTTAGTATTTTTCATAATTAAATTAGTTGAAATAGATTTTAATTATTAAATAAGTAAATAATTAGTAAAATAGTTCAAAAATAATTTTTATAAACTTTTTATAATTTTTTAGGATTCCTGTAATGGTTAATTAGTTTATAAAAAATTTCATATTTTTCTAAGTTACTTTAGTATTTTTCTTAAATTTAAATTAGGTTTTAATTAGTTTTAATTAATTATTAAATAGTTTAAATAGTTTTTAATTAATAATAAATAATAAAATAATCAAAAAAATAATTTTCTTTTAATATTAAGTTTTTAGAAAAGTCAATTTCATCCCCTCCAGTTTTATTTTGCTTAAATCTCACCTTTTTATTTGTTCGCAATCGTATCTGTTTTTAATTTAGTTTACGTTTGTATACATCTGTAATCATGTAATTGTTAATACTGCTTATTTACCTTAATCTCAATCATCCCAGTAGTTTAACTCAAATTCAAATCATTATCTGTTACTTTCCCAAATCACAGATTCCCGTAAACGTTTCAAAAACACAATTTCAATCTCAGTGGGATATAACGACCCGGGAGCACACTGTGCTTACACCGGATTATATATCTTGCACTTTCTCTCAGATTTGACCTGTTGACCACACCTGGTTAAGAGGTTGGTTTGGGAGGAGTCAAATTTTGGCGCCGCTGCCGGGGAGGTTGTTGTGTGTTCCAAAAACGTTTAGGTTTAGTGATTTTCAAAACCCTCCTTGTACAAATTTCACCACTTTGTAAATTTTTTGTAAAAATAAAATCATATCAGAAAAAGTTCATTAACACTTTTCCTAAAGTGTTAACAAACATAAAAAAAAAAAAATCATAAACAACAAAACAAATCGTGAAGTTAAATTACTTCGCTTTCTTTAAGATTACAACCTATACAGGTGGTAAACGGAAGTTCTGACATTAAATTGCGAACTAAAAAGAGATCCATTATTCTCTTCCGCCACCCTGCGAGTAATCTTAAAGGAAACGGTTTTGGTTAACGAATCAATACCAAAAATATTTCCAAAAGTTTTTTCACACACACACCCAGAAAGCGAAAAACATTTTGTTTTTCTGTTAATAATTACATAAAATACATTGTCGAAAACCAAGGCAGAATACCTACCAACTAGGGGTATGAACATTAATAAGTTCCCAAACCAAAGATTAAAACTTGCCTTTGTATCCTTGTGAATTGGTGTACCTTTTTCAAAGAAGCCATTCATATTGTGATTATTAGTTTAAGTTCTCTGTTGTTTTGCCTCGGTTTTGTTTTAATTGGTTTTGTTTTTAGTGCATGCGCACTAAGCATGTTTTTCAAAAAGTCCAAAAATATTCACCTTTTCCCTCTCACCTTTTTGATTTTTTATCCCTTACCCTCTATAACCATTTGATTCTTTTCTTTGTCTTATCCACACCAATTTGGTTGTCAATGGTATGGTGGTCCTCATAATGGTGGTAATTGTCCCAGTTGTAGCATGGTGGAGTCAGGAAACGGGTCTGTCTATAACCAGAATCCCTATTCTTACCATGACACAACTGATTTATTCCATCAGCCCCCACACCATGAGATACAGACATATTCGTGTGAATTTGTGGAGGTCCTCACCAAAGATTTAAATGTCAAACCAGAAACACGTTTGTCTATGAACAGATTTTTGGTAACAATCAAAGTTTTGAAAATGACCAATATCCATATTATTACCAAATCAATCACAACAATCATTTTGTTTTGAGTACTGTGAAGGTCCACACTTTAGCTCTGATTGTCAAACAAGGAATCCATTTCCTTGTAACAATTACGACCATTCGTATCATGACCAACCTCCACAGTACCAAATATTTCAAACAACTCCTCAAATCCCACAAGACCTTTGTTTAGAGGCTCTTGAGATATTGAAAGAACTTAAGGAGGAGTTGGCTAATATATCGTTTCAAAATTATCGTGAGAAATCTATTGCAGAATTACTTGCAGAAGAACGAGATGCTAGAAACAAAAAGAGCATGGAAGAATTACTAGTCGAAGAGCGAGCAGCTAGAACACGTGCCATATTTCGCAATGCTGCTCTTCTCGATGACGATGATGACAGTGATGATGAAGATACATTACAAGTTTGTAATGACTCATCAAGTTCATCAGTTGAAATTCCATCCATGGAAAATCGGGGAGGAAAGAATGTGACGGAATCACTAGCAGTAGATCAAATGGAACTTGTAAAATCTGTGAATACTAGTCCTTCTCAACTCCCTCAATCTGTTGTTATCACACCCGAAGTTCCCACTAACTCTCTGAGCATGGGGGACGAGCATCTTAGCACTATTCCTGAAAAGGAATCAAACGAATTCATAAAGTCCAGTGTTGAGAACCTTGTCCCAATCTCAAGTGAGTCACAGGGAATTTTTGATCAAATGTGTGATCTTCCTGCCCCTCTTGAGTGTTCAAAAGATCATTTTGAGACTTTCTCTGATTCTAATGATGATTGTACATCTTATGGAGACATCGACTATGTTGAGGCATCACTTCCACATTCTGATGCTAACCTTCTTGAGGAGTTCACCAATGAACTCACTCACATCAATCCACTTCCATCGGGAAGTGACGATGATCTCTTTGATTTCGAAGCCAATCTAGGAGAGATTGAAAGTATTTTATATCATGATCAATCACTCAATTCTTATCCCAACATCGAGCTTAGTAATTCACATAATGATGACAATTCTTTATCTTGTGGAAACATCAATTATGTGAAGGAACTACCTTCTGAGCTCGTCAGTCCAAAAGAGGATGTTAATCACCTTGTTCCTGAAGCATTCAAAACGACTATCATCAATCCTCTGTTTGATTTTGAATCTGAATACACTTTAATTTCTGATAATCCAATCTTTGATATTCAGATGAAGGAAAGTGATGAGTCCGTAACGAAACAAGGGTTCACAGATGTGCATCATGTGATTGATTCTCTCCCCGAATATGAATCATTCATCTTTGAGGAATTATCTGAGCAAAATGATCTACATCCCTTGTCAACCGAGAGCAAGGTTGTAAAAATCGCTAGGCGCTAGTGAGGCGGTTGGGTAGGGCCTAGCGATTAATCGGTTAGGCGGGGATTAATCGGGGACTAATCGGATTGAAATTTTTATGCACAAAATTGTAATTTTAGATATTATGTTATATTATATGTATGAGATAAGCATAATGCATCAACATTCAAATATTTCAAGTGTTCAAATATAAACATAATACATAATTCTTCAAAGTTCAAAGTCAAATATAGATATAACTCGACTTGTTGACTATTTTCAAGTGATCTTTGACTAATTTTGTCCGATTAATCTGTTTGTTGATCGATTTTAAAGCTATTTTGACTGATTTTTAAGCGATTTTGTTGACCATTTTTAAGCGATTTTGTCCGATTACACCGATTTTCTGCGATTAATAGGTTTGTTGACCGATTTTTAAGTGATCTTTGACCAAAGCGATTAAAAGGCCGATTATGATAAATCAAGGCACTTAGTGACTGATCAGCGATTATGCGGGGAGTAATCGACTGCCTGGGCCGATTTTTACAACAAAGCCCGAGAGTGACAAAGTTTTGTCTAAAATTTTACCGTGGTTGATATTTCGAACTCACTCCTCTCCGAGGATAAAATCTTCAAACCCGGTATATTCCCTTTTGAGGGAACTGATATGAAGTTGACTCCCGATAAGAATTTAAAGTCACAAACCTCATCCGAGGAACTTTTAATTCTGGAGCATGATTACTTTGATCTTAAGAAAGATCATAGTCTGGGAGGAGATGCACTTGTTAATACAAATATCACCTAAAAACATTATTTATATTTTACGATCTTTGCTAAGTTTTGTTAACGACAAAATGTAAACTTTAGTTTCTAAGTAAAACTTAATTTTAGTTTAAAGACTTGCATAATTAGACATTTGCTACATTTTACATTTCACATAAAACACAACACTTTTTATATTTCTTAAAATAGAAAAATACTAACATCACATCATACATTTATGGTAAGCTTGTGTGTTTGACTTACCATAACCTCTTACACATTTTTGGAAGCTTTCTTCTTTTGCTTTAATGTGTTTGACTAGGATTTAGTTGATGTGACTTTGGTTGGTTTGAATGATTTATTACAAAACCAACTGCAAGCTTGGCGGAACCCTAGGGGTACACGGGCGGAACCCATCTGAGGGTTCCACCGTATCCGTCAGACCTGCAGAAGGTCTTGCTATAAATACCAAGCCATATGTTTGAATTTTGGCTTTATCACTCTACATTAGATTTTCACACACACATACATTCATTCTTTCATCCAACCCTTTAACATTTCATTTTGATGTGAAGTTTCTTTTGTAGCAAAGAAGTTTACAAGTTCATATAAAGTTACAAGTATTCAACACAACATTGCAAGACTTGTTAGCTTAGCATCGTGTAGACTTTGTGTAGTTTACACTTCATTTGATTGTGTATTTTCAGTAGTGATCGGTTAGTATTTTAGTCCTCAAAATACAAAGTGTGACGGGAGTTGTTCTACCCTTGTAAAAGAACTAACGGGAGTGGTTATACCCTTGTAAAAGAACTCGACATCTAGCTTAGTGTCGGTAAACGTGTATAAGCGACGTGTAAGGTTTTCTCCGCCGGTGAAAGGAGCTTGTTGACTAGTGAAAGAAACTCTCGAGTTGGATACTCGGGGCGTGGACGTAGGGCAAGGAAAAAGAGTCCTTGTAGCCGAACCATGATAAATACTCGTGTTGTGGTTTGATCGTTTCTTTCTTTATACTTGCATGTTATATATTGTGTTTGTGTTCATATCTTTGATTAAACGGAAAGTTTCAAAAGATAATCAAACAAGTTTAAAGTTTTTAAAAGGTAAACTATTCAACCCCCCTTCTAGTTTTCCACAATTGGCATCAAGAGCTACGTTACTCAAGCTTTTCAAATATATTGTGTTTTAAAACTTGAAACGATCCATAGATTTTGAAAATTACAAAGAAGGGCAATCTATGCAAAGACCACCACTTTTTGAAGCAAATGGTTTTATATATTGGAAAAACCATTTTGAAACTTACGTGAAATCTAAAGATATAGATTTATGGTATATAATCATTGATGGTGATAATATAGCTACTAATAGTAAAGATGATGATCAAAAGAAATTGATTGCTAAAAATAATGAAGCTAAAATGATGTTTTACAATGCTTTGCCGAAGAAAGTATATGAAAGAGTCTTTATGTATAAAACCGCCAAAGATATTTGGCAATCTTTAATAGTCACTCATCAAGGAAACTCACAAGTTAAGGATAACAAAATTGATCTTCTTGTTCAACAATATGAACAATTTGTTATTCCCGAAGATGAGATAATTGATAGTGCATTTGCTAGGTTTAACACTATTATTACTTCACTTAAAGCACTTGATGAATCTTTTTGTAGCAAGAATTTTGTTAGGAAATTCCTTAGAGCACTCCATCCGAAGTGGAGAGCAAAAGTGACGGCAATTGAAGAATCCAAGGATCTTTCAATCATGTCACTTGACGAGCTAATTGGAAACCTCAAAGTTCATGAAATGGTAATGGAAAAAGATTCGGAAATAGTTAAAGGCAAGAAAGAAAAGGTTAAGTCCATTGCCTTGAAAGCTAGAGTCCAATCAAGTGATGATGAAGAATCTAGTTCGGATAGTGATGATGAAGAATATGCTATGGCCGTTAGAGACTTCAAGAAGTTCTCTCGTAGACGAGGGAAGTTTGTAAGACAACCTAAAGATGGCAAGAAAACCTTCCGAAAAGATCGTGATGATAGGAAAGGAAAGGTTGAAAGGAAATGCTATAGGTGTGGAGACACAAGTCATCTCGTAGGAGAATGTCCAAAACCGTCCAAAAGCAAATCTCAACAAGCCTTTGTGGGTGGTGCTTGGAGTGACTATGAAGGAGATGACGATGGGCCAAAGAATGATGATATTGCTCTCATGGCTCACGACTCAAATGAGATACTCTCCGACTCATCTTATTCTTCTATTGATGATGACACCTTACAAAAAGAATATAACAAACTTTGTGAATTGAGCTTAAAAATCATAAATAAAAATAAGTTTTTGAAAACTAAAAAGGAGTTTTTAGAAAATGAAGTTTATGAGTTAAAAGAAAAAGCTAAGAGATTAGAAAAGAGTAAAGGTATTGACACATCGTGCAAATCATGTGAAGAGCTTAAACTCGAAGTTGAGAGACTTAAAATTACTCAAGATGATCTAATAAAACAAACCACAAAGTTTAAGAAGTTCGATAAGAGCATTTCTTGTGCGGATGAAATTATGAAACTTCAAAAGTCACCATTTGATAAAACAGGACTAGGTTTCATGAAATTAGAACCTTCAACGAGTCAAATGAAACAAGAAATGAAAGCACAAGAAACTAACAAAACTGCTACAGCAGCCCGCGGAACAGACGGAACCCAAATTAGGGTTCTGCCTGTTGAACCCAAAGGTTCCGCCAGGTCTGCTACAGCAGCAACATCCTCCACATCGGATCGTTCAAAATTTGTTAAAGTCACATATAAAAATGGAACAAAACCTGCCTTTAAAACTGGAGTAGGACTTAGTAAAAATGAATTTAGAACTAGAACTACTCAACCAAGACCTAAGAATCCAATTCCCAAACGCCCCTTTCCAAAGAGTAACTATAACACACGACCAAACTACCAACATGTTTGGAACCAAAACACTCCTGGACATTACCAAACTCCAAATTACATGTCATGGAACCCTTATGTTCTATTTTCATACTTGGATCAAGTTAATGGTATGCTTAACCAAAATAGACCCATGAGAAATTGGGGACCAAATGTTTGAGTGTTTTTCGTAAAATAGGTGTGCCTCAAAGTATGTTTGGAACCGGATGAATAGATTAAAGATATCAGTTGTTCAAGGCACATGACGGGTAACAAAAGCCTCTTCTCAACTTATCACAAATATGATGGAGGTAATGTTACTTTTGGTAGTAAAGCTATGAGCAAAATCATCGGAAAAGGTACAATCTCTCATGACTCCCTTTTTATAGATGATGTAGCTCATGTTGATAACTTAGGTTTTAATCTCATTAGCATTAGTCAACTTTGCCGTGATAAGTATAATGTCCTTTTTAGTAAAAATGGAAGTAAAATACTTAAAGATGGTATAACCATAGCCAAAGGTGTTCTTAAGAACAACGTATACGTCATGAAGATGGATCAAACATCTAGAGACAAACTTTGTCTTACTTTATTAGATGAATCTTCAACTTTATGGCATAGACGTTTAGGACACGCTAACATGAGACTAATTCAAAACCTCTCCTCCAAAGACTTAGTTCGAAACCTACCTAAGTTGAAATATGACCAACACTTTTGTGACGCTTGCAAAGTCGGTAAACAAGTCCATAGTAGCCATAAGGCTAAAAACTTGGTTTCTACATCTAGGTGTCTAGAACTTTTGCATATGGATTTATTTGGTCCATCCGCTATACAAAGTTATGGAGGTAACTTCTATACTTTGGTCATAGTAGATGATTACTCAAGATATACTTGGACAAAATTTTTGAAAAGTAAAAATGAAGCTTTTGATAAATTTGAGATTCTAAGTAAGAAAATTCAAAATCAAGTAGGGTCTAGTATTGTGTCTATTAGAACGGATCACGGTCGTGAATTTGATAATGAATTTCAATTTGTAAACTTTTGTGATAAAAATGGAATTACTCATAACTTTTCGGCTCCACGCACTCCTCAATCTAATGGTGTAGTAGAACGTAAAAACCAGACTTTGCAAGAGATGAGTAAAACAATGCTTAATTAACAAAACATTCCACAAAAGTTTTGGTGTAACGCCGTTGACACATCAACTTACATTTTAAATCGAGTCTTAATTAGACCATTTTTGAATAAAACTCCTTATGAACTATATAAAGGTAAAAAGCCTACATTAGGATACTTTAGAGTGTTTGGGAGTAAATGCTTTATTCTTAACACCAAGGATTATCTCACCAAATTTGACCCAAAGTCATATGAAGGTGTATTTCTTGGATATTCACAAAATAGTAAAGCCTACATTGTTTTGAACAAAGAAACCTTAAGAGTCGAGAAATCGTTGAACGTAACATTTGACAAAAGTCCACCTCCCTCTAAGACATCACCTTTGGTAGATGATGACTTAGTTGAAAGCCAAGCAATAGAAAGTCAAGAGATCTTAGTTAATGACAAGGAAGATGAACTATTAAACAAAGAATTTGTTAATGTCAAACAATCCAAAAGTCATCCATTAGATAATGTCATAGGAAAAATAAATGAGAGAACACTAAGATCTAAAGCCCAAAATGAAAGTAACGACTTTTGTTTCGTGTCAACCATTGAACCGAAAAACATTAACGAAGCCATAAATGATGAGTCTTGGGTAATAGCCATGCAAGAAGAGTTAAACCAATTTGTTAGGAATGATGTGTGGACATTAGTTCCTCAACCAAAGAGTCAAACAATAATTGTAACAAAATGGGTCTTTCGCAATAAAATGGATGAAAATGGAATTGTGTCTAGAAACAAAGCTAGGCTTGTAGCACAAGGATATAATCAACAAGAAGGCATTGACTACGATGAAACTTTTGCTCCGGTTGGTAGGCTCGAGTCAATTAGAATCTTACTTGCATATGCATGTGCACACAACTTTAAACTCTTTCAAATGGATGTCAAAAGTGCATTCTTAAACGGGGTCATAAATGAAGAAGTGTATGTTGCTCAACCACCGGGCTTCATCGATTTTGAAAAACCTAATCATGTTTACAAACTTAAAAAGGCTCTTTACGGACATAAGCAAGCTCCAAAAGCATAGTATGATCGACTTAAAACCTTCCTAGTTGACCATAAGTATACCATGGGCTTAGTTGATAATACTCTCTTCACTAAGAAGAAAGATTCACATATTATCATAGTCCAAGTCTATGTTGACGACATTATATTCGGATCAACTTGTCAAGAGCTATGCATTGATTTCTCAAAAATCATGCATGACGAGTTTGAAATGAGTATGATGGGAGAACTCAACTTTTTCCTAGGACTCCAAATTAAACAACTAGAAGATGGTATCTTCTTTAACCAATCTAAATATATTAAGGACATACTTAAGAAATTTGGATTAGAAGATTCGAAACCAATCAAAACTCCCATGTCCACGGAAACTAAACTCACCAAGGATGAGGAAAGTGAATCCATAGATAGCACTAAATATAGGGGTATGATTGGAAGTCTACTTTACCTAACGGCTAGTAGACCTGACATTATGTTTAGTGTTTGTCTATGTTCTCGTTTTCAAGAAGATCCTAAGACAACGCATCTCGAAGCCGTTAAAAGGATTTTTAGATATATTAAGGGCACTACACATTTGGGCTTATGGTATCCCAAAGGAACGGGAATAGACACCATAGTGTATGCCGACTCGGATCATGCCGGTGACTATGTTGATAGAAAAAGCACAAGTGGTATTTGTACTTTTGTTGGACATTGTCTCACTTCATGGTTCTCTAAGAAGCAAACGGCTCTTGCTATCTCAACAATGGAAGCCGAGTACGTTTCAGCCGGAAAGGCGTGTCAACAAGCTCTTTGGATGAAGCAAGCTCTTGTCGACTACGGAATTCAACTTAACGACATCACTATTCTTTGTGACAACAAAGGAGCCATTGATCTTAGCAAAAATCCAGTTCAACATGCTCGTACCAAACATATTGAAATTCATCATCATTTCCTTCGTGATAACGTTCAAAAAGGAAATATCTCAATTGAGAAAGTTTCTTCCGAAGACAACATAGCCGATATTCTCACAAAACCTCTTAAACGAGAACCTTTTAACCTTCTTAGGCTAGGCTTAGGATTCATGGAACCTACATTGTAGTTCTAGACATTAGACAAAAATCACAAAATTCAAAACAAATCAATAAGTCTTTTTCTCAGCAGGGTCGGCGGAACCCTCAGTCACAATGGACGGAACCCACTTTTAGGTTTCGCCGTATCCGCCGACCTGCAGAACCATTTTCTTTGTTTATATTAAACCAAACACCCATTATCTCATACCACCACTTCTAAACTGCTACTATTCACTTTACCATTCATCCATAACCACGAAAATTTGGTCTTCCTTTCATTCACATTGCTAATCAATCATCATTGTAAGTATTCTAAACATGGTTACAATCCTGATCTAAGTCTAGGAATTCTATTTTTGCACAAAAACAAGAACTTGGGGTTATGCATTAACTTGAGAAACTCATGCATGAAATTAGGTGTTTACCAAAACTAATCATGTTTCCCATAGTTAGGAATTGCATTATTATTAGTTATTAACATGTTTACTAAAACACCCCATGTCAAATTCTTGCAAAAATTTCTCACAAATAGGACAAATATTTTTTCGTCTCACATTGTGAATACAAAATCAAAACGTTATGTTCAAAAACATCACTTGCATAATGTCTCTTGAATGCTAAAGGCAATACATAACCAATATGTATTTTGGGGTACATTCAAACGAAGCTACATTGAACTAGGAGCGCTTGGGTTATCTTTTGTTTTATAACAAAACTTGCATTATAAAACGTTTTTGAGCATCAGAATGAGTCAAGATAACCGCACCTCCACATTGTTTTCATATTGGCACACACTAGAACATCCACATTACAATAGTCGTTTACTTAGACTAAAATGTGAAATTTTGTTTTTCTAGGAATCATCATGCCTCCTCTAACCCAATACGACCACAAGGACACCATTAAGTACTTACCCAAACACCACAAAACCAAAGGTCTTACTCAAACTCAAATCGACGTTTTCAAAGCCTTAGAAAAACGATATGTCCATGAGGGTAGAACCATTGACCCATCTTTCATAGAAGGTACAAACCTACCTAATGAATTAGCAACCATCAACTTTGATTGTCTCCTAGAAATCGACGAGCCTATTTGTCCTAGGTTTATTTTAGAATTCTATGCATCCGTCACCCTCTCCACGGATGAGTATGGTCGCATGTCTATTAACTTTAGGGCTAGTAGTCATCAATACTCCCTCACTCTCGAGGAATTTGCTCAAATCCTAGGTGTCCCAAACCGTGGAACTTGCATCTACTCCGACTTGCACTCCCTCTCAACTCTTGACACACTCTTTGACCGCATCCATCCCTATGACACCCCTCTTGTGTCCAAAGATGAACTTCGTGACCACCTTTTCATTAGGACAACCAACACTAGGAGAACCCGTTCGGGAAATGAGGTCGATAAGGACCCATATGGAATGGAACTAAATGAACTCAAGCCCCAATTCAAGAAATGGGAGGAACTCCTTAGAGCCAATGTCATTAGCACCATAGGAAACCGGGATCATATCAATCTTTGCCTTTGCTACATGCTCTACTCCTTGTCCGTTAGGCAACCCTTCAACCTTTCCTACTACATGGCCAAGAGAATGGCCGACATTCCCGTGCATGGCACAACGGCTATGCCGTATGGAATGCTCTTGACCCATCTCTTTAGGTTCATCTCTCCCATTCCACAAACTCCTAACGGTCTTCACCTTGACTACTCTCTCATTCTACACACCTTTATCCCACTAAGTGATAAGAGAGTTTACAAAGCCCAAGGAAAACGTCCTCATCCTCATACCTCTTCATCATCATCCTCAATGAGTGAAGATGAGACTTTGCCCAACTCTAGGCTCCCACCTCTAGAATACCTTTCCCAACTTCCGGATATTCTGAATGAGTCGGCGGAGTTCAAGCAAACAAAGGGGATGTTCAAGAATCTTGGGAGATTTCTTGGAAAGCTCAAGAAGAAGATTGACCATCAATGAGAGCGGGTGTGTAGGAGTGTTTGGCACAAGGTGCTATTTGAAACAATTTGGTCGTTTAAACAATGTTTGTTATGTATTTGTGGTTTGGTAGGATATTTGGTACAATTTGGAACATGTTTAAACTAACTATGATGCAGGACGACAACATTTGACATGTTGTCAAATTTTCAAATTTATGAAAATTTCACTAAGTATAGTGAAATTCGCTAGCCCCCGGTCAAAGTCCAATGGTATGCGCGTTTACATATCCAATTTTTTGCATTTCCCAACCAGATATGAATTATATTTTTGTTTTAGGAGTTTTCAAAAAATTTGAAAATCGTCTCGCGGGTCAAAATTGCGGACTGCCTACTTTTTCAGGCTTGGCGGATCTGGCGGCACCCAAAAATGGGTTCCGCCAGTGTATTTTCTGGGCAACCCAGAAATGGCCTAACGGACCAGACGGAACCCAATTCAGGGTTCCGCCAGTTTGCCTGTAGATTTTTTTTTTTTTTTTGGTTTTCGACATTCTAATATCCCATCCACAACAAATCATCCTTTTTAGATAGAAACCCATTTCCTACTATTTGTTAAGCATATTAGGATCTTTCTCATCCTCCAAAACTCATAGAAAATCATTTCCCGCCAAATTTCAAACTTAGCCATAACCACCTCAAGGAACCTTCACCCATAAAGGAAGGAACCCTTCCAAAGGTTCCTTGCAATCCGTGGAATATATAGCTTCAACCAATTTGCCAAAACCACTAAGCATTTAGTGCAAATCTTTGTCTTCTTCCTTCACCATTTTCATTGGATTGACTTCCATGATTTGACAACCCTCATTAGTCTTCCAAATCATTAGGAACCTCCATTTTTGTATGGCTAAACATCAAATCCAAACACTCATTCCCATACTTCTTCACCACTATAAATTAAACCATCTTAGAACACTCTCAAATCACACCATCATCATCACAATCTCTGATTCTAAACCTCTAATAAACCATTTTGACAATGACAAAGTCAACAATAACCTCTCAACCATCACGACCCGTTCGGAGAACCGCACGCATAAGTGTCAAACCACTTTGGTCAAACCATACAATCAACTTAACCTCTTCATCCTCGGATGAATTCTCCTCTCCCATAAAAAATGAACATTTTCTAAACCTTGCATCTCCAACTCCATCACCCAATGAGCTCACCGCTCCACCACCAACAAAATCACCCATTGACCCAACTCCACCAAGTGCTCCAACCCAACCATCCAAAACTCCATCACCATCACCATTACCTAAACTTGAACCAATGGAGTTATTTGGGTCTCCTCCAACATCACCACATCCGTTTATACAAGATCTCAATGATCTTCCACCAAGACCAACAAAACCACCACCTTTCACAAATGAAACACCAAGGTCATTGCTTGACCAAAATGAGCCTTTTGTCCACAACCAATCACCACAACAAGAGTACCACCACCCAAAACCATTGTTGTTTCACCCTCTCTACAATGACATCCATGGTCCTCTATATGGAGAACCAAACTTTGAAAATCATGATCACCCAACTCCACCACATTCTCAATCCCAAACCTTTGAGTCTTTATTTCCTTCTTATGAGGAAATCCAAAGCATGGTTGAAAATCACCTCCATCAAGCAATGGAATTTCAAACCACCTTGCTTGACTCCATACCAAACCCATCCTCCAACCAAGAAACCAACACCAACCCACCACCACCAACATCATCAAACAACCCATTTCCACCCACTCATCATCATGTTTGCTCACATTGTGAGCAAATGTGGAAAATGGGTAAAAGCATCAAGTTGTTGCTTCACCAATTTCAAGATGAAACCCGCTTTGCAATCCAAAACGTCATAGAACGTTTGGATGCTCTTTCCCGGCCAAACAAATCATAGACCACATTTGGAGGCCTTTTGCCCCATTTAGATAAGTAGGATTTTAGTTTTCTTTTATTTCTTGGTTATTTCTTTTTATCTTTTTTTGTTTTTAGAAGTAGGAAGATAGTTTTCGTTTCTTGTCGTTGACTTTTGCAAAGTCACATTTTACTTGAAATGACATCTTTTACTACTTTCTTACTTGCATTGTTGGTTGATCATATATGAGTTGTCATTGTGGTTACATATTGTGTGGTGACTACAAGCTTGATTATATGTTACTATCACCAACTAACCATTTTTTTGTAGGTTCAAAATCCATGTTTCCCATCTTGGCACTCCTTTTAGGGGGAGTATCGACCAAGGGGGAGCACGTGCATAGTTCTGCTTCGCTACTCTACTTTTTGTTTCGACTAAAAGGGGGAGAAACATATATTAACCTTTAAACTTAAAATGATTTTCATCACTTAAGTAAAACAAGTTTAATATAACATTTTTTTTAAGTCTTAAACACTAAAATTTTGTGAGTTACTTAAAAACAAAGTTTATGTTTTGTCATCAACAAAAAGGGGGAGATTGTTAATACAAATATCGCCTAAAAACGTTATTTATATTTTACGATCTTTGCTAAGTTTTGTTAACGACAAAATGTAAACTTTAGTTTCTAAGTAAAACTTAATTTTAGTTTAAAGACTTGCATAATTAGACATTTGCTACATTTTACATTTCACATAAAACACAACACTTTTTATATTTCTTAAAATAGAAAAATGTTAACATCACATCATACATTTATGGTAAGCTTGTGTGTTTGACTTACCATAACCTCTTACACATTTTTGGAAGCTTTCTTCTTTTGCTTTAATGTGTTTGACTAGGATTTAGTTGATGTGACTTTGGTTGGTTTGAATGATTTATTGCAAAACCAACTGCAAGCCTGGCGGAACCCTGGGGGTACACGGGCAGAACCCATATGAGGGTTCCGCCGTATCCGTCAGACCTGCAGAAGGTTGCTATAAATACCAAGCCATATGTTTAAATTTTGGCTTTATCACTCTACATTAGATTTTCACACACACATACATACATTCTTTCATCCAACCCTTTAACGTTTCATTTTGATGTGAAGTTTCTTTTGTAGCAAAGAAGTTCACAAGTTCATATAAAGTTACAAGTATTCAACACAACGTTGCAAGACTTGTTAGCTTAGCATCATGTAGACTTTGTGTAGTTTATGTGATCTCCCGTAAAATTTCCCAATGAATAGTAAAGTTAATCAAAGATTAATATATCATTACGTTAATTAATAACGTTTTTTCCGATAACAAATTTTTTTTTTATTTAATTATTATTTAAATATGCTATGATTACTTGAAATCACTACAATACTTAAAACCTTTTCTCTTCGGAACGATGCTCACACACGTACCACTATAGTCTAACAATCGCGAGAACATTAAATTTTACCACTTACGAACTTACGTAACATATTTTAACTAAACACGTTCGACAACGTCCGTACTCACATAAAAGTCTCGCTAATTAAATACTAAAATATTCACTAATTATAATTAACAATTTTACTAATTTTAATTAACTCTAAACCGGACCCTTAATTACCCTAAGCCCAAAAACAATTCCTGACCTGTTACTATTCACAGCCCAAAACCAAATCAAGCCCAATTTCCCTTTGTTTTATTTTCATTTCCACTCGACTAGGACAACTAGAAACAAGCTTCATACGCTCAAATCCTACACACGACACCCCTATATTTTTACACATACTCGTTCCTCCCCTAGCCAACAATTAGAGTGTTGATTTATAGCTTCTCTCGTTAAGTCTAGACACGATTTTACGAGGCAAAGTATTGTCCCCAAACACGATTTTATCAAATGTCAACATATTCAAAACTCAACCATTTTGACCCATGATTGTTTCTAAAACATCCTAAACTCATTTTAAACTCAAACTAAGGTCTAAATATTGCCAAGTTACCAAAATCCCACAAGTCACAACCGATTTACAAATCGGTTCACTAAATAAATTGTTGGTCGACATGTATTTCCAAACCAAACTAGTACTCCCTTAAATCAAGCACACACACTACCATATTTTATTCACTAGAGAAAGTACCAAAACCTTTTTATAACATATATCACAAGTACCATTCGTTTGTAAGATTTCCATGCCCACGTTTTTCTTTGAAAATTGAGGATGTCGACCACAAGAAACCAAAACCTTGAGTGTCTAGTGTCACTCCTACAACTTTAGGACTTTTGAGATCACGTAACCATCCCATCACTTTAAAACTTAGACACTAGAACACCCTTTGAACCATATATAAGTCGCATGCATGCATGCTTGCAATTTCTACTTCCATGCAAACCAAAATTTCACCAAATATTGCTAAGTAGTAAAGCTAGGAGTTGGGTCGAAGCTTTGGGTAGGAAATTAAGAGATTCGTGGGGGTTTAGGAGAAGCAAATTGTTGTTTGTGAACCTTGGTCGAGCAAACTAACACACTACGTACTCATCTCACTTACTTCTCGACTCTACGTCCCATTTACCCCACCATTTGGTGTCGTAAGTCCCTAACGACTCATTTCAATTCTTTTTGATATACATTTACTTGCATTACATTTTTACACGACACACACAAACGCACTTCATTATTCAAAAACTAAGTAAACGACCTATATATATTTTACGTCCATCTATATATTTGACACCTTAAGAAATAAGCTATGTAAAGTTTTGAAACTAACACGCTACGTAAAAACCATTTTTAAGTACATTCCTAGCGTACCACAACCATTTTGAAAAACTCTAAAAAATTTCTAAGTCTTTTGTTTACAAAAATTCGTCCCATGCCACGCCCAAAACACACGTATAACTTTAATATTTACTTAACGAGCATACCTTTTTATTTCATAAACCAATAGACCTCATGACACACAATCAATTTCGTATAGAAACTTTGTAATGAAAGTCACGTTAGGACCTAGTAATCGATCAAAAGCAAATCGACCAAGAAACAGTTTTGGAAAATTAAGTAATACCGATTGGGCCTTAAGGCCCAATCATTTCAAAATAAGCCGAGTGAATAAGCTGAGGCTATAAGCTTTTGGGCAACTTTTTCACAATCCTAACCTTAGCCCAAAAACCCCGTAAGCCCATTGGACCTAAAAATACTAACGGGCCTTAGTTTTTCGTTAAAAATCCCCCATAAGCTTTCCATAAGCTTTTTCGAACTAATAAGCTGTCAAAATAAGCTCAATAAACTGTTTTGAAACTATTTAAGAAATGAAAACATTAAGTTTTGAAAATTTTGAAATTTGGACTAGATTTGCAAAATTTATGAAATTCGGGTCAAAAGTGTAAATTTTTCAAAGTTGTGGTGAAAACTGTCATTTCGTAAAATTTAGGATAAAAAACTGATTTTTACAAACTTTAGGGTGAAAAGTGTAAGAAATATAAAGTTTTGGACATAAAATATAAATATATTTAATTTTGGACTAACGGCGTAACGCTAACGCCGTTAGGGTAAAAAGTGTAAATTTTTGAAAATACAAGGGCCGTATACTAAAACTAATATTTTTCATTTTTGTTTTCCATTTTTACGAGTTCCCGTCACGACGTTACGTTTATTTTCAAACTAATATTATTATTACTATTATTATTATTAAACGTTACGTTTATTTTCAAACTAATATTATTATTACTATTATTATTAGTAAACGTTACTTCTATTTTTCAAACTATTATTATTACTACTATTATTACTAAACGTTACACATTATTTCAAACTATCGTTACTATTTTTATTATTAAACCTTACGTTATATTTATATATATACATAACTAAGCGTACGATATACTATAAAACCAAAAGTCTTACTAAAGATAAATTAACAAATCACGTATTCAAAAACTACTCGCGATTAAAACATTAAGACTATCAAACACTGAAAATTGCCAAATATTATCTAGGTCGTGTGTGGAGCCGTTCCCATTTTTGCAAACTGAGTATCGATATTTTTATCCACTAAACCACTAAGGTGAGTTCATAGCCCACTTTTATAAAACTGTTTTCGTGGGGAGATACATGCTTAAAAATCTGAACACAAGTATTTTCTTATATTATGCCTGAAATTGTTATTGCTTAAGTACCTTTTTGCCAAAAGCCCTTCATATCATGAGCCTTAGTCACCCAGAGAGGTGAACGTAAATAATTGTGGATAGATCTATTAGGGATTGACAATCCCCGTTTGGGAGTTGAGAAAACAACCAAACGCACTTTATTTGAAATCTAATAGGTTACTGGCAAGGACCTATCCCGAGGGCACCTGTTACTTTAATCCATCATTCATGATGAGATCTGTTAATCGGCTGAGTGTCATGAGCTTAATGCAATAATAAATGCTTTTCAAACTTATAATTATAATTCGATGCAATTATCACTATCGCTTGTGTTCAACTACTAAACTTAAACCTATGAATATCACTCAACTTTTGTTGACTTTTAGCATGTTTATCTCAGGAAATTAATGCGAAAGAGCTCGAGGCATGGAGAGGGCATTAAACCCCTATACGGGTGTTAAATAAAATGTTTTGTCATTCGCTTTTAATAACTCATATCTCCTATGATATGTTAAAACTAATGGAACAACTTTGTATTGGAAAACTTGCTTTTAAATGAATGATAAACATAATTTTAAAACGTCTCTTTGAGTCGTTTTCTATGACTTGACTTCGATCCTCTAAGTAATACCCCACAAATTCTTCCGCTGCTCTAGTTGAAATTTAGGGGGTATTACAGATTGGCATCAGAGCCAAGGTTATAGAGAATCAGGTGTATTTGAAAAACACTGGACTATAACTATGCTTTTAAAACGGACCATTTTTACAAAAGTCATGTTACGCCCTCCGTGCCTTCGCAGCTCCATCAACGGTTAGAAAATGTTATTTATCATATGAGCTTTTTATAATGTTAACATAGTTTATGATTATATTAATGACTTGCATTTACTATTCGGGATTTATACAGTACCATGTCGTCTTCTTCTCATCCTATCACCTTCTCATCTGACTCAGACTCAGAAACTTCTCACCCAATACCACCACCCCCATCACCTGCCCACAACCGCAGGCATAGGCATGTCCGTCAACTCAAGATTTACGAGCCAGAACCCTTTGGTCAACCTTTCCAACGATACGGAGGAGGTCCTGTCTGTAAACACACCCCCCGGAAACAAGTGCATGCGACACTTACTCCACGTATACCACCACCATCTCCACCTCTACCTACTCCACTCGTATCACCACCACCAGTGATATTTCCCACCTCGCCTATGACTGGAATTAGGCCATCACCATCCTCATCCCTTGAGCACCCTAGGACTATACGACTATCCCCAGTTCCACCAAACACCGTCCTTTACCGACAAACAACCATTGTACCCTTACCAACACCTGATTCACCAACCATTACCTCACTATCAGCCCCACCTCGTAGGAGGCCACGTATTGTAGCTTCATCCCTATCCGACCCCTGTGAGCAAACCGTAACCGAGACTACCTCCCACCCTAAGACCCGTAGGAGGGTCAATGCTCGAAAATGGTCTTTCTTACTCCCAATCCTTCAGTACTGGAGATCTCAGGAAGGTGCTCCTAGTGCTAGGGAACTAGGAGAGAGTTCATCCTCAGTTGCTTCTAGGATTCTTCTAGTTACCGGAGAACCCATCCACCATACCATACCCTTACTAGCCGCCAGGATAGCCCGCTATGAGGATCGTTTTGATGACATTGTTAGAGTTATCGATGATTTCCCACTAGAGCAGATAGAGGCTATAGGAGAAGATGTAGGAAACCTTGAGATTGGTCAGTTGGCAATGGAGGAGAGTTTTGAGCTGATGAGCACCCATCTGGAGGGGGCTATTGAGACGATACGTACCTTGGGAGGTATTGCTATCATGATGCAGGGAGAGATCGATTCGCAGGATGACGAGATTGACAGGATGAGCATTCAGGTCCTAAACCTGAGGAGTATGATTAGGGACACCCAGGCCAGAGAGAGAGAGCTAGAGACTTGACTATAGAGGCCATGATGACTATGATTGAAGACCTTCAGCGCAGAGTCAGAGGTGCACCAGGGAATCCATAGATCTGGGACATATCATTATAGCTAAGGACTATCTTAGCCTGCCAATGTGGCATTAATAAAGAAATCTTATGTTGTTATGTTTTCTTGTAAAACGAATGAACGAGACATTATTAATATTATGTTGTCAATTACTTTGTAATATATTGATGTTCATCTATGTTTTCTGTGGTTGTATCTTTATGCGTTGTTGTGTTCTCATATATATGTTGTCACAGGGCATGTCAGTCTATACAAACCAAACCAAGCATTTATACTTCTATTGTGTGTTGTGATTTATCCAAGCATGTCGTGTTGATTATTTATAATGTTATAAATTTTACGCGATAATTTCTCAACATAACGTAGTTATATATGTGATATTAATAGAGCCATGGCTAGGACAAGGAAAGCGACTGCGACTACAACACCCGAAACCGCAACCCCTGTAACCGAAACGTCCACACCGACTATGACTCCGGCTGATATCGAGAAAGCAATTGCTGACGGTGTAGCCGCTGGGTTGGAAGCAAATGCACGAAATAGCGGCACCAGTTTACCACCAGGAGGAAGTGGAACCCTGTACCCCGCAAGTGTACCTATAAAGATTTTATAGGATGTCAAACAACTTTTTACAAGGGTACAGAAGGAGTGACTGGACTTACTCAGTGGTTCGAGTGAACCGAAACAGTCTTTCAGAGGAGTGGCTGTTCGGAGGACTGCAAAGTTACCTTTGCTACCGGAACCCTTTTGCAAGATGCTCTGTCTTGGTGGAATTCTATCACCCAGACTATGGGAATGACTGAAGCATTCCAACTCACCTGGACAGAGTTCAAAGCAAAAATACTGAGGAAGTACTGCCCCCGTGCTGAGCTGAGAAAGTTAGAAGATGAGTTTCACGAGTTAATGGTGAAAGGGATTGATCTCAGGACATATAACAGGAGGTTCCAAGAACTATTAGCACTATGCCCCACGATGGTGCTGGATTTCGAAAGAACCCTGGAGAAATATGTTGAGGGACTTCCTCGGAGCATCGAAGGAGATGTTACCTCGTCAAATCCACCAACTCTGGAAGTGGCAATGACCCTTGCTCAGAAGCTGTTGGGCCGAGAGGTCAAGTGTAACAAAGAACTCAAGCGAAAGCTTGATGATAAAAGGACCACACACACCAACAGTAGCAACCACTACCACAACAACTCCAACAACAACCTTAGGAACAACAATCAGAACCGCCATAACTACAACAACCGCAACAGTCAACAGAACCCCCGGCAAGAGACTGCCAAAGCATACACCGCCACTAGAAGCGGGGGATATGCGGGTCCAAAACCCCAATGCCACAAGTGCAAGTTACACCACTATGGGCAGTGCACCATTAAGTGTACAAAGTGTTAGAAGGTGGGCCACCAAGCTAGGGATTGCAAGATCCCCGCTACCGGGAGCAATCTGCAACCCGTGACCCCAACATGCTACACTTGTGGAGAAATTGGCCATTACAAGAACCAATGCACCAAAGGAAATGGTCAGACAAACAACGCTCGTGGGAGAGCCTATGTGATGGGAGAAGGAAATGCTTCACAGAACCCAGATGTGGTCACGGGTACGTTCCTACTCAATCATCATAGTGCTAAAGTATTATTTGACTCCGGAGCCGATAAGAGTTTTGTATCTACTTCCTTTGCCCCTTACTTAACATAACACCCTCTAAGTTAGATACTGCCTATGATATAGAAATGGCCAACAGAGATTTAATAGGCATAGACACCACAATTCAGAATTGCACCATAACCTTAGAAAACGAAACCTTTCCCATCAACCTCCTGCCTACTCAACTAGGTAGTTTTGATGTCGTCGTCGGAATGGATTGGTTATCCAAACACCATGCTAAAATCATCTGTGATGAGAAAGCAGTCCACATTCCATTTAACGGTGAAACTCTAGTTATCCAAGGCGATAAGAGTAAACCACGACACGGTATCATCTCGTACATCCGAACGGTGAAATACTTGAATCAAGGGTGTCAAGTATTCATGGTTCGAGTAACGGAAGATAAATCAAAGAAAAAACGACTTGAGGACGTTCCCGTCGTCAAGGAGTTTCCAGAAGTTTTTCCTGACGATTTACCCGGCCTTCCACCCACCCGCCAAGTAGAATTCCAGATAGATCTCATGCCTAGAGCAGGACCGGTGGCAAGAGCATCTTATAGGTTAGCCTCGTCCGAGATGAAGGAATTGGCCGAACAACTAGAAGAGTTGTCAGATAAGGGTTTCATCCGACCAAGTTCATCACCTTGGGGAGCTCCAGTCCTATTCGTTAAGAAGAAAGACGGAACTTTTCGAATGTGTATTGACTACCGAGAATTAAACAAATTAACCGTGAAGAATCGGTATCCTCTACCCAGGATAGATGATTTGTTTGACCAACTACAAGGATCGAGTGTCTATTCGAAGATCGACTTGAGGTCAGGGTACCATCAACTAAGAGTTAAGGAGGAAGATATTCCCAAAACAGCTTTTAGGACTCGATACGGACACTTCGAATTCCAAGTGATGCCATTTGGTTTAACCAATGCGCCCGCAGTGTTTATGGATTTGATGAATCGAGTATGCAAACCATACTTAGATAAATTTGTGATTGTATTCATAGAAGACATCTTAATCTATTCTCGCAACGAGAAAGAACATGCGGAACACTTGAGGATCATCTTAGAGCTGCTCAAGAAGGAAGAGCTGTACGCCAAGTTCTCTAAGTGTGTTTTCTGGATTAGAACTGTACAATTTCTGGGTCATGTTATCGATAGTCAAGGCATCCACGTAGATCCGGCAAAGATTGAGGCCATTAAGGATTGGGCAGTTCCTACCAACCCTACGGAAATACGCCAATTCTTAGGTCTTGCCGGTTACTACAGGCGATTCATTGAAGGTTTTTCAAAAATCGCCAAGCCTTTGACCGAGCTAACATAAAAGAATAAGAAGTACAGTTGGGAGGAGAAGCAGGAATCGGCTTTTCAGTTGTTAAAGAAGAAACTCTGTGAAGCACCGATTTTAGCACTACCGGAAGGAAGTGAAGACTTCGTGGTGTACTGCGATGCGTCGTACCATGGTTTAGGTGTGGTACTAATGCAAAGAGATAAAGTGATAGCTTATGCTTCGCGACAACTTAAGACGCATGAAGTAAATTATACAACTCATGATTTAGAATTAGGAGCGGTAGTATTTGCTCTTAAGATATGGAGACACTATCTGTACAGCACAAAGTGCACGGTATACACAGATCACAAGAGTCTTCAACATATCCTAGATCAGAAGGAGTTGAATATGAGGCAACGCCGATGGTTAGAATTGCTTAGCGACTACGATTGTGAGATTCGCTACCATCCGGGAAAAGCGAACGTCGTGGCAGATGCTTTAAGCAGGAAAGAACGAATAAAACCTCTCAGGGTTCGATCCTTGGGAATGACGGTTAATTCGCCTCTTCCATCGCAAATACTTCAAGCACAAACCGAAGCTCTTCGAGAAGGGAACAGACCAAATGAAAGAATCTACGGCATGCCGGAGAATTCAAATGGTTTTGTGAAGAGATCGAACGGAATGCTCTGTTTTAAGGAAAGAAGTTGGGTTCCACTCTATGGAGGATTACGTGACCTCATCATGCATGAGTCGCACAAATCCAAGTACTCCATCCACCCAGGTTCCGACAAGATGTACCAGGATCTTAAGAAACTCTATTGGTGGCCAAACATGAAAGCCGACATAGTAGAGTATGTCGGAAAATGTTTGACCTGTGCGAGAGTAAAGGCAGAGTATCAGAAACCATCAGGATTTTTGGTACAACCCGAACTTCCCATGTGGAAATGGGAACGGATTACAATGGACTTCATCACCAAACTACCCAAGACGTCAACAGGATATGATACCATATGGGTCATCGTTGATCGTCTCACCAAATCCGCTCACTTTCTGCCTATCAAAGAAACCGACGAAATGAATACACTCTCACAGTTGTACTTAAAAGAGATTGTTACTCGACATGGAGTGCCTATCTCAATCATCTCTGATCGAGATAGTCGATTCACGTCTCATTTCTGGAACTCTTTGCAGAAAGCCCTAGGAACTAAGTTAGACATGAGCACAACATACCATCCACAGACCGATGGAAAAAGTGAGAGAACCATCCAAACCTTAGAAGACATGCTCCGAGCATGTGTGATCGACTTCGGAAAAGGTTGGGACAAACACTTACCATTGGTAGAATTCTCCTACAACAATAGTTACCACACTAGTATTAAGGCAGCCCCATTCGAAGCACTGTATGGAAGAAAGTGCAGATCACCCGTTTGTTGGGCCGAAGTAGGTGACATATAACTCACCGGGCCCGAACTCATTCATGAGACAACGGAGAAAATAGTTAAGATCAAACAACGGCTGCAAGCTGCAAGAGACAGGCAGAAAAGCTATGCCGACATAAGACGAAAACCTATGGAATTTCAGGTTGGAGATAGGGTAATGTTGAAAGTTTCTCCTTGGAAAGGAATGATACGCTTTGGAAAGCGTGGAAAGTTAAACCCTAGATACATCGGACCATTTAGCATCCTAGAACGGATTGGACCAGTGGCATATAAGCTAGAATTGCCAGAAGAACTTAGCCGAGTACACCCTACCTTCCACGTGTCTAACCTTAAGAAGTGTTTATCCGATGAATCTCTAGTGATTCCACTCAAAGAGATTCAACTCGACGATAAACTTGTTTTTACAAAAGAACCAGTAGAAATCATGGATCGGGAAGTCAAACGATTAAAACAAAACCGTATTCCCATAGTCAAGGTTAGATGGAACTCTAAGTGAGGACCATACTACACTTGCGAACGCGAGGACCAAATTCGTGCCAAATACCCCCATCTATTTTCATAGACAACCCTAACGACCATCTTAGACTACAATTCCGGGACGAAATTCAAAATAAGGGGTAGGTACTGTGATCTCCCGTAAAATTTCCCAATGAATACTAAAGTTAATCAAAGATTAATATATCATTACGTTAATTAATAACGTTTTTACCGATAACAAATTTTTTTTATTTAATTATTATTTAAATATGCTATGATTACTCGAAATCACTACGTTACTTAAAACCTTTTCTCTTCGGAACGATGCTCACACACGTACCACTATAGTCTAATAATCGCGAGAACATTAAATTTTACCACTTACGAACTTACGTAACATATTTTAACTAAACACGTTCGACAACGTCCGTATTCACGTAAAAGTCTCACTAATTAAATACTAAAATATCACTAATTATAATTAACAATTTTACTAATTTTAATTAACTCTAAACCGGACCCTTAATTACCATAAGCCCAAAAACAATTCCTGGCCTGTTACTATTCACAACCCAAAACCAAATCAAGCCCAATTTCCCTTTGTTTTATTTTCATTTCCACTCGACTAGGACAACTAGAAACAAGCTTTGTACGCTCAAATCCTACACACGACACCCCTATATTTTTACACATACTCGTTCCTCCCCTAGCCAACAATTAGAGTGTCGATTTATAGCTTCTCTCGTTAAGTCTAGACACGATTTTACGAGGCAAAGTATTGTCCCCAAACACGATTTTATAAAATGTCAACATATTCAAAACTCAACCATTTTGACCCACGATTGTTTCTAAAACATCCTAAACTCATTTTAAACTCAAACTAAGGTCTAAATATTGCCAAGTTACCAAAATCCCACAAGTCACAACCGATTTACAAATCGGTTCACTAAATAAATTGTTGGTCGACATGTATTTCCAAACCAAACTAGTACTCCCTTAAATCAAGCACACACACTACCATATTTTATTCACTAGAGAAAGTACCAAAACCTTTTTATAACATATATCACAAGTACCATTCGTTTGTAAGATTTCCATGCCCACGTTTTTCTTTGAAAATTGAGGATGTCGACCACAAGAAACCAAAACCTTGAGTGTCTAGTGTCACACTTACAACTTTAGGACTTTTGAGATCACGTAACCATCCCATCACTTTAAAACTTAGACACTAGAACACCCTTTGAACCATATATAAGTCGCATGCATGCATGCTTGCATTTTCAACTTCCGTGCAAACCAAAATTTCACCAAATATTGCTAAGTAGTAAAGCTAGGAGTTGGGTCGAAGCTTTGGGTAGGAAATTAAGATATTCGTGGGGGTTTAGGAGAAGCAAATTGTTGTTTGTGAACCTTGGTCGAGCAAACTAACACACTACGTACTCATCTCACTTATTTCTCGACTCTACGTCCCATTTACCCCACCATTTGGTGTCGTAAGTCCCTAACGACTCATTTCAATTCTTTTTGATATACATTTATTTGCATTACATTTTTACACGACACACACAAACGCACTTCATTATTCGAAAACTAAGTAAACGACCTATATATATTTTACGTCCATCTATATATTTGACACCTTAAGAAATAAGCTATGTAAAGTTTTGAAACTAACACGCTACGTAAAAACCATTTTTAAGTACATTCCTAGCATACCACAACCATTTTGAAAAACTCTAAAAATTTTCTAAGTCTTTTGTTTACAAAAATTCGTCTCATGCCACGCCCAAAACACACGTATAACTTTAATATTTACTTAACGAGCATACATTTTTATTTCACAAACCAATAGACCTCATGACACACAATCAATTTGGTATAGAAACTTTGTAATGAAAGTCACGTTAGGACCTAGTAATCGATCAAAAGCAAATCGACCAAGAAACAGTTTTGGAAAGTTTAGTTCATTTCAAAATAAGCCGAGTGAATAAGCTGAGGCTATAAGCTGTTGGGCAACTTTTTCACAATCCTAACCTTAGCCCAAAACAAAGCCCAAAAACCCCGTAAGCCCATTGGACCTAAAAATACTAACGGGCCTTAGTTTTCCGTTAAAAAGCACATAAGCTATCCATAAGCTTTTTCAAACTAATAAGCTGTCAAAATAAGCTTAATAAACTGTTTTGAAACTATTTAAGAAATGAAAACATTAAGTTTTGAAAATTTTGAAATTTGGACTAGATTTGCAAAATTTATGAAATTCGGGTCAAAAGTGTAAATTTTTCAAAGTTGTGGTGAAAACTGTCATTTCATAAAATTTAGGAAAAAAAACTGATTTTTATAAACTTTAGGGTGAAAAGTGTAAGAAATATAAAGTTTTGGACATAAAATATAAATATATTTAATTTTGGACTAACGGCGTAACGCTAACGCCGTTAGGGTAAAAAGTGTAAATTTTTGAAAATACAAGGGCCGTATACTAAAACTAATATTTTTCATTTTTGTTTTCCATTTTTACGAGTTCCCATCACGACGTTACGTTTATTTTCAAACTAATATTATTATTACTATTATTATTATTATTAAACGTTACGTTTATTTTCAAACTAATATTATTATTACTATTATTATTAGTAAACGTTCCGTCTATTTTTCAAACTATTATTATTACTACTATTATTACTAAACGTTACGCATTATTTCAAACTATCGTTACTATTTTTATTATTAAACCTTACGTTATATTTATATATATACATAACTAAACGTACGATATACTATAAAACCAAAAGTCTTACTAAAGATAAATTAACAAATCACGTATTCAAAAACTACTCGCGATTAAAACATTAAGACTATCAAACACTGAAAATTGCCAAATATTATCTAGGTTGTGTGTGGAGCCGTTCCCTTTTTTGCAAACTGAGTATCGATATTTTTATTCACTAAACCACTAAGGTGAGTTCATAGCCCACTTTTATAAAACTGTTTTCGTGGGGAGATACATGCTTAAAAATCTGAACACAAGTATTTTCTTATATTATGCCTGAAATTGTTATTGCTTAAGTACCTTTTTGCCAAAAGCCCCTCATATCATGAGCCTTAGTCACCCAGAGAGGTGAACGTAAATAATTGTGGATAGATCTATTAGAGATTGACAATCCCCGTTTGGGAGTTGAGAAAACAACCAAACGCACTTTATTTGAAATCTAATAGGTTACTGGCAAGGACCTATCCCGAGGGCACCTGTTACTTTAATCCATCATTCATGATGAGATCTGTTAATCGGCTGAGTGTCATGAGCTTAATGCAATATTAAATGCTTTTCCAACTTATAATTGTAATTCGATGCAATTATCACTATCGCTTGTGTTCAACTACTAAACTTAAACCTATGAATATCACTCAACTTTTGTTGAATTTTAGCATGTTTATCTCAGGAAAATAATGCGAAGGAGCTCGAGGCATGGAGAGGGCATTAAACCCCTATACGGGTGTTAAATAAAATATTTTGTCATTCGCTTTTAATAACTCATATCTCCTATGATATGTTAAAACTAATGGAACAACTTTGTATTTGAAAACTTGCTTTTAAATGAATGATAAACATAATTTTAAAACGTCTCTTTGAGTCGTTTTCTATGACTTGACTTCGATCCTCTAAGTAATACCCCACAAAGTCTTCCGCTGCTCTAGTTGAAATTTATGGGGTGTTACAGTTTACACTTCATTTGATTGTGTATTTTCAGTAGTGATCGGTTAGTATTTTAGTCCTCAAAATACAAAGTGTGACGGGAGTTGTTGTACCCTTGTAAAAGAACTAACGGGAGTGGTTGTACCCTTGTAAAAGAACTCGACATCTAGCTTAGTGTCGGTAAACGTGTATAAGCGACGTGTAAGGTTTTCTCCGCCGGTGAAAGGAGCTTGTTGACTAGTGAAAGAAACTCTCGAGTTGGATACTCGGGGCGTGGACGTAGGGCAAGGAAAAAGAGTCCTTGTAGCCGAACCACGATAAATACTCGTGTTGTGGTTTGATCGTTTCTTTCTTTATACTTGCATGTTATATATTGTGTTTGTGTTCATATCTTTGATTAAACGGAAAGTTTCAAAAGATAATCAAACAAGTTTAAAGTTTTTGAAAGGTAAACTATTCAACCCCCTTCTAGTTTTCCACAACACTCATTCATGAGAATTTGCATATTCATGACAAAATTCCCACCCTCCCTCCCGGGATGTTTTCAAAACCAAAGAGCTTAACCGATAAAATCCAAAGTAGTGCAACTGCACTTGATCCTGAAAATGAAGATCTTGTCATGATGGTCATCATGACTTTCTTCCTTTTCTTCACGTATCCCGTCACTTCCCCTCTTCTAAACTCATGCAGGAGTGAGGATACCATCTTTGACCCCGACATCTTCAGTTATCACTCTTTCAAGCCAGGTATATCTCATCGGTGTGGAACTTTCACGTACTTCAATGTTTGTCCAAACATCTTGAATGAAAGTCCGATGGAGATTGTCTCTTCCACTTGCCTCCCCAAGAACCAATGAATTTGGAGATCGAGTCAAGCTAGTGACTCGGTAAACAAAAAAATTAGCATGCACATGGGTTTTCACCCATATTTCTGACTTCTCTCTTCTTTCTAATAAAATAACGGGAAGGGGGCAACCTCTTCTGCATTTTTTGTTTGTGGTTGTTGTTGTGTTTGTACAGGTAATTGTTCCCAAAGCATGAAGGCTCTCATGCTTGTGTTTTTGTCCTTACTTCATTTCAAGCTTCATTGTTCAAGAATTCTAATATATTTTACTAACGTTATATTTTGGCATAATTAATAAACGGCCTTAGATACAACGCAGGATGACCCTCGCCTTTGAAACATTGAGGACAATGTTTAACTTTAGTCTTGGGGGGGGGGGGGTATCTTCGATTTGACTTGCACCTTTCATGTGCCGTTTACTCATGCAACTCCATTTTTCACAAAAAATCCAAGAAAAAATGAAAAAATTCATAAAAAAAAAAACCAAAAATTGAAAAATTTTGAAAATTTTCAGCAAAAATATAATAAGTTTTGACACTTTGTTCTGACTTTCCGCTGTGTAGAGTAGAAATAGAAATTTTGACTTGACTGGGCGTGTTGAGCCCTAGCTTGTTCCCTTAACTTTTTAGGCTAAGCATCCGCGGATCTCATTAATTGAGATTTTAAATTTGCGGAGAACGAGGAATGATAATAAAGTCATTAGTGTGATTAGATGCTAAACGTGGAATAGTTGGATTTCTTTAGAGCTCATAACAGTTACTTGTAGTCCTTGCTCCCGCAAGATTGAAAACACCCAAAAATAAAATAATTAGAATTACGCATTTTCAAAAATTGTCTAAATTTCCGCTCACTTTACGTGACGGCATAAGCATTAAATGTGCATTGGATCCTTTATTCTGAAAGGCGTTTAGGTCTTGGAACTCCCCGTTTTGTTGTATGCCACATGAGGTTCATAAATAACACCATTAATATGAAATAAATGCCAAAAATAGTTGCGGTTCGACAAGCGGTTCCTTGCATCCTTTGTTCTGAAAGACGCTTAGGTCTGGGAGATTTACCGTAAAGCTCCGTATGCTTGAGGCAAAGTAAAGTGAAATAAAGTCATAAGTACCAAAAATAACTGCGGTTCGACAAGCGGATCCTTGCATCCTTTGTTTTGAAAGGCGCTTAGGTCTGGGAGATTCACCGTGAAGCTCCATATGTTTGAGGTACAAGTTATATAAAAAGAAAAAAATGAAAAAAAAAATTGAAAAACAATGAAAAAAATAAAAAAAAAAATGATGAAAAAAATGAAAAAGTGAAAAATATAATAAATGTGGATTGAACATATAAGCCTTGTGAGTTAGAATTTAAACGATTTTTAAATCCGCCTAAATCTATTAAACTTTAAAACTATCAGAACGAAAATGAGAAATCGTTTCCTTAAAAAAGTCTAGATACAATAAGACTTGGGAGCAGGAATTACAATTAGCATTTATAAGTAGTGTTAGCATCTTAATGACATTTTTGGCTATGATTTCGTTTTTACACTTAGCTTGGGAACTCGTGAAAAATCAGGGACGATGAATTCTATCCGTATGGACACTTTTCTCTGAGCTGTGTTTCTTACTCTGTGACCCTAAACATTATTTCAAAAATGATGAAAGTCAAACATCCTGTCACAAAATAAGTGTAAAAAGTGCGTAAATAGTAGTGTATGAAACAACGCTGAAAAACGGAGCGTTCTCAAGAATAAATGATTTTGTACTCTCTTTTGAACATTTTGCTACTTCTTCAATGTCAGTAAAAAGAGTTATGAAAATTATTTATCTTGTGGGGCGTGAATTGATCCCATTGCGTGAGGACACGACAATACTTTAGTCTGGGGGGATTTGGTGTGTGCTTATTCACACACCTTTTTCTGGCCAAATTAAGACCAAAACAGGCACAAACTAACCATAATTGCCAAATATATTGTGTTTTTGTGTTTGTGATCGTGCAGGAACGGATATTTCAGAAACTGGCAAAAATCAGGCTAAAAAGGACAAAAACGAGCATGAGATTGAAAATCATGACATAAGCCAGAGCCGGGGAAGCAAATTACCACTTTTGAGCTCAGATTGTCAAAACACACCTTGGATAATCAAAAAATCCCAAAAATAGTCTTTGGAGCAAAAGTTTGCAAAATTGGTAGAAATGGTCCCTCAAGTTTTGAATTTGGCAGAAATGGCCCCTGAGCATTGGATTTTGGAAGAAAAAGTGAACAATGATCCTTGGAGGTCACAAGTTTTCAACTTTCGTCCCTGGGTAAAAATTTTGGGGAATTTACAAGTTTGGTCCTGCAGTTTCAGTTTTGGCATATTTAGTCCCCGGGATATTCAAAAATGGAAATTATAAAAATGGTCCATGTACTATTCAACCTTGGCAAGAAAGGACCCTTTGTAAACTTTGCGGAATGTACAAAATCAGTCCCTCAAAATTTCAAAAAATGCAAATTGGTCCTTGTATTGTTATTATACCAAAAGGACCCTTGTTTTATGTTAGTCCAAATCCAATCCAAAATCCAAGTCCAACACACCCCCTTATATCTCCCAGGCCTGATCCAACTCCTCAAGCCCAATACCACCTCAGCCCAACTCCAACCTTTTTACCACTAATAGAAACGGGGTCAAACACCCTTTGACTCACCCTTCCCTCCCATCTCCACAACTTGCCCCTACAACACATCAACTCACCCCGTCCACCATCCCAGTCACATCCACCGTCCAACACCCAATTGCACCTAACAAAACAACCACAATAAATGCTACACCCCCCCCCCCCCCCCCCTTGCAAGCAAACAGCCCAATTGGCAATTTTTTATTTTGGCGCCAAAATTGGATTCAAGGGCTGGGTTCATTTTAACTCATCCAAGGCCTATCAATGGAAGTGGGAAAGAGACAAAGGGTCCTAAAAACCCTAATGGACCACTATAAGAAGAAAGAGAAGCAAAGGAGAGCAGTGTGTAGTTACTTAGTTTTATTTTATCGTTTTTATTAAATTCTCTTTTCCAGTTGTAAAACTTAGTTCTAAATTGTATTTCCAAGTATCTCAGAGTGTTTTGAAGTCATTTCAATAATAAAATCAAGTAGTTTTGTTCAAGTTTCAGTTGTGCCATTTTTATTAGAAATTTCATGTTAAGCTTATTATGGTTAAAAGTTGTTATCTAGTGTTCCCTGAAGCTCAAATTAGTTTACTTATAAGCTTTCTTAAGCTTATAAAGCATAAAATTCAAGTTTACTTAAAAAAACAGAAAAATACAAAAAAATTAGTTAAAAATCAAAAATCACAAAAAGGAAGAAGACAAAGCTTGGAGCACTGTATATTTTGGATGGCAGTGGGTTAGTGCTTCTTGGGAAGCTGTAGGAAGTGATTTGGGTCCATGGTTCTCAGTTTCATGCTTGGAGGCATTTTGTAAGCCATTTCTCAAATTTTAGCCATTTACTGTAGCAGGGCTTATTGTTGCTTATTTGTGTGCTTTTTGTGCCTAGTTAGTGTACTTCAGTCATATTAGTGTTTAATATTGTTTGCTTGTTCAATAGTTCCCATTGTGCTTACTTTCCATATTTTAACTGCCAAAGTTGCATATTGGCTATTCATGAGTGTTTACTGTTATTGTTGGTGTTCTTGTGTTCATTTAAGCTTGTTATATCATATTGTAACCTTGTGTGTCAGTTACATGGTCTAAATCCTTTTATTGCCTTGAAAATCACATAATCAAGTCTGTTAAAGGGGTGTTTGGCTCTGTGTATTTTTTTGAAGTTCAAGGGTGTGTCCTTTGGTGTTATTTGTTCTTGCATGTCACTTTAGGCTCTATTAGGTCAAGTTAGGCATAAAATCTAGTACTTGTTCTTTAAAAAGTCAAAATTAGCCTTTTAGCTCATTAACTTGATCACTGTTGGAATTTGCAACTCCATATTCATCATTTTAACTGTAAACCTTGTCAAGATTGCTAGATTTAGGTTCATTTTAACTTATTACTTCATATTGAATCAGTAGGATCCAATCAAAATTTATTTTAGTCAAACTTAAGCTCATAATCAAAAAGTCAAAAGTTCATCTCTTTCAGAAAACCAAAATTTCCAAGAATTTTCATGATTTTATCTTTCAAGTTTAAGGTCTAAACTTTTTGGAGGTTAAACTCCACCAGTTGAATTTGTGAAATCATTTCACAGATTATTTTTAGGATTTTTTATAAGTGCTTATTTGGCCTCTTGAAAAGACCCGCAGGGCAGGTTAGTACCCTGCACCAGGGCACTTTGGTTTTTGGCCATTTTTCAATTGCTCATTCTGAGCTTATTAGTGAACCTTAGGATTTGAAGTTTAGCTTTTTGGAAACCCCAATAAGCCATCTTAGCATATCCGTGCTTATTTTGGATTTGTGATTTTATTTGGACCATCAAAAGTAGGCTTGCATCTTGTCCAAACCCACTAAGTACACTGATCTTTCAGTGTGTTTGGGCTTATTTCAAGGGCTTATATCTTGCTTATTAGTGGACCAATTGGACTGCTTATTAGCTTATTTGAAAGCCCCCAAGCACATCTTTGTTATTCAAGTCTTTATTTGGACCCTTGACCCCTTGTGTGGACCCCACAGAGGCCTGCACATTGGCCTTTTTTGCCTATCTCTTTGACAGTTTTGGACCATAGCTTATTTGCTTATTGTGGCTTATTTCCAATGCTTATCTCTTTTATTTGGTTCATTTCAAGTTAGTCCAACCTGTTTGTAGCTTATTTTATCCTGTGGAATCATAGTATATGTTTTTGTTACCTTTTTCCAAGTTTCAAAATTCTAATAAGCTATAAACATAATATGTTAAGCCCATAAGCTTTCAAACTTCTTATTTTGGAGTTTCAATCATTTTGTCTTTGTAAAAGTTAGTTATCATCAGTAGTTAAATAGTTTTGTAAAAGGAAATTCATGAAAAACCAAATTTAAAAATAGTGATAGCTTATATTTAATCTATTTGGCTTATTGCTCAGCTTTTTCAAAAAGCAATTTTCCATTTTATATTTTTATTAAGTTTCTTATATATTAAAATAGTTTCAGAAAAATTTTCATAATTTTCTGAGTTCATTAGTATTTATAATAAGTAATTTAAGTTTAATTAGTTTTAATTAAAAAACCAAAAAAATTAATTTTCTTTCTGCTTATTTTAAGCAAAAGTAGCTTTTTATATTTTTCTTAGGTCTTATAATTCATAAGTTATTTTTAGAAAAATTTCCATAATTTTTACTGTTCATTTAGTATTTTTCATAATTAAATTAGTTAAAATAGATTTTAATTATTAAATAAGTAAATAATTAGTAAGCGATATATGCCCATTCAAAAAAAAAAAAAAAATGTGCCAAAATTTTTTACAAATTCTACCCAAATAGCCAATTTTTTTATTTTGGGTACAAATTGCTACCTCTAATTAGAGTTGATCTCTCATCCCGCCCATGTTTGAAAGATGCCAAAACATCAAAGTTTACACCCGAACACCATTGTATGTGATAGAGATGAATGCTACGATATGGTTATATAGATTATTCCCATCTTCACTGAGCTTTCTATTTAATTATACTATATATTAAAAGGGGAAAGCGCTACTGAAGCAGATGCACTGTGTAGCCGCTACATGGACAAAACAGTGGTCGTATGCAAAATAGTCCTTAAGATCTAACTATCTTTGCAAGCTAGGTCCTAATTCTTGAAAGTTCTACCACCTACTTAACACTCAAAGCACACACCCTAAAAACACTAAAAACACAAATCGATCATCTTTAATTTTCTGTAGAGAAGAATCCAGCCACACAAGTCATCAATCACCGTCAGGTAATCATTAATCCAAAACTCATGTGCTATAAGTTTCATTTTTGCTAAACAGTAAACGAAGCACCCTTTAGTTTTATAAAAAAAGATGTACGTTTACAAGGATTTTTTATTATTTATTTATTTTTATTTTTTTTATATATCTTATAATTAATTAGTTTTCTATTTTTGATTAAAGAGATAGCGGCTGATTCCCACACTCGAAAACACTCAGACACCAACCACACAATAACCAGGTATGGAAAAAAAAACAAATATTGGGTTTTTTTTTTTTTTTTTTTTTTTTTTTTTTCCTTTTTTGAGTTTTTGGTTTTAATTTGGGTGTTTTTGTTTAGCTGTGTTGTACATATAGGATGATGAGGTGCAAGTTGATTTGAGGTATGGGAGTGATGTGAAGGTGTTGGTGGATGCGTGTTGTTAGTACGAAATTAAGAAAGTCTTTATCTCTTTTCTTTCAACAAATTTTTAATTAATGGCAACTGGCAAGTTGCCGTGTTTCCTTTTACTTAATTACGTGCTTTCTTGGACTCCTTCATACCTTCCTTCTCAGGTAGAAGATATACTTCTCTCAGTTTTCTGTTTGATGACCAATTAATATATTAATACGCAAATGATTTGGTTTTAAACTCAAAAGAATAAGTGTTCGAAGTACATAACGACAGGACCAAATCAAACTGACTAAAGAATATTTATTGCATGCATTAAAACTAATGAGCTTTGAAGAGGCTTCTTATTTGCTGTATTCAACTCAAAAGATGCTCACCTTAAAGATTTGCGTTTACTTGTTCTTCAAGAAAATAATTAAATTTAAAGATAACCCTATTTCGTAGTTGTAATATTAGTCGGTAGTCAACAAGACGATCTTTTATATACACTGCAGGTTGCGCATGTAACATAAATTTATATTATTTTATGTTGTGTCAACTAAGTATACACTAGAGCTGGCATAACAGGTTACACGAACCTGTTAAGACACGAACCTGTTAAGGTCAAACACGAACACGACCTGTTAGCTTATCGTGTCATTTTTTTCAAACACGAACACGACACGAAAATAAACAGGTTAACCTATTAAGACCTGTTAAGAACCTGTTAACATGCATATGACCAAATCCCATGATACAATAACCTGTTAACATGCATATGACCTGTTAAGAACCTGAACCTGTTAAGAACCTGAACCTGTGAACCTGTTAAGAACCTGAACCTGTGAACCTGTTAACATACAATTTCAATTTCAAAGAGCTGCTCAGCTGCAGTGCTGCACAGCCTGCACTTGAACTCTTGAAGATGCAAAATTTCATACAATTTCAAACCCATAGAACATGAAACATACATCACAAATCTTAAGTCTTAACTAATACATAAATACATAATGATAATAATCCTTAACAATACGAAGTGGGATTGTTGACATTATATCTTTCAGCGAGCTCTTCAATTTTGACGCCTTTACTCGTATCTTCCATTTTAAATCTGAAAAGTCAAAAGAGTAAATATTAGAAAATGGTCCAGTCTCTACTTGGTGCTACAAATATATCAAGGTATATCACTTATGAATATTTTATCAACATGTGTAACTAAGACAGTCAACATGTGTAACATTAGAAGATGCATTATCCAAAGTTATACAAAATACCTCTTTTTCTATGCCCCATTCTTCTAGAATCGAAAACACTTTTGCATTTAAAGCAACACCGGAATGAGGTGGTGGCATGAAAGAAAAAGATAAGACTCTCTTTTGCAAAACCCATTCCTTGTCAATAAAATGCACTGTAATAGCCAAATAACCATCGGTAGTAATAGAAGACCACAAATCCGAAGTTAAACATAACTTTCCCGGTGATTCCATAAGCATGCTTTTAATGTTTTCCTTTTCTTTCTTATACAATTTAAACACATCAGATTTTAAAGTATTCCTAGTAATGACATTTGCTTCAGGTTGCAAGTATGTAAATACATCCCTAATACCCTTATAATCAACAAATGACAAAGGCAATTCATGCCTAACAGTAGCAGCTACAAGCAAATCGCGAAAGGTATTTTGATCAAATCTAGATGACCGTAATGCCATGTCACTATTAAATAGCATTTGACCAACATCTTGAAAATTTTTACCAAAACATTTCTCCATGTGTCGCTTAAGATTACCCGTCCCTTGAATACTATCATACATGAAAATAGTATTACACTTTTTGCACTTACATGGCACTTTTTTGCTGCCTTTTACTTTGCCTTTCTCATCTTTGTCAAAGAAATTCCAACAAATAGATCGTTCCTTACGTTTTCTCTTGGCTCCTACTTCCTTTTCCATGGACTCGACCTCATCAGGTTGTGTAGACTCATTATTTTGTGGGTCAATTTCAATACATTCAGAATCTATCTACAAAAAACAACAATACACAATAAGACTCGACGTCTCGATACTAATTTGTAAATAACGAGTAAATAAGCATATAACAAGTAATAAGACTCGACACTAATCCATCTACAAACTCAAAACTAACGAGTAAATAAGCATATAAAAAGTATAAGAGTACAACAAAAATACCCGTCACTAATTTGTAACAAACTTACATCACTAATCTGTAACAAAACTTACATATCTATATCACATTATCACTTGTTTATAAAAATGCTAAAATACCAGTCACTAATCACTATACTTTTTATATGAAATATCTCAAGTAGATCAACTAAATCTTATACCAAAACCATATATGGGTCGACTGTCGAGTGTCGACAACAATAAACAAGAATGAGATAAACATATATGGGTCGACTGTATACAATAATCTGTAACAAAAATACCCAAACATATATGAGATAAACAAATAAACAAGAATGAGATAAACAATTAAACATATATGGGACTATGGGTCGACTGTGAGATTGAGCGAATGAGATAAACAATTAAACATATATGAGATAAACATATAAACAAGAATGAGATAAACAATTAAACAAGAATCGACAACAATTAATAAACATACGATTTGAGCTGGTGACCTGCTGTGTTGTTGAAGCTGCTTACTTCATTAGTGATTTAGTGTGCGATTGAGATTTGAGAGGGACTGAGGGAATAGATTGAGAGGGAACGATTTAGTATTTTAGGACTGAGATTTGAGGATAAAGTTTGGTCCGTTGCTTTTTGTATTTGGAGGGATGGACGATGGAGGCGGATGGATAATACAGAGGATAAATGAGATTTACTTTTAGGGTTTTTAATTATATATATATATATATATATATATATATATATATATATATATATATATATATATATATATATATATATATATATATATATATATTATAATATTAACAAGTCAATAACAGGTCTTAACAGGTCTGACCTGTTAAGACACGAAAATTAACAGGTCTTAACAGGTCTGACCTGTTAAGACACGAAACCTGTTAAGGTTAAGACACGAAGCTGTTAAGAACAGGTCGTGTCGTGTCGTGTTAACAGGTTTCGTGTCAAAATTGTCAGCCCTAGTATACACCATAAAAATGTTAACAAGAATAGAATAATATAAAATTGTTGAAATTTGAGCAAACTCCAACCAATACCGAATGTTTTATTTGTTATATGTGTTTTTCTAACTTGTGCCCTAGGGGCACATCAAAAGTACACATGGATCCACATAAAACTACACCTGCCTGTACTTGTATGTGGATCCTTGTGTGCTTTTTCGTGGGTCCTTGTGTGTTTAACTTGTGCCCCTAGAGCACAAATTAGAAGAACCCTAGATAGTTGGTGAGATGGGATATTCAATTCCAAAATGGGCAATAATTGGATAAACAATCATTGTTGAGTTTAAACAGTCGAACTAATACACACCAATCTCTTTCAAAATATAAAAAATGATCGTTTTTGACTCTTCGTAATGTTAGCTTTTTGCTAATTGTCTTAGAGTGCTATTGGTAATCTGGCCCTAATCAAAATACTAATTAAAAATTATTATTGTTCAAGTAAAAAAACCATTACGTTTATATAATTCTTCTTATATATCCTTAAAATTATGTTTTCGGCAACACTTTATATTTGAAAAGTATTGGAAAATAGGTCGTAAACATATTTCATAATTCTCGCCACTAATATGTATTATTTGATTTGTAATCATACAAATTTATTGTCAGCTACGAGTCTTGTAAAATTCAAAGAGATATGTTCAGTCTCTCTAATGTATAATTTGGATGAAATGAAAAAAACTAAATTAACTGAGTAAAATAATGATTATACAATAATTTGTTCCTTAATTTATATTGTAAGTTGAAATATTTGTTTCAGATCAATTAAATTTGTAAATTACGATTTAAATAATAGGTCGTATATACATGCTGGAGTGACTTTAAAACTGCAGATGGCATCTAACACTCGAATACTACACCCTTGGTTTGTTGGAGCACGACAAAGTCTATTATTGATCTTATTGAAGCAAGTGATTGAGGCATGGGCAATTACATGTGTTCTTTCTATGTGATGATATTTCACGACCCAAAGTTGTTTGGGGGAAGGCCTGGCATGAATTGACAGACGATGTTTTGCACAACGAACGTATAAAACACAATCATTTTAGTAATAGCAATTACCTGACATATATAGGAAAAATATTTGACGAACATACATCAAAGACATGTTACACTTTAATGACTGAACAATAAAAAAGATTGCAAAGATGACTTATCCCAAATGAGTAGTAGCACAAATAGATGGTTATAACAGATTGATGTATCTTGCGACAAGGATGGTAAATACACAACTGGGACAAACAACGTGGTATAAAAGATGTATATATACCAATATTTCCTACTCAATGTCTTATTCCTAGGTCAACTGTTTATATTAATACAAAACATGATTGTAGTTTATTCTTGGGCAAAATATCTATTAATGTACTATACTTGATACAAATGTTACTTTCGTGTACTGAACAATTCTTTTTCCTTATATGAGTACTAAACTTTCATTTTTTGGTTTTTTTGATGTACTTTGTAACATTTTTGCCCCTGGATTTTTAATAATTTAAGGGGCAAAAACGTCACAAAGTACATCAAAAAGACCAAAAATTGAAAGTTTAGTACCCATTTAAGGAAAAAAATTTGTTCAGTACACGGAAGTAACATTTGTGACAAGTATGATGTATTTTGAAGAAATTTGCCTTTTATTCTTCAAGATGAATGATAGAACCATAAAAATATATTCACAAAACCATCCACAAAAGGATGTGACACTTTATAATTAGTGTATTTTTTTATTTATTATTTTTTTTTAATTTCTCTCTCTTTAACTTTATAAGCCAATCATGGAATGCCAATTGTTTTATGGATTGTTTTGTAGATTTATTTTGTGGCTCTATCATTCCTTTTATTTCAATGACATATTCCTATTTCAAGCTGCTTTATATATTGATGAGGTATAGTCTATATTTGGGCCGCGAGCCCAAATAATAAACATTACTGAAGCTCAAACCCATCACGAGTGTGTTATCATAACAATGATTTGGCCGCACTACCAATGGGTTGGGCTCACGTAGGCCCAAGCCCAACCAAACTGTTTATGGTATAGATAAAGGATCTTCTATTTACGGATAAAGATCCTTGGACCGGATAAGCACTGCGCGTACGAAGAGTAAGGAGCACGAAACCTACAAGGATTCTGCACCTATATATAGAATGACATAATTCTCATTAAAGGTACGATTTACAAAACCCTAACTCTTCAATATAACCCTAAACCGATTACTTACTCTCACGCCGGAGGATAATCGTGGGAAACAATCCCACGATAAGCCTAACGGTGTTCGTTTATTTTTTTCGTGCGCAGGTTTCAAGCATTAAAAGCAAATTGGTACAAGAACAAGAGCCCAAACTAGGAACTCTCAACTTTTGTATCAACATATATATATATATATATATATATATATATATATATATATATATAAGGGCGCGTTATATGCAGTATCATTTTTAGATACAGTACTTTACAGTACCATTTAAACCAATAATAATTTAGTATCATTAAAGCCTTTTAATAAATTCAAAAGGGTAAAATAATAAAACACATTTTCACTTTTTTTGAATATTTTTTAACAAAAAACGTTTTTTTAAATCCCTTAAATTTTTGGGGTTTTTTTTTTTTTTTTTTTTTTTTTTTTTTTTTTTAGTAGTTTACATGTTTTCAGAAAAATCAAGTGCATACATTTTTTTTTTAATATTGTATACTTACACATATTTATTGTGTTTAATTATTTCGACGTCAAACTTATTTTACTTAAAATGGTAATTGCACACATGTTTTTAATGTACATTCTTTGATCTTCGATATTTATGACCAAAAACAAAAACATATACATGTAACCTCTAAAAATTAAATAACAAACCAAGAACATAAATAGTATATACAAAACTTGATATAATAATGAAATACAATTCCAATACAAATGTATCTTCTTAAATATAGTTGTGCACGTCATCAAAAACATGTGTGCACTCTTCTAAGAACATACGTGCACTCCTCCAAGAACATATGTGTATGCTTTCGTATCTCATTCTACACTTGGTATGTTGACATCTTTATCATAATAACACTTGTGTCTTTTCAATACCTGAGATTACAAACAATTATCAATTTCTTATTATGAACAATTAACAAACACGTACGCACAATCTAAAACACATATGCATACCTCATTATTTGACTTTATATCAAACTTAAAACACATATGCACAACCCTTTCATTGATTTTTTACCAGCCTTAAAACAAAAATGCACCTTTTCTTATTTCAAATTATGCAATCTTTTTTTAAATTCATCGAATTTATCGTCCAATTCATCGAATTTATTAGAACATAGGTGCACGCCTTAAAAAAACATGTATGTTTCCTGTGGCCACATAAACTTTAATCAAATGTGTATTTATAAAGCACCAAAAACACAATACTTGTTTCAAAACAAAAAAATAAAAAATAAATATTTAATCATATTAGAAGTTTAAACTACTATCACTACCCGCTAATAAACTAGCATATATAGCAATGTTTTCTATCATAAAAATAAACTTAACAATACGACATCCTACCGTTCGATGGGCTGCAAGCATAATAAACTTAACAATACAAAGATACATATATGCACATATATAAACTATACACCCATCACTATCAAGTATTTTAGTGAGTATCATACATGTATGCACATATATAAAATATACACCCATCAGTATCATGTTTTAGAAAAGAGCATTATATTAAACTTTGTTTACCTCTAACCACAATCTCAACGATTTGTGTCCCAAATGGTAAAACAAAATATCTAAACAAACACAGATCTATATTAATGTTTTTGGACCACTTGTCAGAAACCCATATTCCCAATACCAAAATTGCTATAAAAAAAGGGTTATGTTACATGTGAAAATTATATACAGTAACAACACAATTATGAAAAAGTGAAAACATTTGAATGAACAAAGAAATGTACAACTCACAAAGTTTATATCAGATCTAGAAGAAATACGAGAAGATCTTCTTGAAGATATGTAAGGAACTCTCGCACATATTAACCGTATCCGCCGCCGTCGTCCTCCTCTAGCACAACCACCACACCCATTTTTTTTAATCTGAAATTGATTGTGGGAATTTAAATGTAGATCGATATATGAAAGAGAGATGAAATTTTGGTAGTTTGTTTCTCGAAAAAATAGATCTAGAGAAGGAGGACTGCAGTTTTCTTTTGTGGTTTAGAGGTTTTTAGCACTTTTTTAGGATAAATACAAAATACCTATAATATCCTTTTAGCTTTTTATTTAATTGAAAAAGAAAACCCTCAACTTTTGTTTAATTGTAATTTTGGCTCTTTTAATCTTGTCCTTTAATTAACTCATCCAATGGCCCAGATTTAATTTAAGTGGTACTGTAAAGTACTGTATATAAGAATGGTACTGCATGGAATACATCACTATATATATATATATATATATATATATATATATATATATATATATATATATATATATATATATATATATATATATAGGGCCATTCATGTAAGAAATCTAATTTTTGTGAGAACGCGAGAAGAGATCCTAGCCATCCATCTAATCTCTCTTTTTTTTATAGATCTAATGGCTAGCATTAATCTATAATTTGCACTAACTATATACTAACTAAGGGTATATTTGTAATTACAATCCTCACCACTGAATATATAGAAAAAAAAAAACACACATACCTCCGGTTCAGAGGTGAAACACGTTACAATTCTCTATTTCTCTCCCAATCCAACTACCTTCATAGCAACCGCCATAACCACCGCCATTACCACCGTTCAAACCACCGCCATTACCACCGTTCAAACCACCATCATAACCACCGTTCAAACCACCGCCATTACCACCGATCAAACCACCGTCATAACCACCGCCATAACCACCGTTCTAACCATCGCCATAACCACCGTTGTTCAACATCAATTACCTGCTTAAGCAATAGAATTGAAGATGAGATAAGCGAAAAAGACAATATTTACAAATCAGATTACACATAAATTTCACGTAGCTGTTATTTATTTATTTATTTTGATAAAAATTTGAATTGTGAATTATTATGCATTTGAAGTTATTCTCATTGTTTTAATTGTAAATATGTCAAACGTGAATATATAGATTACTAATTAGGTCTTGATTGTTATAGGCGAATTAATTAGTTTGCGAAATGTAGAATATAGCGGTGATTAAGATTATTAAGAGTATCTTCGCTCATGAAAAGTTGAGTAAGAGCATCTTTGCCCGTGAAAATATAGGAGATATTTTTCTTCGCACGTGAAAAGTTTAGTAAGAGCATCTTCGCGTGTGAATATACAGGTTTCTTCGCGCGTGAAAAGTTTAGTAACAATATCTTCGCGCGTGAAAATATAGGAGATATTTTTCTTCGTGCGTGAAAAGTTTAGTAAGAGCATCTTTGCCAGTGAAAATATAGGTTTTGTTCACACATGAAAATTTAGTAAGAATATCTTCGCGCGTGAAAATATAAGAGATAATTTTCTTCGTGTGTGAAAAGTTTAGTGATATTTGATAAGGTGGGGGAAGATTGGGGCGGTTGATGAGTTTTAGGTGCTTCATTTTCGGAGAAATACGGCTGAGTGGGCCCCTTATATAAGTTTCTGATTATTGTTTTTTGACGTGTTTTGAGATAGTTTGTGATATTTGATACTTGCTTGTTTTAGAATTCTACTTTTATTCAAATTTGTTGTGTAATACGTATAGTTTCACGACTATTACTTACAGAAAAACTGTTTTGAGATGAATGCATATGCCTTGCCTAAACATAGGAAACTAGAGTAATGCCTGTAGGTAAGCCCATAAACCAGCTCACTGTTTCGGGTTTCCAATCAATAGTGATAGGTCTTGATTTTTTGATGCGCAACTAGGTTCACTAAATGTAGGATTTGTACATACTACTTCTAAACCCAATGAATAAACTTTTTTTCACATGTGCAAACCAAATAAGTACTTGTGTTATTAGTACTAGTTTCTGCCGGTTTTCATTATCAGGGGGCCATTCATGTGCAAACCAATGAATAAACTTTTGCTCCTGGATGATATAAATACACAATCAAAGAGAACCTATTATGTTAAAGGCATGCAATTAACTGTGAAATTATGATGAGAGATAGCTGTTGCACATTTAGAGATATCAAATTGGTAATATGACTGCAGATTGGAATTCTTTGGTTTCTTATTTCTAAGCAATCACATCAAAGCATGTAATGCTTCCTAAAATATAGATTTTAGTTTTTTACCAACAATTCTTCCAGCTAGCTTGTTAATACTTTGCAAGCATACTGTGAAAAGAAGGGAGCATTTTAGCTCAGAGAGGTTTATTAGCTGCAACTTGTCCTCTCTAACCGGTGTCATTGTTTCTTCTGTTTCTGTGGGGATATATATGTAGTAGGATAGTTTGTTTAAAAAGGCGAATTTGAAAGTTTATATTTTCTACAAAATATTGCCATAGCGGTCTGCCCTGCCTCATGTAGCTTAAACTTCCCATGAAGCACATTTTAATACAGCCAATTTTTAAAACTTGATTACAATTGTTTTTGTTTTTGTTTTTGTGTGTAGAGGTGGTAGTGAGCTGTCTACTCGAGACTTGCAAAAGATGGTCCAAGCATTGCCACAATATAGTGAACAGATCGACAAACTATCCCTCCATGTTGATGTAAGTTGACATAAATTCTCACTGTTCCAGTTATGTTGCGACCTTATTTGGAAGTGTTCCATAGATTGCACCAAGTGAGAAAAAAAATCTAAGCAATTGTAGTGATCGTGTATGGATATGATTGATTCAGATTGCTGAGAAGATTAACAAAATTATTAGGGAGTTGGGGCTAAAAGAAGTGGGACAACTTGAACAAACCTTGTATTTGGAGACGCTGGAAATAAGGAGGTCATCAACTTCCTTAGAACAAAACCGGTGAGTAATCATTATCTATATAAATAAGAACCTCACACTATTAAAAGTCTATGTTATATAATGTTCATATTTGAGAAAATAAATTACGATTGTTAATGATCTATGCAGCAACTCATCCAGAAAAGTTTGATAGTGACAAACTTGCAAAGTTAATAGAGGTAAACCATTTAAGTATTTTATTAATTAGCTTGTACATTATATATGCTGTTTTCTATCAGGAGGTTACATTTTCTTCCTATATGTTTTCCAGTTAGCAAGACTTCCCTCTGATGATATGAGCGCTGTATATAATATGAAATATCTCGAGAAAGCATCAGATACCAAAAAGAGCTCAATCGGTGCATTTTTCTTTAAATTTGATGTTCACAAGGTATATGCGTGTTTCTGTTGTATAGGCTGAAGTCTTCCACTTTTGAAAATTTTAAATCTGAATGACATCACTTGTTTTATGTCAATTCAGAAGAGACAAGGCTTAAGAAAAGATCGTACATGTGAAGATTCCACTTGGCAGTTATCACGGTTTTATCCTATGATTGAGGTATGGCACTACAAATTCTTTTGTTCTTGGGATGTTAGTTTTTGATTTCACACAATGGGAAACTGTCTTTCTTGCTAAGGAACTAAAGTGTACATCATATTTCAGGAGCTAATCGAAAAACTTAGCAAAAATGAACTACCAAAGGAAGATTACCCATGTATGAATGATCCAAGTCTTACTTTTCATGGAAGAACACAGTCCGAATCGGCAAAAATGGTTGAGTCTCCACCTGCTCATTCAATGATATCAAGACGAACAGCAACATGGGCTCGGCCTTGAAATTCTGATGATGGGTACTCAAGGTATGCATTATTGTAGAGACATGTACACACAGAATTTTTCTATATTTCAAATGTGGTAGATTCAGTCATATAAGAAGACCTGAGGCCTTTTTTCCTTTGTTTCAGTGATTCCGTTCTGAGGCACGCATCTAGTGATTTTAAGAAGATGGGCCGACGAGTTTATGTTTTCATCGTCGGTGGAGCAACTAGATCGGAGGTAAGTAATTTCTAGTTTCTTTGGCAGTTTTATATGTAAACATAGAGACCTTACATCCCATGCCTCTCAGCTGCGGGTTTGTATCAAGTTAACATCTGATTGTAATACACATCCCAGTTAAACCTTTTCTATGTTCCTTGAACTCTTTAGCACCAGTCCAACGCAAACACTTCAGGTTTCCCCCCAAGACATGTTTTGATGCAATCAATTGTCCATCAAAACTATCATATATATAAATTGTTCATTTACACTCCTGCTACAGTGATCCCAGTATGGTGAGGTGATCTTGTCTGCTGGTGCAATAGGTAGTCCTCATTTGTTGTTGTTGAATGGTATTGGACCGAGGGGGTATTTGTCATCTTGGGGGATACCGGTTGTTACTAATTCGCCTTACGTTGGTAAGTTTTTGTATGATAATCCAAGAAATGGGATATCGTTTTTGTCACCAATGTTACCGCAGCAGTCTTTGATTCAGGCTGTGGGGATTACGAATTCTGGTGCTTATCTAGAAGCGTCGTCTAATGTTCTTCCATATCCTCATTCTGATTTCATGAGGCCACAGTCTTCACCGCTGTATTATACTATTGTTAGTATTATGGAGAAGATTATTGGGCCGTTATCTGCTGGGTCATTGCGGTTGGCGTCCCCTGAAATCATCACGAATCCAATTGCGGTTTAACTACTTTAGTAATGCTGTGGATTTGCAGAGGTGTGTGAATGGAACGCGTAAGATTGGGGAGTTGCTTAGGACCCGAGCTATGACTGATTATAGGTTTTGGGGATGGTCTGGTCCAGAGTTTAGATTTGTAGGTGAAGTATTGCCGGAGAATCAATCAAGTGATGAGGAGATGGGTAGGTTTTGCAGGCGGACAGTGAACACTATATGGCATTATCATGGGGGATGTTTAGTGGGGAGGGTGGTGGATTCGGAACTGAGGGTGTTGGGAGTTGGTTCTCTTCGAGTGATTGATGGTTCTGTGTTCTCTATTTCACCTGGAACCAATCCACAAGCGACTGTTTTGATGCTTGGAAGGTAAACTTATGTTTCTTTTTAGGCATTGTCGGAGTATGAGTTTGACTGATAGACTGATCCTTGTTTGTTTGTGAATGTTTGCAGGCACATAGGTTTGAAGATTTTGATAGAGAGAATGCAAAAGGAAAGTTCTTGATTTGCTCATGCTGTGAATATTACGACTTGTTTGTATTCATCCATTCTTCTGTTATAATAGCATTTTGGCCTCGTTGTTGATAGTTCAAATTTTATATGAATGTTGTTGGAAATGAGAATTTAGTTACTGACATTGGTAAGTCAAAATTATATGTGCCGTGATTGTATTGCCCTGTTCACTGTCATGGCTAGTAAGTAGCAATGTTGCACAGGCAAAGACATATATCGAAGCTGTTACATTGGTTTATTCATTGTTTCAGCCTATGTTCATGCCTAATATATGCTGTTTTATGGTACAACTTTCTTTTTAGCCATATTTGGCAGATCAGACCATCTTTCTTTTCATTTTGCTTATCTGAGAGTGTCTGATTAGTGTTTACGATACAAAGTGCATGTGTTAATTGGAGCTTATTACTGCTTAGGATCTCATGATTCTTGCTATAATGTATCTCCATCTTGTTTGATGAACTTGGTCATGAAGAAATAGTAGAATAATAAAAATTGAGAAGCATCCATATTACTGAATATCGGATGGTGTGACTTGTGATCGAGCTTCCCCTAAATAATGATGGTTGAGTGAGATATGATGTTCTCAAAAGGTAAATGACGGTGAGGACATTAGGTATTATTGGATCCGTAAAGGTTGCTGGATATGTAAAAGGCCTTAGCAGGCATGTTACTATACCCCCTTGCACATGATACAAGATTTTTTTCAAATGCGGATTATTTTTCTCTCCATTTGTCACTTGATACAAGATTTTGAATGATGGAGCCATGGATTCAGGCGTAGTTATTAATGGAGATGCCTTCTAAGTTCTAATGGCCTTCCATGGTAAGGTTGAACAGGTATGGCTTTAAAATAATGAAGGTTCATTATGGTATATTCCGTATACATGATTTCTATTAATGACCCAATCAGAAACTGTGGAGTCTAATGAGATATCTATCATTTGAATAAAGATTTATGATCATACATGAAGCAATGTAGGTGTTCTGTCCTGGAAGTAGTCAATTTGTTATATAATCTACTAACACTAAAATGATGATGCTTAGATGGTCATGACAGAGTGGACGATGCAATACAAAAGTTTCTTCAATGTTTTTTACAGTCGATGTATATCATGTTTACTTGAGTGCATTAATGTGTGTTGGAATCTGTTATCTATGTTGCAGACTACATTACAGTCAAGCAACTTATTACAGCACCCTACTACGCCTCATCTTAAGCTAGCACAAGTAAAAGACATAGGAGAAATTTGAGTGTCTTGAATGCACTTTTTAGGTTTTCCTTTAGAATCGTTAACTCACTGTTTCTTAACTGTAATGTTATGTCAGGAAGATATAGTTGTAGATATATTACTAGTAGAGGCTCTAGTTGTAACCTCATCAGGTGAACTTTCTGCAGCTACTGTAAATTCCCCAAAACACACACTCATAAGACCTTAGGTTTTAACTTTTAAGTAAGAAGAAGCCATTAGATTATAGTATGTTATCATGTGTGTAGTTTCAATAATTCGAAAACATTTGTTTTCACTTGCCAGAAAACAAAAGTTAGGCTTCGAATCACTAAGATGAATGTTGTTTGTTGGTATCAACATGGTCTATCAGGCTGTATCAGAGTCATGCTAGCCTAGAATATACAAGACTAGTAGCAGTTTACAGTATCTCTTTATTTCTGCATAATCCCCTTAGCGTGTTTGGTGTATATAGAAGGATGTTTGTATTAAGAAAATTGGCTCTGCATAATCCCCTTAGCATGTATAAAGAAAAACAGGCTCTGATAAGCCATATGGAATTTCCCTCAATTAGTCACATTGTGTTGTATGATATGGTACCAAATGGAAGTGGTGCACTTTTCATTCTATTACAATCTGCTATCAGGCCTCATCCTTTTGTTTATTTACCCCATTTATTTTTTGTAGCTAATATTTACTTCGAAGCTTGCTTGTGTTTTTATTAGCTTGTCTTGCTGCATATACTTGATGGATTTTTATGTGGTTGCATTTTGACAGGATGATGATGTTGTGAATGCAGAGGCTTTTATCAACAAAGCTTCGTTTTTGGTTAGCAACAGTCAGCATGAAGTATTGAATTTACAGTACAAGGTTGACATCTTTTGAATCTTGTTTGAACTTATATTCTAGCTGGAAGAATGCCTGTCGCAAGATGTTAAATTGGCACTTGTTAAATTGTATTTTCTTTTTGGTTCTTTTATTCAAGGTTTCTTATGCAAGGATACTGGATTTAAAAAGGAAGTTCTTGGAAGCTGCACTTCGTTATTATAACATTTCACAAATTGAGAAGCGGAAAATAGGAGACGAGTACGTATTATAATATTGAGGTGTCGCTAGACTTTTTGTGGTGGACTACTAATAACTTGTCATGATGGCAGATGGTTGTAGTCCTTTAACATTAAAACTTAAAAGCTAGTGAGATCATCTGTGCTTTTAGTGCATTCCAGTTCTCATTTTAGTCAGAACTATAGGTTATTCATAGAACAGAATGTCTCTTGTTATTTATGGACTAATTATTAAAGCACAGGATTCATTGTCTTTTTTCTAGTTGATACCATATAAGCATACATCTTTAGGTAGACTGAGGACATCTACAAATGTTATTACTACAAGTAACTAATAAGAATCTGTGCGAATAAACTTTATTCACTAGTAAATACACGTACATTTTTAGATAAGCATATATTCTTTTCTTCGCAAATTATTAAACTTTCTTCATTAGTAAATGCACGTACATTTATACATAAGTATATACTTTTTTCGCATGTGAAAAGACTTTCTTTCATTAATAGATACCCGTACATTTATATGTGAGAATATACTTTTTTTCTTCGCGTGTGAAAAAGCTTTCTTTCACTAGTAAATAAACGTACATTTATACACGAGCATGTTTTTTTCTTCGCATGTGAATAAAATTTCTTCACAAGTAAATACACACACATTTATACATAAACATATACTTTTTCCTTCGCGTGTGAATAAACTTTCATTACTAGTAATACATGAACATTTATTTTTTAATTCGCGTGTGAATAAACTCTCTTCAATAGTAAAAATATGTACATTTATACATGAGCATATACATTTATCTTCGTGTGTGAATAAATTTTCTTCACTAGTAAATGCACGTACATTAATATACATTCATCCTCACATGTGAATAAACTTTCTTCACTAGTAAATATATGTACATTTATATACTTTTTCTTTCGCGTGTGAATAAACATTCTTCACTAGTAATGCATGTACATTTATACATGAGCATATATATTTATCTTCGCGTGCAAATAACCTTTCTTCACTAGTAAATAAACGTACATTTTCACATGAGTATATATTTTTTTTCTTCCCGTGTGAATCAACATTAGTAAATACAAGTACATTTATACATGAGCACATAATTTTTCTTCACGTGTGAATAAATTTTCTTCACCAGTAAATACACGTAAATTTATTCATGAGAATATACTTTTTTCTTTGTGTGTGAATTAACTTTTTTCATTGGTAAATACACGTAATTTATAAATGAGCATATATTCTTTTCTTCGCACGTGAATAAATTTTCTTTACTAGTAAATGCACACACATTTATACATGTGCAAATACTTTTTCTTCGTGTGTGAATAAACTTTCATTACTAGTAAATATACTTACATTTATACATGAACATATATTTTTTAATTCGCGTGTGAATAAACTCTCTTAATTAGTAAAAATATGTACATTTATACATGAGCATATACATTTATCTTCGTGTGTGAATAAATTTTCTTCACTAGTAAATGCACGTACATTAGTATACATTTATCTTCACATATAAAAATAAGTATCGTGAAGCATTTTTCACCATTGCCAAAGCTCAAAGATCAAAAATATAATAACAGTACCCAAAAAGAGGTGAACGGAAGTGGTATTTTCACATGTGAAAAAGAATTTCACAAATTTTCATATGTGAAAATTTTCAATTTCATGTGAAAATTTAAAATTTTCGAAAAAGATTTTTTCTGAATTTTTTTTCATCACATGTGAAAAGAAAATTCCTCACATGTGAAAAATTTTAGATTTTTTTTTAAATTTTTTCACATGTGAAATTTTTTTTAATATTATATTATAATGCAAAAAAATTTCACAAATTTTCACATGTTATAATTTTCAATTTCATGTGAAAAAAAAATTTCACTGGTGAAAATTTAAAATTTTCGAAAAAGATTTTTTCTGATTGTTTTTTTCCAAATTTAAAATTTTCGAATTTTTTTTTTCTTCACATGTGAAAAAAAAATTCGTCACATGTGAAAAATTTTAGATTTTTTTTTTAAAAATTTTTTCACATGTAAAAAATTTCTTAATACTATATTATAATGCAAAAGAATTTCACAAATTTTCACGTGTGATAATTTTCAATTTCATGTGAAAAAAAATTTCACTTGTGAAAATTTAAAATTTTCGAAAAAGATTTTTTTTGAATTTTTTTTTTTCCAAATTTAAATTTTTCGAAATTTTTTTCTTCACATGTGAAAAAATATTTGTCACATGTGAAAAATTTTAGAATTTTTTTTTTTAAATTTTTTCACATGTGTAAAATTTGTTAATACTATATTATAATGCAAAAGAATTTCACAAAATTTCACATGTGATAATTTTCAATTTCATGTGAAAAAAAAATTTCACTTGTGAAAATTTAAAATTTTCGAAAAAGATTTTTCTGAATTTTTTTTCCAAATTTAAAATTTTAGATTTTTTTTTTTTCTTCACATGTGAAAAATTTTAGAATTTTTTTATTAAAAATTTTTTCACATGTAAAATTTTCTTAATACTATATTATAATGCAAAAGAATTTCGCAAATTTTCACATGTGATAATTTTCAATTTCATGTGAAAAAAAATTCACTTGTGAAAATTTAAAATTTTCGAAATAGATTTTTTCTGATTTTTTTTCAAATTTAAAATTTTCGAATTTTTTTTTCTTTGGTGACTAAACAAATTAAGTTGCTATCAGTTCTTGTGCCATATGTACTCATATGTTTCCAAGTCGAATCAGGTCGCATACACATGATGTTACACTGTGTTTCACACATGGACAAAGATTTGTTAACAAAACAAATTTATAAAGTACACACTGGGAAAAATTTTGTAAAATATTCCTATATTCCCACACCAGCATTCAAATATTAAGATATTAATGTACATATATGATTATATGAGAAAGGTAAAAAAAAAGCTACACAAGCCTAAGCAATTCGCGCAGCACAAAACACAGATACAATCACTCTAAAAGCTAGAAACACATCGAGATAGATCACATTACTAATAAGAGGCGTACACAGTTTACACTTCCTGCATAAAACCATCTGAGAAGTTAAACATGGTTGATGCTCCAAAAATATCTGCCATTTGCTGAACTGCTTAAACGGAAGAGCAAGTCATTGCTAAAACACGGTCAGGGAGAGGGGGTGAACATTCAGGTAGATATTCCTTTTTGTTGAATGTGGGAGCGTATAGTGCTAGCACTGCCCGGATAAATATGAACCTGAGAGACCAGAATAAATTTTAACTGCCAAGCACAAGTACTAGAGATGGCAAAATGTGTCGGTACGCTGGGTCGGGTAATGGGTCGATCGGGTCAGCCCGCAAGTATTTGATTGTAGTATTTTTGCAATGTGTATATAACAATTTCATTACATTTTGTCAAGTAAACATCAAATCTCTGAGAATTATTGAGAAACTTCTATTTCATGGTTTAATTTTACTCGTGTATATACTTATAAAATACAGCATCTAACGAAGGACTATAATAATACAACATTATTTTGTAAAAAAAGGATAGAGTTTAATAATGTACCACAAAAGGAGCCGCCTAAGAAATGGATCACCTAATACTTGAGACCAGACAGGATGAAGCGTTTCTGAAGATGCCAACATTTCTCCCCAGATATTTAAAGAGGATGAAAGAACCTTATCAGCCTGGTTGAGCTTATCCTGAAAATATATTTTTATTTTAGCCAGCTATCATTTATATAACAGTGCAACTAACGAAGTCACTATAGGTGGCAACTTTGACCCATATAATTATAAGTGGGTTAATTTGTGATATTTTTCCCTCTATAATTGGGTCAAATAGCTAAAATATTGAATTTAGTTCAAAAGGATATGGGTCAAACAAGTTGAAATTCGCCCAAAGTGTATACTTAATGCATACAACCTCCCAAGTCGTTTTGTTCAAAGAATATAATTATTATTGTAAACATAGAATTTTTGTGACTATTTTAAATTAAATATTTTATAGAAAGAAAAAATGGGAGAGAAAGTGTTTTAAGTCAATACAGCTCATTTCAACCGCACAATTAATTGCCCATTTTACCCTAACTTGTTTTGACCTGTTGCCAACAAAGACATTATTTTACTTTTACAAGCTACGACAGAAAATATGATTTATAGAGAGACACGCACCATCTGGATGTCTGAGCCTGAATAGCCAAGTAAGATGAGAAAAGCTTGCAATGGTGCTTTCAGAAAGCTCGTGAACTGACTTCCACTTGGCCGGCGAGGATCTATGGTACCATGTATAGGACTTGAAGAGCTTGGAGATAAGAGCATTGCTACTGGCTCTCCTTTTACTGTTGTGTTTAAAGCCTGCACATATATATGCCGAATTAAGTAAGGTATAACTTTATGCACTATATTAATATCATCTACAATGCACAACATAACTCTGTCCTAAAATAACAGCAATATGTTATGTGCAAGCTAAATATTAAACAGATTTATACACCCGCAATGATGACAAGATAGTGGAATCCAAAGATCCTACACTAATACCGTCAGTATTTAGTATACTGTACTAATAAGTAGACATGTCATGTTGAGCATATAAAAAAGGAGAGCCATGTCATGTTGCGCAATGATGATATGTCATTGCGCAAAGAGTACCTAATATACTTGATCCAAACCCAACATGAATAGCTAGCCTTTATCATAAGTAGACATGTCATGTTGCGCAATGATGACATGTCATGCTTAATCAGTATTTAGTTTACTATACTAAAGAGGAAAATGTTGCATTCATTTTGGCAATTTCTAGAGCATACGGATATATAGAAATCTGCTGGATCAGAATGCATAACACTTTGGAAGCATCCAAAAGTTCAGTGCATTTACACTCTATCTGTGTCCACATGGTGACAATTGAATTTGTTAACACAAAGGACCGTGCCATAACTATACACTGGATTTGTGTCTATATTTTGACTAGCGAATCCCAATAAGACGTATATAAAAGCAATAGAGTGTCAAAGTAAAATGTCATTAACAAGCAACTTAGGTGAAAGTTTATCCATTCATTAATATGCATATCTCATTCAAGTCTAGTAGTCTACATAAGGGACCAATGCTTTTCCATCAATTAAATATTTACACATGAACACCGTAAAATAATTATGCTTGCCTTAAAACTGTTACTGGTGCTACTGTCAATAACAAGGAAAAGTGGCCTTCTTTTAAATGGAATCAAGTCACAAGAATAAATCAGATTTAAACCTGAAAATGAAGATCATTGTTAGGTATGGAAGTCTAATGTTGAGACAACATTACAGAAATATTTTAGAGCATGAAGTGTTTATAATGAGGGAGTTTGGAATAGATGACACCAAACTTATTTTTATGTTAATCGAAATTATCAATGGAGTTTAACAGCATTCCAAATAACTTTTGAATGTATTTCTATCAGTATGAGTACCTCCATTTCCTTTAACGCCAAGATTTAGGCCACCAGAATGGTAACCTGAGTTCAGAATATTTTTATCTGGTGAAATGGTTGTGTTATCACATAAATAGGTATGTGGCAGAGTAGACGCAGGATCTGAGTGTGTTGTTATCACAGAAATAGGCTGTACGCTATCAACATTGTATTCTGTAGAGCCAAAATAAGTTTCCATGAGGGATGAAAATGAAGCGTTTTAGTAGCCATGTCTTTGCATGGTTGATGATCAACCGTGCAAAGATATGCAAAGTATGGCTTACCTCATTTAGTAGCCATGCAAAGACATGGTTAATGATCAACCGTGCAAAGACATACAAAGACATGGTTAATGATCAACCGTGCAAAGACACGCAAAGTATGGCTTACCTCTTAAGGATGAACTGATCTTCCGATAATGCCTTTTCTAATCTCTGCTCAAATGGTGTTGCATGCCAACTAACCTTCTGATCCTATCAACTTGAAAGAAATTTATATTTTAGAGTCTTCATAAATAATCAAGAAGCGGGCAAATAAAGATAAGATTGTGTTAATTGGCCACATTTTACCTCTTTGTACTTAGTAGTTGTATTACGGATGCCATTACCACCCCACAACTTGGGTGGTTCATGTGGTTCATCAGCATCCCAGTGAGCAGCAACTGTCCCCAATATAGGCCGATCACCAGGAGTTTTTACCAAAGTCAAGAATCCCCTCAGAGATAGCAACTGGTGATCGGTCAATACATCCTTAATTTTCTGGCCTTAATTGTAGTCATGATGACGAAGTAGGACACACATTCGACTCTTTCTCGTTTGAACTGTCTTGTAAGTTTACTTTTGAATGCGGGGTTTCTTTATCAGTCTGCTCAAGACAATTATCAGGAACAAACTCTTCTATTGGTGCCTTAAACTGAGATAACTTCTCAGGGTTTAGCCCTGATTACACATACTGATATCTGATCCTTTTATTCTTCCCACTTTCGTTGTCATACACATATGAAGGGAAAACAGTGCCAGGTGTTTGCATATCATCGGTTAATTTGAGAGGAGTTGGGTAAGGTGAAGGCTTTAAAGTATTGTGACTGAATGGTGTTTCAGATGGATTCGAGCGTTCATTAGTAGTTTTAGGGGAAGAGCTTCTTGATGAAAATGAGAATGCAACACTCTGGTCTTCGAAGTGAACGGATTTGTTTTTAAACTGTGTGGTTGGAACAGTTGGTTTGTGTGACGCAGAGGAATTTAGTGAGTTCGAGTCTGCAACATGTTTTACACTACATCCAGAAGAGCTGGTAAAACAGCTACTTGTACTTTTCCTAGTTTTGCAGCTATAGAAACACAACATATTAGTCAATGCTAGCATACTTTATAAACAAAATGTAAGAGTCCAGTGTATCATAAGTACTGTTTATATACGAAACTCAGATAGGGGCATCATATTTTGAGCTACTGATTAACAAGAACAATAAAGTAAGAAAATACAGTAACTTTTGAGCATTTGTATGAGTATGAATTACCTGCTTGATGAAATTGAAGAAGGTTCAGATCCATTATCCCATTTCTCAAAAAGGTTGACTGAAGATTGCAACTGATCAGGTTCCTTTTCTAATGTCTTTTCAAGAGCAGTGTTTGGAAACCTTGAGTGAATTGGCGATTCTGTATCTCCATTACAAGCTTGTGAAACTTTTGATTTCTCTGCTTTCCTGATTTCAGCTGGTGTCTGGGGTAAAGTGCCACAGGCTTTGAGAAATTTTGCCTGTAAAGTCATTATTTAGTTTTAATTTTGCACATTAAATAGCCATACGGCACAAAACATCATACGAGCAGCTCGGACTCAACCGTTTCCTATACCACTTTACAGTAGTTAAATGGCATGAATCTAATACTCAACTTCCCTCTATAGGTGTTTCTGTTACTTTTGGTCTTTCACAAAAAATAGCTCTTCTGTTTCGCTTTAGTACTCTTGTTAACACATGTTAGTGACGTAATAAGTGAAAGACAAATACTAGCAAGTTTCAAGGCTGGGGTCAAAAGTGAGAGACTGAGACTTTGGACTTCATGGTTGAAATCAAAACAGAAACATAGAAAAGGTCAAATTGTTCAACTCAAGACTACATCAAGTCAACAGCTATATATAACTGACACACTATTGGCAGTAGTAATATCAGAAAACGTTGAAACACAATCCGATCATAGCAGTGCATACAATTTGGCTCTTGCATGTAATTTTAATTTTGTAACTACACAAACTGGACGACAATCCAAATATAGCAGATCCAATATTCCAATTTTGGCACGCACTGATTCACTAGAATAACAACAACCACATAAACTACAAAAATCAAAAATCTCGCATAACTGTCACTTGGACGGTCGACTTCCCTACATGCTAAAGTAGCTTAAACACTACTAAAATAACCAGTACCACTACGGCTGCGGCATAACTGACACATTTACTATAATCAAATTTAATTAATACATTACAAAAACAATTACCTCAGCCCTGAGCCCATCCGAGACCACCGGAGATCCAGCAACACCACACCTCCCGTCCTCAATATCCAAGTAATCGCTATTTTCTGCCAAACAACACACAATCAGCACAAATAAATCGAAAACGTCTAGTAACACTTAAAATTTGCCGAAAATGAGCTCAAATGATGTCCTGTGACTGACTGATGTTAATGATTCATATCAGTTTAGTATAAGAAAATTTCTTCACATGTGAAGGTATTCGATACCTAATTTCTTCACATATGAAGGTATTCGATACCTAATTTCTTCACATGTGAAGGTATTCGATACCTAATTTCTGCACATGTGAAGGTATTCGATACTAATTTCTTCACACGTGAAGATATCAATTTTGGCGGATTCAAGTGAGAAGCCCCTACCAAATCAACATTTTCCAATACTAATTTTGAAGTGCATTCAGTTTAAACTAACTGGATACCCCGTCACAGTAATGTCAATAATGCCTAAAAGAAAAAAACTAACTGGATACCACAGTAAACGCCATAAATTAGGGTTACAACTAACCGGACACTAAATTTCAACTAAAATCAAAACAAAAAGGCGACATATCTAATCAGTTAATTACATAGAGCATCATATAACATATTGACACGTGACGCAATAGATACACAGTACAAAACACATATTTTATAACTACAAAAGACTGCTCCAAATGATTAGTTGAAAACAAGTACCAATATTAGCATTCAAATCCACAGAAGACTGCTCCAAATGATTAACAGCTGGATTCATCATGAAAAGATTATTAAAAAGTTAAAATTTATATCAAATTGAATCTGAAAACAATCAGTTACAAAAGTCAACGCCGGAGTCAACACCGGATATTATTGAGGCGGAAGAGATGACTGAGATGATTGAGAAGACGGATATGATTGAGATGATGGAGATGACGGTTAGCATTCAGGTGTGGTTACTATGGCGTTTGCGTGTTTTTTGTGTGTGTTTACGTGTCGGTTTGAAGGAGAGAGAGAGAGATAGAGAAAAAATGTGGATAAAATCGCGTTCTCACAAAAATTGGACTTCTCATTTGAACGCTTGTCTATATATATATATATATATATATATATATATATATATATATATATATATAGGGAAAATGTTAGCTACAATTAATTGTAGCTAGTTGGCTACAATTTCTTTGAAAAGACTTTTAATAATGTACAGTTCAGTCTCTGCGGTTAGACCCTGACACATATTTTCCCCCTGTCCCCACCTTTTTTTTCAAAGGAAATGTAGCCAATTGGCTACATTGTGTTGTAGCTATGTTTTCCCATATATATATTTGTTATGTGTTAGATGTACTTAACACATGAAACTAGTCTGATAAGACATGAAGCTAATGCATTATATATGAGTATGCTAACAATGAAAACTGATATGATCAAATAAAGTCACAAGAATGTTTCCTGGTGGTTGACTTAAAATAAATCAGTGTAACATGTTCTAAATGTATTTTCTTTTTAAGACTATGAACTTAATTGTCAATACTAAGGTATTGATTGAGATTGTCCTGCATGCTATAATTTTATCATTGCGGACATATCTTTTATGTTTAATCACTACTACACAAGCTGGTTTTTCCTACGGTGAAATCTATGAGAAATTCTGTGTGAACCGTTTCTCACAAATTTCACACGGATTTGTTTCGTTTGTAAAAACTCCGTAGCTAAATATTCTGCCGCTGATTTTTCGGTGGAGCGTTGCCTCGTTGCCTATTTCTCACAGATATTGTTGTGGGTAATCCGTGAGTTTAATTACCCACATATTTCTCACGGATATTTTCCGATGGCTTTCCTCCAATTTTCTGGCAGCTATTTCCCACGGATCTCTGATAGTTTCTCTTGCTATAGATTTCTGACAATTTTTGTGACAGATATGTCAAAATTTTAACAAAATTATTTCTCAGATACTTTCAACAGTTTCTTTAATTATGTTAATTTGGTAAGAATAATTTCGTACATATCAACCTCCCAGATTCATAAATTATCCGGAACCAAATAATTAACAATGCAAATGTTATTCAACAAAGATAAAACCAAAAGATTTGAATATATCATTACCAGATCATTAGGATTAGTCACAACAATACATCCAAAAATGTCTAAAGAGAACAAAAAATGACACTATCTATTAAGATATGTCAAATATATTTGAGCAAATGCCATGCACCGACTTATGGTAAAATGTTTTATGGATGGTCGCTATCAACGATGACGTGCTTTCCACCGATGACTCCAATTTGCCTCATCCTTCACGTGGAACTCCTCTTGCAAGCTTTGCAGCTAGAAATAGTAGTAAACACGGGTTGAAGAGATTAACCTAAAAAGACCACCTTTAATGACAAATCACAACATAATATAACCCAAAATATGACCAAGTATGTGCTTATTTCTATAAGAAGACGCAACCAAACAAGATTTGGAACACCTAAGTTTACGACCTGTAGATGCATTTGTTGACCATCATATTTCATAATTATATGTAAATAAACGAAAGTAAGACACAAATAGTTAAATTAACTAACATGCATTCGAATATAAAGTGGAGATATTAGCAAAGGCACGATACCATTCGTAACTCATTTATACTAATATAAGCAGTGTCAAACTTGTATGACATTGTTTACCTAAGAGATTTCTAAAAATGATAATTACAGTACGGCTATATTTGGCACACAAGATTGTTGAGAGATTATACTTATTTTTTCAAAAAATAAGCTACTTAAAAAATAATCTTTGTTTGGCAGAAATAACTTATAAGAGATTGAAAAATAATAATCTTACATAATCTTTTAAAACCATAGGTTACTTCATGTAACTTATAAAAATAATCTCTTTTTATAATCTCCAGCACCAGCACCATCTCCAGTTCCAGCAACGGTTACTTTCGCCAAACATACTCATAGCTAATGTGTGATGGTAATGAAAAATTTATGGATATAATTAATATACGTATGATCGGATTTGAACACGAGCATATGGGATTGCACGTACACTTTACGTATGAGAGCCGATGTTAAAATAATTCATATATAAAATGTTATATTCAATTATTAATAACAATAAATAAATGCTTAACTGTCATTAGTACTTAACGAGAATTGACTAACGGTCGTTAAATGAGAAGTAAGACGAATATATGGTAACTAGCCAAGAAGGATCTAGAATCCTTCTTGGGTTATGGAATTCGACCAAATATGGGTTCTAGAAGGGTTATCCCTTCTAACTTTGGGCTCTAAGTTAAACACACTATAAATACAAACCCTTATATACATTATGTGTTAATCTTGGATCGCTAAAAGAACCCTAACTTCTTCTTCTCCCCTCTTGCTCTCAAACGATCGTACACCCTATATCATAAGGGTTTCGATTTTTTGATGACCAACAAAAGTGTTTTAGTTGTTTTTGTGATTCAAGAATCTAGCCTTTTGCATCGAATCGCTACTAATACGTGTGTACATTGTCGTAGAGAAATCATGCTATGGATTTTACTGGAACCCTAATTGATTTAGGGATAATACGATTTATATAACCCTAATATATTAGGGTTTATGATTTGATCTTTAATTTGAGAGTTTTAGAAACCCTAATTGCATGAATTGCTAAAAGTTATGCATTTTTTTTTTAATATTCGGTTAATTATATTACATGTATTGATCTTTCGCTTCTGCTATATGGTTTGATTATGTTTCATGTTATAATAAGTGTTATGATATATGAATTCCAACAGGTAAACCTAGAAGAAAAAGTAGTTGGACTTTTGGCGCAACTTGAAAAGTCTGCGGGTCCCAACTCCCTGTTGAGAGGCTTTGAAGTTATTGATGCTGCAAAATCCCAGCTCGAAACCACCTGTCCAGGAGTGGTCTCTTGTGCTGATATTCTTGCCCTAGCTGCTCGTGATTCTGTTGTCCTGGTAATTATGCTTTTTCATAGCACTGTCTCCTGGTGTTTTTGCTCTGAGATTTTATTTAGATAGGTGTTTAACTGTGATCTTGCATTATTTTTCTATGAAATCTTGCAGACTGGTGGACGTAGTTGGCCAGTGCCTTTAGGATGTAGAGATGGATTAGTTTCACAAGCATCTGATACTGCAAACTTGCCGGCATTTAATGACCCTATGACTGTCCAAATTCAAAAGTTTGCTGATAAAGGTCTAAACATCCAAGATCTTGTTACTCTTGTTGGTAAGTAGATCACAAAACTGTGTATGACTACCGAACAATGTAATTATCCTATGTTATTTGTATATATTAATTAACTATATAAATTTGTTTTATCAGGTGGGCACACAATTGGAACAGCAGCTTGTGCGCTATTCAGCTATAGACTATATAACTTCAACAACACCAATGCACCCGATCCTGATATTAATCCAGCATTCCTACCAACACTCCGAGGACTTTGTCCCAATGGTGGCGATGGTTCGAGGCGTGTGGCTCTTGATACCGACAGCGTTAATAGCTTTGGTAGTTCCTACTATAATAATTTAAGGAACGGACGGGGAGTTATTGAATCTGATGCCAAGCTATGGAGTGACCAGAGGACGCAGAGATTTGTACAAGGGTTTTTGGGAGCAAATGGAGCAAGATTCAACGCTGAGTTTGGGAGAGCGATGGTGAGGTTGGGCAGTGTCGAGGTAAAGACAGGGACACAAGGCGAAATTCGTAGAGTTTGTACCGCTACCAATTGATAATGATGCGGGATAACAGCAAAAAATTGTAATAAATGTGTGAAATGTTTATTGTTTTCTGTAATAAATGGAACAATCGAAGATTGAATAAAGGGTTTATATTATTATTTGATGATTTGAAGACGTGTTGAATATTCCTAGTTTTTAAACCTAAAATGCACATGCACATGCATTATTAAATAGCGAACGTGATTTATGGTCCCTGTGATTTATCAGCCAGCCGCGATTAGCCGATTACCAAATTCATAAGTTAAATAATAATGAGGTATCTAGCCATTTGATGAAATCACAATGCTTGACTACGCATATTTAAGAACAAGAGTCTCTTGTAACAAGTATTTTTTTAATTGTTGTATGACACTACAGGTATTTTCACTTCTTGCGAGGACGCATTTCATCTCTACGAAAAGTGGGGCCCACCAATTTCAACACATAAGCTTGACGAGAGTGGGGTCCATGACCTCAAGCGATAACATCTGTCATCGTTAAAAGTATCTATCAAATTAATTTAAAAAACATATATTTAAATTTTCATTTAATTAAATAAATATACAAAAATTTAAATAATTAAAAAAATAAATATTTTTTGCGGGAACCACCTTTAGCGACGACGTGTATTGGTTATGCGAATAGCCGTGGACACATTTAGGGACGACACATGTCCACGCTAAAAGCGTCAGCACAGCCAAAAAAATGGAACTGCAACTATTGCTATTCCAGATATTTTTTTTGTCCAAAAAATTATACATAAACCAAAACCTGCAAATAACTCAAAACTAGGATAAAAATTCATCCGTTCACTTATTTATTCCAAAACAACCAAATATTGTAATAGTATTCGAATTATAACGATACAATTAAACTAAAAACTAATACGATAATGAAAATCACAAAATGGTGTCTAAACAAATACAATTAATGAGGCACTTTATTTTACTTACGTACAAATCTATGCATATCAAGGAATAAATCCACACCATCCATCTAATTTGATATAATGATTGGGATTAAACTAAGATTTAATATGTTAACCTAAGTCCATGTTTTTTTTCTTGTCATTCTTATTTATTCACATTTCTCTTTTTGTATTTTTTTTAATTCACGTTTTTTTTTCACTTTCATACGTTTTTACCTGTTTTCGTTCGTTTTCATACGTTTTCTTATGTTTTCGCCCGTTTTTGTCCGCTTTCTTACGTTTTTGTCCATTATTCATACGTTTTCGTCCATTTTTGTACGTTTTCATACCTGTTTTTACGCTTTCATACGTTTTCATACATATTCGTCCGTTTTCTTACGTTTTCGTCCACTTTCATACGTTTTTGTCCATTTTTAAATGTTTTTCGCCATTTTCAGACGTTTCTGAATATCACAAGTGATATTCTGTGATATTCTGAATATCTCTATGATATTATGAATATCTTCAGAACACCACAAGTGATATTCAGAATATCATAAGTAGGGATGAGCATTTGGACCCGAATCCCGGTACCGAACTGAAACCGTATCGACACCATACTGAAACTCGTACCGACTCCCTATACACGGTACGTGACCGGTACCATGAATGGAATAAAAAAAATCGGTAGCACTAATACGGTACCGGCACCAAAGCGGGAAGTACCGTAAAAGATCCCAAAATTTGAGTAGTCATATTTTTGAATTAGATAACATATCTAAACACCCATTTAACTAGTTCCATGTCAAATAATAATCATGTAAAATAAATGGAAAGAAACCAAACGTTCGAAAAGTTACTGTGATAACTATAGATCCTTCATAAACCCTCCAAAAAATTAAACCTGAACCTATTTTCCTAAGTTTTGGAACATTTGTATGTTACGACTATCTTTGTGATGTATTTATTTAAGTGTTGGTTGCATTTTGTGCCACGTCGTGGTTTGAAATCATTTGAAAATAATTTTATTTTATTTTATTTATTTATTTTTTTTTTGGTTTTTGGTTTTGGCATTTCTTGGAATCTTTTTTGGTTTAACAAAAAATGGAAGAACCGTATAAGTACCAGGTTCCCATTACTGACCGGTACCAGTTTCGGTACCTGAATCTCGTCCGGTACGGTACCGGTACCCCCTTTCATTCTCGGGAAAAAAATGGTATCAGCAATTCGGTACGAGTTCGATACCATTCTGGTACCGTGTTCATCCCTAATCACAAGTGATATTCAGAATACCACAAGTGATATTCTGAATGTAATTAAATATCACTTGTGATATTCGGACGTATATGAAAATTGACGAAAACGTAAGAAAACGGACAAAAACTTAAGAAAACAGATGAATACATATAAAAAACGGACAAAAATGTATGAAAGCGTAAAAACACGTTTGAAAATGGATGAAAAAGTATGAAAAAGGGATGAAAATGAAAGAAAATCGATGAAAACGGACGAAAATGTATGAAAACGAACGAAAACGTATGAAAACAGACAAAAACGTATCAAAGCGTAGAGAAGGAAAAACGTGAATTTAAAAAAGAATAAATAATAAATAAAAAAAAGAATGTGAATAAATACGAAAGGCAAAAAGTCAAGGAAAAAAAATATGGACTTAGGTTGACATATTAAATCTTAGTTTAATCTCCACTATTAGATAAAATTGGATGGATGTTAAAAATTTGTACCGTGATAAGCACCAAAATAAAAATAAGCAAATGAACTTTTTCTCTACAATTCATATACAATATCCCTACTCGTCATCACCATCAGCAAACTCATCATCTAAACCACCATCACCGTCTAATCACTACAATCACCATCTAAATCACTATGTACAATCGGGCTACTACTTCCGGGATCAAAGGCCGGGCGGTAACCATTTAATTTAATCAATATTTATTTTCTAGAAAAAATTAGCAGGTATACTTTGATGATTTTAAACTGTTAATTAACATTTTACTACTCTAATTTTTTATAGGTTTTACTTAGGATGCATGTACTATATAAAAATGAATATCACTCATTATTTTATATTTATAACACTACTTTCAACATTCTTGCTACGATGTCATAAATTATCCGGTCAAAGAATAATTGGTGTGATAGAGGTCAGAATATGGTGCTTAATTAGTTTTTAATCTATAAAAAAAGCTGTAAACGAATTTCATAATCAAAGGTAATTATATAAATTACTACTTATAGTACGTTTAAAACTTATAAATAATGAAAAGATAAAATTATATGTTCTATTGAAAACGTCAAAGGGAGAGTACATTAACAAATCTAATTAGGTGACGTTAATATTTTATTAAGTTTGTTTCTCCATTTATTTATCAGACTTGAATTATATTTTATCATTGGTAAGAGTTGATCAATTGACTATAATAATAATTATTAACATATAATGCATATGATAACCACAATGTTTGTTCATGTATGCATTTACTTAGCATTTTGTTTGTTGTACTGATTAATATGCGTTAATACTAATTTTTCTGTAAAATAGACAATATGGAATCACTAGCTCAAGAGATTGAAGTTAACTTCCAAAGATCATGATCATGATATTGAGATATTAAGATTTCACGATATTAAATACAAAACAATTTGATTATGCATATGTATGATCTTTGCAAACTTGGAATCTTAATTGGATCTAGATCTTAACCAAAAAATCATAAGATTTTGATCAGATCTGATCTTACTATACTCAAAACACAAGCTAAATAACTATAAGCTTATGAATTAAGTTGTTTTAAATTTAAATACAAAAGTTTAATTCTCCAAAAGATTTAAATCGACGAGAAACCCTGACCCCATGCAATCATTAATTGGATGTCGGTTGACCCTTCCCAAAAGACATAGCACTACACCAATTTCCACTTCTCGCGACGGGACACCTTGAGCGACTATGCATGTTATCGCTAAAGGTCCACTACATGATAAAAAAGTGAGTTCCATGGCTCCGTTTTCGACCAAAACCTCTAGTGACGATGTGTCTTGGATAAAGTTTAGATAGAAGACAAAAGGAGTTCATATCAAATCTTTGACTTTGACCATAACCTATAACGACGACAAAATAGTCGCTATAAGTGTGGTGACGACACAATTTTCACTCATGGTCAACACTTAATTTTTCGCCGAGGTGTTATTTACCCGCCAAATCTATAACGACAACAAAATCGTTAAAAGTAGTCTCAGGTTTAAGTTATTTAATTATGTTGTTTAAATAAATTTAAATTATTATAAATGGTTTAAATGAATTATTTTAATCAATTATAATAATTTAAATTAATTAAAAATAATTTAATAATATAAGTTATGCAAACTAAACTGTTGATGTAAAACCATGAATTTTGAATCCGAAACTTTACGTCTAATTTGAACTTTTACCTAAAGTTTATAATAATTAATTAAATAAGCCTAAGACTATATGATATAAGATTAATATTATTAACCTATGATGCATGCCTAAATAATAAATGTGTTACAAATATAAAAGTTTCCTAAAAACTCTCCAAGCCTTGTACACATTTTGGAGATTTGCACCATATGACTTTCACAATTTATGAGATATTGAATCCCCTTTATTTCGGTCCTACAATAAGGTTATAACCGAACCCATCAATACCAATTAAATTGATAATTACTACCTTCCATATTGAGATCAAGCGCTCCCCTCTCTTATCCAAATTTTATGATACGTTTTCTCCATCTTTTCCCCTCTCCAGTTCATACGACAAACACAACACAACACACAAGTTCTGCCAATTTTCATCTCTCTAAGATCAAAGCTTCGAAGGTTATTGTTGTTGGTGTCAATTCGTAGGGTGCAAGGGTGTCGTTGAGACTTTGATTTGTGGTCCGGGTTTGTGATTCGTGGGAGTTCTTGTGCTTTTCTTTTCTTGTTCTCGTTAAACATCAGCAAGGTATCACATGATCACTCTTACTTTCTGTTTCCAATTCGACACACAAGTTTGCTAATATGTATTAAATAAACAATAAACCAAATCGTTATATGCTAAACCTAATCTAGTATATTTTGCTGTTCGACTAAAATGTAAAAGAGATCATGCAAAATCCTAAATTATAACTTGCTAAAACCTAATGTATTCGACCCATGTTTCTGTTTTATAAGCGACCTACAACTGATCTGATTCGACCCATCTTTTATTCGACCTAAGTCTGATATGTTCGACCCTAATATGATCTGTAATACGTGATTATGAAATCTGTTAAAATCCTAATCTGATCTTTGAAAATGTGCTCTCTAATCTCATTAAAACTTAGAACCATTAATAACAGGGCGTATATTTTGATAAACAAATTAGGGCTCGTTTGTGTGGACTGTTTTTGTGTTGTAGAATCGTGAGTGGGTGTGCTTGATTGTGTGTCGATCTTGTAGGCTGTTAAGGTGTTTAATCTTGACTATCTTAACATATGAAACATGTGTGGTAATCAGATCTAAAAGGAGTTAGACATATGGTTAGATTAGTCTCGTTAAAAACCTACGTTGTTTCGTTAATCTTTTGTCAAAGTGTGCATGCGTGTGTTGTCTTGTGTGAGTCGAATTAAGAGTCCTATGAAATGTTAAGAACTAATCTAAAAGGGGTTAATGCAAGTGTAAACAAGTATAGAACATGTATGTTAATTGGTAAGTATAGATTATGGCCAAAAACGGATTTCTGAATTGGACAGCTTTATAAGCTGAATATGTGTGCACTATTACTTGAGTTTCATAAGTGTATAGTACTGGTTCTTTACTTGTAAACCTAGTTTAATATCTTAATTAAGTTTTCTACTTGGTTTGAAGTGAATTGGGGTTGTAATGGGCATGTTTTTGAATTTTACGGGATCATATGTCAAACCTGAGATTTAAGAATTTAAATTCAGTCCGGTTGCACAATTTTTCATTTGAAAACTATAAAGAGTTAAGAACTCTCTTTTCAGAGGAGTTATATTTCATATGTTTACTAAGTTCTGGAATTTTTGTGGATTTTTCTAAAGTGTTGTGATATGCCTTTGTAATGCAAACTTTCTGGGTGTTTCAGCAGTTTATTTTCTAGACATGTTTTTATAAACGATTTTTGAAATGGTATGTATGCTTGGTAATAAAATATGGGGTAATTCATTAAAGCTCTTAAGACATGTAGGTACTTGGGTGAATTTTCATTGCTTCTGAATTTGGGTCCTTATATGTTTTGAAAATTCGTTAAGTAAGGGTAAAGTTGGGCTAAAACCAGAAAATTGTTAAGTGTTATGTTTTATGAGTTATATGTCAATTATGTGTTTCTAGCTCTAATCTTTGCACATTAAATATAATTTATGCTTCATTAATTATATGTTAACCTAATTGTGTGATCGAAAATCCTAATTTAGCAATTATGAATCCTAAACCTAATCAATTCGCGTAAAACCCTAATTTGGAATTTAATAGTAATTAATACGTTTGAAACCCTAAATCTGTAATAAACTTAATATGAACTAATAAGTTTCATATGAACCTTAATCAGTGTAGATTCGTTGAAGAAGACGTGACGTTGTTTCCTTGTGATCACTTTACCGTTTACTCTCATTTCATTTGCAGTTTGAGGTACAGATATTCTGTCTTTTTAGTAAAGGCCATCCTTCTCTCTTTTGTTTACTGCTTTGATTATCATCCTTTCAGTTAAGCCATTGCTATGTTCCCTTTGTATGATTCTTATTTGTTGATCCTTGTGATTTGATATGAGTTGATATTCATTTGCATGCTATAGTTTCTTTTCTCATAGCATTTTCTATTTCTATGCCCATTATATGTTTTGCCCATATGTGTTAACTTATTAGCCAGTCATGGGGAGTCCATGGCCTTTCCACTGATGCACCAGTGGTATTGACACTATCTGTGGAGGTGGGTTTTAGTCCACATCGTTCCATTTAAGCTAGCTATTCAGGCCTATATTTATTATTGTATATGTTTACTTAGCCTAGAGCTTTGTGCATATATATATATATATATATATATATATATATATATATATATATATATATATATATATATATATATATATATATATATATATATATATATATATATATACATATATATATATATATTTGTTTTGTAGGCGGCGTATGGATGCATCCTAGGTACTTAATTTAGTATTATTTGGTGAATGTTTTAGTGTGTGTGCAATACACCCCTTTCACATTGGTACAATGGATGCCATGACTCCTATGTACAATAGTGTATATATCGTTGGGCATTCCTATTTGTTCTACTTCTCTATGATTCTTATTATCTTGTCATCTCTAATGTAATTAACTTATGCTTGCTTTATTTCTTTTGCTTACACTTATGACTCATTTCTTTTCCTTAAGTGTTTGATATCCATTATCCGTATTTCCTTTGATCATATTCTATGTTTCCATATTCTTGATTTCTATCTCAGCAGGTTCACTTGGACTTGTGTTGTATTCACCTTCTTTTTCCTTTTGTTATTAGTTTTCGTTTTTGTATATCTGTTCATTGGGCTTTTTAAGCTCAGCCGCATTTCTTTTTCTGCGGCAGGTTTTAGAAGGAATCTGGGTTGAGTTAAGAGTTCTTAGGAGCTCTTAGTGGACTACATTGTTGATACCCTTCCATGGATTAGAGTTTTGACTTAGAGTTTTCCTTTGGTTCTTAGCTTGTTATTTGTTTTGGAAGTAGTAATGTTTAGAATTAGTCCCTTATCTTTTCATTAGAACTGCATTGTAACCCTTGTATTAGTAATGTATTTCCGTTTACTTGTGTTCTGATTTGACTCCAAAATATTGCACTTTAGCCTTTTTTGGGTTGGGGTGTTACAATTTTGGTATCAGAGCCAGGTTTGATCGGCGGATTCAAACCCGTAGAGCTTAGGCTATGACCTGTAAGTATTAGGCCCGCTAAGTTTTGCACCCACTAGAACAAAAACTGGAATTGGTTACACCAAATATGTGTGACGATATACATATAGTCACACATGGTTTTTTTCGTGTGTGTGACTAAAGGTGGTGTGACCATAGGGTACCTACGGTCACATGTTTTGGTTCTTTTTAGTCTCACTTACAAAAGAGTAACCAAAACATTAAAATGTGTGACTAAATAGGTACAATTTTAGTTGGATTAATCAGCTTTATGTGACCAAAAACTCTTATAGTCACACGAAGCATTTTCTTTTTGTATATTTAGTCACATACAATTAACCATAAAGTGGCCAAAAGTGCTAATAAGTGTGACCATATGGTGTTGAAAGTGAAGAAATGTATGGTTTGTGTGACTATAGATCATCCAATTGCCACATAAATTTGGTTTTTGTGTGGCCTTTTGTACCATTTAGTCACACAAATCATGTTTCTTTTGGGTATTTAGTCACATACAATTAAACATAAAGTGGCAAAAAATGTGAATAAGTGTGACCATATGTTCTTTAAAGTGAAGAAATGTATGGTTTGTGTAACTATTGATCATCCAATGGCCACATGAATTGTATGTTTGTGTGGCCTTTTGTTACATTTAGTCACATAAAGCATTTTCCTTTTAGGTATTTAGTCACATACAATAAATCATAAAGTGGCCAAAAGTGTGAATAAGTGTAACCATATGGTGTTTAAAGTGAAGAAATGTGTGTTTTGTGTGACTATTGATCATCCAATGGCCACATGAAATTTATTTTTGTGTGGCCTTTTGTTACATTTAGTCACACAAAGCATTTTTCTGTTGGGTATTTAGTCACGTACAATAAATCATAAAGTGGCCAAAAGTGTGAATAAGTGTGACCATATGGTGTTTAAAGTGAAGAAATGTGTGTTTTGTGTGACTATTGATCATCCAATGGCCACATGAATTCTATTTTTGTGTGGCCTTTTGTTACATTTAGTAACACAAAGCATTTTTCTTTTGAGTATTTAGTCACATACAATAAATCATAAAGTGGCCAAAAGTGTGAATAAGTGTGACCATATGGTGTTTAAAGTGAAGAAATGTGTGTTTTGTGTGACTATTGATTATCCAATGGCCACATGAATTTTATTTTTGTGTGGCCATTTGTTACATTTAGTCACACAAAGCATTTTTCTTTTGGGTATTTAGTCACATACAATAAATCATAAAGTGGCCAAAAGTGTGAATAAGTGTGACCATATGGTGTTTAAAGTGAAGAAATGTGTGTTTTGTGTGACTATTAATCATCCAATGTCCACATGAATTGTATTTTTGTGTGGTCTTTTGTTACATTTAGTCACACAAAGCATTTTTCTTTTGGGTATTTAGTCACATACAATAAATCATAAAGTGGCCAAAAATGTGAATAAGTGTGACCATATGGTGTTTAAAGTGAAGAAATGTGTGTTTTGTGTGACTATTGATCATCCAATGGCCACATGAATTTTATTTTTGTGTGGCCTTTTGTTACATTTAGTCATACAAATCATTTTTCTTTTGGGTATTTAGTCACATACAATAAATCATAAAGTGGCCAAAAGTGTGAATAAGTGTGACCATATGATGTTTAAAGTGAAGAAATGTGTGTTTTGTGTGACTATTAATCATCCAATGGCTACATGAATTTTATTTTTGTGTGGCCTTTTGTTACATTTAGTCACACCAAGCATTTTTCTTTTGGGTATTTAGTCACATACAATAAATCATAAAGTGGCCAAAAGTGTGAATAAGTGTGACCATATGGTGTTTCAAGTGAAGAAATGTGTGTTTTGTGTGACTATTGATCATCCAATGGCCACATGAATTGCATATTTGTGTGGCCTTTTGTACCATTTAGTCACACATATCATGTTTCTTTTGGGTATTTAGTCACATACAATTAAGCATAAAGTGATCAAAAGTGTGAATAAGTGTGACCATATGGTGTTTAAATTGAAGAAATTTGTGGTTTGTGTGACTATTAATCATCCAATGGCCACATGAATTGTATGTTTGTGTGGCCTTTTGTACCATTTAGTCACACATATCATGTTTCTTTTGGGTATTTAGTCACATAGAATTAATCATAAAGTGGCCAAAAGTATGAATATGTGTGACCATATGGTGTTTAAAGTGAAGAAATTTGTATTTTGTGTGACTATTGATCATCAAATGGCCACATGAATTGTATGCGTGTGTGGCCTTTTGTAACATTTAGTCACACAACGAATTCATTAAACAGTCACCAACAAAAAGCCGTAAATAATAAAATTCAATAAAATTCAAATATATCAAATTAAACAAATTCAAATACAATAAAATTGTAATGTATATAAAATTGTAATGCCGTAAATAATAAAATTCTCATAAATTTGACTTCTTAGTCTTGATCTTCTGAGCAGCTTCACTTTCCATGGCTTCAATAGAGACGTAGTTGCGCTTCCCTGTTAATTTAGGTGGAACTTTGTTATGCTCACTAATCATTTGTATGGTACTTGGTGGTGTTGCCTGTAGGAAACAAAAAGCAGGGTGTATCAAATACTGAATTAATTATGAGAAATTATATATATATGTAGGTTGATAAAACACATGCATGTATGTACCTGATCTTCCAAAATCACTTGCTCCTTTGGCCATGCATAAAAACCACCTACTGCCTTCATAACTGTTTTGAAACCGTTACCTCCTACATCCGGTGTGCAAGCTGCATCCTGTAAGGATTTATCAATAGACACTTTGTAGCAATCCTTGGGGAGTGGTTTGTTATGAAGCATTTGTTTTCCATCACTCATGTATACTCTGCCCAAAGCAATAATAGTTGTTCTCTTTGAGTGCCACAGTTTGCAGTTAATTACCTAAAAAAATGATTTGTTGCATGTATGTATCAGAAATCAATTAAACAAAATAATATATGAACATGTTTAAATACATACTTGTGGTAGTACTAGTAATGAAGACTCATCTTCTTGTGATTGGGAAGCTTGACGTGCATCCTTTCGTTTTGCTCTAGTCGTTTTCTTAGATGCGACAGATTTAACAGTTACACATACATATAAAACATAGTAAATAAGACATGCATGTAGATTTAAAAAATCACATGTGGAAGATTTATTACTTACACTTGTTTCCTTTTCCTTTTTCCAAAGTTGGTAGTCCGTTAGACTTCTGAATGCTCGCAACTTTCTCACATCCAGAAACACGTGTTCCGGCATCCACATCAGCACTGCTGTTTGTATGATTAATGTTCACCGGAGACACCTGCAATATAAAGTGTTTAAGAAGACTGCGGCAGTTTTTAAAAGGGTCAATAAAAGATGAAATGTTATTTCTGGTGGTGTCAATGGACTTGGCGTCAATGGAGTTGACGTCAATGGAGTTGTTGCCAATGGAGTTGATGTCGATGGAGTTGATGCCAATGGAGTTGACGTTGAGTTCGACTGCCCCTTTTGTGCAGCCAATTGCTTCATCAAATCCTGGATTACCGCATCTTTTTCTTGACGTTGGCGTCTCTCATTCTCAAGTTCACTTTGAAGTAACACCACTCTTTCATCAGATGGTTGTTTGTTTCGAGGCAGATCAAAATACCTCCTGTAGGTTACTCCACCTCCTACTCCTCTCGCATATCCTCCCTTTTCCTTACCAAATACAATTGTCATGGCATCACTGCCATGATCAACCTTCAAGGTTCCTTGTTTGATCTTGTACTCCGTTTCTTTCTGCACACACAATTTGGGAAATAGGTTATTATATGTTGATCCCACTTTAATATAAGCAAGAAGACTTTTTAGCCCCACTATGCACATTATAATAAAATATGCAGTAAAACTTACATTTTTTTCTCCCACAGCTCTAGTATCATCATCGTAAAAATCTCCGTCTTTGTTCTTCCTACCTGACAACCACAGCGTGGTACGCGGTGGTTCTTCATCTGGTTCAATTTCTTTACGATCGATCTTATAAACATCAAATGCACACACGTAAGATAAACCAATATAAACGCAAGTATGATGCTATTAAGTGCAAATGTTTCAAGTTACCATTTGATCTATCACAAGGGCGTATCCACCTCGTCCCATTCTATGCTGATAAAGAGACTTGGAGCGCGCCACTTTTGTTGCAGCTGATTTCACCTTGCAACACAAAATCATAAGGCGTTTAGATGTAGTAATGATTATATACTATAGAACTAATACATATGGAAACAGCAAATGCTTGAACTTGAATAAAAAAATACTAATTAACACCTTTTATTCATCGCTTTTTGTATAATTTACAAAATTGACCCAATCATCGGCTGATATAATTGCATCACAGTTAGTCGGGACTTCATTTAGCTTAGAAGGTGTTTCTAGGTTGGGCAATATGTAGTTTTGTGTCAATTTACTTCTGAAATTGCGTAGAAGTTGACCAAGACGATTCATTAACATCCTTCTGGCTGTCAAGTCAACATCAAAAAATCGCTGCAAAGATTAACACAATGTTCCTAATTAGTTGCACATAATGTAAATGCTACGTATATATTTCATGCTATATTACTGGGTAAAAAAATAGTATAGGTTTACCGTGATTTCGTCCCACATTTTGTCTCTTGCTTCTGAATCAACCTTCTTCCAGGATAGAATCCTGACACCAACATGCTCATGAACCAAGTCTCCCAAAAAACTAGAAAACAATGCTCGGTGTTTTCCTGATATCCTATTCATAGCATCGAAGGTTACACTGAGCTTCTCTCCACCTGCTTTTCCATATTCCCTTCGAAACTTTGCTAACCTGGTTATGCCCCTCTTTTTGACATAACCATTTGATTGATTGTTATCACGTTCACCATCATCAGAATACTGCTCCGATTCATATCCCAAAGCGTGGTCAGGATTTTCATTATCAGAAAAATCAATATTATCATGAGCATTCTCTTGGGTTTCCATGATTTGTCTGAAACAATGTGTAAAAGAAAAATACTAAACTAAATTGGTGAATAATGGTTTAAAAAGTTATTGATTTAATGTTTTGAATGAAGGCTGATTTTTTGGAGAAAAAATAGGGCATATGATGGGGCAGTTTTTCGTTTAAGGAAACCACAATTTCCAGAGTTAATTTTAAAAATTTTGTTTGAGAATTTAAACATTTCACAAAAAAATTTGGCTCCAAAATTTTTAATCAAGAATTTAAACATTTCATTAAAATTTTGGCTCCAAAACACCCATATAACTTTTCATGACAGAAATTGTGCTTTCATTTTGTCCCAAACACCCATATAACTTCAAACTCGTTGTCCCAAACACACATATAACTGCATAAACACAAAAATCACCACATGGCGCATACAAATGAACAAACACGATATGAAAAATGAGGAAAACGTATAAAACATGTAGAAACGGTATAAAACATGATTAAACGTGCGAGAACGTGTAAACACGGACTAAAACATATAAAAACCGACTAAGAATTATAAGACATAGGAAAACTGAGGAAAAAGTATGAAAAACATGAAAATGACAAAAACCTACGAAAACGGATAAAAATGTGTAGAGACGGAGTAATCCATGACAAAACGGGGGATAACGTGTAAACATGGACGAAAACGTGTACACACGGACGCAAACATATCATATAACCTAAAGATACCCTAACGACAGTATGACACAGTCTTCATCATAGTATGTATGACTTTACTGATTTTATGGCCTCCTCAAATCTCAAAATTAACGTGCCCACCTTTAATAACTTTAACACACTTCATATAACCTTCACAATATAACTATACACATACCAAGTCTATGCAACCCATGGATGACCGGTGTTAATGGCTAATTCACATGGTGGGTCATTGGTAGTAGGTTATAACTGGTCACATTCATTAATGGGTATTTGACATCATATGGGCATTGGGTTATAGTTGTTTAGGGTGTCATGTTACGACATGATTCAATGAATAGTATGTATGTAGAATATTATGTTATCAAAAACCCGACCAAATGGTCTAGATGCTCGCTCCCTGAGATATTCCTGGGTCGTTTTAACTGAGCTAATGTCAAATATTGATCATGTTTGTTAAGTTAATAAATAAACGAACATAAATGAAGTTTTACCAAACAAATCATGAAATGTTCAATGAACGTTCAGTTCGTTTACAGTCCTAGCTACTCACAGGATTCTAATAGGCCGGGAAATAGTAATTTGTAATTTAAAGCCTAGAAATGCAAATTAACTTTTCTTAAGTCCTAAATAAGTAAAAATAATTTTAGGAAAAATAATTTTATTTTTTTGACTTTTATTTTATTTTTTAATAATTAAAAACTAATTTTAAGTAATTAAATGATAAAAAATAGTAAACTGATTAAGAATACACAAGAAAAATGTGCAATAACTACTTAAAGTATATAAGTTTGAAGCAAAAATAAAAGTAACAAACCAACTTATTTAAATAAGCGGTAATAAGCTTAAAAGGAGAAATAAGCTAACAGGCTAAAAAGTTTGTTTATATACAAAACAATGTAAGATATTAAATGAAGAAGTCCCAAGGGCAAGTGGTAAGTGTGTGGTGTGTTGAGGCGTTTAAAAGGTTGAGGTTGGTGAGGTCTCGGGTTCGAGCCTATGGTTTCCCTTGATTTCCCAGCTTCCCTTTTTATGTTTTTAAGAAAAACTTTTTGATAAGATATTTTTAAACTTTCCCTCCAATATGTTCTTCAAATATATTTGTCAATTCCCTCTAATATGACTTAAGAAGCAGTTTGGTAATGTGCCTAGTTAATTGGTTTAAGATTGAGCATTTTGTTTTCAGATAACATGTCAATTATGTCTGTTTAACAAGATTGCATAAGACATACTAAATTACATTACATGCATATTCATAAAAGTAGAGTTATATTAGATTCCATAATTGTTGAAAGTAACTAATTAACACTAATTGTTCAACTTAACTAATGTATAACAGTACTAATATTGTTCAAATTTAGTAATATATCATAAGTAAAATACCCCTAATGAATGCATGTTGACAACACACATAATTGCCAAAAAATTATATACTTAAGGGTGTATTTACTAACAAAAAATATAATAAATATTGTTTGAGTTCAAATGAAGCATAAATTGTTCGAAGCTGGACACATCCAATGAAGTTAGCACAGATGAAACACGGGATACACAGAGTCTTGCAAATGATCACCACCACTGGCATCAACATTTAAATACATGAACTTGAACCTGATGAGCTTGTTTGTTGCGAAAGAGCAATCAACGACAAACTTCCTCCACATCCCATAGACAGTCACACCACCGGGCATCTCAGGATCGGCTTTGTGGGGCTTCATCGTCATACTCATGAAACATTCGACACCACGATGTCTCATGAGGACCCTCCGGTATGGGTGGATAGGATGCTGCAACAGGAAATCTGCCGGGATATCCTGCAGTTCAAATTACTAGTAAGTATATAGTTTGTTCCAACTAATTAAACAAAAGTAAAGAATATCTATGAATGTTGAGATACGTACAAGTTCTTGATTCACTCGAATTGTTGACAATCTCTTATAGAATGCATGACCTTCACGAAAGTGGTCTTGATGTGAAGGCCATTGGCAAATACGCTTCAAGCGATTGTCATCTATAAAGAATTTTAATTATAATCACTTAATAAATCACTGACATATATAACGTGTAGTATGAAAGTATTTCGTAAATTTTTACCTCTTTCGGTCAATAACAAACCGGGCTGATCAGGTAGCAAGCTGGTGGCTCCAAGGAAATGCGCGTCGGTAGTTAGACTACCTTCACGACTGAAGCCGGTAAGCAAAAACTTTGTTGCGCGCTTCCTTGTGAAGATGAGAATCATTCCAGCTTTTAAACCAACATATTCTTCAAGCTTGTTCCAATCATCGGGGTCCAACTCATACAGCAGCTGCCCGTTGGCTCCTCCCGCTTCAACAGCAATCAAACCAACATCAAAGTTTTCCCCGTCTACTTTGATTCTAATCTGCTGTGCATTACCTAAGCCACCAAGGAATGCAGCTAGCAGTGTCTGCAAATAAATTTTAAGAGTAACCTTATAAGTACATTAAAATTTAATATTCATTGACTTATGAAATCACATGTTTGACATAAGATTAGTAAATTATGAAGCTCTAATACCTGGAACTGATCATAGAAGGAAAAAACACGAGATTGGAACCTTGAAACCCGACCGACATTCATGTGGTAGCCACCAAATTCAGCTCCATCTTGAGTGTATCCGGTAACAAAGAAGCAGTCATCACCTTCCTCAACGAAATGCAACATCCTAACAGCCCGACTCAAGTTTTCCAAAGCAAACGTTCTCCATCTCTCTCCTGTCAGCACAATGGGCAGGTTAGTTTCAGTCTCTATTTGTACTCTGAAACGAACTCGTTGAGCGCTTGTGATGTAAATCTCCCACCTTCCATGGTAACATGATTCGGCGTAGACATGTGGAAGTTCCTGAAAGCATTTCAATAATTTATTTGACATTCATTATACAAACATTTATGGTATAAAATGTAATTAAGGCGTATGTGTGAAATTACCTGAGAGTCCGGAAACGTGTTTTGGTTTAAACTTATCACAAATTCAACGACCATATTTCTACACAAAAACAGGGCACATGTTAAGGTAATACATTGTTTATACTATAAAATTCAAACACACATAAAATCTTTATGTATCATAAACGAAAAACAGGGCACATGTTAAGGTAAAACAGGGCACATAATTGGCAACCTATAAATTTGCATCCTTACTTGCTAATGAAAATTTGCTAATGGAACCCAAATGGATCAACACACAAATACTTTAAAATTCTCCTTTTAAAGTAATTCTATATATACAAACCGAACCCGAGCAAAACCAACTCATTCCTACAGGCTAATACAAACTGAACCTGACAGAAACCAACTCATTCCTACAGGCTAGCACTAACCGAACCCGACCGAAACCAACTCATTCCTACAGGCTACTAAAACTGAAAAACAGTCATTCCAAAAAGGTAATACATTGCTTATAATTGATAAACATAAGTCAAATGCATATCCAAAGTGATTAATTAACTGATTATTTGTGAGAGAAATAACCAATTTTATACCACAACTTCAATTCATTCAATATATAACATTTTCCCCTAAATAATCAATAATCCCTAATAAGGTATCTCATTACTAATCAACAAAGTTACTAGACTTGACATTGCAAGTATCATATTGTTAGATTCTAATTTCTAGGCTATCAACTGTGTTTGAGAGGGAAACCCACATGCAACTTCTTATGACTACAATAATGTTTATAACCATTTCACACAAATGAGTTTAAACTACAGTAACATGAACACATTAGTTAATCAAAGCAATACATATAAGGTAAAGTGATCGACACATTATGAACAAGTTCAGCATAAATCACTTCAAACAAGTTCATAAAAAAGGGAAATAAACAAGTTTACTTTGATGTTGATAAAAAAGATGAAACCCTAACCTGTTGTAGTGCAGAGAAGTTGGGGATGACGTTTTGGTTGCCTGTGTGTGTTAGTTGGTGTTTTAATTTTGTTGTGAAACCAAAAGGCCGTAATTAAAGTTTACGTGACATATAAATGGGAGATGCACGCATAATTTTTTTGGGTCAAAGTGGTAGTAAATGAAATTTCTTTTAAAAAAAAATTTAAAAATAATAAAAAAAAAAATTATATTATAATCGGACGTTCGCAGACATAAATATTGTTCATGTTCCTTAACTTAATTACTAAATAAACGAACAATAACGAGCTTTTACCAAATGGTTTATTATGTTCACTAAACGTTCAGTTTCGTTACAGCACTACTTACGGGATTCTAAAATGCTGGGAAAACATATAAATGTAAAACTGAAAAAAAATGTCAAAGACGTACGAAAAGTAATAAAACATATGTAAACGTATCAAAACGAATAAAACGAAAAAAGTGCACAAGGGTCGGGTTACCGACTTACCGTGCCCAACTTATCTAACGCCACCCAAATAAAGACATATGCAAAGAGACGTTAACGTCAAAAAACGGACTAAACGGGAATAAAACGTGTGAGAAAGTAAGAAAATGTATGAATCGTAAGAAAATGTAGGATAGTGTGTAAAATAGACAAAACCGTATGAAAAAGGAGGAAAACGTCTAAAATATATGAAAACGGCTATAAAAGGACGGAAACGGACAAAAAACGTGTAGAAACAGACTAAAGCATGAAAAAACGGGCGAGAACGTGTACAAACAGACGAAAAACTTGTACACACAGACGCAAGGTATCATATAACCTAAAGATACCCTAAAGACAGTATCACACAGTCTTCATCATAGTACATATGACTTTACTGGTTTTATGGCCTTCTCAATTGTCAAAATTAACGTGCCCACCTTTAATAACTTTAACATACTTCATATAACCTTCACACTATAACTTTACATCTACCAAGTCTATGCAACACATAAATGTCCGGTGATAATGGCTAATTCACATGGTGGGTCATGGGTATTAGGTATTTGACATCATATGGGCATTGGTCTATAGTTGCTAAGGTTGACATGTTATGAGATGATTGAATCAATAGTATATATAATATTATATTATGATAAACGGGGGATAACATGTAAACATGGACGAAAACGTGTACACACGGACGCAAACGTATCATATAACCTAAAGATACGCTAACGACAGTATGACACAGTCTTCATCATAGTACATATGACTTTACTGATTTTATGACCTCCTCAAATGTAAAAATTAACGTTCCCACCTTTAATGACTTTAACACACTTCATATAACCTTCACAATATAACTATACACATACCAAGTCTATGCAACCCATGGATGACCGGTGATAATGGCTAATTCACATGGTGGGTCTTTGGTAGTAGGTTATAACTGGTCACATTCATTAATGTGTATTTGACATCATATGGGCATTGGGTTATAGTTGTTTAGGGTGTCATGTTACGACATGATTCAATGAATAGTACATATGTATAATATTATGTTATCAAAAACCCTCTCGCTCCCTGAGATATTCCCGGGTCATTTTAACTGAGCTAATGTCAAATATTGATCATGTTCGTTAAGTTAATAAATAAACGAACATAAACGAACTTTTACCAAACAAATCATGAAATGTTCAATGAACGTTCAGTTCGTTTACAGTCCTAGCTACTCACAGGATTCTAATAGGCCGGGAAATAGTAATTTGTAATTTAAAGCCTAGAAATGCAAATTAACTTTTCTTAAGTCCTAAATGACAAAAAATAATTTTAGGAAAAATAATTTTATTTTTTTGACTTTTATTTTATTTTTTAATAATTAAAAACTAATTCAAAGTAATAAAATGATTAAAAATATTAAACTGATGAATAATACACAAGAAAAATGTGCAATAACTACTTAAAGTGTTGAAGTTTGAAGGAAAAATAAAAGTGAGAAAACAACTTATTTAAATAAGCTGTAATAAGCTTGCTTATTTAAATAAGTAGTAACAAGCTAAAAAGGAAAAAGTGGTTAAAAGAAATAAAGAAGACGTGTATAACGAGAAAGTCCCAAGGGCAGAGATGGTGTTGTCGTGTGTTGTTAAGTTTGAGGTGTTGTTGAGGTCAGTGGTTCGAGCCCTTGTTCACCCCTGACTTCATATGTTTTTTTTTTTTTTTTTTTTTTCTTTTTTTTTTTTTTTTTTTTGCACTTTTTGTTTAAGAAACTTGTTTATAACCTTTGCTACTAGTTGTTAAACGTGGCTAAAGCTACATTCCCTCCAATATTTTCGTGAAATTTTTTTGTAAATTTTGTAAAAATTTGAATGTATTCCCCCAAAGTTTTCATCAATCCCATTCTAAACTAATCAACAAAATTTCAAAACTCCTCCTATCACAGCCAAGAATACCTCTCATATCACCACAAATCCCATCACCACAACTCTTCTGTCATAGACCCACCACACCCGTCACCACTGGTAAGTATTGTTATGTTTGTTTTGTATTAATCGTTCTAACAAAATATATATGTACCCCTACAGTTATGACCATATTAGGTAATTCAACATTTGTTTTGAGACGATAACCTCTTGTAAATTATGTCACTTTCTTGGTAAATGTAGATAGTTAATTGGTTTTACAATATAAGTAACCCTGTAAAGGCTTTTACTACATGAACATGGAACAAGAATTTAGCTTCTTAATTGGTTATCCCTCCTTGACCCAAACACCCCTTTAGGAACTGTTTCATTAGACTTCATTGAATTATTAGCATAATTCAATACCACATTCCGTCTTTTATATATGTTCCTTACTTGGACTGTCTTTTTATTTTTTATGCTCATCACTTGGAGTTTCATTTTGTCTTCTATACTCATCAATAACTTGGGCTGTCTTTTAAACTTGGTTTCAGGGACCACATTTATAAACATGGACAAGACTTGGATGGTAACTAAAAGGACCACCAAATCTTATATTGATGGAGTAGAGGCGTTTATTAATTATGCAGTAGACAACTTGCGTAAGATGGGGAACATCGACCCATGAGTTAATAAACTTCATCTTAAAATGCCATGTCCGTGTACAAACTGTTGTAACCACATAAACCGAACAGTGGAGGCAGTGCAGTGGCATTTATTCAGGAATGGGATTGATCTACCCTACATAAAGTGGACCAAACATGGAGAGAAGGATGAGCCATCAAAAAGTTCTCCAAAACCTGTTGACGCTACAACAGAATTTGTTGACGACACGGATTTTGCTTCATATATTCCAACAGATGGCCCAGCAACGGTAGATATGGTTAACGCTACAAAAGATAATTTTGAAACAGAGGATGATGATGCGTGGGAATCGCACCTTGCTTTACCTCTCGAGGGATCTCGCGAGGCTTACAACCCCCACCAGGCAGTGTACCTGATCGTTGTAGTATAGTATAGTGACAAGTACCGGGGGATTGATCGTTCAGCTTAGGAATAGTGTCGCTAGGATCAGAAAACCTAATTAATAGTTCTAGAGGTGAAAGATGATTATTTTTGTATTTTTATAATTTTATGAAAGCAATTAAAATCTCGGGTTTTGAAAGAGTGGGCGAAATTAGTTGCTAATCAACTAACCCAAAAACTACTATATAACTAATTAAACTAATGAAAATAAAATTAAACTAATATTAAACTAAGGTTGTGAGCAGTATATGGAGAAATTGTGTTTACTTAGACTTCATTACTCCCTAGATATCTTTTACATGTTAATTACTTGTTACACTTGTATGAATGACGGGTTGTATTCCTTAATACCATTCGTGGAGTGGCATACATAACTCCCCAACTCTATGAGCTCTTATCTCCTCCTACACCATGACCCAGCACAACTATAGGGATTGTAAACAGTGGCTCATGCATTAAATACAACCAATAAAGACCTAGTACGCCTCGGTTCATGTTTCTTAAGACGTTCAAGCATGTTACCATTTGGAGATCTGCTAGTTTTCTTAAGCCTAACATATAATATCATTCATTCAAAACAAGAATAGACAAGTAATCAACACATAATCAACATTTAGGTTTCATTAGATCTAAGCAAACACAAGAGAGATCTAGCCTAGCATAGTAGAATTAAGATAAGAACAAAAGATAAACAACCAACACATAGACATATTGATTGAATTAAGAGTATACTTATCTCAATTACAATGCAAGGTCTCAAGGGTTTGGAACCCTTGAAAAACCTGTAAAAGAGGCACCAAAATCGTCTTTAGGGTTTCACCAAAACTTCTCTCTTTTTAATGAAAAAACTAGAAAACTATATATAGGAAAATCGTCCTGACGGCGTCAAGAGTTAAATCTGACGCCGTCAACTCGCCGCCATACACTTCCTCGGACGCCCTAGATCCAATCGTGACGGCCTATGTGACGCCGTCACCACCCACGGTAAATTAATCTTGGTCACTTTGACGCCGTCATAACTCCATCTGACGCCGTTACCAGCTACGGTAAATTATTCTTCATGTCTGACGCCGTCAAGAGCAAACCCTTGACGCCGTCACCTTGTATTTCCAGCTTGGATTTTTGGTACTTTGTCGTTTTCTTCACTTTATGCTCCAAAAACGTCCAAAATAGCCTCTTTTCCAGAATTCACTCTCCAAACACCTAAAATCACAAAAGGAACGATTTAGGGCAATATTTGATCAAATAAATTCGGATTCGGGCTTAAATGACCCCCTAAAAACAGATCATTTTTCGCCTCATCATATACCCTTACACTTGAGATTTGCTTGTCCTCAAGCAAATGAGCTTTTATTCTACTCAAAAGACAAGTTAGGGGTCATTTAACACTAATATAAAAGTAATTACAACAAATAATCATTCCACTAAATACCAATAGACAAGCACGAAGGTCATACACAAGCACCTCACAAATAGTGTTTAGATACTCACATCTCTCGGGTGTAATAAAGTAATATAACATTATGGAAATGGAAGATATCTCTCACTACCTGTCATAGCAAAATAGATTACCATAGGCTTGGGAAAGGATCAAACCTCCACCACATGGCGTAAGCACCTAGGATAAACTATCAAAGAGGTCTTTTTAAAGGGTTATAACGTTAGGTGTAGGGATATGAATTACACGGTTTTGTTGGATAAAGGGAATTTTACCGGTGGCGAGTTAACAATCTTAGTAAATTACATGTACAAGATGGCGTTGCTAAGCCAAGACTAGACTCGACTTAAGCTAATAAATGAAAAATAACAAAAACATAAAATGAACATAAAATAAAAACGGGATGGTAGTCCGTATGTTTTTTCTCTTCTTCTTTTCTATTTTTTTTTCTTTTTTCTTTTTCTTGTTTTTTCTATTTTTTTTTTTCGATTTTTTTTTTTTTTTTTTTTTTTTTTTTTTTTTTGCATACACTCTTACCCTACCATCCAAAATAATACATCATAGGGGATGAGAATTCCCCTTACACTTGAATCTTTACATACTTTACATTTAACTATTCTAATGACTCGAATTAAGAAAATCAAAACACTTGGAGTACTTTTAAAATTAACTTACATATGGGGGTAATAAGTGATGTTCTTCCCCATTACTCCATAAAATAAGTACTTACCCATGAGTCCCAATCGTCCCAAAACAATATGTACAAGGATATGACTCGACTTAGCAACCATGTAATCAATTAGAAAGTTAACTTAGGGTTTAACAAATAACAATAATGCACTAAAAATGAGCGCATACACGGAAGGCTAAGGCGATTTGGTTGTACATTTAAGTGGGGTGTAACAAATTCTTCCTTTAAGTAAGATGCTTAAAGTTAGAAACGAAAAGATAGGCTCGGAGGGGTGTACTAGGGGTATCGTGTACTAAAAATGAGTACAACGCAAAAGGGTGTGGGAAAAATTAGTTGACTTAACTAGCCAAGTAATATGACTTAAATGGTCAAGTAATCGTGATACGGGTTTAACACAAGGGTGATCCTAATGCCTCTTATCATGTAGTAAATCCTACTACACGAATGTAGTCTCACTAGCGGTCTCGGGATGCATCACTAACGCAAGTTCTAGAATCTAAATGCTACCGGTACACTCATAAGCACTAATAATGAATGCTTTTCCTATCAAATCTAAAGGCGAACCTCACATTTTTGGGTGGAAAATTTTTCTGAATATACGGTTATGTGCTAGTCATACAATCTCCTATCCATGAGACGCTTGCTACGGCTAAAGTTTCACTCCTAAATGTTGTAAAAAATTTTAAATTTGGCGCTAAAATTACACTAACAAGTATTTCTCATAGTTTTATTACTCATCTACTATCAAACAAAACAAACTCAAGCGAAAGTGCAAATGTAAGGTATCATCTTTTTACCCTCCCCTTACACTTAAGATAAACATTGTCCCCAATGTTCAAGTAAAGAATGTAAAAGTTAAAAAGTAAAGAGAATGAAATCAAATACTCCCCTGATTCGCTCGGTATGGATTTTAGGTTGGCCAGGTTAAATCTTCCTCCAAGAAAATGAACAATCAAAGCTTCCCTTCCAGAATATAAATCATCTTCTTGTCTCAAATAACCTGTAAATCCTGACAAAAGTAGACAAGGCAACCTCGCGTAAAATCGGCGGCATCCTATATAAGTTACTAAATCCTAGAAAACAAAATAAGATATAATGCTTGTGGAATGAAGTTTGCAGATTTCCTGGAGATTATAAAACTTAATAATTCACAAAAACCATAAGACTCCGTTAGAAAAACAAAACCGGTAAAATTTCCAGATTTTTGACTCCTGACGCCGTCAAGAGCAATTGCCTGACGCCGTCAGAATGGACCTGCAGAAATCTTTATGTTAAGTTTCCGGAAAATTTCTGGAAAAACTTTGTCCTACTTCCTGGAAAATCCTGCAAAACTTCATTATGACTCAATACAAGCATTTGACTCTAACAAATACGAATATACATGTTCATTAAATATTGTGGATAATCATGATCGGTTTGTTTCTTAAAAACATATTTGGGGTTTCCCCTTACACTTATCTTTTGCAAAAATACCTTTAGGTTGAAGTTAAGACTAGGCTAAACAACATAATAAAGTATTTCACATTTTAATTGAGAAACATGATCAACCAACAATAAAAATAAAACATGCATACGGAAGCAAATAACAATCAAACAAATAAAAATCACACAAAACATGGGTTGCCTCCCAAGAAGCGCTTTTCTTTATTTACGAGTCTTGTAGCTAGACTCAAAGTCGTGGGTTACTACGTGATTTCATCATTTGAAATGATGTACCCCATATAATTGCGATCATTACTGTTATGGTGGTAGTGCCTCAATCTATCAATACTCGCAATCACCTTCCCACCTAATTTGCTTCTCAAGTTAGCTACCCCATCTTGGCTCAATCCTTCAATGGTGAATGGCCCATACCACCAAGGACTCGGTTTATCGGGTGGTATTGTGGTTTCTAAGTGTCTCAAGAGTACTAAGTTCCCTTCCTCAAACGGTGTATGATTGCTTGTGTGTTGGGTGTGTTTGAGTTCTATCGGATCTTTATTGCTTTTTCTCCTTTCATCCTTAGCTTTCTTATAGCTCTTGATTCTTGCCTCCCATGCAAGAATTTTATTCTGAACACGAATGGGCGTCGTGCCAATGTTGTTTTTAATCATTCTCCAACTCAAATTCTCATGCCCACTTTGCGGAGTCATGTAGAAGCTAATCTTTCTCTTCCCAGATTTAAGCTCAATCTTCCTATCTTCATACTTAATTACAGCCCTAGCGGTGGTCAGGAAGGGTGCCCCAAGGATTATTGGCATGCATCCATCTCCTTTATCATCAATGATCATAAAATCGACGGGGTACATGAATCCTGCAACATTGACTAATACATCTTCTGCTATTCCTAGGGGGTATATGTACGAGTGCCCAACAAGAGACAGCCTAACACGAGTGGGTATTGGCATCTTCGACGTCAGTTGGATGTAGATAGTCAAGGGCATAAGATTTACTTCCGATCCTTGGTCGGCGAAAGCACTAAGATGTTTCAAGTCCCCGATGCTCGTTGGTAATTCAAAATTTCCACATGCTACCTGCTTGGTGGCCACTTTCTGTACCAGTAACCTCTCCACCACTGATCCTCCAATAAGCGTATCATACTCATCTTCCTCTTCTTTCTCTTTTTCGGGGACCTGTTCGGAAGATTGATTACGCCTATCATCCTTAATCCAATTTGTTATGGTGTTTTTGTTTATGTCGTGTTTCAGGTAGTAACTCAAAGGTTGTGACTCAGGCGGTTTTTCTAAGGTCTGTTTAGCAGGAGTTTTTACCTTCTCGTTATCTTTATGGACAATAGTGATGGAGTTAACAAATTGGGTGGTGGGAGTGGCGCTTTCTTTCCTTAGCAGTATTCGTTCGGGGGACTTCTGACTGGCATACTCCTCCAATAAACTCAACATCTCATTCATTTTCCCTTGCATCTCCTCCTTTTGCTTATAAACTGCTTCTTCGAATCTAGCAAGCCGATCAGAATGGGTCGCCATATACTCTCTCATCCTAGCCTCAAATTCCGAGCTAAGTTCCTTGGGAGGGGAACAAGGTGGAGTGCACCTCTGAAAAGTCTCGACATGTTCTCTAGAGGGTGATTCAGATAATGGTATCGAGGTTGATCTTGAGACAGAATTGACCGTGGCTTGTCTAGGACTTAAGGGTCTCCTTTGCCTTTCCTCGAAATAGTCAACTTTTGCCTCAATTTTGCATAAGAGTTCCTCGGGGATTTCGGTGGTCCCTCCAGATGCCGAGACTGCATTGATGGCTGCTTCCACCGTATGTTTAAACTCCCAAATCTCATTGTTATCGATAGCGAGCACTTCAATAATCGCCCATGACTCCTCAGCATCCTTATCACGCAATTTTCCTCCCGCGGCCCTGTCGATAATGTGCTTAGTGTGATAATCAACATGGTCGTAGAAAATTTGAACTAATAACCAAGTGTTTATGCCATGATGAGGGATCTTGTGGAGGAGATCCTTAAAACGGGCCCAAGCCTCATAGAAAGGTTCACCCCGCTGTTGCTCAAACATCAAAATGTCCCTTCTAAGCATTGCAGTCTTTTCTGGCGGAAAGAATTGGGTAAGGAAACGATTGGCGAGATTTTCCCATGTGGTGATGGATCCCGCGGGTAAACGCTCAAGCCATTGACTAGCTTGATCCCGTAGAGAGAATTGGAATAGGCGTAAACGGGTAGTCTCTCTAGTTTCAACACCTAGGTCTATGGAATCTACGATTTTGAGGAAGTCCTTAAGGTGTTGGTTTGGATCTTCGGAACGAAGTCCATGGAATGCACATCCGCTTTGCACCAACCGGATGGTGTCGGATCGCAAGGGGGTCACATTGGCTCCGGTGAGCTCAATGGTGTTTCGGTAGCCTTGGTGGCTAGGTCGGGAATACTCTCCTAAGGTTCGAGGCCTAAGGGGTTCTAATGGTGGGTTTTGTTGTGGTGGGATGATGGGTTCAAAGATGTTACCACCTTCCATGATGTCGGATGGTAAAGAGTTACGAACAAAAGCACGAAGAAACAAGATAGACTAAAGAAGACCTAAAAATAAAAATAAAAATCTTACTAGAAAGGAATCTAGCAAGTAGACCTAATAAAAAGAAATCCTAACCTAGACAATAACTATTCCCCAGGCTGCGGCGCCAAAAACTTGATGCGTGGGAATCGCACCTTGCTTTACCTCTCGAGGGATCTCGCGAGGCTTACAACCCCCACCAGGCAGTGTACCTGATCGTTGTAGTATAGTATAGTGACAACTACCGGGGGATTGATCGTTCAGCTTAGGAATAGTGTCGCTAGGATCAGAAAACCTAATTAATAGTTCTAGAGGTGAAAGATGATTATTTTTGTATTTTTATAATTTTATGAAAGCAATTAAAATCTCAGGTTTTGAAAGAGTGGGCGGAATTAGTTGCTAATCAACTAACCCAAAAACTACTATATAACTAATTAAACTAATGAAAATAAAATTAAACTAATATTAAACTAAGGTTGTGAGCAGTATATGGAGAAATTGTGTTTACTTAGACTTCATTACTCCCTAGATATCTTTTACATGTTAATTACTTGTTACACTTGTATGAATGACGGGTTGTATTCCTTAATACCATTCGTGGAGTGGCATACATAACTCCCCAACTCTATGAGCTCTTATCTCCTCCTACACCATGACCCAGCACAACTATAGGGATTGTAAACAGTGGCTCATGCATTAAATACAACCAATAAAGACCTAGTACGCCTCGGTTCATGTTTCTTAAGACGTTCAAGCATGTTACCATTTGGAGATCTGCTAGTTTTCTTAAGCCTAACATATAATATCATTCATTCAAAACAAGAATAGACAAGTAATCAACACATAATCAACATTTAGGTTTCATTAGATCTAAGCAAACACAAGAGAGATCTAGCCTAGCATAGTAGAATTAAGATAAGAACAAAAGATAAACAACCAACACATAGACATATTGATTGAATTAAGAGTATACTTATCTCAATTACAATGCAAGGTCTCAAGGGTTTGGAACCCTTGAAAAACCTGTAAAAGAGGCACCAAAATCGTCTTTAGGGTTTCACCAAAACTTCTCTCTTTTTAATGAAAAAACTAGAAAACTATATATAGGAAAATCGTCCTGACGGCGTCAAGAGTTAAATCTGACGCCGTCAACTCGCCGCCATACACTTCCTCGGACGCCCTAGATCCAATCGTGATGGCCTATGTGACGCCGTCACCACCCACGGTAAATTAATCTTGGTCACTTTGACGCCGTCATAACTCCATCTGACGCCGTTACCAGCTATGGTAAATTATTCTTCATGTCTGACGCCGTCAAGAGCAAACCCTTGACGCCGTCACCTTGTATTTCCAGCTTGGATTTTTGGTACTTTGTCGTTTTCTTCACTTTATGCTCCAAAAACGTCCAAAATAGCCTCTTTTCCAGAATTCACTCTCCAAACACCTAAAATCACAAAAGGAACGATTTAGGGCAATATTTGATCAAATAAATTCGGATTCGGGCTTAAATGACCCCCTAAAAACGGATCATTTTTCGCCTCATCAGATGACCTTGTCAAGTTTCAAGAACTATTATTAGATGCAGAGAAACCTCTTTACGAAGGATGTCCCGACTTCACAAAGATGTCCGCAATAGTTAAACTACTCAACTTAAAGGGTAAGTACGGATGTTCTGATAAGTTCTTTACTGAATTACTAGGATTATTAAAAAAGATGCTACCTGCTGGTAACGAAATGGTGGAAAAAACATATCAAGCCAAAAAAGTTGTGAAGTTGATGGGTTCAGGATACAAAAAGATACATGTATGTATCAACAACTGCCTTCTTTACTGGAAAGATGACAAGGATTTGACTGTGTGTCGAACTTGTGGGACATCAAGATGGAAGGTGGATGAGAAGACACATAAAGTGTACGAAAACATTCTAGCAAAGGTAATGTGGTACTTTCCAATTATACCAAGACTGCAATGACTATTTAAGATAGAAAGAATTTCAGAAGATTTAAGATGGCACGCCACACGGAGGATAACCGACGGTGTGTTACGTCACCCCGCAGATTCAAAGGCATGGCGTACCATAGATGAAAAATTCCCGGAAATTGCTAAAGATCCAAGAAATATATGGCTGGGAATATCGGCTGCTGGGGTTGACGTACACACGGGAAATAGGCATCACAGTGTATGGCCAGTTTTAACTGTCATATACAACCTTCCTCCATGGTTGTGTATGAAAAGAAAGTTTATCAATCTTTCGGTATTAATATCGGGATACCCGGGAAATGATATCGATGTGTTTTTAGAACCGTTGGTAGATGATCTGCACACCTTATTCGAAAAAGGGGTTCATACATATGATGCATCCACAAAAGATTACTTTAAGCTACGTGCCATTGTGTTATGGACAATAAATGATTACCCTGCACTTGGTACACTATGTGGATGCCTGTACAATGGATTCAAAGGTTTTGTGGTTTGCGGGAAAGATACAAACTGTGTTAGACTTTTTGCCTCGTCCAAGCAAAGTTATGTTGGACACAGACGATATCTACCATATGACCATCCGTTCAGAAGGCAAAGGAAGGCATTTAATGGACAACCAGATTTTCTCCCGGCTCCAACTCCAATGACCGGGGAATAAATATACAACGAGGTACAACATATTGAAAATAAGTGGGGAAAAGGAAAACGAACAAACAATAATGCATCAGAAAAACCAAGAACATACGGGAGGCAGAGGTGGGAAGATTAAAAAGCATAAAAGAAACACAACAGACGAAGAGGGTTGTTCAAGCCAAGTAAACGGACAAAACGGTGCGTATTGGAAGAAATTCAACATTTGGTACCGAAAGCTTAGGTATTGGAGGCATAATTCTGTTCCACATTGTATTGATTTTATGCATGTGGAAAAGAATGTTGCTGAGAGCCTCGTCGGAACTTTGCTACATGTTCCAGGAAAGACGAAAGATGGACTGAATGCTCGATTGGATCTGGCTTAGTTGGGGGTAAAACAAGAGTTGTTTGCTAGGCAAGAACAAGACGGTACAACACTACCTCCAGCAGGTTACACATTAAGTAATGCTGAAAAAGACATTTTTTGTGATACGTTGCACAACATCAGGGTACCTCAAGGCTATTGTTCAAATTTCTCTCGTTTGGTCAGCCTAAAGGATAGGAAGCTCATTGGCCTAAAATCGCATGACTATCACATGTTAATGCAAGAGTTTCTGCCCGTTGCAATACATTCAATCATACACCCACCCACACGATATGCAATTATCAGGTTTTGCTTTTTCTTTAAATCGATATGTAGCAAAGAAATAATATCACAACAACTAGATAATATGCAAGCAGAACTGGTAGTGACACTCTGCCTACTCGAGAAGTTCTTTCCTCCATCTTTTTTTGATATTATGATACACTTGACTGTGCACCTTACTAGGGAGGTCAAATTATGTGGTCCCATATGCTTTCGGTAGATGTATCCATTCAAAAGATGTATGAAGGTTATTAAAGGATATGTCCGAAACAGGAATAGACCAGAAGGATGCATTGCTTAGGAGACTATTGCGGAAGAAACAATAGAGTTTTTTAGCGAATATCATAAATCCATGGAAACTATTGGTCTCCCACATGATAAACATGAAACTGATGAAAATGAGGACGGAAAGCCATTGTCGGCCGGCAAATCAAGTGAAGTTTCTGCGGAACTCTTTCAGAAAGTACATTTGTATATAATACAGAATACAGATGAAATTGTACCGTATATCGAGTAAGTTTTAATAACACATGTCTATTTCCTTACTTAAAATGATCTATCAAATATAATAATCAAACACATTGTTTCATGCGACACAAGCAGGTTTTGAAAACACAAAACCCGAATAAACGAATGGCATTTCTGGAGAATGAACACACTAAATCTTTTGCTAAGTGGTTACGCAAAGAGGTAATTAATCTTATGCTATTTATAATTGACTTTTTTTTTCACTGCCATATACAAAGTTTAGTTTTCAGTGCCAGACATAGAATGAATGTGTGTTTGGGAATGCAATTAGGATGCCATACTAAATCCTTCCAACTTGTAATGAAATTAAGGTTGAGAGAGAGTTAAACATCGACAAAGAAAGTGTATCAGAAACTGTAAGGTGGATATCATATGGACCACGCGCCAGCGTAGTTAAATACGATGCATATATCATCAATGGGTATACCTTTCGTACGAAATGTCATGAAGGCAAAGTTTACCAGAACAATGGGGTTAGTGTTGAGGCATTAGATATGCACATATCTAAAGAAGTTGCAACCACAAGGCAAGCGTTTTATTATGGGGTTTTGCAAGAGATATGGGAGCTAGATTACCGTTACAGGCAAATTCCTCTTTTCAAATGTGATTGGGTTAATCGCAAAGGTGGTGTGAAACGCGATACTATTCTTGGGTATACATTGGTTGACCTAAATAATTCAGGCCACAAGGTTGATCCGTTCATATTAGCCTCACAAGCACGACAAGTGTTTTATGTGCAAGACCAGTTAGATAAAAAATTGTCTATTGTGTTTAAGACACCTCCCAAGAATTACAAAGATAAGTATGATGAAGTCGATGAGGAATTTAGTACCGTCATTCACCAGTACAATGATAACATATTGCCACGTGTGGATCGACGTGACTTGGGTAACGAATCACGAACTGACTACTATCGAACCGACTGTGGAGGTGTTGTTATACGAAAATCCAAGTGAACAATGTTATGTAATAAGAGCTTGGGAATTGTCCAATGTATTTAGGTGTTTGTGTTATGTTATGGCTGTATAGTTTTGTTTGGTTGTTGTTTCATGTAAAATTGCCTTTATGGCTCACTTTCTTAATAAATTTACCTTAATTAAGCAAACAAAAAATGTTTGAGCTGTTATTTATGCGTATTTTGTGCGACTATTGTTCATCCAATTGCAACATGAAATTGATATTTGTGTGCCATTTTGTAACATTTATTCACACAAATTAAAGCATGTTTCTTTTGGGTATTTAGGTCACACACAACTAACCATAAAGTGACCAAAATTGTTAGAAACTGTGACCATATATGATGTTTAAAGTCAAGGAATGTGTATTTTTTATGACTATTGATCATCCAATTGCCACATGAATTAGGCTTTTGTGTGGCCTTTGGTAACATTTAGTCACATAAACCATGGTTTTGGGAGTGTATTTACTCTCATATAACTAGCCATAAAGTGACTAAAAGTGTTAATAAGTGTGACCATATGATGTTTAAAGTTAATGAATGTGTATTCTGTGTGACTATTGATCATCCAATTGCCACATTAATTTGGTTTTTGTGTGGCCTTTACTAACATTTAGTCACACAAACCATGTTTTTAGGAGTGTATTTAGTCGCATACAACTAACCATCAAGTGACCAAAAGTGTTAATAAGTGTGACCATATGCTGTTTAAAGTGAAGGAATGTGTATTTTGTGTGACTATTGATCATCCACTTGCCACATGAATTTGGTTTTTGTGTGGCCTTTGGTAACATTTAGTCACACAAAGCATTTTTTTGGGAGTGAATTTAGTCACATACAACTAACCATTAAGTGACCAAAAGTGTTAATAAGTGTGACCATATGGTGTTGAAAGTGAAGGAATGTATGGTTTGTGTAACTATAGATCATCCAATTGCCACATAAATTTTGTTTTTGTGTGGCCTTTACTAACATTTAGTCAGACAAAGCATGCTTTTGGGAGTGTATTTAGTCACATACAACTAACCATCAAGTGACCAAAAGTGTTAATAAGTGTGACCATATGCTGTTTAAAGTGAAGGAATGTGTATTTTGTGTGACTATTGATCATCCACTTGCCACATGAATTTTGTTTTTATGTGGCCTTTGGTAACATTTAGTCACACAAAGTATGTTTTTGGGAGTGAATTTAGTCACATACAACTAACCATCAAGTGACCAAAAGTGTTAATAAGTGTGACCATATGCTGTTTAAAGTGAAGGAATGTGTATTTTGTGTGACTATTGATCATCCACTTGCCACATGAATTGGGTTTTTGTGTGGCCTTTGGTAACATTTAGTCACACAAAGCATATTTTTGGGAGTGAATTTAGTCACATACAACTAACCATCAAGTGACCAAAAGTGTTAATAAGTGTGACCATATGATGTTTAAAGTGAAGGAATGTGTAGTTTGTGTGACTATTGATCATCCACTTGCCACATGAATTTGGTTTTTGTGTGGCCATTGGTAACATTTAGTCACACAAAGCATGTTTTTGGGAGTGTATTTAGTCACATACAACTAACCATCAAGTGACCAAAAGTGTTAATAAGTGTGATCATATGCTATTTAAAGTGAAGGAATGTGTATTTTGTGTGACTATTGATCATCCACTTGCCACATGAATTGGGTTTCTGTGTGGCCTTTGTTAACATTTAGTCACACAAATCATGTTTGGCTACACTTAAATAATGTGTGACAAACTATTTAGTGTAACTATATGTACTGGATTTTGGCTACACTTAAATAATGTGTGACAAACTATTTTGTGAGACCGTATATGGCATTTGGTCATACTATTAGAAGCAAATGTGACTATAAGATTAGTGTGACCACATATGGCATCAAGGTTACTTGTATTTGTCACACGTTCCAAATGCATATGTGACTAAATGATCTGGAACAAAATCACCAGTTACGTTTAGTCACATAAGGGTCGATTGTGTGGCAATAGAGGTCTTATGGTCACACATTCGAAATGCTCATGTGTGACTAATTCGTAAATGCTATCAATTTACCTACCTTCAGCCATACAAATATTTGAATGTGTGGCTGTTCCAAATCGACCATGTGTGACCATAGGTCGTTTTTGTACTAGTGACCATAGGAGTTATGAAACATCGTTTGAGGACTTAAGTTAGGATTTACACTCTGAAACTTAAGTTATGACTGGTGAGGATTGGGTAGACTATAGAGAATTTGTTTAGGTATCGTTGCTTCCGCATCACTCTGATTCGTGCCTTACTTCTAGTTGAGCTTTTTTTAGATTTCTCCTTCTGGAGATTTGAAGCCTATTATTTTGCATAACATGAGTTAGTGACCAAGTAAGTTTAGAATGCGTTGAGACTTTTGCGGTAATGTTTGACATTACATAAGCTTTATCTTCTATGATTTCAACCTCTGATTCATTTGTTAACCCTTTAGATGCCTCTACAAGCACTCTGAGAATTTCTATGATCATGACATGTTTGACACGTTCTGTGAAATCTCTTGCTTTTGATAAGCATATTTAAGTTTCCTTACACCATTAGATTTTTCCTTATCCAGTTGTATTACTATGAGAAATGTTGTGGTGATCAACCACGAGAATAGGAATATTATTCCTCACTTCTGAATGATAAGATTCGCTATGCTGATCTGTCTTTCCTTGGAAAGTTTAAATTCGATTGTCATTCTGATATTGACTGGTGGACTGAGCATCAAGAAGCTAACTACTGTCATACTACATCTCTCCTTTGACATTTTGAACCACTCTGATTTATTTTATGTCATGACTTCTGATTGTTAAACTTTTATTATCTTTACTACCCTGGAAACTCGTATGTTACTTTCGTGGTTGTGGAGTTTTACTAGCATCTATTCTTGTTTCCCATGGGATGAATCTCACTTTGAGAGTTATTTTGCAATCTAAATTCTTCCAATGAATCCCTGAATGAACCACGCAAAATTTCCACCGATTATGAATTTGATTTAACTTAGTACTGAGAAAATGTTTTGTCACGACTCGAGGTAGAATATGATTTCAATAAAGGCATTTTTATATGATGCAAGTATTATGATGCCTGGCCAATGTGATAATAATTACATCATATAACTTGAACTTATGATGATCATAGGATATCTTTGAGGAGTGCCGGAGAACAGTTAAGTTTGATGAGACAGAACCCTATCCGTATAGGATGACATTTTTCCTGATTTTAAAACTCCATATTGAACAGCACCAGCCGAATTGAGAGAACTGGAGGAGTGGCAACCAAAAAGCTATGAAATGGTTTGTTGTCTTAGTGTATCTCCTTGGAGTGCTTCAGTTTTTTTTCGCGATGAAGAAAGATGGTAGCCAGAGATTATGTATTGACTTCTGAAAGCAGAACCGTATCACCATTTGAACCTATTATTCCCTACCTCGAATGGATGATGTATCTGATCAACTTTAGGACGCGGAGTTTTCCTTTAGATGGATTTATGGCTCGAAGTTATTCCAAAAATTTCATTTCGTATTCGTGTCAGCCACTATGACTGTTAATGATGCTAATAGTATTAGCTAATGCTTTGACTATTTATTGAATTTGATGAATCATGTCTTTCGTGAGTACTTAGACAAATTGGTCATAGTATGATATATTAGTACATTCAGAGACAAAAGAGAAACATGAAAATCATTTTCGTATTATATTGGAAACAGGAGGATCATTTGTATATTCTGGAAGCATGATATTAGTTGGAAGATGTTCACGACTTGCGTTACCGTTGAGGAATTTTATGAGTAAAGAAGAGAAGCTTAGTTTGGATGAGAAAAGAGTTTTGAAAAAGCTGAAATAGAAATTAGCTTCAACTTCCATACTTACAGGTAGTACCAATTTTGGGACGTTTCAAGAAGAGACTTGGTTATGCCATTATGCAGCACGGGAAGGTTATTACTTACACATCAAAACAACTAGAACCGTTTGAGGAGAATTATTCAATGCATGACTTGGAATTGGCGGCAGTGTGGTAGCTCTTAAGTTTGGAAGACATACCTTACAAGGTAAATTTGGTGGCAGATGCATTTAGGAAGAAATTTGAAGTTTGGTTTGTCTTGGAGATTGAGCTTAAGAAAATCAAGACTTAGAACTCAGGAAAGTTGAGTCGTGGCAAACATAAAGGTTGAATCCAATTACAAATTTTAGAAGCTCAGGAGTAAGATGGCGAACTATTATCTGTGTTAGAAGACTGGAGAGAAGATGCTATGATTGAGGCACAGTTTTACTTTCTCTACCCCTCTTAGTTGTACTAAGATGTATAAGGTATCAAAGTAGAATTTTCAGAGAGAATGGCATGAAACTGGTTATGATCACATTAATGACGATGTGCTTAGTATGTTACAAGTCAAGATTGAACTTCAGCATGCAAGGGAGTTCCTTTAACTTATGGAATTTCCGACTTAGAAGTAGGATTAGACTTTTCATGAACCTTGTAACGAAACCTCCTTGCACATTTGAGAAGAATGATATAATATGAGTGGTGATGGATCGTTTGATTAAGTCAGCTCATTTTAAATCTTAGAATGTGTATTCAGTTAGGAAGTGGGCATAAATCCTTCGACATAAGATTATTCAATTACATGGCGCACCTACAGTGATCGTGTCAGAGATTTGCGTTTTACTTCACATTCCTAGGAAGGACTATTGAAGGCTTGAGGGACCAGACTCAAGTATAGTAATTCTATTCACCTACAGACTGATGGTTAAGCAGAACAAATATTCGAACTTGGAAGAAGGGTTGAGCAGGAAGTTTGACCAGTGGTTGGTCTGGTTGTGTTTGTTCATTAAGATTTATGTCATGCAAGTGACAAGGGTTATCCCTTCAGACTTTGTATGAACGGAGATGTAGAACACATTTTGGTTGAATTAAGTCGGGAAGCTGCTTATTGAATGTTCGGAGTCGATTACAATGACTAATGGATTAGTTATCATTGTGTAAGAGAAATTCTGAAACTTTAGACCAGGAATTTGTGTGTCCGGTATGATGTTCCATATAGAAGAGTTATGACATTTTGGCATATATGTAAGATTTGGTTCGTGATACGTTAATCCTTAGATTCATTCTTATCCATGTGGTTATCCTATCATTCCCATTATGCCTCCTGATATGTTTCGATACTTCGATACGCGCCTAGTGATCGTTATTACGAATAGGTTATCCACCTTTTCTTAGGAACTTTTGATACGTTTGATGAGTGATGCGTGGGAATCGCACCTTGCTTTACCTCTCGAGGGATCTCGCGAGGCTTACAACCCCCACCAGGCAGTGTACCTGATCGTTGTAGTATAGTATAGTGACAAGTACCGGGGGATTGATCGTTCAGCTTAGGAATAGTGTCGCTAGGATTAGAAAACCTAATTAATAGTTCTAGAGATGGAAGATGATTATTTTTGTATTTTTATATTTTATGAAAGCAATTAAAATCTCGGGTTTTGAAGGAGTGGGCGGAATTAGTTGCTAATCAACTAACCCAAAAACTACTTTATAACTAATTAACTAATGAAAATGAAATTAAACTAATATTAAACTAAGGTTGTGAGCAGTGGTTGGAGAAATTGTGTTTACTTAGACTTCATTACTCCCTAGATATCTTTTACATGTTAATTACTTGTTACACTTGTATGAATGACGGGTTGTATTCCTTAATACCATTCGTGGAGTGGCATACATAACTCCCCAACTCTATGAGCTCTTATCTCCTCCTACACCATGACCCAGCACAACTATAGGGATTGTAAACAGTGGCTCATGCATTAAATACAACCAATAAAGACCTAGTACGCCTCGGTTCATGTTTCTTAAGACGTTCAAGCATGTTACCATTTGGAGATCTGCCAGTTTTCTTAAGCCTAACATATAATATCATTCATTCAAAACAAGAATAGACAAGTAATCAACACATAATCAACATCTAGGTTTCATTAGATCTAAGCAAACACAAAGGAAATTTAGCCTAGCATAGTAGAATTAAGATAAGAACAAAAGATAGACAACCAACACATAGACATATTGATTGAATTAAGAGTATACTTATCTCAATTACAATGCAAGGTCTCAAGGGTTTGGAACCCTTGAAAAACCTGTAAAAGAGGCACCAAAATCGTCTTTAGGGTTTCACCAAAACTTCTCCCTTTTTAATGAAAAAACTAGAAAACTATATATAGGAAAATCGTCCTGACGGCGTCAAGAGTAAAATCTGACGCCGTCAACTCGCCGCCATATACTTCCTCGGACGCCCTAGATCCAATCGTGACGGCCTATGTGACGCCGTCACCACCCTTGGTAAATTAATCTTGGTCATTTTGACGCCGTCATCTCTTCATCTGACGCCTTCACAACCTTCGGTAAAATATTCATCCTTTCTGACGCCGTCAAGAGTAAATTCTTGACGCCGTCACCTTGTAATTCCAGCTTGGATTTGGTACTTTGTTGTTTTCTTCACTTTATGCTCCAAAAACGTCCAAAATAGCCTCTTTTCCAGAATTCACTCTCCAAACACCTAAAATCACAAAAGGAACGATTTAGGGCAATATTTGATCAAATAAATTCGGATTCGGGCTTAAATGACCCCCTAAAAACGGATCATTTTTCGCCTCATCATATACCCTTACACTTGAGATTTGCTTGTCCTCAAGCAAATGAGCTTTTATTCTACTCAAAAGACAAGTTAGGGGTCATTTAACACTAATATAAAAGTAATTACAACAAATAATCGTTCCACTAAAGACCAATAGACAAGCACGGAGGTCATACACAAGCACCTCACAAATAGTGTTTAGATACTCACATCTCTCGGGTGTAATAAAGTAATATAACATTATGGAAATGGAAGATATCTCTCACTACCTGTCATAGCAAAATAGATTACCATAGGCTTGGGAAAGGATCAAACCTCCACCACATGGCGTAAGCACCTAGGATAAACTATCAAAGAGGTCTTTTTAAAGGGTTATAACGTTAGGTGTAGGGATATGAATTACACGGTTTTGTTGGATAAAGGGGATTTTACTGGTGGCGAGTTAACAATCTTAGTTAATTACATGTACAAGATGGCGTTGCTAAGCCAAGACTAGACTCGACTTAAGCTAATAAATGAAAAATAACTAAAAACATAAAATGAACATAGAATGAAAACGGGATGGTAGTCCGTATGTTTTTTCTCTCTTTCTTTTCTTTTCTTTTTTTTTTTTTTTTTGATTGATTTTTTTTTTTTTTTTTTTTTTTTTTTTTTTTTTTTTTTTGTTTTTCATACACTCTTACCCTACCATCCAAAATAATACATCATAGGGGTTTGAGCATTCCCCTTACACTTGAATCTTTACATACTTTACATTAAACTATTCTAATGACTCGAATTAAGAAAATCAAAACACTTGGAGCACTTTTAAGATTAACGTACATATGGGGGTAATAAGTGTTGTTCTTCCCCATTACTCCATAAAATAAGTACTTACCCATGAGTCCCAATCGTCCCAAAACAATATGTACAAGGATATGACTCGACTTAGCAACCATGTAATCAATTAGAAAGTTAACTTAGGGTTTAACAAATAACAATAATGCACTAAAAATGAGCGCATACACGGAAGGCTAAGGCGATTTGGGTGTACATTTAAGTGGGGTGTAACAAATTCTTCCTTTAAGTAAAATGCTTAAAGTTAGAAACGAAAAGATAGGCTCGGAGGGGTGTACTAGGGGTATCGTGTACTAAAAATGAGTACAACGCTAAGGGTGTGGGAAGAATTAGTTGACTTAACTAGCCAAGTAATATGACTTAAATGGTCAAGTAATCGTAATACGGGTTTAACACAAGGGTGATCCTAATGCCTCTTATCATGTAGTAAATCCTACTACACGAATGTAGTCTCACTAGCGGTCTCGGGATGCATCACTAACGCAAGTTCTAGAATCTAAATGCTACCGGTACACTCATAAGCACTAATAGTAAATGCTTTTCCTATCAAATCTAAAGGCGAACCTCACAATTTTGGGTGGAAAATTTTTCTGAATATACGGTTATGTGCTAGTCATACAACCTCCTATCCATGAGACACTTGCTATGGCTAAAGTTTCACTCCTAAATGTTGTAAAAAATTTTAAATTTGGCGCTAAAATTGCACTAACAAGTATTTCTCATAGTTTTATTACTCATCTACTATCAAACAAAACAAACTCAAGCGAAAGTGCATATGTAAGGTATCATCTTTTTACCCTCCCCTTACACTTAAGATGAACATTGTCCCCAATGTTCAAGTAAAGAATGTAAAAGTTAAAAGTAAAGAGAATGAATTCAAATACTCCCCTGATTCGCTCGGTATGGATTTTAGGTTGGCCAGGTTAAATCTTCCTCCAAGAAAACGAACAATCAAAGCTTCCCTTCCAGAATATAAATCATCTTCTTGTCTCAAATAACCTGTAAATCCTGACAAAAGTAGACAAGGCAACCTCGCGTAAAATCGGCGGCATCCTATATAAGTTACTAAATCCTAGAAAACAAAGTAAGATATAATGCTTGTGGAATGAAGTTTGCAGATTTCCTGGAGATTATAAAACTTAATGATTCACAAAAACTTATAAGACTCCGTTAGAAAAACAAAACTGGTAAAATTTCCAGATTTTTGACTCCTGACGCCGTCAAGAGCAATTGCCTGACGCCGTCAGAATGAACCTGTAGAAATCTTTATGTTAAGTTTCCGGAAAATTTCTGGAAAAACTTTGTCCTACTTCCTGGAAAATCCTGCAAAACTACATTATGACTCAATACAAGCATTTGACTCTAACAATACGAATACACATGTTCATTAAATATTGTGGAGAATCATGATCGGTTGTTTCTTAAAAAAAATATTTGGGGTTTCCCCTTACACTTATCTTTTGCAAAAATACCTTTAGGTTGAAGTTAAGACTAGGCTAAACAACATAATAAAGTATTTCACATTTTAATTGAGAAACATGATCAACCAACAATAAAAATAAAACATGCATACGGAAGCAAATAACAATCAAACAATTAAAATCACACAAAACATGGGTTGCCTCCCAAGAAGCGCTTGTTTTTGTTCGAGTCACGAGCCTGACTCTACCCTTATTTCACGGATAAAGGTGAGGTTTTCCCTACACTTAGGATTAAGTGCGGGTGAAAGTAGCGATACACACCCTTAGGGTGAAAGTATGCCACGTGAGAGAAGAGTGGTGGATGAATTATATGCTCAAACGGGTGTGCTCCTTTCATCATAACCTTACTTAGTTCACTTTGGTCAATGAGTGAGTTGAAGTTTTCTCCTAAGAAGGGATCATTTTCTATCAACTTCGAGAGATTCCTAGTTGGGGATCTATTTTGACCTAATAAACCCGGTTTAAACCCATAATGTTTCTTACGATCAATCATGAATGGGTGATGTAAGTATGTAAGGTCATGGTCCACTCCTATGTTGGCTTCTTCTCTACAAGGCTTGGGGTCTACTACCTTCAACGTAAAACTACCCGGACTACATGGTTTGATGGGTGGATCGGGACCTATTTCAATTCCTAAATCTTCATCCAAGGATGGAGGATTAGGTAATGGTTTTGGTTGAGGCTCCGGTTCATCAAAACTAGGAACTTCCCTAGAACTAAGAGTAAGGTTATCATTATAAGTATTCAAACCTATATCCTCTAGCTGTGTTTGGTCCAAGGGTTCTACCTCCGTTGGGATTCCTATAGTCTCCTCTACTTCTTCCGGGTAAGTCACGGGTGGTGTGTGTACCTCAAATGATGGTAGGATTTGTGGGGTACTTGGTGGGCTTACGTTACTTACCTCATCCTCCATTTTATCTAGATTACCTATGTGTTTGCTTTGTACTATGGCTTTAGGTGACATCCACACAGGTATCCCGAAGTAATCATCCCCAGATAAACTTCTTGTTTGCTCCATCAAACTTGTTTTTGATTGATTTGTGATGTTGTTTGTTGGGTTGTCTACTCTATAATAATATTGGGCACAGTTTTCTATGGTATCCCACGCTTCTTCATCATTTAATTCCCTAGGGCCCCCATCGGCAAAATCATCGATGCGCATTTGGTCACATTGGCTGACACGATAGTAAAAGGTTTCGGTTAGGGATGATAAAGAGAAACTATGATGAGGGAATTTTCGAAGTAAAATTTTAAAACGAGTCCATGCATCATATATGGGTTCATCTCGATATTGTTTGAAATTCAAGATGTCAATAGGGTAGAATGGCCTTTGTGGTCGGTGGTATGGTGGATTCGCGTACTCCATAATGGGGAACGGAAGAGTCAATGGAAATTACGAACAAACACACAAAGAAAAAGATAGACTAACGAAGACCTAAAAAAAAAAATAAAATAAAATCTTACTAGAAAGGAATCTAGCAAGTAGACCTAATAAAAAGAAATTCTAACCTAGACAATAACTATTCCCCGGGCTGCGGCGCCAAAAACTTGATGGCGACGCACTCTTTTGCGAAAGTTGAGGAATGAATGTAAAGATAAACAATCCCCGGCAGCGGCGCCAAAAACTTGATGCGTGGGAATCGCACCTTGCTTTACCTCTCGAGGGATCTCGCGAGGCTTACAACCCCCACCAGGCAGTGTACCTGATCGTTGTAGTATAGTATAGTGACAAGTACCGGGGGATTGATCGTTCAGCTTAGGAATAGTGTCGCTAGGATTAGAAAACCTAATTAATAGTTCTAGAGATGGAAGATGATTATTTTTGTATTTTTATATTTTATGAAAGCAATTAAAATCTCGGGTTTTGAAGGAGTGGGCGGAATTAGTTGCTAATCAACTAACCCAAAAACTACTTTATAACTAATTAACTAATGAAAATGAAATTAAACTAATATTAAACTAAGGTTGTGAGCAGTGGTTGGAGAAATTGTGTTTACTTAGACTTCATTACTCCCTAGATATCTTTTACATGTTAATTACTTGTTACACTTGTATGAATGACGGGTTGTATTCCTTAATACCATTCGTGGAGTGGCATACATAACTCCCCAACTCTATGAGCTCTTATCTCCTCCTACACCATGACCCAGCACAACTATAGGGATTGTAAACAGTGGCTCATGCATTAAATACAACCAATAAAGACCTAGTACGCCTCGGTTCATGTTTCTTAAGACGTTCAAGCATGTTACCATTTGGAGATCTGCCAGTTTTCTTAAGCCTAACATATAATATCATTCATTCAAAACAAGAATAGACAAGTAATCAACACATAATCAACATCTAGGTTTCATTAGATCTAAGCAAACACAAAGGAAATTTAGCCTAGCATAGTAGAATTAAGATAAGAACAAAAGATAGACAACCAACACATAGACATATTGATTGAATTAAGAGTATACTTATCTCAATTACAATGCAAGGTCTCAAGGGTTTGGAACCCTTGAAAAACCTGTAAAAGAGGCACCAAAATCGTCTTTAGGGTTTCACCAAAACTTCTCCCTTTTTAATGAAAAAACTAGAAAACTATATATAGGAAAATCGTCCTGACGGCGTCAAGAGTAAAATCTGACGCCGTCAACTCGCCGCCATATACTTCCTCGGACGCCCTAGATCCAATCGTGACGGCCTATGTGACGCCGTCACCACCCTCGGTAAATTAATCTTGGTCATTTTGACGCCGTCATCTCTTCATCTGACGCCTTCACAACCTTCGGTAAAATATTCATCCTTTCTGACGCCGTCAAGAGTAAATTCTTGACGCCGTCACCTTGTAATTCCAGCTTGGATTTGGTACTTTGTTGTTTTCTTCACTTTATGCTCCAAAAACGTCCAAAATAGCCTCTTTTCCAGAATTCACTCTCCAAACACCTAAAATCACAAAAGGAACGATTTAGGGCAATATTTGATCAAATAAATTCGGATTCGGGCTTAAATGACCCCCTAAAAATGGATCATTTTTCGCCTCATCAATGAGTCGATTAGTGCTCCTTCGACATTGGCAAAATCCCTTGTTCATTTAGAATTCAATAGGAATTGATGAAGTTCCATCATTTAGTACTACCTTTGTGCTTGTCTCATAGGTATATGTGTTTCGTCTATCTCCTTGTAGGATTCCAACTATCATCTGTAATCTGTCATATGCTACTCATTGTTTCGCATTCGTTATATTCTTGTCGTCAGGATCGAGTAAAGAGAAACTATTCCGTTGTGAAGATTCTTTTGGAAGGAACTGTCTGTGCGTAAGGCTAATTATCGTCATTCCTTTTGTAATTGCAACGTCTCCGTCGAACCTTCGCGACTTCAATTTTCGAGGACGAAAATTTTCTTTTTAGAAGGGAAGAGTTGTAATACCCTGAATTTTGAATTCGAAACTTTATGTCTAATTTGAACTTTTACCTAAAGTTTATAATAATTAATTAAATAAACCTAAGACTATATGATATAAGATTAATATTATTAACCTATGATGCATGCCTAAATAATAAATGTGTTACAAATATAAAAGTTTCCTAAAAACTCTCCAAGCCTTGTACACGTTTTGGAGATTTGCACCATATGACTTTCACAATTTATGAGATATTGAATCCCCTTTATTTTGGTCCTACAATAAGGCTTATAACCGAACCCATCAATACCAATTAAATTGATAATTACTACCTTCCATATTGAGATCAAGCGCTCCCCTCTCTTATCCAAATTTTATGATACGTTTTCTCCATCTTTTCCCCTCTCCAGTTCATACGACAAACACAACACAACACACAAGTTCTGCCAATTTTCCTCTCTCTAAGATCAAAGCTTCAAAGGTTATTGTTGTAGGTGTCAATTCGTAGGGTGCAAGGGTGTTTTTGAGACTTTGATTTGTGGTTTGGGTTTGTGATTCGTGGGAGTTCTTGTGCTTTTCTTTTCTTGTTCTCGTTAAACATCAGCAAGGTATCACATGATCACGCTTACTTTCAGTTTCCAATTCGACACACAAGTTTGCTAATCTATATTAAACAAACACTAAACCAAATCAGTATATGCTAAACCTAATCTAATATATTTTTCTATTCGATTAAAATGTAAAAGAGATCATGCAAAATCATAAATTATAACTTTCTAAAACCTAATGTATTCGACCCATGTTTATGTTTTATAAGCGACCTACAACTGATCTGATTCGACCCATCTTTTATTCGACCTAAGTCTGATATGTTCGACCCTAATATGATCTTTAATATACGATTATGAAATCTATTAAAATCCTAATCTGATCTTTGAAAATGTGCACTCTAATCTCATTTAAACTTAGAACCATTAATAAGTGGGCGTATATTATTATAAACAAATTAGGGCTCGTTTGTTTGGACTGTTTTTGTGTTGTAGAATTGTGAGTGGGTGTGCTTGATTGTGTGTCGATCTTGTAGGCTATTAAGGTGTTTAATCTTGACTATGTTAACATATGAAACATGTGTGGTAATCAGATCTAAAAGGACTTCGACGTAGGGTTGGATTAGTCTCGTTAAAAACCTACGTTGTCTCGTTAATCTTTTGTCAAAGTGTGCATGCGTGTGTGGTCTTGTGTGAGTCGAATTAAGAGTCCTATGAAATGTTAAGAACTGATCTAAAAGGGGTTAATTCAAGTGTAATCAAGTATAGAACAAGTATGTTAATTGGTAAGTATAGATTATGGCCTAAAATGGATTTCTGAATTGGACAGCTTTATAAGCTGAATATGTGTCCACTATTACTTGAGTTTTATAAGTGTATAGTACTGGTTCTTTACTTGTAAACCTAGTTTAATGTCTTAATTAAGTTTTCTATTTGGTTTGAAGTGAATTGGATTTGTAATGGACATGTTTTTTAATTTTACGGGATCATATGTCAAACCTGAGATTTAAGAATTTAAATTCAGTCCGGTTGCACGATTTTTCATTTGAACACTATAAAGAGTTAAGAGCTCTCCTTTTACAGCAGTTATATTTCATATGTTTACTAAGTTATGGAATTTTTTTGGATTTTCCTAAAGTGTTATGATATGCCTTTGTAATGGAAACTTTCTAGGTGTTTCAGCAGTTTATTTTCTGGATATGTTTGTATAAACGATTTTTGAAATGGTATGTATGCTTGGTTATAAAATATGGGGTAATTCATGAAATCTCTTAAGACATGTAGGTACTTGGGTGAATTTTCATTGCTTCTGAATTTGGGTCCTTATATGTTTTGAAAATTCGTTAAGCAAGGGTAAAGTTCGGCTAAAACCAGAAAATTGTTAAGTGTTATGTTTTATGAGTTATATGTCAATTATATGTTTCTAGCCCTAATCTTTGCACATTAAATATAATTTATGCTTCATTAATTATATGTTAACCTAATTATGTGATCGGAAATCATAACTTAGCAATTATGAATCCTAAACCTAATCAATTCGCGTAAAACCCTAATATGGAATTTAATAGTAATTAATACGTTTGAAACCCTAAATCTGTAATAAACTTAATATGAACTAATAAGTAACATATGAACCCTAATCAGTGTAGATTCGTTGAAGAAGACGTGACGTTGTTTCCTTGTGATCACTTTACCGTTTACTCTCATTTCATTTGCAGTTTGAGGTACATATATTCTGTCTTTTTAGTAAAGGTCATTCTTCTCTCTTTTGTTTACTGCTTTGATTATCATCCTTTCAGTTAAGCCATTTCTATGTTCCCTTTGTATGATTCTTATTTGTTGATCCTTGTGATTTGATATGAGTTGATATTCGTTTGCATGCTATAGTTTCTTTCCTTATAGCATTTTCTATTTCTATGCCCATTATATGTTTTGCCTATATGTGTTAGACTTATTAGCCAGTCATGGGGAGTCCATGGCCTTGCCGCTGATGCACCAGTGGTATTGACACTATCTCTGGAGGTGGATTTTAGTCCACATCATTCCCTTTAAGCTAGCTATTCAGGCATATATTTATTATTTTATATGTTTACTTAGCCTAGAGCTTTGTGCATATATATTTCTTTTGCAGGGGGCGTATGGTTGCATCATAGGTACTTAGTTTAATATTATTTGGTGAATGTTTTGGTGTATGTGTACACCCCTTTCACATTTGGTATAATGGAGGTCATGACTCCTATGTACAATAGTATATATATCGTTGAGCATTCCTATTTGTTCTACTTCTCTATGATTCTTATTATCTCGTCATCTCTAATGTAATTAACTTATGTTTGCTTTATTTCTTTTGCTTACACTTATGACTCATTTCTTTTCCTTGAGTGTTTGATATCCATTATCCGTATTTCCTTTGATCATATTCTATGTTTCCATATTCTTGATTTCTATCTCAGCAGTTTCGCTTGGACTTGTGTTGTATTCACATTCTTTTTCCTTTTGTTATAAGTTTTCGTTTGTGTATATCTGTTCACTGGACTTTTTAAGCTCAGCCGCATTTCTTTTTCTGCGGCAGGTTTTAGAAGGAAGCTGGGTTGAGTGAAGAGTGCTTAGGAGCTCTTAGTGGACTACATTGTTGATACCCTTCCATGGATTAGAGTTTTGACTTAGAGTTTTCATTTGGTTCTTAGCTTGTTATTTGTTTTGTAAGTTGTAATGTTTAGAATTAGCCCCTTGTTTTTTCATTAGAACTGCATTGTAAACCTTGTGTTGGTAATGTATTTCCGTTTACTTGTGTTCTGATTTGACTCCAAAATGTTACATTTTAGTCCTTTTCAAGTTGGGGTGTTACAATTGACATCAAGTTATTTACTTAATTTAATAATATAAGTTATCTAAACTAAATATAAATAATATAAATTAAATACTTAAATAAATTTAAGTACATTATAAATGATTTCACTTAACTAAAAATGATTTACGAGCAGAAGGTATACGTGCGCATGGTTTACGGTGACACGTGGGTTCTTTGACGATTTACGCCAAAAGGCACACGATTTTATTTTTATTTTATTCTATATATTTATTTATTTTGGCTAAAGGGAAAAAAATAAATGTAAATTTAACAGTACACGATTTCTTGGTCTAGTAGATACTTGAAAATGTACCATTTCTTGTTAAGCAAAAAAAGTCCATTTAACGTGAGCATAAAAAAAAAACAAAGTCAAGTTTCAACTTACCTAATAAAGCATGCCTGCACATTTTTAAGAACCACAATAACATTTTTGATCTTTATATTCCCATCAGCATAATGAACATACATAGTTGTGAATTTGTAATAAAGGTTATAAATAGCATAATGCATGTCGTGGCGGTATAGTCAAACCTCACATCTTAAAAGCTATGACAAAACATAGAGTTTTTTAAAACGTAACTTAAAACGGTACAAAATATGAAAATAATTATAAATTTATATATTATATCATATTTCACATATATCGAGTTTATAATAAGTGTCGTATATAAGATATAAAGTAAAGAAATTATTCATGCATGTAACCTTTTTTATTTCATTAAAAAAGAAAAGCAGTTTTCATCGGAGTTAATTCATAAAATGAGTCACACCTCGCGCCTTAGCGCGCGTTATCACGCCACGCCTACAACTGATGTCTTAGTCTATTGCGTAACGTGAAGGTCATGCATCGTGTCTTAGCTTATCCCTGACGTGATTTTGGAACCTTGATTGTTTAAAATCATCAAATAAGTTGAGATTGTTAAGAAAAATATTTATCATTTTATTTTACCATTTTTTATTTATTTATTTATTTATTTTTATTTTTTAAATTTAACATTACAAAATCTTAAACTGATGAGATGAACAAACTCGCCTTTTTTTGTTTTCGGCCTAAGCTTATTTTTGAAAACATGCAACTAAAGCAAAGGTCGACATCGATTGAGGATGATACACAGGTAGACCCTGACAAAAGATAAATATATATCTAATATTTGTCATAGATTCAATAAACTAATCTTAGCTATTCATTTTTTATTAAAATTAATAAAAACTTATTTTCCATTTTTTTAAAACAAACATATCTTACAAACGGTAAATATTTAAGCTACGAAAAATAAACCATCGCGGCGAGAATTAAATTATCTTCTTATAGCTATCTACTTCTATATACTTTCGACGATTTTTTTTTTGTTTTTATTTTTTTTCCCAAAATTTTCTACGAGAAAAATCACATGTGATGAGATAATTCTCGTCGCGATTGTATGATTTTTTTCGCGTGACGATTAACGGTTTACGAGATATTTAATTTTTAAAAAAATGGTGTTTATTATTTTTTTTTTAAATCAAAAAAATGAATGAACATGATTGTATTTATTGGAGATATAGGATCTATATTGATCTTTTACTAGATATTTTAGAATGAACTTTTAAGATTTACTAATAAAGGACTCGACTTAGGGATAATGAATAAGTTTCATTATCATTTGAGAATTAGTTTCTTTTATTGTGAAAATAATAAACAAGAGTAAATAGAAAGATAAATTATTATTGAATGATCCATACTGGAGGATACAAATGGATGTATTTATAAGGGTAATAGTCTAAACCCTAACTTGTTCATAAAGAATAGGATGAATAGACATAACCCATGAGCCTATACATAATTTTATAATACTCCTCCTTGGATATTCATCGATCATTACACGCTATAAACTGCCTCATTAAAAACCTTATCAAGAAAAACTCAATGTGATAAAAAAATTTGATGAAGGAAAAGAGTGCAGTACGCATAATGCTCCTCCTCAAATTAATGCATATCTTTTAAGCGTCGAAGGCCGATCTTCTGAACCAGTAGCTTAAAAATTTTTGTTGGTAAAGACTTTGTGAATAAATCTGCCAAATTGTCACTTGATCGAACTTGACGAACATCAATAACTCCATCCTTTTGTAGATCATATGTAAAGAAAAATTTCAGAGAAATATGATTTGTTTTGTCTCCTTTGATATACCCTTCCTTGATTTGAGCTATACATGCCGCATTGTCTTCACATAACATGGTTGGATTTCCTTGAATAGACTCGAGGCCACATTCTTCTTGGATGTTTTGAATCATCGATCTTAACCAAACGCACTCTCGACCAGCTTCATAAAGTGCAATAAGTTCAGCATGATTTGATGATGTTGCAGTTAAAGATTGTTTTGTCAACCTCCAAGAAATTGCAGTGTCTCCATATGTGAAAACATACCCTGTTTGGGATCGTGCTTTATGTGGATCTGACAAGTAACCAGCATCAGCATATCCAACCAACTTTGATTTCGAATCCTTTTGGTAAAATAATTCCATATCACGGGTACCACAAAGATAACGGAATATATGTTTGATTCCATTCCAGTGTCGGCGTGTTGGTTCGGAACTATATCTTGCTAGTAAGTTTACTGAGAATGCAATATCTGGACGTGTATTACTAGCAAGGTACATCAAAGCCCCTATCGCACTTAGATATGGTATTTCAGGACCAAGAATGTCCTCATCATGTTCTTTGGGGCGGAACGGATCAAGTTCCCGGTCAAGTGAACGACCGACCATTGGCGAGCTTAGTGGATGAGCTTTATCCATATTGAATCGTTTCGATATCTTTTCCGTATAGTTTAATTGATGGACAAATATTCCATTTGACAAATGCTCAATTTGCAAACCTAGACAAAAAGTTGTCATACCAAGGTCTTTCATTTCAAATTCATTCTTTAACAAATTTCAGTATGTTCAATTTCATCAATATTTCCGATGATATTTAAATCATCAACATACACTGCAATGATTGTGAAACCCCCCTTTGATCTTTTGATAAAAACACACGGACTTATTTGATTACTTTTGTATCCTCCTTTTAAAAGATATTCACTCAAGCGATTATACCACATTCGTCCTGATTGTTTTAGACCATATAAAGATCTTTTCAATTTAATTGAAAATATTTCACGGGGCTTAGATTTACAAGCTTCCGGCATTTTCAATCCTTCGGGGATTTTCATGTAAATGTCACTATCAAGTGATCCGTACAAGTAAGCTGTGACAACATCCATAAGGCGCATTTAGAGCCTTTCAATATTTGCAAGACCAATTAAAAATCTGAGAGTCGTTGCATCCACAACAGATGAATATGTTTCTTCATCATCTACCCTGGGTATTTGTGAGAAACCTTGTGCTACAAGTCGTGCTTTGTATCTCACAATTTCATTTTTCTCGTTTCTTTTTATAGCAAATACCCATTTATAGCCTACCGGCTTCACATTATTTGGGGTTAATGTCACAGGGCCAAATACTTGGCGCTTTTCAAGTGAATCTAGTTCAGCTTGTATGGCATCTTGCCATTTTGGCCAATCTTTTCTTTGTCGACATTCTCTAATAGATTTTGGCACATAAACTTCATCATTTATAATTTCACTTGCTATAGCGTATGCAAAGATTTCATAAACACATGTTTCATTTCGATTCCATGTTGTACCATTTTGTACAAAATTTATTGAGATCTCATATTCATTAGGTACATAGCCATTCTCAAGAGATTTTTCCACATTTTCTGTGTTATTATTAATCTCTTCTGGGATTTTATTGATAACAACTTCTTGGACTTTGCCAGTTGTATTATGCTCTTTCTTTTTTCGTGGATTTGTATCCTTAGACCCGATTGGTTTTCCACGCTTCCTGCGTACATTTGACTCATTCAGAGTTTCAGGAATATCAATTCGAGAAGGTGCATTTAAAGTTGGAACATATGATTTTGTAACTCTTTTTGTATCTGTAAATGCATCAGGCAATTCATTTGCTATTCTTTGCAAGTGAATGAGCTTTTGAACCTCTAATTCACATTGACCACTCCGAGGGTCAAGAAAATTTATTTGTGATGCATTCCAAGTTACATCTTGTTTGTCCAACTTTTTATTTTCTCCTCCTAAGATTGGGAACATTGTTTCATCAAACTGGCAATCAGCAAAACGTGCTGTAAAAATATCTCCAGTTAATGGTTCCAAGTATTTTATGATTGATGGAGAATTAAAACCAACATAAATTCCCAATCTTCTTTGAGGTCCCATCTTTGTTCATTGTGGTGGTGCTATTGGGACATAGACACCACAACCAAAGACTTTTAGATGAGACAAACTTGGTTCTCTTCCAGAAACTAGTTGGAGTGGAGAATACTTATGAGATGCGCTTGGTCTTAATCTAATAAGAGCAGCAGCATGTAAGATAGCATGTCCCCATGCAGAGGATGGCAATTTTGATTTCATAAGTAGTGGTCTAGCAATAAGTTGTAATCTTTTTATTAAAGATTCAGCTAGACCATTTTGTGTATGCACATGCGCTACAGGATGCTCAACCATAATCCCAATTGACATACAAAAATCATTAAATGATTGAGATGTAAATTCTCCTGCATTATCAAGTCTGATCTTTTTGATTTGATAATCTGGGAAATGTGCTCTTAATTGAATTATTTGGGCTAATAGCCTCGCAAAAGCAACATTTCTTGATGCTAACAGACAAACATGGGACCATTGGGATGATGCATCAATTAATACCATAAACTATCGAAATGGTCCACACGCAGGAGTAATTGGCCCACAAATGTCTCCTTGAATTCTTTCTAGAAACAAAGGAGATTCTTTTTCAAGTTTATTGATTGAGGGCCTAGTGATCATTTTTCCAAGAGAGCATGCTCCACATGATAATTCTTTTGATAATAGGATCTTGAGATCCTTTAGTGGATGCCCATTTGAGCTCTCAATTATTATCCTCATCATAATATCACCCGGATGACCCAATCGATCATGCCAAAGGGTAAATATTTTGGGATCTATACCCTTTCGGGTAGAAACCATATTTATTTCTGTCTGATTGATGTATGTAAAATACAATCCAGAAGATAGACCTTTCATTCTTTCCATTATGGTCTTTTTTTCATTTTCAATGGATGTAATTTGGAGATACTCAACATTATTTTCATTCATGGTTTCAAGATGATAACCATTGCGTCTTATATCCTTAAAACTTAGTAGATTTCTCCTTGATCTACTAGAATATAACGCATCATTTATTATTAAGTGTGTACCTTTAGGTAACACAATGCAGGCTTTGCCAGAGCCTTCAATCAAGTTGCTAGTACCACAAATTGTGTTGACATTTGCATTTGCTATATGAAACTCATAAAAATATTTTCTGTTTTTCAAAATGGTATTTGTTGTTCCACTATCTACTAGATACTCGTCTTCACCGTTTTCCAAAATGCTTTTCATATCCTTGAACATAAAAAGAATAAATAAATAAGCATTTCAAAGTATAACAAAACTTTAAGGAAAAAATAAATACTTCATTAATTTAAAATTCAATACATGAGTAACAATGCTAGAACAAACCTAGCTTATTCAACACAAAATTTAAACTTAAAAACTTATTGCGGAAAAATAAAAATGCAATTAGATAACTAGTTATTATTTCCATCGTTGGAGAAAGAAGCAACATCTTCGACATCATCAAAGAAATCTGAGGAGTCGAAGCGCACATTGGGATTTGGCTCATTATCATTGAAACTATCAAAGAAGTTTGTTTCATCATTGAAATTATCAATGAAGTTTGTTTCAATGTCTTTTCCTTTCTTTTTGAGTGATGCTTGATAAAGGTCAACAAAGTGTCTGGAGGTGCGACACTGTTTTGCCCAATGAGTGTTCATGCCACATCTGTGGCAAGCATTTCCAGAATGTTTAGGAGCTGGCTTTTGCATCTTTTTGCCTTTATCATCTTTTTTCTTGAAATCGTATGGCTTAGGATTATAACCACCACAATGCCAAACAATATTTCGACCACGTCCACGGCCACGACCACGACCTCGTTCATTTCCGCGGTTATTACCATGTTCACGACCCCGACCCCTCACATTTGATGTTGCATGCACTTCAGGCAATGCAGTAGAACCAGTGGGGCGTGCTTGATGATTTTTCATCAAAAGCTCATTATTTTGTTCAGCAACAAGAAGGACATATATTAGTTCGTGGTATTTTTTGAAGCCACGTTCTCTATATTGTTGCTGTAAGAGCATATTTGAAGCATGAAAAGTAGAGAAAGTTTTCTCTAGCATGTCTTCATCAGTAATCTTTTCTCCGCACAATGTTAGTTTAGATGTGATGCTAAACATTGCGGAATTGTACTCGCTGACACTTTTAAAATCTTGCAACCTTAGGTGCATCCAGTCATAGCGAGCTTTAGGAAGGATTACTTGTTTTTGATGATCAAACCTTTCCTTTAAACTTTGCCATAATATTAACGGGTCTTTCACCGTTAGATATTCCTTTTTTAGGTCTTCATGAAGATGATGACGCAGGAATATGATGGCTTTGGCACGTGCTTGTGCAGAGGCCGTATTTCCAGTTTGGATCGTTTCTCCCAATTCTTTTGCAGTTAAATGGATCTCAGCATCAAGAGTCCAAGGGAGATAGTTTTTTTCTAGATATGTCAAGAACAGCAAAATCGATATTCGAAAGCTTTGAATTTGACATTTTTTTTAACTACATAAAAAGACAAGTGCATTAGAAAATCATATAATAGATTACTTTACAAGTACTTTTTTTTATTCATAACAGGACTAAATTTAATTGCTAGAATAATCCATGTATATATACATTCACGTCATGAAGTACAAAATATATGCAATTGGAGCATTGACATTTTTTATTATTTTAAATTTAAAGTCTTAACATGAAGTTATGATATTGATCTTTATGAAAAGATCATATTAGAACTTGATGTTCTAATTTTTTTTTTTTTTTTTTTTTTTTTTTTTTTAATTTTAAAGTCATAACATGAAGTTATGATATTGATCTTTATGAAAAGATCATATTAGAACTTGATGTTCTAATTTTCTTTTTAAAGTTTAAAGTCATAACATGAAGTTATGATATTGATCTTTATGAAAAGATCATATTAGAACTTGATGTTTTTTTTTTTTTTTTTTTTAAGTTTAAAGTCATAACATGATGTTATGATATTGATCTTTATGAAAAGATCATATTAAAACTTGATGTTCTAATTTTTTTTAAAGTTTAAAGTCATAACATGAAGTTATGATATTTATCTTTATGAAAAGATCATATTAGAACTTTGAGGTTCTAATTATTTTTTTTTAACATAACATGAAAGTAAAATAATAATAAAAAACGCAATTTTCTTTATGTAATCACTATAGAACATTTGTTGTTCTTGTAAATTACAATAGAGACGAATTAATAGTAAATTGTTTAATGATTAAAAAAAAATTAACAAGATAAACAATAATACCAGTAGCATAAATATGTAATACGAATCACACATGTTAACATCACGTGTACTGTTTAGCATGTTTTAATTTATAAATTGTAATCATGTATTACCTTTACATAATTCATGAAGCTGTATGACATATGGTTATAATGAGTACTGTTCTCAAGAAAAAAAATTATAGTAGCATATGAAATAACATACATAAGGTTTAATAGTTACCTCTTTTTGTTTGGAGCAAACTTCGTGCTGATAACGTATTGTGAAAGTAATAAACAAGAGTAAATAGAAAGATAAATTATTATTGAATGATCCATACTGGAGGATACAAATTGATGTATTTATAAGGGTAATAGTCTAAACCCTAACTTGTTCCTAAAGAATAGGATGAATAGACATAACACATGAGCCCATACATAATTTTATAATATATGTAAAGGTAAAACATGATTACAATTTATAAATTAAAACATGCTAAACAGTACACGTGATGTTAATATGTGTGCTTCATATTACATATTTATGCTACTGGTATTATTGTTTATCTTGTTAAATTTTTTTAATCATTAAACAATTTACTATTAATTCGTCTCTATTGTAATTTACAAGAACAACAAATGTTCTATAGTGATTACATAAAGAAAATTGCGTTTTTTATTATTATTTTACTTTCATGTTATGTTAAAAAAAAATAATTAGAACCTCAAAGTTCTAATAATCTTTTCATAAAGATCAATATCATAACTTCATGTTATGACTTTAAACTTTAAAAAAAGATTAGAACATCAAGTTCTAATATGATCTTTTCATAAAGATCAATATCATAACTTCATGTTTTGACTTTAAACTTTAAAAAGAAAATTAGAACATCAAGTTCTAATATGATCTTTTCATAAAGATCAATATCATAACTTCATGTTATGACTTTAAAATTTTTAAAAAAAAATTAGAACATCTAGTTCTAATATGATCTTTTCATAAAGATCAATATCATAACTTCATGTTATGACTTTAAATTTAAAATAATAAAAAATGTCAATGCTCCGATTGCATATATTTTGTACTTCATGACGTGAATGTATATATAAATGGATTATTCTAGTAATTAAATTTAGTCCTGCTATGAATAAAAAAAAAGTACTTGTAAAGTAATCTATTATATGATTTTCTAATGCACTTGTCTTTTTATGTAGTTAAAAAAAAATGTCAAATTCAAAGCTTTCGAATATCGATTTTGCTGTTCTTGACATATCTGGAAAAAACTATCTCCCTTGGACTCTTGATGCTGAGATCCATTTAACTGCAAAAGAATTGGGAGAAACGATCCAAACTGGAAATACGGCCTGTGCACAAGCACGTGCCAAAGCCATGATATTCCTGCGTCATCATCTTCATGAGGACCTAAAAAAGGAATATCTAACGGTGAAAGACCCGCTAATATTATGGCAAAGTTTAAAGGAAAGGTTTGATCATCAAAAACAAGTAATCCTTCCTAAAGCTCGCTATGACTGGATGCACCTCAGGTTGCAAGATTTTAAAAGTGTCAGCGAGTACAATTCCGCAATGTTTAGCATCACATCTAAACTAACATTGTGCGGAGAAAAGATTACTGATGAAGACATGCTAGAGAAAACTTTCTCTACTTTTCATGCTTCAAATATGCTCTTACAGCAACAATATAGAGAACGTGGCTTCAAAAAATACCACGAACTAATATCTGTCATTCTTGTTGCTAAACAAAATAATGAGCTTTTGATGAAAAATCATCAAGCACGCCCCACTGGTTCTACTGCATTGCCTGAAGTGCATGCAACATCAAATGTGAGGGGTCGGGGTCGTGAACATGGTAATTGATCGGGTCTAAACCGTCAGATATTATTGACCAAGGTCAACAAGTCAAAGACAGCCTCGTCCAAATACTCCGTGGATAGTATAGTGTTTCCCCGGGTCGTTAAAGTCCCAGCAAGATTGAAATGGTGTTGTTTGAAATCGTTTTTGAGAAAGTAGCACTGAGGACAGTAGCCAGATGATGTGGAATTGATATTGCTACTGTTATTTTGGTATTTGTACACAGATATAATATTCACAAAAATCAGATAACAGATATATGCACGTATTCACAATTCAGATTTACGCAATCGGACTGAAAAAGTAGGATTTTGGTATTTAACAAACTACAGGGGGTGCTTTTAACACTTTTTGAAACTTAAAATTAAAAATGAAAATGAAATTATAAAAGTGATTAAAATACTATTTAAATATTATTTAATTAATAAAACTATTTAGAATCTAAATTAAAATCTAATTTAAATTAACTAATAATTAAACTAAAAATTTGCAAAAATAATTTCTAAACTTAAATTAGAACTTGAAGAAAGTATAAAAAATAAAAATAAATATTTTTGTCTTTTTGTGGGATTTTTATAAATTAAAAACTATTTAACTTAATTAAACTAATTAAACTACTTTTAATTAATATTAATACTAAATTAACTTAGAAAATTATAAGAAAATTTATAAAATTACTTAACCATCACAGGAATCCTACAAAATTTTAAAAACTCTAAAAATTATGTTTTAAGATTAATCCACTAATTATTTACCTTTTAATTACTTTAATTCTAATTTAAATAATTAAAATAAGAAAAATGTAAAATGAACAGTAGAAATTCAAATTATATTTTCTAAAAGTATATTATACTATATTAAGGCTAGGAAAAATATAAAATCTAGGTTATACTTTATAAAAACTAAATATGAGATTAAATACTTAATGTTAATTAATAATTAAGAAAATTAAAATTAAATCTAATAAATACTAAATGACAAAATAAAAATCTGAAAAATTTATTAAAATTACTTTACTATATAAGGTATTTAATAAAAATATAAAATTGACAAGTACTTAATAAAAATCTAAAAATGCAAAATCAAATTTAAATTACATTAAATAGAAACTATCACTTAATTTTAAATTAACTTTTTTTGGATTTTTCTTTTACAAACTTGTTTTACACCTAAAAACAAGGACTTTTAATGAAAACAACTTTTTTGTAACTAAAAATTAAGCACTTTGCACCCCCTTTGCTTATTCAGTTGACTTTGGTTGACTGTTTGGGCAAATAAGCTCAAATGGCTTTGGGTGGGGTCCACAATGATGGAAATGGGTTCAAGTAAGTTATACAAACTTAGATAAGCCAGAAATAACAAACATGAACCACAAATAAGCTATTAAGATCCAAATAAGCACTTGAGAAAATCTGAGTTTCACTCAGTTATGGGACAGATTTTAAGTGTGGTTTCAAGTGGGTCCTAGTGGGTTCAAGGTCAAACCAGTGGTCAATTCTTGAAGCCTACCATGGGGGAGGTTGAGATGAACAAGGCTTGGGCCATGGGACTTACTGAGATGGCTGGAAAACCACCACCAAGTGGTGGTGGTGGTGATGTCTGCTGGAGCAGCAGGGGGTTCACCTCCCCTGCAGCCTACTTTGGCTCAATGTGGGGCCCATGGGAAAAATCATAAAAATGTAAAAACTATGGGATTCTAAACTTGAGGTGGTAGAGAACAAATAAAAACAAGTTTCATTCCATGAATCATACCACAAAATTCTATTTAATTCCTTGAAGTTTTGTAAAATTCTGAAAGATACAAAGTTGACTTTTGATTAAAAAAAACTACTTATGCTGACTTTGGTGAAATTCTAATGATCAAATCTGATTATATATACTATATTATGATATAATAAGTTGATTTTAAGCTAAACTAACAATCTAAGAGTTGATATGGTGAGTTGTGAGACCCAAGAACCTTGACAGTTAACTGTCAAGGTGATTGGAGTGGATTTTTGACTTTGGGTGTTTGAGGGCTGAGTTTTAGGCTTGAAATATCCTAATTAGGTCTAATATGGCCTGTAACAAATGCAAATAACCAATGAAGCTCACTATGGATCAGTGAAATTCACTGAGCCAAACACCCCCTTATAACAGTCCAACACAATTTTTCCAAGCTTTTCAAAGATTCAGTCCAAAGGATAAGTCCATTAAGCCATACTATGATGAAATGGGTGCATGCAAGCTCAGAAACACAACTAATTTCAACAATGAACCATAACTACCCATGATTTTATTCAAACAGTTTATATGATATTTTAACTAAACCTCAACCTAACTATGAAACCTGAGTAAAAACTTAACTAAATACTATTAATAAAACATATTAAGTAAAGATAAACAGATAATAATACCTAATGAAGTATGCTACAGTAGAAATTGAAAAACTAAAAAAGATTGCTCACAAGTGCTTTCCAGCTAAGAAATTGTGAAACCAAGGACAACCTATTTGACTCCCATGAGTCTCTATTACACCCAATACAATTATTCAACTGAGCTCAAGCCATCTTCTTCATCTCTTCTCTCTTTCATTTTTCACTATTTTTTTTTTGAGTATTTTTTATTTTTGTAAATGGAAACTGATTTTAAAACATTAGAAGCTTATAAAAACTGGTTAATAACTGAAATGAGCTTAGAGAACCATGAACTAACAACTTTAACAGTGTTGAGTGAGTTTGTCAAATTCACTCAAAAATGCAAAATTTAAATTCTCAAAAGGTAACCTGGAATTAAAGACTAAAATAGCTTACATTACATAAGTTAAACGGATTACAACCACTTTTCACTAAAAATTACAACTGAATTTTATATTTCATAATCTACGATTACCTAAAACTAAAGCTACACTAATTGCCTTTTCTCCCCTGCTCCTTCTTGCTCTTTATAGCATCCCATAGAGTTTGTGGGTCCCACAGGGTCAAATCCCAGCAATAAAATAAATATATGGATCACCTTTGCTCTTTCTCTAATTTTGGCGGGAAATCTGTTTTGTGACCAATTGGCTTCTGTGTTTGCAGGCTAAGGGTAGGGTAGGGTAGGGTGGTGGTTTTGGGCGGTGGAGGTGATGGTTGGCAGCAAGTGGTGGACAAGTGGGGGGGGGGGGGGAAATACTACTGGTATTCTGGTTTGGGAGGTGGGGTGGTTTTGGGGGGAAAGTGGTAAAGGTGATGGTGGTGTTTGACCTAGGCGTTGAGCCCGTCTTTTATTATTAGGGTGGATTGGGCTAAGTGGGTGATGGGCTTGGAGAGTTGTGGACTGGATCAGGTGGGAGTCATAAGGGTGGGCTGTGCATTTGGTTTTGGGGTTTAAATATACATAGGGTCCGTTTGTTATTTAATTAAAACACCACAAGGACCAAAGTTGTAATTTGCAGAAACTTGAGGGGCTGTTGTGGCATTTTTCCAAAGTACTTCCAAGGGACCAAATTTGTCATGTGTAAATAGTACAAGGGTATTTTGGATATTTTCATTTTTTAAACACCCGGGGACTAAATCTGCCAAAACACCAAACTTCAGGGACCTGACTTGTAATTTCACCAAACTTGCAATCAAGGATCAATCCTGCCATAAAAGATTAGAACAAGGACAAACTTTGTTTTTCTCAAAGTTTTAATATCCCAGGGACCATTTTTGACGATTTTCCAAACTTCAGGGACTAAACTTGACTTTTTGTGAAACTTTGCACCAAAGGACTAATTATGTAACTTTTTGATTTATAAGGACCTTTGGTGACTTTTTCAAGTTTTTAGAATGACCAGGGACTAGATTTGACAACTTTTGAAAGTTGAGGGACTGAAACTGCCAATTTTGCAAACTTTGTGCGTTTTTCATCTGTTTTTGCTTATTTTGCATTTGAAACATGTAAAACACTTTCCTGGGATATTTTCACTATTTTTGTTCAATATTGAGTGTTTTTAGATGTTTTGGCAGCTCAGAAAAGGTAAAAATGATGAGTATTTACACACTCATCAATCCCCCACACTAAACTATTGCTAGTCCCTAGCAATCTTTTGAGAAAACTTAATGGATTTTAAACTCTTTACCAAAAGCCATCACTTCTGGAGTAGCCAGGTGTAAGAACTGTGGCACACCTGATAACTTTGTGATTTTGAGCAAATCACCAGCTGTCAACGGATTTGATTAGTCTTTACCAAAAGCCGTTTGCTTCTGGACTAGCCAACTCTTGATGGAATAGTCAACATCTTGGTGAGCTGATTACCAATTATGGATTTTCCACGGCCTTTACCACAAGCCATAATCTTGCGGGCTAGCCAACTCATTTGTTTTTGGGTAGTTGAGGAACCATACAATTTTGGGCAAATTGCAAGCCATAAACGGATTTGAGATGTCTTTACCAAGAGCCGTTTGCTCCTGGACTAGCCAATCCCTTTGTCATTTAGACTTTGGCGGACTGATTACCACAAAAAATTTTGAACTTTAGTGAAAAATTTTTGAAAAATTTTGGTCAAAATGGGGGTATAAGATAGTAAAATGTGATAAAATTCGCTAGAATAGCGAATACCCCCCCCCCCCCCCCCCCCACACACACTTAGCATGAATATTGTCCTCAATATTCAAAGTCCCGGCTATTATGCCGACTCTTGGAACGTAAAAGGGGAACATTACAAGCTAAATGTGGAAACACAATTTTGTTTTTCACTTTTGTAATCATAGCATGGGGGACTCCCCCACACTTAGGGTGAAAACCCTATAAGCATGCTACTGTTTTTGTTTACCGAGTCACTAGCTTGACTCGACCCCGAATTCATTAGTCCTTGGGGAAGCATGATGTGGAAAAGACAATCTCCACCGGACTTTCATTCAAGATGTTTGGATAAACATTTAAAGCACGTGAAAGTTCCACACCGATGAGACAAAGTCCCGGCTCAAGATAATGGTAAATGAAAATGCCGGGATCAAAGATGGTATCTTCATTCCCGAAGGAGTGAAGAACAGGAGAAGTCACCCTATAGGTGAAGAAAAGGAAGAAAACCATGATGAAAATCATGATAAGATTTTCTTCCTCGAGGGCAGGCTCATTAGCCTGATTTTGGATTTCAAAGGTTAAGCTCGAAAACATCCCGGGAGGGTGGGTGGCACTTTGCAAATTCTCATGATTGAGTGCATTTCCCCCCGGGTCATCATACTCCGGAGGAGTCATGATATGAGTGAGTTCATAGGAGAACTCATCAAATGTGAATGAATCATATTCTGGATTGATGTGCATGAGTTCACAGGAGAACTCATCGAAGGTAAATGATTCATAATCGGGGAGAGAATTATGAGAATGAGAAGTGGTACTGCCACTAATCTTCTCTCCCACAGGATCGAAAGTAAAGGCTTCAAATTCCGGTATAGGGTCATCGGAGAGAATGTCACTATCCTTTATGGGGATAGGAAATGAAATAGGTTTCTCTTTAAAAGTCTCGATTTTAGAAATGAGGAGATTGATTTTTAATAATGTTGCACGAAGTGCTTCATCTTTGATTTCAGTGTCAATCTCATCATTCTCTTCTTCTAAGCTAACTAGCTCAGAAGGTAATCCTTCCACATGACTGATGTCTCCAAAAGATAAAGAATTTTCATCAGCATGTGAAGTACTAAGCTCGATGTTGGGATTAGAGTTTAAAAGATTTTCAGTTTCTCCCACATCGGCTTCAAGATCAAGGAGACCATCATCATTTCCCAAAGGAAGTGGATTGATGTGAGTAAGTTCATTTGTAAAGTCCTCGATAAGAGGGTCAACATCCGAATGAGGCAGTGGTGCCTCTTCATACTCAACTTCTCCATAAGATGTACAATCATCATTAAAATCGGAGAAAGTCTCAAAATGATCTTTTGGATTTTCAGGGTGAGAAGGTAGATCACACACATGATCAAAAGTTCCCTGTGACTCTCTTGGGATTGGGACAAGGATCTCAGCACTAGACTTTATTAATTCGTCCGATTCCTTATTAGGAACAATGCTAAGATGCTCATCCCCCATGATTAGAGAGTGAGTGTGAACTTCGGGTGTGATAACAGCAGACTGAGGGAGTTGAGAAGGACTAGCAGTCATGGTTTCTACAAGTTCCATGATTTCTACTGCTAGTGATTCAATCATATTCTTTTCTCCCTGTATTTCTGCTGAAGCAGTTTCAAGAGGTTTCTCAGATACCTTTGGGATTGGAACAAGGTCATCAATCTCCTCAAGAGGATTACTTTTGACTTCCTTGTCCCCCATTGGCAAGATATCTAAAGTTTTCTTAGGTTTTACCTCTTGAAATGGCTCATCCTCATCACTTTCATCCTCAAAATAAAATGAGTTAACAGGAGGCTTTTGTTTTCTAAGAATCAAATCCTTAAGACAGTTTATACTATCTTGAATGGTCTTGTTGAATTGAGTTTGATTCATAATTATTTTAGTAATCAATTCAGCTCTAGCTAACTCGTCCTGAGGCGGTGGTTGAGGGTTTGTGTATTGTGAGGGCTGGTTAAAACCAAATTCATGATTGTTACAAGGAACCTGTTCATAGACAAACTGATCCCTAATTTGACAATCAGAGCTGTAGTGAGGGCCACCACAATACTCACAACAGTAAAACTGTTGAGTCTGGTTTGGTGTATTTTGATATGAAGCATTATTGAGATTTGGATAATATGATTCTTGCTCGTATGAATGTGATGGGTAGTTGGAAAAATTTGAGGAGTTGTTGAATGAGTTTTGATTAGGATCATAAGCAAATGAATTACTCGACCCACAAAACAAACAACTCCCGTTTTGAATATCATTACCACATTGTACACATGTACACCAACGATATGGAAAACCGAAAAGTGGCTCACCACAACCTACACAAGGAACAAAATCCGGAGGTGGGACAAGTGGTGTGCTCTTAGAGCTAGCAATTTCCACCATTTCCGTTATGGTCTCGGGCTTTTGAATGTGAAGATTAGGTAAGCCGTTATTTTCAGTCACAGCTCTAAGCTCTTGGTTTTTGCTTATAACCGTATATCGTGAAAGGTTGGGAGCAATTGCGAGCTTAGATTTTTGGAGAACCGAAGGTTGGACGTATTTAGCACTTTCATAGTCAGAGGAAAGTACAGGGTCCTTTGTCACCCCGGTTTCTCGTTCCATTTCCCTTATCGGAGAGGGAATAGGAATCGAAGGTTCATCATAATCAACACGACATCTCGATATCTTTGACAAGGCCATAAGTTTTTCAATGTTGCTCTCATAGGCCCTTTGTTCAAAGAAATCGTCATCGAGAGATGCCATTTGACTCAATTACAGGAGAAGAAGTTAGAATCAAAAGGATAGAGGGTAAAGGGATGAAGAATCAAAAAGGTGAGAGGGTAAAGGAGAATATTTTTGGTATTTTCGAGAAACATGTTTAGTGCACATGCACCAAAAAACAATTTTTCAACACAAGATCGAGGCAAAACCACAGTGAACTTAAACCAGAAATCACAAGTGAATGGCTTCTTTGAAAAAGGTACACCACTCACAGGGATATAAAGGCAAGTTTTAATCTTAAGTTTGGGAACTTATTATGGGTTTATTAATTAATTTGAAAAACTGCTTTAGGCTTATGAGTGTGTGTGCAGAAAACTTGGGAAATATTTTTGGAACTGATTCGTTAACCGAAATCGTCCCTTTAAGATTACTCGCAGGCTGGCGGGAGGAAGTAAATAGGTTTCCTCTTCAGTTCGTAATTTAATGTCAGAACTTACCTTAAACCAACTGTTTCAGGTTGTAATCTTAAAGAACACGAAGTAATTTAACTTCACAGTTTGTTTTTGATTGTTTTTTTTTTTTTTTTTTTTTTTTTTTTTTTTTTTTTTTTTGGTGTTTTCAACACTTCAGGAGAAGTGTTAATGAACGTTTTTTGATATGATTATATTTTTACAAAAACTTTTTACAAAATTGTGTGAAATTTGTACAGGGAGGGTTTTGAAAACCACTAAACTTAAAACGATTTTTTAAAACACGCAACAACCTCCCCGGCAGCGGCGCCAAATTTTGATCGGGTCTAAACCGTCAGATATTATTGACCAAGGTCAACAAGTCAAAGACAGCCTCGTCCCAATACTCCGTGGATAGTATAGTGTTTCCCCGGGTCGTTAAAGTCCCAGCGAGATTGAAATGGTGTCGTTTGAAATCGTTTTTGAGAAAGTGGCACTGAGGACAGTAGCCAGATGATGTGGAATTGATATTGCTACTGTTATTTTGGTATTTGTACACAGATATAATATTCACAAAAATCAGATAACAGATATATGCACGTATTCACAATTCAGATTTACGCAATCGGACTGAAAAAGTAAGATTTTGGTATTTAACAAACTACAGGGGGTGCTTTTAACACTTTTTGAAACTTAAAATTAAAAATGAAAATGAAATTATAAAAGTGATTAAAATACTATTTAAATATTATTTAATTAATAAAACTATTTAAAATCTAAATTAAAATCTAATTTAAATTAACTAATAATTAAACTAAAAATTTGCAAAAATAATTTGTAAACTTAAATTAGAACTTGAAGAAAGTATAAAAAATAAAAATAAATATTTTTGTCTTTTTGTGTGATTTTTATAAATTAAAAACTATTTAACTTAATTAAACTAATTAAACTACTTTTAATTAATATTAATACTAAATTAACTTAGAAAATTATAAGAAAATTTATAAAATTACTTAACCATCACAGGAATCCTACAAAATTATAAAAACTCTAAAAATTATGTTTTAAGATTAATCCACTAATTATTTACCTTTTAATTACTTTAATTCTAATTTAAACAATTAAAATAAGAAAAATGTAAAATGAACAGTAGAAATTCAAATTATATTTTCTAAAAGTCTATTATACTATATTAAGGCTATGAAAAATATAAAATCTAGGTTATACTTTATAAAAACTAAATATGAGATTAAATACTTAATTTTAATTAATAATTAAGAAAACTAAAATTAAATCTAATAAATACTAAATGACCAAATAAAAATCTGAAAAATTTATTAAAATTACTTTACTATATAAGGTATTTAATAAAAATATAAAATTAACAAGTACTTAATAAAAATCTAAAAATGAAAAATCAAATTTAAATTACATTAAATAGAAACTATCACTTAATTTTAAATTAACTTTTTTTGGATTTTTCTTTTACAAACTTGTTTTACACCTAAAAACAAGGACTTTTAATGAAAACAACTTTTTTATAACTAAAAATTAAGCACTTTGCACCCCCTTTGCTTATTCAGTTGACTTTGGTTGACTGTTTGGGCAAATAAGCTCAAATGGCTTTGGGTGGGGTCCAGAATGATGGAAATGGGTTCAAGTAAGTTATACAAACTTAGATAAGCCAGAAATAACAAACATGAACCACAAATAAGCTATTAAGATCCAAATAAGCACTTGAGAAAATCTGAGTTTCACTCAGTTATGGGACAGATTTTAAGTGTGGTTTCAAGTGGGTCCCAGTGGGTTCAAGGTCAAACCAGTGGTCAATTCTTGAAGCCTACCATGGGGGAGATTGAGATGAACAAGGCTTGAGCCATGGGACTTACTGAGATGGCTGGAAAACCACCACTTGGTGGTGATGTCTGCTGGAGCAGCAGGGGGTTCACCTCCCCTGCAGCCTACTTTGGCTCAATGTGGGGCCCATGGGAAAAATCATAAAAATGTAAAAACTATGGGATTCTAAACTTGAGGTGGTAGAGAACAAATAAAAACAAGTTTCATTCCATGAATCATACCACAAAATTCTATTTAATTCCTTGAAGTTTTGTAAAATTCTGAAAGATGCAAAGTTGACTTTTGATAAAAAAAAACTACTTATGCTGACTTTGGTGAAATTCTAATGATCAAATCTGATTATATATACTATATTATGATATAATAAGTTGATTTTAAGCTAAACTAACAATCTAAGAGTTGATATGGTGAGTTGTGAGACCCAAGAACCTTGACAGTTAACTGTCAAGGTGATTGGAGTGGATTTTTGACTTTGGGTGTTTGAGGGCTGAGTTTTAGGCTTGAAATATCCTAATTAGGTCTAATATGGCCTATAACAAATGCAAATAACCAATGAAGCTCACTATGGATCAGTGAAATTCACTGAGCCAAACACCTCCTTATAACAGTCCAACACAATTTTTCCAAGCTTTTCAAAGATTCAGTCCAAAGGATAAGTCCATTAAGCCATACTATGATGAAATGGGTGCATGCAAGCTCAGAAACACAACTAATGTCAACAATTAACCATAACTACCCATGATTTTATTCAAACAGTTTATATGATATTTTAACTAAACCTCAACCTAACTATGAAACTTGAGTAAAAACTTAACTAAATACTATTAATAAAACATATTAAGTAAAGATAAACAGATAATAATACCTAATGAACTATGCTACAGTAGAAATTGAAAAACTAAAAAAGATTGCTCACAAGTGCTTTCCAGCTGAGAAATTGTGAAACCAAGGACAACCTATTTGACTCCCATGAGTCTCTATTACACCCAATACAATTATTCAACTGAGCTCAAGCCATCTTCTTCATCTCTTCTCTCTTTCATTTTTCACTATTTTTTTTTTGAGTATTTTTGATTTTTGTAAATGGAAACTGATTTTAAAACATTAGAAGCTTATAAAAACTGGTTAATAACTGAAATGAGCTTAGAGAACCATAAACTAACAACTTTAACAGTGTTGAGTGAGTTTGTCAAATTCACTCAAAAATGCAAAATTTAAATTCTCAAAAGGTAACCTAGAATTAAAGACTAAAATAGCTTACATTACATAAGTTAAACGGATTACAACCACTTTTCACTAAAAATTACAACTGAATTTTAAATTTCATAATCTACGATTACCTAAAACTAAAGCTACACTAATTGCCTTTTCTCCCCTGCTCCTTCTTGCTCTTTATAGCATCCCATAGAGTTTGTGGGTCCTACAGGGTCAAATCCCAGCAATAAAATAAATATATGGATCACCTTTGCTCTTTCTCTAATTTTGGCGGGAAATCTGTTTTGTGACCAATTGGCTTCTGTGTTTGCAGGCTAGGGGTATGGTAGGGTAGGGTGGTGGTTTTGGGCGGTGGAGGTGATGGTTGGCAGCAAGTGGTGGACAAGGGGGGGGGGAAATACTACTGGTATTCTGGTTTGGGAGGTGGGGTGGTTTTGGGGGGAAAGTGGTAAAGGGGATGGTGGTGTTTGACCTAGGCGTTGACCCCGTCTTTTATTATTAGGGTGGATTGGGCTAAGTGGGTGATGGGCTTGGAGAGTTGTGGACTAGATCAGGTGGGAGTCATAAGGGTGGGCTGTGCATTTGGTTTTGGGGTTTAAATATATATAGGGTCCGTTTGTTATTTAATTAAAACACCACAAGGACCAAAGTTGTAATTTGCAGAAACTTAAGGGGCTGTTGTGGCATTTTTCCAAAGTACTTCCAAGGGACCAAATTTGTCATGTGTAAATAGTACAAGGGTATTTTGGATATTTTCATTTTTTAAACACCCGGGGACTAAATCTGCCAAAACACCAAACTTCAGGGACCTGACTTGTAATTTCACCAAACTTGCAATCAAGGATCAATCCTGCCATAAAAGATTAGAACAAGGACAAACTTTGTTTTTCTCAAAGTTTTAATATCCCAGGGACCATTTTTGACGATTTTCTAAACTTCAAGGACTAAACTTGACTTTTTGTGAAACTTTGCACCAAATGACTAATTATGTAACTTTTTGATTTATAAGGACCTTTGGTGACTTTTTCAAGTTTTTAGAATGACCAGGGACTAGATTTGATAACTTTTAAAAGTTGAGGGACTGAAACTGCCAATTTTGCAAACTTTGTGCGTTTTTCATCTATTTTTGCTTATTTTGCATTTGAAACATGTAAAACACTTTCCTGGGGTATTTTCACTATTTTTGTTCAATATTAAGTGTTTTTAGATGTTTTGGCAGCTCAGAAAAAGTAAAAATGATGAGTATTTACACACTCATCAGTAATAACCGCGGAAATGAACGAGGTCGTGGTCGTGGCCGTGGACGTGGTCGAAATATTGTTTGGCATCGTGATGGTTATAATCCTAAGCCATACGATTTCAAGAAAAAAGAAAGATAAATTATTATTGAATGATCCATACTGGAGGATACAAATGGATGTATTTATAAGGGTAATAGTCTAAACCCTAACTTGTTCCTAAAGAATAGGATGAATAGACATAACCCATGAGCCCATACATAATTTTATAATATCTTTATTATAATCTACATTCTTATTCTAAATTTTATTTAGACTAGGGATGAGCATTTCAACCCGAATCCCGAAACCGAACCGTAACCGTACCGATACCGTACCAAAACGGTACCGTTCCCGATATACGGTACGGTACCGGGACTACAAAATAAGGTGAAAAAAAAAATCGGGACCACTAATTCGGTACGGGACCGGTACCAAATCGGGAAATTCCCGAATAAAAAGGGGAAAAACCCGATTTTCCGGTACCGATACCGAAACCGGTACCGGTACCGGTATCCGAATCCCGTTCGGTACGGTACCGGTACCACTATTTATGCTCGGGAAAAAATCGGTACCACTAATTCAGTACGGGATCGGTACGGTACCGGTACCGTGCTCATCCCTAATTTAGACCATAAATAGAGACGTCTCATAAGAATGTAGAATGTATTTGTTTATAGAAGATCGTCAGTTGATTTTATAAATTGTTAAGTTTGATTTTATCTTAAGTTTTTGTATCAACTTAGTGTTCATATATAATAGGTAAGCTTTTAGACTATATATATGTATCTTATGTTTAACTAGCTTAGAAAACCCGTTGACACCGGGTACTTTTTTAAAGAAATAAAGAAATGAGATGTTAAGAAATGTAATAACGTAAATTTGTTTCATTTAAAATATGAAATAAAAAATGAGACAGTGCGTCCATTATAAGATAAGAAATTGCTTATGTTACAATTACACTAACAAACGTTTAAGCTTGGGGTCTCCAAAATTTATTGTGTTGTGTAGCAAAATTTATTTGTCAAGAAAAGCATAACAAATCATATAAGCGATAATGCTAACTTTATCATAAGAAATGATTCAGTAAAAACTTGAGTGTGAATAAAGTAATAAACAACAACGAAAGTAAATAGATTTCATTACTTTTAAAAAGGAATAAAAATCAGAAGTCAATGATATGATAAACAATTTGTTATGTAACTATTAAAATAACAAACGTGTGTGTATAATCTTCTCCAACTTCGATAGTCTTAAAGCGTAAAGGTATGCATTCTAATCAAACATAAGATCCAAATATAAGATCCAATCTATTCAAACATGCTAAAGGGATCAAGTTCATACTCATTTTCAGGAGATCTCCGATTTTCCATCTCTTATCACTCACTTTAGATACAAGGACCATTAGCCTAAAAGGACAAAGAAGCACTGGGGCAAGTAGGATTTGTTCCACAGTCAGCCAACAGAAGCTCACATTCCACAATAAAAGAGTAAACATATAGTGCCATAGAACAATCTATCATGAAACGTGATACAAACTCGGTCTCGTGTATCATCAAAACTAAAAACATGCAAACGAAAAAGTATATCTCATCATTAAATAACTAATAATATGCCAAAAGAGAAACTTATACCCATAATATTTAGTCGTCCTCTTTCCTTGATAGGCTGGACCTTTTGTATTCAGTCGACCTCGAGTGAGGAACCTGTGAATAATAAGACAAAAGATACCTAAGGTAAATAGTGATAATCTCAAAGCACCCATTTTAAATAACAAATTCATGAAGCATAAGCGAAATAACCCATTGGATGGTCGAACCTCACAAAGAAGATGGCCATCAGATTCCAAATAATTGCTACAACATAGGCATACCTTTTTCTCTAAAACAACATAAGAAAAAATATTATCACATATGTTATAGCTAAAGAAGATGATTACGTTACTTGTTTATCTAAAGAAACAATTATATACATGCATAATTGTCTAAAATGAGAAATTGAGAGCATAGAATCAGTCTCAAAATCTTACATATAACATCAAAAACATAGAAAAGTTTTTCAGTTGCAAGCTTCTACAACCACCACCACAGTCGCCATTGTGTTCAGCCCTCACCTGTATTTAAATCCCAAACATAATCAGTGTTAACAAAACATATGATAAAATCACAATCATTCTAAATAAGAATCAAAAGTATATATAAAAATCAAAGTATTGATAAAATAAAAGGAAAGCAAAAAAAATAATAATAATAATAACACAATACTTAACAATTAGTAGAATCTCCAATTCTCTTTTAGGGTTCTTATAAATCACGAACGTATTATAATTGAATCGAAACATAATCAATGAAAAGCATAGTATAATTGAATCGTAACAAAACAATTGTAATATGAAACTATTAAAGCAAAACACAAAATGTATTCTAAATGATTATTTATCTTACCAGAACACATAGGATTAACATGATTAGTGATTTAGTGGTGAAAGCAGCATCACTGTTATGAATTAAAAAAAAAAAAAAAAAAAAGAAAAAAAGTAAAGTAAAACCAATGATTTAGTATTAAATTTAATTGTTGAATTGAAACCGAAAAGTGAATACCGAAAATTGAATACCGATTTACAACGGGAGGAGTGTTGAATATTTTGAATTGGTGGGATTTTGATCTGCTATTATGGTTTGATAAATGGTTTGAATTAAGCGTATTGAATAAGTTTTAGTCTTTATTGCATTTAAATGTGGATCCGAATTTGGAGAATGAAGTGAAACCGAAAGTTTGACTTAGTATTTGAGTTAATGCACTTTTTTTTAAATGTGCTTAGTTATGTTGTACAATTTACCTTAAATATGGAAGTCCATATCACAGCATTAAACCAATTTTTAATGCACCGTGCTTAGAAGGACTTGTACAAAAGCTTATTTTATTAGATAAAATAGATACAATTTATGTGTCATTAAACTAAGTTTTGTTAGTGTCTAGAGTCTAAACTGTACGTAAACGATGTTTTGTATTCAAATAATTGAGAACAAACACTTATCACTTTTCCTCCAACAAATTTTTAGTCGTAGAATGCCGTATTTCCTTGTACTCGGTTGCTTCGCAGAGCCGTTCTTAAGGGTGAGGATTGCCTAGGGCCCAAGAAATTTTAAGAATTGATCCCGTTAACACTTAGATACACGTGCGCACATATTTTACCAAGTAAAAAAGCAAGTAGGGGAGAAAATTCTTAAATGGGTCGTACGTTGAACGTTTAACTAGTTAGTTCGCATTATATCTTATTAAATGGCGACACTTTATATATAACATTAGTTTTGGGAGGCCCCATTATTGATTTTTACCCAGGGACCACAAAATCTCGAGGATGGCCCTAGACTGTGATGACGTATAGTCCGCACTCGGGTCACGAACCAGACCAATGGACGTTACTAATACCCAAGCCCATCACGCGTGGGCTATCATGATAAAGATTTGGGCCTACAAAGGCCCAAATTCGAATCTATTATTTATGGTCTTGATATAGGATCTCTTATTTATGGGATAGGGATCAATGGACCGAATAAGGTGGGATACGCCGAAGGGTAAGGAACACGAAACCAACAAGGATTTCATGTGTATATAAAGGGCATCTCGGCTCTCATTAAGGTATCATCTCATAACCCTAACTCTTCGCTAAAACCCTAAAACCGATTACTTACTCTCAAGCCGGAGGATAATCATGGGAGACGATCCCACGGTAAGCCTAACGGTGTTTTTTGTTTTTTTAGGGCGCAGGTCTCAGCATCAAGATCCAATTGATATGGGAATAGGAATCCAAACAAGGAACGCCCAACTTTTGTATCAACAAGTGGCGCCATCCGTGGGACCACACACTAAGAACTCTACTAATAACTAGAATGACAAAGCACGGAAACTTAAACCAGCGGACTCCACAGGCGAAGAAAACGTATGGCGACCTACAGGGGAAGAAGCAGCAAAGTGATTCAGCCCCTAAGCAGGCCTCTGGAACAACCAGTACGCCCAAATACCAAGGATCAGGCTCAGATCTGATCTTTATGACAATAGGACCACTCACAGGGACTACCCAGGCCACTACGACAACCACTAGCGCGGAAGATCTATAGCGCACTCCTTTCACCACTCCCACCAAACGGTGCCAGAAACAGACCCCACTGAGCCGCCACGTGCGCCTATTCGAAACAAGGGCCCTGATTTGGAAACAGACATCCTCGCGCTAGAAGGAGTCGCGCCTGAACTAACGCCAAGGGATTTCATGTCTCAAAACTATGAAACCTTGTCTGCCCTTATGCAAGAGGAAGCGAAAAAGAGGTCAAGTCAGAGCCTGCAAGCCCGGCTAAACTTCGACTCTGAGTATGAAGCATCTCCACCGCGTCACCGAAAGGAAAGTTGTGGATGATGAAGCAGCTGACTTACAATACCTAGAGGAGCACGAAGACGATGGATGGCGTACCAATGTCCACACTAGGCTTGGTAGTCGCAGGGTCCATGATAGACTTAGGCGACGACGCTCCCTAAGCGAAACCCTTCAAGCTCGGATTCCGAGGACAGTCGACGCAAGCGCCGCAAAATAGTAAGCTCATCCTCAAGTGACTCCTCGGACAACGAGGACGAAGAAACAGGACACTGGAAGTCCAGGAAAAGATACCGCGACCAGGAGGACGAAGATATGTCTCATCCCTGGCGCCGCCAAAAGATTGACGCATTCACTCGGCGCATCAGTAATTTTTTAGAAGATAAGAGAAGGCGCATGCCCGCTAATGTTAAAACTTATGATGGGACAGGTGATCCTGACGACCACCTAAAAATTTTCGAATCAGCCGCTACCATCGAAAATTAGCCACAACCCGTGTGGTGCCACATGTTTAATTCAACATTAGTAGGGAATGCGCGAAACTGGTTCAGTAAGCTGCTACATAGAAGCATCGATGGGTTTGAAGAGTTGCGGAAGGCGTTTCGCTTGAACTTTACTCAGAGGAAGAAGTGCGTCAAGAACCCTGTCGAGCTTGCTAGGGAAAAACAGCGCCAGGGGGAATCCACAAGCGCTTATGTGGAGCGCTATAAGGACGAATGCATACACGTCAAGGCATGCCCCAAAATACTAAAGATCTCAGGGTTTATGAACGGAATCAATAACCAAGAACTTATCAAATGGTTAAACAATAGGGTTCCCCAAACCTTTGACGAACTTATGAAGCGCACGAGGTCCTTTATCCAAGGAGAAGCCGCCGCTGCGGATAGCAAGAAAGACTACTCAAACTATAGGTCACAAGAATAGCCCAGGAGACAATTCAACGACCAGAGTAGCAACCGTAATAAAAGCTACCGCAGTCAGGGGGCGAACGAGAGAATGACAAGTATACACCACTAACGAAGAATCCAAATGAGATATTTCCGACGGAAGGCGCGAACTTCCCGAAACCTCCACTAATGCGCACCACAAAATAGCTGCGCGTAGGGAACGGGTACTGCGAGTATCATGGACAGAAGGGCCACACCACCAATGAGTATGTCCAATTGCACCAACTAATTGATAAGCTAGTAAAAGAAGGCAGATTGGATCATCTAGTTAAGAACATCAAGGATGGAAAAGACAAAAAAAAAAGACCGGGAGCAAGAAAGAAGCACCTAAGGACAAGGCTGACACCATCTACATGATACAATCATGGCTGCGAAAGACTAGCCAAAAGGTCAGCCAAAAAATTTCTTATGGAAGCGAAATCTCTTTCCCCACCTTGGTTGCGGACAACATAGTGGCGGAACCATTCACAATCGAGATAAATGCGGGGGGGTTACGATATCCACATCATGTATATTGATGGAGGGGCATCCGCAGAAATAATGTATGAACATTGTTTCAAAAGATTGCGACCTGAGATACAAAGTCAGTTAAGCCCGGCCACGACGTCGTTGACTGGCTTTACGGGAGAAAAGATATGGCCCATGGGGCAAATACGACTACTAGTTGTTGTTGGTAATAAGGAATACTCCACGGCAGCCTTGATGAATTTTATGGTGATCAAGTCTCCTTCGCCATACAATGGCATTATTGGAAGACCAGGAATATCAGCCATACGCACGGTACCATCCACAGCACATGGGATGCTCAAATTCCCGGTAGAAGGCGGCATTGTCACCCTCTACAATACCACCGTACCACCTAGAGAGTGTAACACGATTACATGTGAGACGACACACACTCCAGAACAGCGCGCAGCTAAAGTATCAAACCTGAAGGTCGCAATTCATCCTGATTACCCGGAGCAAGAAGTATCGATCGGGGGATCGCTGTTTGATAAAGGCAGAGAGGCCGTGTGCGTGCTCTTGCAAAGGAATCTGGATATCTTCGCATGAGAACCAAAGCACATGACTGGTTTGTCATGCTCGATTATAGAACACAAGTTGAAAATCTGACAAGGATACTTCCCAGTACGGCAGAAAAAGCGCGGCCAGGCTCCAGAGCGCGCAAAAGCCATTCTAGAGGAAGTACACAAGCTTGTGGACGCAGGTAACATGCAAGAAGTCTATTACCATGACTGGCTCTCCAATCCAGTGATGGTCAAAAAGAGTGATGGTAGTTGGTGGATGTGCGTGGATTTCACTGATCTCAACAAAGCATGTCCACAAGACTGCTACCTTCTACCAGAGATAGACTGGAAGGTAGAATCTTTGTCAGAACTAGCGCCAAGGGATTTCATGTCTCAAAACTATGAAACCTTGGCTGCCCTTATGCAAGAGGAAGCGAAAAAGAGGTCAAGTCAGAGCCTGCAAGCCCGGCTCAACTTCGACCCTGAGTATGAAGCATCTCCACCACGTCACCGAAAGGAGAGGCACGAGAAGGATAGCCGCCGACCCCCAGTGTTTACTAGGATCGGAAGGAAAGTTGTGGATGATGAAGCAGCTGACTTACAATACCTGGAGGAGCACGAAGACGATGGATGGCATACCAATGTCCACACTAGGCTTGGTAGTCGCAGGGTCCATGATAGACTTGGGCGACAGCTCTCCCCAACCGAAACCCTTCAAGCTCGGATTCCGAGGACAGTCGATGCAAGCGCCGCAAAAGAGTGAGCTCGTCTTCAAGTGACTCCTCGGACAACGAGGAGTAAGAAACAGGACACTGGAAGTCCAGGAAAAGATACCGCGACCAGGAGGACGAAGATATGTCTCGTCCCTAGCGCCGCCAAAAGGTTGACGCATTCACTCGGCGCATCAGTGATTTTTCAGAAGATAAGAGAAGGCGCATGCCCGCTAATGTTAAAACTTATGATGGGACACGTGATCCTGACGACCACCTAAAAATTTTCGAATCAGCCGCTACCATCGAAAATTGGCCACAACCCATGTGGTGCCACATGTTTAAGTCTACATTAGTAGGGAATGCGCGAAAGTGGTTCAGTAAGCTGCCACGTATTAGCATCGATGGGTTTGAAGAGTTGCGGAAGGCGTTTCGCTTGAACTTTACTCAGAGGAAGAAGTGCGCCAAGAACCCTGTCGAGCTTTCTAGGGTAAAACAGCGCCAGGGGGAATCCACAAGCGTTTATGTGGAGCGCTATAAGGACGAATGCACACACATCAAGGCATGCCCCGAAATACTAAAGATCTTAGGGTTTATGAACAGAATCAATAATCCAGAACTTATCAAAAGGTTAAACGATAGGGTTCCCCAAACCTTTGACGAATTTATGAAGCGCACGAGGTCCTTTATCCAAGGAGAAGCCGCCGCTGCGGATAGCAAGAAAGGCTACTCAAACTATAGGTCACAAGAACAGCCCAGGAGACAATCCAACGACTAGAGTAGCAACCGTAACAAAAGCTACCGCAGTCAGGGGGTGGACGAGAGAATGACAAGTATACACCACTAACGAAGACTCCAAAGGAGATATTTGCGACGGAAGGCGCGAACTTCCCGAAACCCCCACCAATGCGCACCCCAAAAGAGCGGCGCTTAGGGAACGGGTACTGCGAGTATCATGGACAGAAGGGCCACACCACCAATGAATGTGTCCAATTGCGCCAACTAATTGATAAGCTAGTAAAAGAAGGCAGATTGGATCATCTAGTTAAGAACATCAAGGATGGGAAAGACAAACAAAAGACCGGGAGCAAGAAAGAAGCACCAAAGGACAAGGCTGACACCATCTACATGATACAATCATGGCAGCAAAAGACTAGGCAAAAGGTCAGCCAAAAATTTTCTTATGGAAGCGAAATCTCTTTCCCCACCTTGACTGCGGACAACGCAGTGGCGGAACCACTGACCATCGAGATAAATGCGGGGGGTCACGATATCCACCGCATGTATATTGATGGAGGGGCATCCGCGGACATAATGTATGAACATTGTTTCAAAATATTGCGACCTGAGATACAAAGTCAGTTAAGCCCGGCCGCGACGTCGTTGACTGGCTTTACGGGAGAAAAGATGTGGCCCGTGGGGTAAATACGACTACTAGTTGTTGTTGGTAATAAGGAACACTCCACGGCAGCCTGGATGAATTTTATGGTGATCAGGTCTCCTTCGCCATACAATGGCATTATTGGAAGACAAGGAATAACAGCCATACGCGCGGTACCGTCCATAGCACATGGGATGCTCAAATTCCCGGTAGAAGGCGGCATTGTCACCCTCTACAATACCACCGTACCACCTAGAGAGTGTAACACGATTACATGTGAGACGACACACACTCCAGAACAACGCGCAGCTAAAGTATCAAACCTGATGGTCGCAATTCATCCTGATTACCCGGAGCAAGAAGTATCGATCGGGGGATCGCTGTCTGATAAAGGCAGAGAGGCCGTGTGCGCGCTCTTGCAAAGGAATCTGGATATCTTCGCATGGGAACCAAAGCACATGACTGGTGTGCCACGCTCGATTACAAAACACAAGTTGAAAATCCGACAAGGATACTCCCAAGTACGGCAGAAAAAGCGAGGTCAGGCTCCAGAGCGCGCAAAAGCCATTCTGGAGGAAGTACACAAGCTTGTGGATGCAGGTAACATGCAAGAAGTCTATTATGATGACTGGCTCTCCAATCCAGTGATGGTAAAAAAGTGTGATGGTAGTTGGCGGATGTTCATGGATTTCACTGATCTCAACAAAGCATGTCCACAAGACTGCTACCTACTACCAGAGACAGACTGGAAGGTAGAATCTTTGTGCGGATGCCCCTTTAAATGTTTCTTAGATGCATACAAATGGTACCACCAAATCCAAATGGATAAAGAAGATGAGGAAAAAACAGCCTTTCACACAAGCCAGGGTGTCTATTGTTATACAAAGATGCCTTTTGGCTTAAAGAATGTGGGCGCCACCTACCAGCGATTGGTATATAATGCATTTGAAAAGCAAGTGGGCCGCAACCTAGAGGTATATGTTGACGACCTTGTCATAAAAAGCCATACCGAAGACGAATTGGTGCGCGACATTGAAGAAACATTTAGAACACTAGGAAAGATCAACATGAAGTTAAATCCTAAGAAATGCGCTTTTGGCGCTACAGAAGGCATATTCCTTGGATACTTGATAGAGCCTGATGGCATTAAGCCATGCCCAGAAAAAACAAAGGCTGTCATCCAACTCCCTTCACCACGCACGTTAAAAGAAGTCCAGTCTCCGAATGGAAAACTAGCCGGGTTGAACAGATTCCTATCTAAATCAGCAGATAAGTCACTCCCCCTCTTTAAAACACTCAAGAATTGTACAAAAAAGGGAGACTTTTGTTGGACTACGGAAGCGGTAGAAGCTTTTACACAGCTTAAGCAACATATAGCAGTGCTTCCCACGCTAGTCGTACCCCGACCAGGGGAATAGTTAATTGTGTACTTGTCTGCGACTCATGGAGCAGTCAGCGCGGTGCTACTGACAGATAGGAACTCCGCACAAACGCCGGTATATTTTGTAAGCAAAGCACTCAAGAAGACAGAGATTAACTATAGCGCAATGGAAAAGTTGGTCTTGGCGTTAGTATTCGCCGCCAAAAGACTGCGCAGGTAATTTCAGGCACACCCAATAGCGGTAATCACGGACCAGCCTATCAAGCAAGTTATCTCCAAACTGCGGTTAAGGGGCAGATACTAGCAGACTTCATCATCGAAAAACCAGATACTGATGCTGCACCTTCACGGAGCGAGGTAGAACTACAAGAACCATTGGTCCTATTCACGGATGGATCTTCATGCGTGGACGGGTCGGGCGCAGGCCTTATCTTCACCAGTCTAGAAGCAATGGAATTCACTTACGCACTGCGCTTTGAATTCACAGCCGCGAACAACGAGGCAGAGTATGAAGCCCTAATTGCTGGATTACGCATTGCAACTCGAATGGGTATACGCAACCTAGAAGCAAATGTGGATTCCCGATTAGTAGCCAACCATGTGTTGGGCGAATATGTGGCTAAAGAGGATAACATGGTTCAACACCTCGACAGGACCAAGTCACTAATCCAGGGTTTTGACAGGTTCACCACAAGTTCCTTGAAGGGAAAACAAAAAAGTGGATGCACTAAGCAAGATCGCATCTACAAGCTTTGCGCACCTGTCAAAACAAGTATTGGTGGAGATCCTAAAGAACAAATCCATCTCGGAGATGGAGATATCTACGCTGATAGAGGAGCAGGATCCAACGTGGATGACCCCTATCGTCGAATTTATAAGCAAGAGCATATTGTCCCATGAGCAGAAGGACACTCGACGGATACGGCGCACAGTGCAGAGGTTCGAACTTCGAGATGGTATCCTATATCGGCGCTCATTTCTACAACCATGGCTTCGGTGCGTTGGGCCTCTTCAGGCAGATTATGTACTCCGAGAGATCCACGTCGATTCATGCAGTATGCACTCAGGACCACGGCCTGTTGTAGCGCGAGCCTTGTGGTCAGGATACTACTAGCCCACTATGCATCGCGTTGCGCGTGATGTGATAAAGAAATGTAGCGACTGCCAAATTCATAGACCCATCCCGCGTCAACCATAACAAGAGTTAACGCCTATTACTTCGCCATGGCCATTCTATAAGTAGGGTATCGACATTTCGGGCCCCTTCCCTGTTGCAGCAGGGGGACTAAAATTTCTTATTGTGGCTATACACTACTTCACTAAGTGGATTGAGGCAAAAGTAGTGGCGACAATCACTGGTAATCTAGTAAAACGATTTGTTTGGGAAAATATTGTATGCCTCTTTGGATTACCTCGGTAAATCATTTCGGACAATGGAAAACAATTTAGCGATAACCCGTTCAAAGACTGGTGCGCGAAACTAAATATTACACAACACTTCGCGTCGGTTAAACACCCACAAACCAATGGTTTGGTTGGGCGCGCAAATCGTAGTCTGGGCGAAGGAATTAAAGCGCGCCTCGACAAACACAAAGGAAGATGGGTGGATGAATTGTCGCACGTTTTGTGGGCGCACCGCACGACAATCAAAGTTAGCACTGGAGACACTCCCTTTTCTCTTGTCTATGGGACAGAAGTTGTCATACCAGCTGAAATTGGGATGCCAACTATTCGTACTGCGGAAGTTAATGTCGCAACCAATGACGACGAACGACGTATAGACTTGGACCTATTGGAAGAAAGGCGCGAACGCGCAGCTATATGTGAGGCAAGAGCTAAGTCAAAAATGAAGGGATACTACGATGCTAAAGTTCGAAGCACCTCATTCAGACCAGGCGTCTTTATATATCGCGCTAATGATGCGAGCCACGCAGAAGATACAAGAAAACTTGGACCAAAGTGGGAAGGACCCTATGAGGTCATTGAAGCACTAGGAAAAGGAGCGTACAAGCTGCGTGACATGAATGGCCGTGAGCTACAACGCACATGGAATATTTGCAATCTCAAGAGATGCTATCTTTAGGAAAGGTTCCGGCCCCGCGCATGGACACCTCCGCGCTTTAGTAAGTGCTCAATAAATATCCGTGTATTTACATTTTGTTTCATCTAGGCAAATGTCTTTCTTTTCCCAAAAACTTGCAAGCATTAATTAAATGTTGCGGTTTCTAGCTAACTCCGCGACACACTTCACTTTGTTGTTTACATATTATTTATGTCTCAATATTGTTGTTATACTACCTTTTGCCTACAAGGCGTGCATACACTTATTAACCCACAATGGTAAAGGATGAGTAAACCTAATAAATAACTCGTTGAGTAAGAGGGTTGCAAACCCATCAACATCGGATCACGCATCCTTGTTAAACACCTTACTCTCAAGACGTTGGAGTAAGTTCAATGTGCATCCCATGACGGATGCGCAACAATGCACATTGTGCGCGTTTAACAAATTAGGAGTCAAGACTCTTGACTCCTTGATATGGTATTCGCAGTACGCTGCATGTCAACCCATACACTTGTGAATTTCATATATATTCACGTATACATTAAGTTATGAACTTCATACACGATTATGTTATAAGTGATTATAGATTCCTGTAATCTTTTTTAAGTACGTTTATGTAACAGTTTGATTCTTAGACATAACATAGACGTCTTTTATGCAAAGACAGATAACTAAGTACAAAAATCATAATACAATATGCGTACAATCGCACTTTCAAAATAACATTTTATTATGGACTACGAGTTCATACAAAGAATAGATTCAACATGCACATGTGCAACAAAAGGTTAATCTATTACAAAACATCACAAAGCCAAACAGCCTAAATACTATGGGAGTGTCTAAGCTCTGAGCTGCCAACCCGGTACGCAGCACTCCCAGCTTCCTCAAGCTTCTTCAACAGATCACTATCCTTGGGTGACACTGTCGCCACGCTAACAGGTGCCCCATCAGATCTTGGAATTTGTGTTGCACCAATACCACAGAGGATAGCCTTCCCCTTCACACCCTCCTTCTTCGCAAGTCTCATAGCATGTGCCTCTAAGGATTCCTTCAGTGGGATTTCCTTCTCAAGGGCAAAAGGATTTAGGATATCACTCGGACGAGCAAAGATAGGTACCTGCAGCTGCGACACATCTGGCTTCAGAAAACAATCAGGTTGTGCCTCAACGCCCTCTGCTGTGTGCCTAGCCAAGGATAACCCCTCCATAATAACACCTATGGGGTAGTCTTGGTCGCGCTCCAGTTGAGCAATGTGAGGAAGCTCTAAAAGCTTCATCTTCTCCAAAGCAGCGACAAGCTCAGCATAGGCATTTTCGTTGTAACCTGGTACTTGTGCGGTAGGCACTGCCAACATCTTGTTCTCATACAGCTCCTCTACAGCCTCCGCCTTGCCACGTGCCAACGCGCATTGAACAACGTCCCCGAATGACTCTCCCACCTCTTAAGACTCCAGAGTATTCAAAACAGCAAGGCGCAAGCCATGGCTGATAAGCCACCTGCGCTCAGCAATTGATGACACCAGGTACGGGTATAGCTCTTCATCCTACTCAATACTGAGCTTGCGCAGCTTAACCTCTTGCTTCTCCAACAACCCCTCCACAGCCTTGCGAAACTCATCCAACCTATAGAAATGTTTGTTCTTCCCATGCTCCATGTACTTCAAGACCCAAAGACAAGTGGCCTTGTAATCCTTCAAATCAGCATGCTCTTGGCTCACTTGGGCAAGTAACGACATCTTCTCCTCAGCAAGCTTCTTGGCATACGAATTTGTTGACTCTACCTGATATGCGGGATTGCGCCCTCGCAACAGGTTTTACCTCTCAAGGGATCTTGAGAAGCTTGCAATCCCCGCCAGGCAGTGTACCTGATCATTGTAGTATAGTATAGTGACAAGTACCGGGGGATTGATCGTTTAACTCAGGAATAGTGTCGCTAGGATTAGAAAGCCTACTAAACTAGGTCTAGAGGTGAGGGATGAATCATTTTGTATTTTTTTTTTTATATTTTTTTGAAAGCAAATAAAATCTCGGGTTTTGAAGGAGTGGCCGGAATTAGTTGCTAGCCAACTAACCCAAATGACTACATATGCAATCAAAATAAAATAAAAAGAAATGAAAATAAACTGATGTGGTGGAAACAATAATGAGAAAAGATGTGTTTACTTAGATTTCATTACTCCCTAGATATCTTTTACCGGTTGATTAGCTTGTTACAATTGCATGGATGACGGGTTATATTCCATAATACTAGTCGTAGGGCCGTGTACAATATTCCCTAACTCTATAAGATCCTACTTCACTCCAATGTCGAGCCGACTAAAAGCTCCTAACATGGGATCATTAGAATTCACTTATGCATTAAATACAACCAAAAATCGTAGTACACCTCCGATCAAGTTTCTTAAGATGTTCAAGCAAGTTACCAATGGAAGTCAGCCAGTTTTCTTAAGCCTAACATCGAATACAATCATCCACAATAATTATAAACAAACAATCAACCAATAATCAACATCTAGGTTTCACTACATCTAAGCAAACACAATAAAAACCTAGCCTAACATGTTAAAAGAAAGACAAGCATAAGATAGAATCAAACAATACATAGACATATTGAATAATTATTGGAAGACTTATCTTTATTCAAACATGGATGAAAGAAGGGTTTGAAACCCCTGCAATATGATGAAAATTTGACCTAGGGTTTGTGGTAAAGTTCCTCCTAATATTCCACTCCTATACAATGAAAAATTGGAAAAATTTATTTAGAGAATACATCCTGACGGCGTCATGTGGAAGCTTCTGACGTCGTCAACTCGCCACCAAGTTAAGAGTCGTATTGCCTAGATCCAGTCTTGACGCCTTCATGTAGAAATAGAACTCTGGCCCATCACTTGTAAAATGACCTTGACGGCCTTGGTGACGCCGTCAGGTCAATAACACTGAAAATGTTCTGGGCCGTCACGTTATATTTTCCACTTCCACCTCTTTTGCCAAGCTTGACACCGTCACTAGTAAACCCTTGACATCGTCAGGTACTGTTCCCAGCAAGGATTTTGATACTTTGCGGTTTTCTTCACTTTTATGCTCCAAAAACGTCCAAAATGCTTCCTTTTCCAGATTTCTCCTCAAAAGTACCTAAAATGACAAAAAGAACGATTTGAGCAGTAATTAATCAAATAATCACGAATTCGGGACTTAAATGACCCCTTAAAAGCGGTACACTTTTCGCCTTATCAAATACCCTTACACTTGAGATTTGCTTGTCCTCAAGCAAATGCGCTTTTATTCTAATCAAAATACAAGTTAGGGGTCATTTAACACTAATATAACAGTAATTACAACAAATAATCGTTTCACTAAAAACCAAAAACAAGCACGAAGGTCATACACTAGCACCACACAAATAGTGTTTAGAAACTCACATCTCTCGGGGTGTAATAAAGTATATATCACAATATGGAAATGGAAAACATCTCTCACTACCTGTCATAGCAAATAGATTACCATAGGCTTGGGAAAGGATCAAACCTCCACCACTTGGCGTAAGCACCTAGGATAAACTATCAAAGAGGTCTTTTAAAGGGTTATAACGTTAGGTGTAGGGATATGGAAAACACGGTTTTGTTGGATAAAGGCAATATTTACTGGTGGCGAGTTAATCATCTTGGTTAATTACATGTACAATATGGCGTTGCTAAGCCAAGACTAGACTCGACTTAAGCTAATAAATAAAAAATAACAAAAACTTAAAACAAACATAGAATGAAACGGGTTGGTAGTCGGTATGTTTTTCTCTTTCTTTTTCTATATTTTTTTTCCTTTTCTTGATTTTTCCTTTTTTTTTTTTTTTTTTTGCATACACTCTTACCTTACCATCCAAAATAATACATCATAGGGAATTTGCATTACCCTTACACTTGAACTTTTACATACTTTACAATAAACTACTCTAATGACTCGAGTTAAGATAATTAAAACACTTGGAGTACTTTTTAAGATTAACGCACATACGGGGATAATATATGATGTTCTTCCCCATTACTCCATATCACTAGTACTTTACCCATGAGTCCCAATCGTCCCAAAACAATATGTACAAGATATGATTCAACTTAGCAACCATGTAATCAATTAGATAATTAACTAAGGGTTTAAACATGTAACAATAATGCACTAAAAATGAGTGCATACAAGGAAGGCTAAGGCGATTTGGTTGCACATTTGGGTGGGTTGTAAACAAATTCTTCTTTTAAGTAAGATGCTTAAAGTTAGAAACGAAAAGATAGGCTCGGAGGGGTGTACTAGGGGTTTCGTGTACTAAAAATGAGTACAACGCTAAGGTGTGGGAAAAATTAATTGACTTTATTAGTCAAGTAATATGACTTAAATGGTCAAGTAATTATGATACGGGTTTAACACAAGGGTGATCCTAATGCCTCTTATCATGTAGTAAATCCTACTACACGAATGTAGTCTCACTTGCGGTCTCAGGATGCATCACTAATGCAAGTTCTAGAATCTAAATGCTACCGGTACACTCATAAGCACTAATAATGAATGCTTTTCCTATCAAATCTAAAGGGAAACCTCACATATTTGGGTGGAAAATTTTTTAAGTGGTACGGTTTTATGCTAGTCATACAACTCCTATCCATGAGACGCTTGTTAAGGCTAAAGTTTCACTCCTAAATGTTGTAAAAAAATTTAAATTTGGCGCTAAAATTGCCCTAGCAAGTATTTCTCTTAGTTTTATTACACACCTACTATCGAACAAACAAACTCAAGCATAATTGTATTCTCAAAAGTATCATCAATTACCCTCCCCTTACACTTAGGATGAACATTGTCCCAATGTTCAATTAAAGGATGTAAAAGTAAAACATATAAAATAATGATAACAAATACTCCCCTGATTCGTTCGGTGTGGATAGTGTGTCAACAAGGTTAGATCTTCCTTCAAGAAAATGAACTTTGAAAGCTTCCCTCTAAAAATATAAATCATCTTCTTGTCATATATAACCTGTTAAATCTGAGAAAACAATCAAGGCAAACCTCGCATAAAATCGGCGGCAATCTATATATACTAAAAAAAATAAATCCTAGAAAGAATAGCATATATATCTTAATGTTGCTTTCTAGGAATTAAAGGGATATAATGCTTGTAGAATGAATTTTTGCAGATTTCCTGGAGTTTATCACTACTAGAAAAAGGTCTTTCCTTGACTCGCATTTTATGACGCACACAATATAATGACACGCAAAATTGTAAGTCACGAAAAAACTGTCATAAATTGTAAAATCTGAAGGCTAGACGACATGCATTTTTGTGTGTCATAAAATTCGTGTCATATCTCAAATTTTTTAAAAAACACGGACCACAAAACTATATCTCTCTCACCTCTCCAAGATCCGGCATATCCCTTATCTTCATTTGTTTTTTTTTTTACCCTAAACCTAAAACTATATCTCTCTCACCTCTCTAAGATCCGGCAGCCGCCGCTGCTGCTCCGGTCACCACCTCCGTCACTCACCACCATCCATATCAACAAAACACCACCACACCAGCCCTTATATCACCCTTGCCAATTTATTTATGAGGTGCACGCGCCATCACCTCTATCTACTTCTGGTTACCCCTTTTCACACCGCCGTTTGCCACCAATCAAGAGGGAGACTCCAAGGGTTTGTTTTCATCAGGTTTGGAGCGAGGGTTTACATCTAGGGATTTGTTTGTTCGTGTGGTGAAGCCGCCACCACCACCGACACAGCTGTCACATCCATCTCGCCTTTTAATCTTTTTCTCCCTCTCGTCTTGTGGTATATCTAATTGTTAAACTCGTTTCATTTCTCTTTTTGATTTAAAAACCGTTTATATGCATAACGATTTGCAAGTTTTTGTGGCTTAATAATAGATTAAAAACATTTTAGATAAGTATATCATTGTTTTCGTGTGGTTGTTCATATTTATTTTATTTTCTTGATCCCGGGTCCGATTGGAAACCCGTATGGTCAGCAATGTGGCTACCATTCGGTTAATGAAACGCAAAAGGAACATGAATTAGGTGAGACGGTTCAAGATCGGGACCCAGTTTGGACAGCCTGGACTAATGCAATGGATGCGGTTCATGTTGGTGATGTTGATACTACTTTTGCTGAAGTTTTGTCCACTGGTGATGATTTATTGCTTGTGAAGCTAATGGATCAAACGGGCACTGTTATTGATCAATTGTCAAGTGAGGTCAGGACTGAAGTTCTGCATGCTGTTGCACAGTTTCTTCCGGACCAAAATGTGTTTGATATCTGCTTGGCATGGCTTTAACAGGTACACCTTATTATGTATGCATATAAAATAGTGTTAGGATATGTTTTTATTTATTGAAGTTTCTAATGATACGAAAAAGGAACTGTTTGTTTTTGTGTTGTTGCAACCTTTTAATGATTTGACGAAACAAAACAAAATTGTTATCTGCAACAGATGTCACATAGCAGTTCACCAAGAATGTTACGGAGTGAGAGATATCCGTGATTTCACATCCTGGGTTTGTAGAGCATGTGAAACTCCCAAGGTAAAAAGAGAGTGCTTTGAAGCCAACTGATATCGACACTTTGTAGGTTCATGTGATATGCGCATGGTTCCGTCCTAAAGTTTCTTTCGTTAGTGTTGAAAAGATTGAGCTTGCAACCGGAATTCTACGTATTCCACCTGATTCTTTTTCTAAGGTAAGAACATTCTTACACTGGAAATAGAAGACATGGACGATGAGAAATACAAAGTTTTATAATAATTTGTTTATTTTTCTTGGTAAATTGCAGGAATGTGTCATTTGCAAACAGGTTCATGGTTCTTGTATTAAGTGTTGCAAGTGCCCCACTTACTTTCATGCAACGTGTGCTTCAAGAGCCGGGTACTGCATCGAGGTACGTTGTCTCACTTTACATGAGTATTATATTAGCTTTGTCTCATGAAAACTGCAACATATTAGTTTGGAAACTTCCCATAATTATGTAACTTGTTTTTGTTATCTTTCTAAACATATGCAGCTGCATTCATCAGAAAAGGGTGGGATATATAATACCAAATGGACTCCATACTGTGCTCTTCACAGGTAATGCCCACTCTATTCATTGTCATTCGTAATGCTCATAGTTCAAAAAGTCTATCCTAAGTACACAGTTTGGATATAAATTGTAACCAAAGCTGATTGATATTTAGTGCTAAAACGAGCTGTCTATTCTTTTGATTTTGATGCAGAACCCCAGCAGATACTGGTATTGTCATCAGAACCACTTCTGAGGTAATTTTGTGCAAAGAGGTTGCTTGAAAAGCAGAGTTTTAGGGGATCGAGGCTCGTGATGTGTACTAAAATGAAAGACTCTTATTCATCATTGGCAGAGAATGATGAGCCTGAATCAATACCGGCTGCTAGGTGTCGTGTTTACAGAAGATCAAATAAAAAGGTTGCTTAACCTAAACTGTTGTTCCTTTCTAATATAGTTTTTATTTTTGGATTGTGTATGATGTTGGGCCTTTTTCATTTAGTACTCACTTTTTTCACTTATTCTTTCAATTTCAGAATGGTGTAAAGGAGGCATCATTTTGATATTTGTGTTTTTAATTTTGTATTATCAGGTTTTTAATTGTCATTTAATACAAAATTAGGAACTGAAAAAATTAATTTTTTTTAAAAAAAATAGGTTATGACTCGCAAAAAAGAGAGTCATAAAACGTGAGTCATAAGTGCGCGTCATAGAGGGATGACGCACAAATGCGAGTCATGAAGCTTTATGATGGGTCCTTCCTTGACTCGCATTTGCGAGTCATAAGGCCTCTTCTTGACTCGCATTTGGAGTCAAGAATAGCTGTTTTTCTAGTAGTGTATAAAACTAAAGAATCAACAAAAATTTAAGAAGCCGGTTTAAACAAAACTCACAAAATTTTTCAGAATTTTAGTACCTGACGCCGTCAGAATGTTCCTGAAAAAATTTTATGTTAAGTTTCCAGAAAATTCCTGGAAAAACTTATGCCTTATTTCCTAGAAAATCCTGCAAAACATCATTATGACTCGATACAAGCATTTGACTCTAACAAATACTTATATACATGCTTATTTAATATTGTAGTGAATCATGCTCATTTTCGTTCTTATAAACAAATTTTGATTTCCCTTACACTTAGCTTTTGCAAAATACCTTTATATGTAATTAAGACGAAGTTAAAAACAAAATAAAGCATTTTCACAATTTACTTTGAAACATGATCTACCAACAATAAAAATAAAACATGCATACGGAAACAAATAAAATCAAACAAATAAAAACACACAAAGCATGGGTTGCCTTCGAAGAAGCGCTTTTCTTTATTAACGAGTCTTGTAGCTAGACTCAAGGTCACGGGCAATTACGTGACCTCGTCATTGGTCACATTCTCTAGGTCATCCTCAATCTTAGTTTTGTATTCCGGACCTAGTTGCAAACATTCCTTATAGAAACCGAATATTCTACTCCTGACATAGTCTACTCCTCTACGTCTATCCTCATCATTCCTATAGTAAACCGCTTGCTTGTGTTCCTTTTCAAGGTTTTATAGAAGACGGAATTGTTCAATCTTATAGGGCATTTGGTAAGCTATTTCATCGTTCTCATCCTTGAATCTAACTATCCCTAGGGACGGGTCATAATTCATCTTAGGGGCCTCAACAAACGGTTTTCCGAATACTACTTGACTTAAACAACCATTTATTACCGAACGAATATCCTCTACAATCACAAAATCGGTAACATAAGTGAAGTTTCCTACAAAGACATGTAATCCTTTCACTCTTCCCACAAAGTTACTCATCTAACTCGTGTTAGGCATCATCCTATACCCAAGTTGCTTCTTCATTACCCAATTATAATAGGTCCTAGTCATAATGTTTATGGGAGACCTAAGATCTATGTAGGCTTTCCACACATGCATATGCCCAATATTGCATGGTATATTGATGTTAGAGGGATCACCTGTTTTGATGAATGGTGAACCAATGACGTATGGTGTCTCGGGGTCATCGAATAGATCCTTATGGTATTCCCGTTCTTCCTTGGTGGGTGATTGTACAATATTTTGCACTACCAGGCCTTCGATGGTGATCAAAGGGAATGAGGGGTGTTGTGATTACGCCAAACTTGGATATAACCTGAAATAAGAAATACGAAAACACTACGTTAAGTGATTGCGCAGGGGTTGGGCCCTGCGAACCACCTCCGGCGTGTGAATAAGTGATCGGTATGAGAGTTTAAGTATAAGCGTAGTAAAGTATGGTGTGAGAGATTGCATACCAGATTTGTCATCATCCAGGACTATTTATAGGTGAAGAAAACGGTCCTGGAGTGTGGTCACACGTTTGAGAGAGATCATGGGGGCGTCCCATGATTTGGGGTAACCGCTAGGGGTTAGTGTCCCACTCCTCCGGGTTTAGCGGGGGTGCTCAAGAGGAAGAGGCGACGTGGGTAAGACTTGGTCTCCCCAATATTAGACTTGGCATTGTTCCGTCCATCAAACTTATCGAGAGATACCCCGCAGGGTTTAATCCTTAGATTGGCGAATTCCCACTTGGTAACTAGATCATTGATGATTAGTTTTACGCCAAATAAAGTTTTAGGAGGCGAGCCAGAGTCTTCGATTATGTAGGTTACGATTAGACTCGAAGGGTTGTCCTTCGAGCTAATCGGAGGGTACATCATCAAGCCCCCCAGTTGAAAGTTAGATATGCGCACAAGAATATGTGGCTTTCAACTCTATCATAATTATTGCTTTCCACCATATTCTCGAAAATTGGATAAGGTGAAGTTTTGAAATACAAAAGTGCATTAAATGCGCATGCTATCCGTTCAACAAAAGAATGCAACGGCATAATTATCGGTAAGTGCAACTGTTGATACAAAAGTTGGGCGTTCCTAGTTTGGGCTCTTGCTCTCATACCAATTTGCTTCTTAATGCTTTAAACCTGCGCACTAAGAAAATAAACAAACACCGTTAGGCTTATCGTGGGTTTGTCTCCCACGATTATCCTCCGGTGTGAGAGTAAGTAATCGGTTTTTAGGGTTCTCGTAAAGAGTTTAGGGTATGTGAATCGTACCTTTAATGAGAATTATGTCATTCCTTATATAGGTGCAGAATCCTCATAGGTTTCTTGCTCCTTACTCTTCGCACGCGTGGTGCTTATCCGGGTTAAGGATATCTATTCCGTATTTAGGAGATCCTTATCTATGCCCGGGTAGTTTGGTTGGGCTTAGGTCTACGTGAGCCCAATCCCATTATCAATGCGGCCCAAGTTATAATAGCCCACTCATGGTGGTTTTGGGCCTTAGTGATGTTTATCATTTGGGCTTGTGGCCCAAATATAGACTGTGCGTCATCATGTCCCCCCCAGTCTAGTGTGCGCGGCTCGTAGCCACGGATGCTAGACTAGTGAGAAGAGCGGTAAGCATGGCGGGACAAATTTTGAAATTTGCCGCCCAATATGAAGAAATATGTATCTAAGCCAAGATATTTCACAAAGGTGCCTCGGAAAACGGGGGATGTATCCACGTGTTCCTTGGAAAACGGGAAAAAGTGCATGTACCGTTTCGTATTTCAGCCACACGTTTTATGAGTGGGATCCACGTGGCCTTCATCTAGGGTTTTTTGATGACCTATATAAGAGTCACCGCCTCCCTTTTACCAAAAACACACAGTAAAAAACACACATTCACCATTTCTCATTTCTTCAAAGCGTTTTTTAAAGAAATCAACTGTTTCATTAGGTAATTCCGTGTGCGCATCCTATTAGATCTTGTGATACCGTAAAAATGGTTGCTCAATTAGAGGAGTTTCGCTCTGTGATGGATGAGGATGACGTGCGTCAGTTCTCATCTGATTACTTCATTCCTCTGGATGTGCATCTAGTGGCCCCGGACGTCGATGCGTGTATTGCCAATTTACCCGAAGGGAAGATAGGGTTATACACGCACTTCTTTGAGTACGCTAACTATCGCGTACCAATATCCATATTTTTTAGTAACGTGCTCAATTTCTATCGCCTTCATATCTCTCAACTGCACTGTATAGGTGCGGTGAAGATATCAAATTTTGAAGTAAACTGTCGTTTACTTGCAATAGACCCAACTGTCGACCTATTCCATGCGTTTTACCATACAACGTGGTCGCATGGATGGGTATCCTTTGCAAAGTGCGTAGGGAGCCTTCAGTGCTATACCGAGAAGGTAGATTCCCTGAGGCATTGGAGGGAGTATTTTTTCTGGGTGGATGATGTGGTGTTTCCTTCACCATTTGAGTTTTATACTCAAGAAACGTTGCCGAGGGATGGGCGCCCCGCACCCGGTTTGTATAGCTTGGCGGATGCGCAGACTATTGATGCCAACCGCATCCCCATTAACCCTTATCCTGAGGAGTTTTTGGTGCACATGGGGTTGAGTCGCAACTACTTCTATGGTGCTGACGAGGTGCCAACTTTCATTGATGAGGAAGGCCGGGGTGGGTGTTCATCCCTTTTAATTGTTCGCTTCCAATAATGTAACTTTTTCTGTATGCGCACTTTTAATAACTAATCTGTGTTTTGTTATTTGTTCATGTGTTGCGCAGAGATGGATTTGTTTGCCGTGGTGAAGCTGGAGAAACTGAAGCAGGTGACCGTTGGTGTGCGCCCTCTGAGGGAGAACGAGCAACCGCTCTTGGATGCGACTACTGGGCATCTGACTGTATTGGGGCCAGTTGGTCATGAAGATTCGCCCCCTCTCCTTGTGACGCCAGTACAGAGCGTGGCTCCGACTGTAGAGCCTACACATGTGGAGGAGTTGCAAGCTGAATCTTCTGACAGCGTAGAGGTACTGAAGCCTGAGGTGGTAGCGCAGAATCTAAAGCGCAAAGGAGAGGCTGGTGGCAGTGGTACTTCCAAGAGGAGGCGCCATCTAATCGCGGATGTAGAGTCGTCCGAAGAGGAGGAGACATCCCCTTCTGGCGCGGATAAGGAGGCTGCAAAGGCTTCTCCGCTTCTGTAAGTGATATTCCTCATGCTTTTATATTTATTATTACTTGTCGTAATATGCGCTAACTTTCTTCCTTATTCATTGTAGTGACCATGCTGCGAAGGATGATTCGGCCTTTGTGGAGAGTGTGGTCCCTCCTCAGAATGAAAACAAGGAGGAGGGAGTGAAGGTTGCCGAGGACGTATCTGCGCAGCAACTGTTGGTGGAGTTGGCTGCTACTGCTGAGCGTCAAACTGAGCAAGTTGCTCAGTTGAAGACGCGATACATCGGGGAGAGTAGCACTCTTGCCCAGAATGATGAGGAGATAGCTCTTCTTCGTGTGTTGCTGGCTGAGGCGCATGCTGAGGTGGGGTCCTCTAGGGCGCACGCAGATAAGGTCACTAACGAAAAGTTGACCGCGATGGCTGAGCTGCAGTAAGCGCGCGGGGAACTTCATCAGTTTAGGGCCAACCTTACCTGGGCAGTAAGGTATCTTGAGGAGAAGAAAGATGAGCATTTTGCGAACATTAATGAGTTTCGCTTGCGCATGGAGAAGATTATTCAGGTGCAGGAGGAGAAGCTGCGTGGTCTGAGCATAGACTATGACGAGGAATTATACCCTCATCTGATGTCTACCATAGCTGAGCGCAGGTACGTCCTTACATATTTTTCTGCAATGTTGCCTTATTATATTTGTTGGTTTGTCTCTTCTAATGCAATTTTTTCCTGTTTATGTAGGTGGTTGATCAGTCATGGCTTGCGCCTGGCTGCGATGGGCACCTTGGAGTCTCCGGAAGTATTGGAGACCTTTGGGAAGGTGGTTCAGTGCGCTGTGGAGCGTGGTAGGGCACAAGCCATGAAGGAGCTTCATGAGGCTAAGCTGCTAAAGGTGGAGCTTGCTGAGGTGCCTGCTTACAATGCCAATACGTATGACGAGCTGATGAAGGCGATGGAGGGAATGAAGCTGCTTGAGCTTCCTCACATTGCGCGGCTAGAGCGCGACCAGGATAACCCCATAAAGGTAATTATGGAGGGGTTGACCCTGGGGCGCCATATCTTGGAGGATGCAGAAGCGCAGCCAGACTACTTCCTCAAGCCTGACGAGTCGCAGCTGCAGGTTCCTGTTTTTGCACAGCCACGCCATATGTTGAATCCGTTTGCTCTTGAAAAGGAGATTCCTCTTAAGGAGGTGCTGGAACTGCACGCAGAGAGAGCTGCCATGAAAAAGGGCATTAAGGGCAAGGCCGTCTTATGCGGTGTGGGCACTGCGCATATTCCCAGGTCAGATGGGATTCCTGTTAGTGTAGCGACCGTATCGCCCAAGGATGCGTTGCTATTGAGAAAGCTTCAAGAGGCAGGAAGCTCCGTTGCTCCAGAAGATAGTCCTGAGCATCGTCATAGCATATAGGCTTTTTTGTAACTTGTATATTTATTGTATAAATAACAAAGTATATCTTTTGCGTGTTATGATTGTTGTCTTTTTATGTAAAAAGATCAGATAAGATTCTCTTGTTTAGATTTATGTTTAAATTAAGTACGCGACTTAAGATAAATTATAAGTATAAACTTGCATTATGCTTGCAAAGTTTTATTGTGTGACCAAGAGTCTTGGCTCGTTGTTTGCTAAGCTTGTACGTGACATTTGTGCATCCTTCGTGGGATGCGCAAGGAAGACTTACTTCAACGTCTTGAAGATAAGGCGCCTAGCAAGGATGCGTGATCCAATGTTGATGGGTTTGCAACCCTCTTACTCAACGAGTTAATTAGTAGGTTTACTCATCCTTTATGCCGTCGTGGGTCTTAATTAGTGCATGTACGCCATGTAGGCAAAAATGTAGTATAACAATATTGACACATATAAGAATGTACGCAATAAAGTAAAATGTGTTATGGAGTTAGCTAGAAACCATAACGTTTTATTGATACTTGCAAGTTTTTGAGAAAGTAAAAAACAATTCCTAACAAAGAAAAGAAAAAACAAACAATTATTGGGCACATACTAGTGTGCAAAGATGTCTGTTTGTCGGCCGTAACCTTTGCTAAAGATAGCATCTTTTGAGATTGCAGATATTCCAAGTGCGCGCTAGATCATGACCTTCCATATCGCGCAACCTGTATGCACCGTTGCCTAGCTCATCAGTGACTTCATAGGGTCCTTTCCATTTGGGTCCAAGCTTGCCTGTGTCTTCTGCGTGGCTTGCGTCATTAGCGCGGTATACAAAGTCTCCTGGCCTGAAGGAAGTATGTTTGACTTTTGCATGATAATACTTCTTCATTTTTTCCTTAGCCTTTGCCTCGCGTATAGCTGCGCGTTCACGTCTTTCTTCCAGTAAGTCCAAGTCTATGCGCCGCTCCTCGTTATTTGTTGTAACGTTGACCTCTGCTGTTCGTATAGTTGGCATTCCTATCTCAGCTGGTATGACGGCTTCTGTTCCGTAGACAAGGGAGAATGGTGTGTCTCCAGTACTGGTTTTGATTGTGGTGCGATGCGCCCATAAGACATGTGATAGCTCTTCCACCCACTTTCCTTTGTGTCTGTCAAGGCGCGCTTTTATTCCTTCACCTAGACTGCGATTCGCGCGCTCAACTAAACCATTGGTTTGTGGGTGTTTTACTGAAGCAAAGTGCTGTGTGATGTTCAATTGCGCGCACCAATCTTTGAATGGGTTGTTGCATAATTGTTTCCCATTGTCTGATATGATTTCTCCAGGTAGTCTGAAGCGACATACAATATTATCCCATACAAAGCGTTTTACCTGGTTGCCCGTGATACTCACCACTGCCTTTGCCTCAATCCACTTCGTAAAGTAGTCTATGGCTACGATGAGGAATTTTAGCCCTCCTGCTGCAACTGAAAAAGGGCTTGCGATGTCAATGCCCCATTTGTAGAATGGCCATGGTGAGGTGATGGGAGTTAGCTCTTGTTGTGGCTGGCGCGGGATTGGCCTGTGTACTTGGCAATTGCTGCATTTTTTTTATCATATCTCGCGCCTCGCGGTGCATAGTGGGCCAATAATACCCCGACTGTAGAGCGCGCGCTACAACAGACCGTGGTCCTGAGTGCATGCTACATGATCCAGCATGGATTTCTCGGAGTACATAGTCTGCTTGAAGAGGTCCAACACATCGGAGCCAAGGTTGCAAGAAAGAACGTCAATAGAGGATGTTGTCTCGTAGTTCAAATCGCTGCGCTGTGCGCCGCACTCTTCGAGCGTCCTTATGATCTTGTGGTAAGACTCCTTTGCTAATGAATTCAATGATAGGTGTCATCCACGTAGGATCTTGTTCTTCTATCACTGTGGATACTTCCATCTCCAAGATTGACTTGTTTTGTAGGGTTTCTACCAATACCTGTTTTGATAAGTGCGCAAAGCTTGTAGATGCAATCTTGCTAAGCGCATCAGCTTTCCTGTTGTCCCCTCTAGGTACTTGTTTTATTGTGAACCTATCAAAGTTCTGAATTAAGGACTTGGTCTTTTCCAGGTATTGGATCATGTGTTCATCCTTGGCTTCATACTCACCTAGCACATGGTTAGCCACTAGCCTGGAATCCACGTTTGCCTCCAGGTTGCGTACACCCATTTGGATTGCAATACGCAGTCCAGCGAGTAGGGCTTCGTATTCTGCCTCATTGTTTGTGGCTGTGAATTCGAAGCGCAGTGCATAGGTGAATTCCATTCCTTCTGGATTAGTAAGAATAAGGCCTGCGCCTGATCCATCCACGCATGAGGATCCATCTGTGAACAGAATCCAGGGTTCCTGTAGATCTGTTTTGGTTGTTGAGGTTGGACTATCGGTATCCAGCTTTTCAACAATGAAGTCGGCTAATATCTGCCCCTTGATTGCAGTGCGTGGCCTATACGAGATGTTATATTCACTTAACAACACACTCCACTTTTGTGGCCGCCCTGATGCGTCAGGTTTAGAGATAACTTGTTTGATTGGCTGGTCTGTGATTACAGCTATTGGGTGTGCCTGAAAGTATCTACGCAGTCTTTTAGCTGTGAATACTAGAGCTAAGACCAGCTTTTCCATGGCGCTGTAGTTAGTCTCTGTCTTCTTCAATGCTTTGCTTACAAAGTATATGGGTGTCTGGACGGAGTTTCTATCTGTCAATAGTACTGCGCTAACTGCTACGTGGGTTGCAGATAAGTACATGATCAACTCTTCCCTTGGTCGCAGTGCGACAAGTTTGGGGAGTGATGCCAGATGTTGTTTTAGCTGTTGGAAAGCTTCTTCTGCTTCCTCAGTCCAACGAAAGTCTCCTTTATTGGTGCACTTCGTGAGTGTTTTAAAGAGAGGGAGTGATTTGTCTGCTGACTTAGATAAGAAACGGTTTAGCCCAGCTAGCTTTCCGTTTAATGACTGGACTTCTTTGTGTGTGCGCGGTGAGGGAAGATCGATAACAGCTTTTGTTTTTTCTGGGCAAGGTTTGATTCCATCGGGTTCTATTAAGTATCCGAGGACATGCCTTCTGTCGCGCCAAAGGTGCACTTCTTGGGATTTAACTTCATGTTTATTTTACCTAATGTTTTGAACGTTTCCTCAATGTCGCGCACCAATTCATCCTCTGTGTGGCTCTTGATGACAAGGTCGTCAACGTAGACTTCCAAATTTCGACCCACTTGTTTTTCGAAAGCCGTGTCCACCAATCGCTGGTATGTTGCGCCTGCGTTTTTTAGGCCAAAGGGCATTTTCGTATAGCAATAGACCCCTTGACTTGTGTGGAAAGCTGTTTTTTCTTCGTCCTCTACTACCATCTGGATTTGATGGTATCCTTTGTATGCGTCTAGGAAGCACTTGAAAAGATATCCGCACAGGGATTCTACTTTCCAGTCTATCTCCGGAAGTGGATAGCAGTCCTGTGGGCATGCTTTGTTGAGGTCTGTGAAGTCCACGCACATCCTCCAGCTGCCATCACTCTTCTTTACCATCACTGGATTAGAAAGCCAGTCGTGATAGTATACTTCGCGCATGATGCCTGCGTCTACAAGTTTGTGTACTTCTTCAAGAATAGCTTTTGCACGATCTGGGGCCCGGCCGCGCTTCTTCTGTCGTATTGGGGGATATCCTTGTCGGATTTGTAGCTTGTGCTCCGTGATAGAGCATGGCACTCCGGTCATGTGCTTTGGTTCCCATGCAAAGATATCTAGGTTCTTTTGCAAGAGTGCGCACACAGCTGCTTTACCTTTGTCAGATAAAGATCCTCCAATCGAAATTTGTTGATCTGGGTAATTGGGGTGAATAGCGACCTTTAAGTTTGGTGTTTTTTCTGTGCGCTGTTCTGGAATACTCTCCACCTCACTGGTTACTGCGTTGCATTCTTTTGGTGGTACCGTGGTATTGTATAGGGTGACAACTCCTCCTTCCACTGGAAATTTGAGCATCCTATGTGCTGTGGATGGTACAGCGCGCATGGATGATATTCCATGTCTCCCAATGATGCCATTGTATGGTGAGGGAGACTTGATTACCATGAAATTTATCCATGTTGCTGTTGAGTGTTGTTCATCGCCCACAACTACTAGCAAGCGCAATTTCCCCATAGGCCAAATCTTTTCTCCTGTGAATCCAGTCAACGAAGTTGTGGCTGGTATCAATTGACTTTGTATCTCAGGTCATAGCCTTTTGAAACAATGATCATATAGGATGTTTGCGGATGCCCCCCCCCCATTGATATACATGCGGTGGATATCATGTCCCCCCGTATGTATTTCAATAGTTAGTTGCTCTACTACTGCGTTGTCCGCAGCTAGAGTAGGGAAGGATATCTCTTTTTCTGGAGAGAATTTTTGACTGACTTTTTGTTTTATCTTGCGTTGCCATTACTGTATCATGTAGATGATGTCAGCTTTGTCTTTGGGAGGTTCTTTCTTGCCTCCATTCCTTTGCTTGTCCTTCCCTTCTTTGATGTTTTTTACGAGGTGGTCCATTCTGCCCTCTTTTACTAATTTTTCAATCAGTTGTCGTAGCTGGACACACTCGTTGGTTGTATGGCCTTTTTGGCCATGGTATTCGTAGTATCCATTTCCTATGCGCTTGTCCTCTGTGGTACACATTGGTGGAGGTTTTGGGAAGTTTGCACCTTCTGTTACAAATATTTCCCTCGGAGTCTTTGTGAGAGGGGTATATTTGTCATTTTCTCTTCCACTGCGATAATTCCTACTGCGGTTGCTATTCTGATCGTTGGATAGTCTCCTAGGCTGTTCTTGTTGCCTATAATTTGAGTAGCCTTTTTTGCTGTCCGCAACGGCTGCTTCTCCTTGTATGAAGGATCTTGTGTGCTTCATTAGCTCATCGAAGGTTTGGAGAACCTTGTCGTTTAGCTTCCGAATGAGTTCGGGGTTATTAATCCCATTCATGAACCCTGAAATTTTTAAGACTTCGGGACACGCCTTAACATGTATGCACTCATCTTTAAAGCGTTCCACATAAGCACTGGTTGATTCCCCTTGGCGCTGTTTTACTCTGGCTAGTTCAACAGGGTTTTTAGAGCACTTCTTTCTTTGGGTGAAGTTTAAACGGAATGCTTTCCGTAATTCTTCAAACCCGTCAATGCTCCATCGTGGGAGCTTGCTAAACCACGTGCGCGCATATGTTTTGACATTAGTGGGCATGCGCCTCCTTTTGTGATCGGAATAATCGCTGATGCGTCGTGTAAATGCATCAACTTCCTGGCGACGCCACAGAAGAGACATGTCTTCGTCTTCTTCTTCGCGACGTCTTCCTCTGGACTTCCAGTGTCCTGTTTCCTTATCCTCATTGTCCGAGGAGGAGGAGGAGTAATCTCTTTTGCGGCGCTTGCGCCGGCTTCCTTTAGAGGAAGAGCTTGAGGGGCTTTCGCTTGGGGATATTCTTCTCCCTAATCTGTCATGAATTCTTTTGCTCCCAGACCTAGAGGAACCTTCGCTTGGTGAGTGTTGAGGTCCTAATCTATCTTGTATCCCTCGACTACCAAGTCTGGAATGAACATTAGTGCGCCTCTCGCCGTCTTCATATTCCTCGGAATGTTGTGAGTTAGATATCGTACCCAACCTATCATGGATAGTGGTACGTTTTTCGTTGTTTTCGCGTCTTCCTCCTAGGTGGCGGTGGTGATGCTTCGCGTTCAGGACCAAAGTTGAGTCGGGCTTGCAGGCTCGTATTCGACCTTCTCCTCGCTTCTTTTTGTATAAGGGCAGTTAGAGTTTCGTAATTTTGGGATACAAAATTACTCAGTGTTAGATCAGGTGCGTCCTCATTCGCTGCAAGAATATTTGCCTCAGTATTGGGTACCCTATCCCTGTTAGGTGCGCCCGGTGGCACAGTGTTGTCCACTGTAGGTGCCGTTTGGTGATGAGTATTGAAGAGGGTGCGCTGGAGTTCTTCAACGCTTGGGACTACGGTGGTGACGTGGGTAGTCCTTACAGGCAATTCCACCGCTGGGAGAGGTTGGGTAGGTCCCGTTTCTTGGTGACCAAGCGTACTGGTTGTCCCAGAGGCCTGCCTAAGGGTTGAATCTTGTTGATTCTTCCTCTGGGGGTCACGTGTTTTTTCCACCTGCGGAGTCCGCTGGCTTGAATTTTTACTCTTTGTCATTCTAGTTCCTTAATTCTTGGTGCGGGTCCCACGAATGGCGCCACTTGTTGATACAAAAGTTGGGCGTTCCTAGTTTGGGCTCTTGCTCTTGTACCAATTCGCTTCTTAATGCTTTAAACCTGCGCACTAAGAAAATAAACAAACACCGTTAGGCTTATCGTGGGATTGTCTCCCACGATTATCCTCCGGCGTGAGAGTAAGTAATCGGTTTTTAGGGTTCTTGTAAAGAGTTTAGGGTATGTGAATCGTACCTTTAATGAGAATTATGTCATTCCTTATATAGGTGCAGAATCCTCATAGGTTTCTTGCTCCTTACTCTTCGCACGCGTGGTGCTTATCCGGGTTAAGGATATCTATTCCGTATTTAGGAGATCCTTATCTATGCCCGGGTAGTTTGGTTGGGCTTAGGTCTACATGAGCCCAATCCCATTATCAATGCGGCCCAAGTTATAATAGCCCACTCATGGTGGTTTTGGGCCTTAGTGATGTTTATCATTTGGGCTTGTGGCCCAATATAGACTATACGTCATCAGCAACCAACTTTCAGAATTTAAAGGGTTGAGCAGATAATTATGTGCAATATAAATACCAGTGCACCGCAAATTCTAAATCACAACTCTTTCCTCTACAATTTTCTCAAAGCTGTGACCTGTTAATCGGCAACGATCAAAAGGTAATCTCTTCCCCCATCTTTTAATTAGGCCCTTTAGATATTATCGCGTAACCATGAGTATGGATGCTAAACGTATTCTAAGACAACAAAAATGTACTCTTTCCAGAGAAGCCTTAGCCCTGTTCTTAGATGATTACCCCATACCCAAAAAACACAAAGTTATTCTCCCAAAAAATAATCAGAGTATTTATGACGCCCCTAAAGGGTATGTGGGCCTGTATACTCATGCTTTTACCCGGTCAAATCTAAGAATACCCCTGCACCCCCTTTTCCTAGAATTGTTACAATATTATGAGGTGCATATTTCAAGGTTTAACCCGTTTGGACTTGCCAAACTTACCACCTACATAGTAATGTGTAAGGCGTATGGGTATGAGCCTACACTACATGTGCTTCGAAGTTTTCTTAACCTGTGTCCCGTGGGAGATTGGTTGACATTGTCAAAGAGGAATGATGAAAATGTGCCCGTGATAATCACCAAACCTTTCACAAATATAACAAACTAGAAAGGGAAATTCTTTTATGTCCAAGATACCATCATACCTTCGGGTTATCCAGCACTCTTGAATGAAGCATTATGTTTTGACCGCAAGAAGTTCAATGATCAACTTCCCCTTAATGTTCAAGCTGAACCACTTTATTAACGTCTTGCCAGACATCCCATTAATGTGCAGACTTTTCCAGAGCCCATCCTTTTTATGGCTGGTATTGTAGATCATTGGGAAGGATCTCCTTTGTCGCCACAAATCCATTGTGATGGCCAGAGTATGTATATGCAACTTATAATAAATAAGTAACATCTCTAATTATATTTATGCATCTGTTAATATTGCAGTTATGGCATTCAGAAACTTCATCGTATCTGATGGTGCAAAGGAAGCTAGCTTCATTCCCAGGGAACCTAGAGAGTACAACTACGGTGTGGGTTCTCCATCAACATCAGTCAATAATAATGACATAGATGCTTTGGCGCTAGAGCCAACAGTGATGATTGAAGAGGTTGTTCCTCTTAATGCCGAGAAGGCGTCTTTCACAATCAAAGCCCTTCCTGACGTGGAGATTCTTTCCTCCGATGATGTTCCCAAAGCGTATGCCGGCTCCTCCGGTATAGCTGACAGGGTACGTGAGAGGAAAGGGACTGACATGAAGGCTTCGAAGCCCCCAATCAAGAGAAAACTTGACATACCCACTCTCTTATCCAGAGCTTCGAAGAAGAAAAACTCCCAAGAGAAGGTTGTTGCTACCACCGAAAGTTCAGACGATGAAGATATTCATGGTAAAAGCGCATTACAATCCATATACTTCTATAATTATTTGAAGGTTTCAAACCGTTCTTAATTCGATAATGTGTAGGTTTATCAAATACTCAAGAACTCCCCAATTCTCAAGCTTGTCACCGATTGGTCGAAGGTGTTGTTCCGAGTCAATGGAAGGGAGCCCTTGACAATATGTCAATAGAGCGACTGTGTGACCTTCATGATAAAAGCTACGCAAGGCAGGCTGTGCTAGACAACCATCTTAACAGTCGAACAAGGGAGCTGGTACAGACTGTTAAGAATTCTAAAAAAGAGTTGAATGTAGTTCTGGCTCGAGAAAAACATAGAAAGCAGTTAATTAGTGACTTGAAGTCAAAGTGTGACAAAGCCATGGAGGATATTGAGAAGAATCCCATTGTGAAAGATCTTCGATCCAACGTTATGAAACTTGCTACTCGATTAAAGGAAGCCCAAGCTGAGTGTGGTAGGCTCAAAATGGAAGAGGCCAAAGCAATTGGGCTGAAAGAGAGAGTATCTGTACTTGAGTCGAAGTATGCAGGTCTTAAATCTGAAAAGAACAGACTTGTGGAACAAAAAACCAAGTTGCAACAAGAGACAGGTGCTCTAAACCTTCGATGTGAAAGTATTCAGAAAGATAGGGCAGATATGGTAGCCAAGGTAATTCCTTATATTGCTATAGAGTTATACCATAGTGATGAGGTCGGACAAGTTGTGGCCAACTTAGTTAATGCTGCTATCTTTCATGGGAAACGTACTACCCTGGAGGAGATTGCTGAGACTGGGAAGCATGTGATTCTATCGAAGGTTCCTTACTATCGTACGTCACATGGAAAGGAATATGATGATGCCAGTAACGCATTTGCTTCAGCAGACTTTCCCTTTCTTTCGAAGGTTACGAAAGATCCGAAAGCTTCCATTGAGGAACTGTTATCGAAGAAACCTAGTAGGATTCGGCCATCTTCGCCAAGTAGGAAGGCCTCCAGTGTGAAGGTTCCCACTCGTCAAGAAGATCCCTCCTTATCAAAGAACACATAAAAACTGCCTTGTTGGCAATGATTTATCCCGAGGGTGGTTTGTACCCTCCGAATATGTTTCCTTTCTGCTACTTTGATTTTTAGGTTGTTTGTTTATTTGATATCTACTTGCTCTAGGATGTTTTTCATTCATCCTTTGATTATATTATTCTCCTCTCTCAACGTTAGTTATCAACGTTAGTATACAACCTAAGGTTACCGTAGACAAGTATCCTTATTGTGTGTATTTTGAACCAAGATTTTTAAGCAATCGTATAATTTAATTGCTGACAGAGGGTTGCGACCCACTCCATCTTTATCCTTATAGTCATAGGGCTCTTTAGTGCCCTTAGACGTTTTAGGAAAGCCAATGTGAATTATAATGGATGTCATGTGCGAGAGATTCAAAGGAAACACGTTGTATCATTAATTGGGTAGGGAGGATTACATCATTTTACGAAATGAATATTAAGACGCCTACCATTAATGCTTTTTTCCCAAATGAGAGGAGTTCAACACGTGAATTGGTTAGAGATATATTCTCTAAAAGGTTGTAAGTTTTATATGTAAAACTTACGAAGGTTGGTGCCATTCCATGTCCTGTCAACTTCTTCTCCGAAGATTGTTGCTAACTTATAGGCTTCGTTACCATAGGCTTCGGCTACTACGTAAGGCCCTTCCCATGTTGGTCCCAACTTTCCTTGGTATTTGACTTTGCTTGCGCTGTTAAGTCGAAGTACATATTCACCTGGTTTAAAACATGAGGGTCGAACCCTGCTGTTGTAATATTTTTCCAACTTGTGTTTGTACGTAGCTTCTCTTATAGAGGCTATTTCTCTTCATTCTTCGAGTAGATCCAGATTCTCTCGAAGCCTTTCCTCATTTTCTAAGGATTCAAAGTTCATAATGCGTTCTGTTCCCACGCTTATCTCTGATGGAATGATGGCTTCTGTGCCATAAGTGAGGCTGAAAGGTGTTTCTCCATGACTTGACTTAGGATGTGTCCTATGAGCCCAGAGAACTTGGGGTAATTCGTCTACCCATCCTTGGTGACTTTGTCCTAGCCTCATTTCGATTCCATTGATAATGTCTCTGTTTGTAACCTCTACTTGACTGTTGCTTTGGGGATGGTATACGGACGTGAACGATTGTTTGATTTTTAAACCGTTGCAAAAAGTAGGAAATCCCCCTTCGGCGAATTGCTTTCCATTGTTAGAGATGATGATGTTGGGAACTCTGAAGCGACAAATGATGTGTTCCCATACAAATTTCTCCATTTGCCTGCCTGTCACAGATGCCAACGGCTTGGCTTCGACCCATTTGGTGAAGTAATCGATAGCTACGACCAAAAATTTTACTCCTCCTGGTGCTACTGACAGAGGTCCTACTATGTCAATTCACCATTGGGAAAAAGGCCATGCAGATGTGACAGAAGTCATATCTTGTTTAGGTAGTCTCGGGACTTTCAAATGGATCTGACAGGCTTCGCATTTATGTATTATTTCCGTTGCATCTCTATGCATTGATGGCCAGTAGTACCCCAGTTTCATGATTTTAGAGACAACGGAGCGGGGTCCTGCGTGTAGGCTGCATGATCTCTTGTGAACTTCATTGATTATGTTAGTAGCCTGTATATGTCCGACACAGCGAAGCCACGGGGATAGGAAGGATCGTCTGTAGAGGTGATCTCCTATTATCTTGTAATGAGGAGCTTTAACTCTGACTTTTCTTGCTAGTTTTGGATCTTTCGGCAAAATGCCGCTTATTAAGTACTCCCTTATCGGAGTCATCCAATTGGCTTCTTCTTCGGATATTATATCGGATACTTCCTTCCTTTGGATAGATCTTTCAGCTAGTACCTCAACCAAGACTTCTTTTGTTAAGTGAGCGAAGGCCATTGAGGCTAATTTGCTTAACGCATCTGCCTTCTTGTTTTGGTTCCTTCTGACGTGTTCGATGGTATAGGATTCAAATCCCTATAGGATTTCTTTTGCTTTATCCAGATACTGTTTGATTGTGGACTGCCTTGCCTCGTAGGAACCTTTGATTTGATTGGCGACCAACTGTGAGTCAACAAAAATCGAAAGATTGCGTACCTCAATGTCTTTAGCTAGGCGTAGGCCTGCCAATAAAGCTTCGTATTCTGCTTCATTGTTGGTTGCCTTGAATTCGAATCGCAGTGCATAAGTGTATTCTTTCCCTCCTGGATTGACTAACATCAGCCCTGCCCCTGAGCCGTCGGAGCTTAAGGCTCCATCTATGAATAACTTCCAGTTGTCTTTTTCATTCGAAGGTTCTGTTTTAGGAGTTACTTTATTGTCACCAGGCTCGGAAGGATTTTCAGCGAGAAAGTCTGCGAGTATTTGACCTTTTATGGAGTTTCTCCCCTTGTACTCTATTTCATGTTCCCCCAATTCAATGGCCCATTTAGATACCATTCCTGATTTTTTGGGCTTCGATAGTATCTGTTTGATAGGCTTATCGGTTAGTACTGTGATGGGGTGAGCTTGAAAGTATCATCGGAGACGCCTTGCGGCGTGGACTAGAGCAAGAATTAGCTTTTCTAATTCTAGGTAATTTAATTCAGCTCCTTGCAAAACCCGACTGACAAAGTAGATCGGAACTTTCCTCTTTTCACTTTCTGCCAAAAGTACTGCACTAATGCTTTCATGTGATGCTGCGATATACATATACAGTACCTCTCCATTAATTGGGGCTGTGAGTATTGGTAGGATTTCCATGAAGTCTTTCAATTTTTGGAAAGCAGCCTCAGCTTCGACACTCCATTGGAACGTCTTCTTATCCATACATCCTTTAAGAGTCTTAAAGAACGGTAATGATCGATCTGCGCCTTTCGACAGGAACCTGCTCAAGGCTGCCAGCTTTCCGTTAAGGCTTTGTACCTCTTTCAATGTCTTTGGGGCCTGCAGATCAGTGATGGCTTTTACTTTTGCAGGGTTTGCTTTGATTCCTTGTTTTGTGATCAGGTGTCCTAGGAATTGCCCCTCCTCGACACCGAATGAGCATTTCTTCGGATTGAGCTTCATATTTATGGCTCTTAGCTGGTTGAAAATTTCTTGGATGTCGGAGCGTAAGTCCTCCTCTGTCCTACTTTTTATGACTATGTCGTCGACATATACCTCCAAATTCCTTCCTATCTACTTGTCGAAGGCCTTATCCACCAAACGTTGGTAGGTTGCACCTGCATTTTTCAAACCGAAGGGCATTTTCTTGTAGCAGTAGACGCCCTTTCCCGTGTAGAAAGCTGTTTTTTCCTCGTCTTCGACTGCCATTTGTATCTGATGGTAGCCTTTGTAAGCGTCTAAAAAGCATTTTAGGCGGAACCCTGAAAAGGACTCCACCTTCCAATCTATTTCTGGGAGAGGGTAACAATCCTTTGGGCATGCTTTGTTGATGTCGGTGAAGTCGATGCACATACGCCATCCCCCATCACTTTTCTTTACCATAACTAGGTTGGCCACCCACATTTGGTATTTGACCTCTCTGAGTATGCCTGCCTGTACTAATTCGTCCACCTCTTTACAGGCCGCGGCGTTTCTTTCTGGTGCGAGGCTCCGGTGTTTTTGTTTGATGGGCTCAATGTGCTTATACTCATTAAGTTTATGTTCCATTCCTAAAGGCTTGCCATCAATTACGAGGCTTCTTGGAACCCCCGTCATATCGGAGTATGTCCAAGCGAAGATGTCTTTGTTGTCTGTCAAGAGTTGTTTCAGGTTTTCTTTGAAAGTGGCAGGGAGTTGTTTTCCAATCACTGCTGTCTGCTCCGGATGGAGGTTATTTATCACAATACGCTCTTCGGCGTCCCCGCAGCTTAAGATAACCTTCGGAGGCTCATGGGGACTTTCTTTAACCTTCTTTCCTGCTTCCGGTGTCCTTGGTTTGTTGTAATTGGATAGTACGGTCCCTATTCCATTGGCTATTTGGAACTTGATTGCTGCGTGTATTGTGGATAGCACAATGCCCATCTTCTGCATGGGCGGTTCTCCCTATCAACAGGTTATAAGGAGAATCTGATCTTACAATTGCGAAAGTAAGGGTTTCCGTTCTTGCCAGTCTGCCCTCACCAATGGTTATGTCTAATGGTATTTCACCCAGAGGCCATAAGTGTTCTCCCGAGAAGCCTACTAAAGGTATCTTTGAATCTACTCTTTGTGTCCGTATGGAGGGTTTGAGTTTCAGGAAACAATGCTCGTATATGATCTCACAAGAACTTCCGCAATCCATATAAGCCCTATTCACTTCTCGATTGAAAATGAGGACCTTTATGACTACAGGGTCATCTGAGGGAGGCTGACCCTTTAAGGGTGGAAAAGTAACCTCTCCTACGTTGAGTATTCCTTCATCAATTTCTTTTCTTTTCTGGCTTGGGCCTCCCCTGCGAACCATAAGAATTGGAACCTCATGGGTATAGTCTTTGGTGTCGGTGACCTTTTCTTTTCCTTTTCTTATACCTTTTATTAGGTGTGTCAGTTGCCCTGATTTAACGGCTTCCTCTATTTGCTTCTCCAATTCTCTACAGCTGTTTGTTTCATGACCGAAGTCTTCATGAAAATGGCAATACTTGGTCATGTCTCGACTCTTCCCATTGCTTGTCATACGAGGAGGGAGTTCGAAGGTTTTGGCCGCCTTTTCTGTAGCCAGAATTTCCTTTGGGGACTTCGTCAGGCCTTCCCATAAACCAGAGTTAGTACTCTTATTATAAGGGGTAAACCTATTATGGTTTTTGTGTTTGTTCTTTGATCCTTCCCATGAAGATGGTTTTGTTCCTTTGTTGTTCTCCAGCGGAGCCCCATTGGTGGAAACTTCTTTGGCTTCTATCCATGTGTATGTTTTTTCCATAAGGCCCTTATATGTTGTCGGAAGGTCTGTGGATAAGAATTCCACAAGAGTCCGGTTGCGTAGGCCGTGGACGAAGCCAGAAATTCGTTGTTCTTCATGTAAGCCTAGAATCTGTAGAGTTTCGTGTGTATCTGGTAATGAAGTTCCTTGTGCTTTCATTCTCCCTCTGCTTAATGTTGTGCACTGTGAGGTGCGTCCTTGTGAACTTCTTTTGTTGGCTGAAGTGAGATCGAAACTTAGCCTTCAAATCATCAAAGTTGATGATGCTTTCTGGTTTCTGTCCATTCCACCAAATACGTGCGGAATCCCGAAGGGTGTATGTAAACATGTGACAGGCTACGGGCATGACCCGCTTCTGCATCCTAACGGCTCCTTCGAATAAATGTAGGAAATTGTCCGGATCTCCTTTTCCGTCATAAGTGCCTATATGCGAAGGCATCTTTAGACCATTCGGCAACGGATAGTCTTCGATCCATCTCACAAAGGGTGTCGAAGGACCAGCGGGCTCTGCATACGAGTGGGTGTAAGGTGGTATGTTCATGGGGATACCATGATATGGATTATGGGTAGGGGTATCCCTGAAGAAGGTGGATTAGTGTAGAAAAGATGAGGAGTACTCGCGTTTGGGGGGTAACCATTGATTACCTCCCACACCGGATGCGTGGGAGGGTTGCAATGGAACTCCTCCTTCAGTCCTCCCTAAATGTGCTGCTAATAAGGGAGGTAAGTTCACCTCCGTGTTCTCCCTCTGTTGGCTTCTACCATGAGAACCTTCAGTAATAGTCCCTTCTCTCCTCGTGGGAGTTCTTTCAGGGATTCCCTCGAAGCCCACATTCCTTCCTCCAGCTCTTATACCTGTAGGAGACCCAATCCGCAGGATGGGGCATTAAGCCCCAGTTATCGAAGGTCTTGGCTCCATCTCACTTTCTTCATCGTATTCGTCACTGGAATATTCTAACTCCTTTCGCGTCTCCGTGTTTCTGATTTGTCTCCTTCGAGCTCTTAATAAGGACTCTAGCTCTTCATAATTAGCATCGACAAAGGCGGGGCTAATGGTGAGCTCTGGGTTGGCTGATGTGGATGCGTGACGGTTGGGAGTTATTTAAGGGTGAGATCGTGTGGTGAAGGTGGAGGCCGTGATTGGCGGAAGGTCGTTGGTGTCAGTTGCGGGTAAAGGGGTTAAAGACAAAAAACCCGGTGGGGATGTAATTTCTCTTTCTAGATTCATGCCGGAATAATAGTGGGTGTATTTGACTTGGTTATTTTACTTGGAAATAACGGGACTAATTGTAGCGGGTCCCACGGATGGCGCCAATGATTGTACAATATTTTGCACTACCAGGCCTTCGATGGTGATCAAAGGGAATGAGGGGTGTTGTGATTACGCCAAGCTTGGATATAACCTGAAATAAGAAATACGAAAACACTACGTTAAGTGATTGCGAAGGGGTTGGGCCCTGCGAACCACCTCCGGCGTATGAATAAGTGATCAGTATGAGAGTTTAAGTATAAGCGTAGTAAAGTATGGTGTGAGAGATTGCATACCAGATTTGTCATCGTCCAGGACTATTTATAGTTGAAGAAAACGGTCCTGGAGAGTGGTCATACGCTTGAGAGAGATCATGGGGGCGTCCCATGATTTGTGGTAACCGCTAGGGGTTAGTGTCCCACTCCTCCGGGTTTAGCGGGGTGGCTAAAGAGGAAGAGGCGACGTGGGTAAGACTTTGTCTCCCCAATATTGGACTTGCGATTGTTCCATCCATAAAACTTATCGAGAGATACCCCGAAGGGTTTAATCCTTCGATTGGCGAATTCCCACTTGGTAACTAGATCATTGATGATTAGTTTTACGCCAAAGAAATTTTTAGGAGGCTAGCTAGAGCCTTCGATTATGTAGGTTACGATTAGACTCGAAGGGATGTCCTTCGAGCTAATCAGAGGGTACATCATCAGTGGGTAACTTATCAAAGTATTCCTCTACATTATCTACTTCCTCTAACTTTTCTTCCTTCATATCCTCAACTTCCTTAATCTCATCTTTAGGTCCAGTCTCTATTCCAACTTCATCCTTGTCACTTTCTTCTATATTCTTATCTGTTGGCTTAATGGTGACAACATTGACAAAGTGGATGTGTTTGGATGATGAGGGGTCCTTAATTTGGATTCTGCTACTCGTGTCCCTAGTGTCTTTCCTAGGTGTAGTTAACACTTGGTTGTTGAGGGCTTTCAACAAGTTGTCAATTTTATTGGTCATCTTCGTTTGTTGTTGATCGAATTCGGATTCAAACTTAGCTATACGAGCTTCTTGAGATGCCATAAACTTGGACATCAATCCTTCAAGATTATTGGTACTATCATAGTTATTGGAAGGATTGTTGTTGAAAGTACAGTTAGAGGGTGGACTGTTTGGTTGGTAACGATTAGGTGGATTGGAAGAATTGTTTTGGGGCATGTTTTGGTTTTGTTTCCACCTAAGGTTCGGGTGATTTTTCCAAGAAGGATTGTAGGAATCACCGTAAGGGTTTGGCTCGGGTTTGAAAGTGTACCACTTGTCTCCCGCTTCGTCGGTACGTAAGGATGCGTAATCCGCAAAAGCTTGTCCGGGGAGTTCCACGCAGTCACGAGTGTCATGGGGACCACTACATAATTCTCATGAAGAAGTGATTTTGTTCACTTGGCTTGAAGGCTTAGGAGCTTCGTAGGATTTCATGAGAAACTTGACTTGGTCCTCAAGTTCCATGATCCTACGGTCGGGAGTGCTAGAATTATTCGAAGGCAAAGATATTGCCTTGACCATTTTGTTCAAATCACGGGGATCATTCCAACTTTCGTTGTCATAGAGACCAAGATCTTCTATGAGTTCCCATGATTCTTCCGCACTTAGAACACATAGCTTGCCACCAGCCGATTGGTCAATGGTTCGCCTTGTAGAGAGATCGATATGGTCATAGAAGATTTGGACTTGGAGCCAAAGATCTATGCCATGATGAGGGACTTTTTGGAGTACGTCCATGAAACGAGTCCATGCTTCATAGAGAGTTTCACCTTTACGTTGTTGGAACATCAAGTTATCATTTCTAAGCTTGGTAGTTCTCCCCGGTGGGAAAAATTGAGCAAGGAAACGAGAAGTGAGATCATCCCAAGAGGTGATGGATCCCGCGGGTAAACGTTCAAGCCATTGACTAGCTTGGTCATGTAGAGAGAATTGGAATAGACGTAATCGGGTCGTCTCTCTGGTTGCAACATCAAGGTCTATGGAATCTACGATTTTTAGGAAATCCTTGAGATGTTGATTAGGATCTTCGGAACGAAGTCCATGGAATGCACAACCGCTTTGCACCAACTGGATGGTGTCGGATCGCAAGGGAGACACATTGGCTCCTTGAGTGAGCTCAATGGTGTTTCGATAGCCTTGGTGGCTAGGACGGGAATACTCTCCTAAAGTTCGGGGTCTAGGAGGTTGGTTTGCTAGTGGTGGGTTTTGTGGGTGGTTTTGTTGTGGTGGGTTGATGGGTTCAAGGATATTACCACCTTCCATGATGTCGGATGGCAAAGGTTACAAATAAAAAACGAAGAAATAAGATAGACCAAAGAAACCTAAAAATAAAAATAAAAATCTTACTAGAAAGGAATCTAGCAAGTAGACCTAATAAAAAGAAATTCTAACATAGACAACAACTATTTCCCCGGCAACGGCGCCAAAAACTTGATACGCGGGATTGCGCCCTCGCAACAGGTTTTGCCTCTCAAGGGATCTTGAGAAGCTTACAATCCCCGCCAGGCCGTGTACCTGATCGTTGTAGTATAGTATAGTGACAAGTACCGGGGGATTGATCGTTCAACTCAGGAATAGTGTCGCTAAGTTTAGAAATCCTACTAAACTAGGTCTAAAGGTGAGGAATGATTCTTTTTGTATTTTTTTTATATTTTATGAAAGCAAATAAAATCTCGGGTTTAGAAGGAGTGGGCGGAATTAGTTGCTAGCCAACTAACCCAAATGACTACAGATACAATCAAAATAAAATAAAAAGAAATGAAAATAAACTAATGTGGAGGAAACAATAATGAGAAAAGATGTGTTTACTTAGATTTCATTACTCCCTATATATCTTTTACTGGTTGATTAGCTTGTTACAATTGCATGGATGACGGGTTATATTCCTTAATACTAGTCGTAGGGCCATGTACAATATTCCCTAACTCTATAAGATCCTACTTCACTCCTATGTCGAGCCGAGTAAAAGCTCCTAACATGGGATTATTAGAATTCACTTATGCATTAAATACAACCAAAAATCGTAGTACACCTCCGATCATGTTTCTTAAGACGTTCAAGCAAGTTACCAATGGAAGTCTGCCAGTTTTCTTAAGCCTAACATTGAATACAATCATCCACAACAATTATAAACAAACAATCAACCAATAATCAACATCTAGGTTTCACTACATCTAAGCAAACACAATAAAAACCTAGCCTAGCATGTTAAAAGAAAGACAAGCATAAGATAGAATCAATACATAGACATATTGAATGATTATTGGAAGAATTATCTTTATTCAAACATGGATGCAAGAAGGGTTTGAAATCCCTCCAATATGATGAAAATTCGACTTAGGGTTTGTGGTAAAGTTCCTCCTAATGTTCCACTCCTATACAATGAAAAATTGGAAAAATATATATAGAGAATACATCCTGACGGCGTCATGTGGTAGCTTCTGACGCCATCAACTCGCCGCCAAGTTAAGAGTCGTATTGTCTAGATCCAGTCTTGACGCCTTCTTGTAGAAATAGAACTCTGGGCCGTCACTTGTAAAATGACCCTGACGACCTTGGTGACGCCGTCAGGTCAATAACATTAAAAATGTTCTGGGCCGTCACGTTATATTTTCCACTTCTACCTCTTTTGCCAAGCTTGACGCTGTCACTAGTAAACCGTTGACGTCGTCAGGTACTGTTCCCAGCAAGGATTTTGAGACTTTGCCGTTTTCTTCACTTTTATGCTCCAAAAACGTCCAAAATGCTTCCTTTTCCAGATTTCTCCTCAAAAGTACCTAAAATGATAAAAGGAACGATTTAAGGCAGTAATTGATCAAACAATCACGAATTCGGGCTTAAATGACCCCTTAAAAAAGGTACACTTTTCGCCTTATCACTACCTCAGCCCGAGCATCAACCAACTGCGCCTTCAGTAGCACAATTTCCTCATCTTTTTGCACACTACGGCTACCTTCACCAGCATACCTTGCTTTGAGCTGTGCAACTAATGTGGCCTGGTGCGCCAAACCTAGCTCCTCTATAAGATGGTCCTTTGGCACATCCTCAAATACCTTTGGATCAGTCCCTTGGCTCTTCTGCGAAAGATCATCAATATGAAAGGGACTCACCTTGGGTGGTGATTTCCCAGCACGCACAACAGCATCCCCAGCAGCTTCAACACTGCACGCAAATGACAAGGGTTCAAGGTTATTTTATAATATCAACACAGAATATGAACTGAAGTTTTTAAAGACACAAGTCTCATTACTTACTTGGGGGGAGGAGTTTCAGTTGTATCCTTGTCAGCAACGGTGGGCGACGCATCCTCCTCTGATGACGATCGCCCGCCAAGGATAACACGGCGCCTTCTCTTGGATGTACCTGCGCCATCACCCCAGAAGCTTTCTTGCGCTTCACCCCTTGGCTAGCCTCCTCTGGCTCACTTTCAGCCCTAGTGATCCCTACACTTTCTGACAAATCTGTACGTGATAGCTCTACCTCTGGAGATTGTACCCTAGGATTGGGAACACTGCACACTGGGGTCGCCTCTAAAACTACTGGGGGGGGACATTCTCTGGCTCTTCCTGTACGAACTCCATTGTGCGCCCCGCAGTAGCCTCCAATATCAGCGCCTCACCTTCTCTTAAGGGGCCACCTCACCTTCTCTTAAGGGGCTCACCCCTACGGCCACCTGTTTGGGACTCGCCAAGCGCACCACGCTGAATAAATCCATCTCCGCGCAACAAACAACAACCAAACACAAAGGAGGTTACATAAGCTACAATAGGAAAGAGCGCTTACACTAATAAGCGAAGGAGAATGAAGGACAAGCACCCACCCCGGTCATCCTCGTCCAAAAAGGTTGGCACTTCGTCAGGATCTTGGAAGTAATTGCGACTAATGCCCATATGCACCAAAAACTCTTCTGGGTAGGCGTTGATCGGGATGCGATTGGCATTTATCGTTTCCGCATCGTCTGCGCTATACATCCCGGGGGTTGGGCGCTCATCCTTCGGTAACAACCCTTAGGTATAGAACTCAAAATCCCATGGAAACAATGTCTTATCAACCCAGAAGAATTTCTCCCTCCAATTCCTAAGCGCATCTAACTTTTCCGTATAGCATTGCAGTCGCCCTGCGGGTTTGGAAAAAGACACCCACCCGTTTGACCACGACGTGTGATAAAACGCGCGGAACAGATAGATTGTGGGGTTAATCGCCAACAAGCGACAATTCACTTCGAAGTTTGTTATTTTGGCTGCGCCTATGCAGTGCAGTTAGGAAATATGGAGGCGATAATAGTTTAGAACATCACACAAGAATAAAGAAATGGGCACACATTGATTAGCAAATTCAAAAAAGCGTGTGTATACCCCTACTTTCCCTTCAGGGAACTCCGCTATGGATGCAGTCGCCACCGGAACTACCAGGTGCAACGCGAACGGGATATAATAATCCGAGGTGAACTCACGAAGTTCGTCCTCGGCTATATTGGATGTAAAGTCGGATAATCTAAGAACCATGATTAGAATTTGATAGATTCTGAAGCGCACGTGCTATTACCTTAGAGATTGTTGCTTTCTTGATTGCTGTTTGGGAAGTTTAACAATGGTGGAAATGAAGATTTTTTTTTTACTGTGCTAGCCACAGTGAGATGGGGGCTACACTTTATATAGGGTTACATACATTCATGGATGATTGACATGTGTACCCCACTTGCTCTAATTGTGTGGCTGGGAGATCAAGAGGTGAGATACTTTTCACCCACCCTCTCACGATTTACGTGGGATATTTGGGACTTAATTGGACTAGATTCATCGTATAATTTTTAGGTGGGAAACACTTGAAGCTTCCCCCGCTACGCATCCTGGGATATTTTCGCTACAGTTGTTAGTCTAGCATCCGTGGTTTCACCTTGCGCATACTAGACTGGGGGGACATGATGATGTAAAGTCCGCACTCGGGTCACGAACCCGACCAATGGACGTTACTAATACCCAAGCCCATCACGCGTGGGCTATCATGATAAAGATTTGGGCTTACAAGGGCCCAAATTCGAATCTATTATTTATGGTCTTGATATAGGATCTTTTATTTATGGGATAGGGATCAATGGACCGAATAAGGTGGGATACGCCGAAGGGCAAGGAACACGAAACCAACAAGGATTTCGTGTGTATATAAAGGGCATCTCGGCTCTCATTAAGGTATCGTCTCATAACCCTAACTCTTCACTAAAACCCTAAAACCGATTACTTACTCTCACGCCGAAGGATAATCGTGGGAGACAATCCCACGGTAAGCCTAACGGTGTTTTTTGTTCTTTTAGTGCGCATGTCTCAGCATCAATATCCAATTGATACGAGAATAGAAATCCAAACAAGCAACACCCAACTTTTGTATCAACATACTTCTTCGTGAGACTCGTTCATAACTTCCCTTCTCATATACTCGTGAAATACCATCTAAAAGAAAAATATACTCGTATAAGATATGTTTTTCTGTTTGATGGTCAATACACCAATATGCTTACCTTTTGGTTTCAAAACTCAAAAGAATAAGTATTCGAAGTACATAATTAATATGTCACGACCAAATCAAACTGAATTAAATTGGTGAGCTTTGAACTCTATTCTTAGTTGTTGTATTCAACTCAAAAGATGCTCACCTTAAAGATGTGGGGTTACTTGTTGATCAAGAAAATTTCAATCTTGTAAATAGAATTATATCATTTCATAGTTAATTATAAGGAATAGATACTTGCACCACAAAAAATGATGCACACACCACAATATTACATCACTAATGCATATGTTACAACATAGTATGTGCATAATTATGGTGTGTGCATCATCAATTTTTGTGATGTGAGTATCACTCCCCTTAATTATATTAACTAGACGAATGCCGCGCAAAATGACAGTGTATAGCGGCAAATAGTTATACTTGTGAAATCGTGATTCTGGTTCGACTTTTGATGCAAAGCGTGTATTTTTTGAAATACAAAGCATGTATTTTCTAAAATTAATATAGTGTGCATTTTTTTTAAAATTGTCAAGTTTTAAATCGATCAAGTTACACATAATTTAGATTGTCAAGTTTTTGAAAAATTGTTAAGTTTAAAAGTTACTTAGATGTAATTTAAACAAACTACATTAATTTAAATTTCATGATTCAAGATTACAAGAAAATACGTAAACACTTTATAAATAGTAGAGATAGAGATTAGTTGGTGGTCAACTAGACAATCTGACAATCTCCAATGAATGTATAAAATACATGTTACGCTAGAAACTTATTATATTTTTACATGTTTGTGTCAACTAGATAAACACCTTATAATGTAGTTTAACATAAAAGGAGAAGTCAACCGCTGAAATTTGAGCAAACTCTGGATGTTTATTTAAAGTATAGTTGGCCTGATTGTGATAGTCGATTTGAGATTTCAAATTGAGTACGTACGTAGTGTGAAAATCCGTCACTGATGATATTGAATAGTCAATTAATCCACACCAAATCCCTTTTAAAACAACCATAAAAAAAGTCGTCTTCGGCTCTTCGTAATGTTAATTGACTTTATTTTTGGGTTTGCTGATAGTCTTAGTACGGAGTTACCTATTAGTAGCCTTACCATAATTTTTAAATGAGTTAATTACATAATTTGTCAATGTGGTTTGCCGAGTTTCATGGATTTAGTCCTTATCGTTTTGTTTGCAGTTCTTCTCTCTATGGTTTTTACCTATTACGGGTTTGGTCTCTATACCATTTCCTGTTAGTTTACAGTCAAGTAGATGTTTAGATAGAATGACATAAATACTCTCTTATCTTTAAAAGTAAGGTCACTGTGGTTTATGAGGTATACGAATTTAGTCCCTTTTTATTATTTATTTAACTATTAAGATGTTAGTAAGATCCGTTTTTATATGTTTTTATCCGTCATTCGTTTTTATACGTTTTCATCCGTTTTATCCGTTTTTTATATGTTTTTATTTGTTTTCACACATTTTCGTCCGTTTTTATACGTTTTCATCTGTTTTCGTTCTTTTTTATACGTTTTCGTCCGTTTTTATACGTTTTCCTATGTTTCATACGGTTTTATCAATATTTATACGTTTTTATCCGCTTTTATCCGTCTTATACGTTTTCGTCCGTCTTTATATGTTTTCATCCGTTTTTCTTACGTTTTTATCTGTTTTTTACGTTCTTATACGTTTTAACGGTTTTGTACGTTTTAGTACCCTTTTTATACAGTTTTGTACATTTTTATGAGTTTTTATACTTTTATCCGTTTTCTTACGTCTCAAACGTTTTTATCCGCTTTTATGTTCTTATATTAGTACGGTTTTGCACGTTTTTGAACATTCTTACACATTTTTGTATGTTTTTATACGTTATGTACGTTTACATATGTTTTTATCCATTACTAACCATTTTATCCGTTACGTTTTTTTATGTTTTCTTATATTTTCATACTTTTTATCCATTATTAACGATTTTTATCCATTTTCATACGTAAAAAAACGCATAGAAAAATAAAAAGCGGACGAAAACATATAAAAATAGATGAAAATGTATATAAACGGACAAAATCGTATGATAATAATATTTTACCAGGGGAAGCCCTTTTACCACCAAAAAAAAAGTATGAAAATGTAAAAAGAGATATGAAAAATTATGAAAACGGTAAAAAACGTACGAAAACATATAAAAACAAATGAAGACGTATAAAAACGGATGAAAACGTATACGAATGAATTAAAATGGATAAAAATGTATCTAAAAGTAATGAAAACGGACACAAATATATAAAGACAGATGAAAACGTATAAAAACGGATAAAAACGTATGGAAACATACAAAAACAGATAAAAACGTTAAAAAAACTTATAAAACAGGATAAAAACTTATAAAAACGTATGGAAACACAATTGAGATAAGTCCTCTTTCAATTCATTCAATATGTCTATGTGTTGTTTGAATATATCTTATGCTTGTCATGATTTCAACATGCTAGGCTAGATCTATCATGTGTTTGCTTAGATGTAATGAAACCTAGATGTTAATTATAGGTTGATTGCTTGTTTATAGTTGTAATGGATGAATGATTTCAATGTTAGGCTTAAGAAAACTGGCAGATCTCCATTGTGTAACTTGCTTGAACGTCTTAAGAAACATGAACCGATGTGTACTAGGTTTTATTGGTTGTATTTAATGCATGAGCAAATTCTAGTGATCCCATGTTAGGAGCTTCTTAGCCGGCTCGACATAGGAGTGAAGTAGGCGCTTATAGGATTGGGGAAGTAAGTACGCCACCCCATGAATGGTATTAAGGAATACAACCCGTCATCCACGCAACTGTAACAAGTAATTAACCTGTAAAAGATATCTAGGGAGTAGTGAAACCTAAGTAAACAAAATTCTCCCGTATATTGTTCACACCACTAGTATAATTTAGTTTATTTTCATTTTTAGTATTTTATTTTGATTGCATCTTTAGTATTGGGTTAGTTGACTAGCAACTAATTCCGCTCAACTCCTTCAAAACCGAAATTTTTACTTGCTTTTATAAAAGATATAAAAATACAAAAAGAATCATCCCTCATCTCTAGACCTTGTCTTTAGGTTTTCTAATCCTAGCGACACTATTCCTAGCTGAACGATCAATCCCCCGGTACTTATCACTATACTATACTACATCGATCAGGTACACTGCCTGGTGGGGGTTGTAAGCTTCTCGAGATCCCTCGAGAGGTAAAGCCTGGTGCAATCCCTACGCATCAAGTTTTTGGCGCCGCAGCCCGGGGAATAGTTATTGTCTAGGTTAGAATTTCTTTTTATTAGGTTTACTTGCTAGATTCCTTTCTAGCAAGATCTTATTTTTATTTTTAGGTTTTCTTTAGTCTATCTTTTCTTTGTGTCTTTGTTTGTAAAAACCTTTCCATTGACTATTCCGTTAGCCATTATGGAGAACGCGAATCCACCATACTACCAACCACGAAATTCACCCACTCCAAATGACATCTTGATGTTTAAACAACATGAGGATGAACCTGTCTATGATGCATGGGCTCGTTTTAAATATTTACTCCGAAAAGTCCCTCATCATAATTTTGATCTATGGTCCCAAATAGAAATATTTTACCATCGTGTCGACCACTATGCCAAAATGGACATTGACCATGCCGCAGATGGGGACATTTGGGGATTAAGTGTTGATGAAGCATGGGAAACCATAGAGAATTGTGCCATACTTGCCAAAAAATGGATAACCCAACAAACATTGTTACGGATCAACTGATAGCAAGTTTAAGGGAACAAGCAAGAAGATTATTTGGGATAAGCGTATAGATGAGATAACGGGGTGCACGGAGTGGTTTGATTTCACCACAATACAAGCTGAGCACATAGGTGACCTTGATGTGATGAAGAATGTAGCCGAACATGATCACATTGATCAAAAAGACCTAGGTTTTATGATCGATGATGATGAATCTCAAGAAACAGATGATGAATCTTTTGGGCAATTTGTATATAGCAGTTAGAATATTGAGGATGATCCTTATGATTCGGAAATAGAAGTTGAGATGCCTAGTGAAGCACGTGAGATACTTGGGAAAATGTTAGGGTTAGATTATAATAAAACACATGTTGAGGATATAGGTGATTTTGACACAAGGAATGATGAAGTAAATAACATGAGCCCACAAAGTACCCCACAAGTCCTACCATCATTTGAGGCACACATACCACCTGTGACTTACCCGGAAGATGTAGAAGAGACTATAGGAAGCCCAATAGAGGTAGAACCCTTGGATCAAGCACAACTAGAGAATATAGGTTTTAACACTTGTAGTGATGACCTTTCTTTTAGTTCTAAGGAAGTTCCTAGTTTTGATGAACCGGACCCTCAACCAAAGCCGTTACCTAATCTTCCATCTTTAGATGTGAATTTAGGAATTGAAAAAGGTTCCGATCCACCCATCAAACCATATAGTCCAGGTAGTCTTGGGATAAAGGTAGTAGACTTTAAGCCTTGTAGAAAGGAAGCTGACACGGGAGCGGAAAATGACCTTACATGCTTACATCACCCATTTATGATTGATCACAAGAAACATTATGGGTTTAAACCGGGTTTATTAGGTCAAGATGGATTCCCAACTAGGAGTCTCTCAAAGTTGATAGAAGATGATCCCTTTTTAGGAGAAAACTTCAACTCACCCATTGACCAAAGTGAACTAGGTAAGGTTATTATGATAGGAGCACACCCCTTTGAGCATATGATTCATCCACCACTCTTTCCTCATGAGGCATATTTCCACCCTAAGGGTGTGTATCGCTACTTTCACCCGCACTTAATCCTAAGTGTAGGGAAAACCTCCCCTATTTCCGTTAAATAAGGTTAGAGTCAGGCTTGTGACTCGAACAATAACAAGCGCTTATTGGGAGGCAACCCAAACTTTATTTATTTGTTTGTTTGTTTGTTTGTTTGTTTGATTTTATTTGTTTCCGTATGCATGTCTTATTTTTGTTGTTTGTGACTCATGTTTCAAAATAAATTGTGAAAATGCTTTATTTTGTTTTTAACTTCGTCTTAATTGCATATAAAGGTATTTTGCAAAAGATAAGTGTAAGGAAGACCCAAATTTGTTTATAAGAACGAAATTGAGCATGATCCACAACAATATTAAATAAACATGTGTATTAGTAATTGTTAGAGTCAAATGCTTGTATCGAGTCATAATGATGTTTTGCAGGATTTTCCAGGAAGTAGGACATAAGTTTTTCCAGAAATTTTCCGGAAACTTAACATAAGAATTTCTGCAGGTCACTTCTGACGGCGTCAGGAAGAAATTCCTGACGGCGTCACGTGTAAAATTCTGGAAATTTTACCAGTTTTGTTTTTTTCTAACAGAGTCTTAAAGTTTTTGTTGAACCTTTAGTTTTATAATCTCCAGGAAATCTGCAAACATCATTCCACAAGCATTATATCTTATTTTATTTTCTGGGATTTGTTAGCATATATAGATTGCCGCCGATTTTACGCGAGGTTGCCTTGTCTGTTTTCTCAGGTTTTTACAGGTTATGTATGACAAGAAGATGATTTATATTCTGGAAGGGAAGCTTTGATTGTTCATTTTCTTGGAGGAAGATCTAACCTGGATACCTTATTGTCCATACCGAGCGAATCAAGGGAGTATTTGATTTCATTCGTTTTACTTATTTCACTTTTACATTCTTTACTTGAACATTGGGGACAATGTTCATCCTAAGTGTAAGGGGAGGGTAAAATGATGATACCTTACAGATACACTTTCGCTTGAGTTTGTTTGTTTGTTTGATGGTAGATGTGTAATAAAACTATGAGAAATACTTGTTAGTGCAATTTTAGCGCCAAATTTAAATTTTTTTACAACATTTAAGAGTGAAACTATAGCCTTAGCAAGCGTCTCTTGGATAGGAGATTGTATGACTAGCACAAAACCGTACTATTCAGAAAAATTTTCCACCCAAATATGTGAGGTTCGCCTTTAGATTTGATAGGAAAAGCATTTACTATTAGTGCTTATGAGTGTACCGGTAGCATTTAGATTCTAGAACTTGCATTAGTGATGCATCCCGAGACGGCTAGTGAGACTACATTCGTGTAGTAGGATTTACTACATGATAAGAGGCATTAGGATCACCCTTGTGTTAAACCCGTATCATAATTACTTGACCATTTAAGTCATTACTTGGCTAGTTAAGTCAATTGATTTTTCCCACACCATTAGCGTTGTACTCATTTTTAGTACACGAAACCCCTAGTACACCCCTCCGAGCCTATCTTTTCGTTTCTAACTTTAAGCATCTTACTTAAAGGAAGAATTTGTTACACCCCACTTAAATGTACACCCAAATCGCCTTAGCCTTTCGTGTATGCACTCATTTTTAGTGCATTATTGTTATTTGTTAAACCCTAAGTTAATTATCTAATTGATTACATGGTTGCTAAGTCGAGTCATATCCTTGCACATATTGTTTTGGGACGATTGGGACTCATGGGTAAAGTACTTATGTTATGGAGTAATGGGGAAGAACATCATATTATTACCCCCATATGTGCGTTAATCTTAAAAGTACTCCAAGTGTTTTGATTATCTTAATTCGAGTCGTTAGATTAGTTTATTGTAAAGTATGTAAAAATTCAAGTGTAATGGGAATTTTCATTCCCTATCATGTATTATTTTGGATGGTAGGGTAAGAGCGTATGCAAAAAAAAAAAAAAAAAAAAAAAAAAAAAAAAAAAAAAAAAAAAAAAAATCGAAAAAATCAAGAAAAAGAAAAAAAAAAGAAAAGAGAAAAAACATACGGACTACCATCCCTTTTCAGTGTATGATTATTTTATGTTTTTGTTATTTTTCGTTTATTAGCTTAAGTCGAGTCTAGTCTTGGCTTAGCAACGCCACATTGTACATGTAATTAACTAAGATTGTTAACTCGCCACCAGTAAAGACTGCCTATATCCAACGAAACCGTGTATTCCATATCCCTACACCTAACGTTACAACCCCTTAAAAGACGTCTTTGATAGTTTATCGTAGGTGCTTACGCCATGTGGTGGAGGTTTGATCCTTTCCCAAGACTATGGTAATCTATTTTGCTATGACAGGTAGTGAGAGATGTTTTCCATTTCCATATTGTGATATATATACTTTATTACACCCGAGAGATGTGAGTATCTAAACACTATTTGTGAGGTGCTAGTGTATGACCTCCGTGCTTGTCTTTGGTCTTTAGTGGAACGATTATTTGTTGTAATTACTTTTATATTAGTGTTAAATGACCCCTAACTTGTATTTTGATTAGAATAAAAGCGCATTTGCTTGAGGACAAGCAAATCTCAAGTGTAAGGGTATATGATGAGGCGGAAAATGAACCACTTTTAGGGGGTCATTTAAGCCCGGAATTGAATTTATTTGATCAAATATTGCCCTAAATCGTTCCTTTTGTGATTTTAGGTACTTTGGGAGTGAATTCTGGAAAATGAAGCATTTTGGACGTTTTTGGAGCATAAAAGTGAAGAAAACGGCAAAGACTTAATTTTACATGATGAGAACAGTACCTGACTGCGTCAAGAGGAAAAATGTGACTGCGTCAGAAGTAAAATCCGTGACGACCCAGTGAAAACCAGAAGGCGTCAAGAGAAGGGCGTCAAGAGTATTTTTGGTGACGGCCTGCATAAGGAGTACACATGACGGCGTCAAACCCAGATCTAGGCAGTCCGAGAAATTATTTGGCGGTGAGATGACGGCGTCAGCAATTTGTTCTTGACGCCGTCACCCCACAGAATCTATATATACTTTTCTATTTTTCATTCATTAAGAGAGGAACTTGTGTGGAGAATTCTAGGGCCGAACCCTAATAACCCTAGGTCGTTTTTTACTGTATTCTCAAGGGTTTTCACCCCTTGAAACCTTTCATGTTCAATTGAGATAAGTCCTCTTTCAATTCATTCAATATGTCTATGTGTTGTTTGAATATATCTTATGCTTATCTTGATTTCAACATGCTAGGCTAGATCTATCATGTGTTTGCTTTAGATGTAATGAAACCTAGATGTTAATTATAGGTTGATTGCTTGTTTATAGTTGTAATTGATGAATGATTTCAATGTTAGGCTTAAGAAAACTAGCAGATCTCCATTGTGTAACTTGCTTGAACGTCTTAAGAAACATGAACCGATGTGTACTAGGTTTTATTGGTTGTATTTAATGCATGAGCAAATTCTAGTGATCCCATGTTAGGAGCTTCTTAGCCGGCTCGACATAGGAGTGAAGTAGGCGCTTATAGGATTGGGGAAGTAAGTACGCCACCCCATGAATGGTATTAAGGAATACAACCCGTCATCCACGCAACTGTAACAAGTAATTAACCTGTAAAAGATATCTAGGGAGTAGTGAAACCTAAGTAAATATAATTCTCCCATATATTGCTCACACCAATAGTATAATTTAGTTTATTTTCATTTTTAGTATTTTATTTTGATTGCATCTTTAGTATTGGGTTAGTTGACTAGCAACTGATTCCGCCCAACTCCTTCAAAACCGAGATTTTTACTTGCTTTTATAAAAGATATAAAAATACAAAAAGAATCATCCCTCATCTCTAGACCTAGTCTTTAGGTTTTCTAATCCTAGCGACACTATTCCTAGCTGAACGATCAATCCCCCGGTACTTATCACTATAGTATACTACATCGATCAGGTACACTGCCTGGGGGTTGTAAGCTTCTCGAGATCCTTCGAGAGGTAAAGCCTGGTGCAATCCCTACGCAAAGCCTGGTGCAATCCCTACGCAGCAGTCTACTTACTAGATTCCTTTCTAGTAAGATTTTTATTTTATTTTTATAGGTTTTCTTTAGTCTATCTTTTTCTTCGTTCCTTTGTTCGTAACCTTTGCCATCCGCCATCATGGAAGGTGGTAATCTCTTTGATCCCATCAACCCACCACAACAAAACCATCCACAAAACCCACCACAACCAAACCAACCTCCTAGACCCCGAACTTTAGGAGATTACTCCCGTCCTAACCACCAAGGCTATCGAAACACCATTGAGCTCACTCAAGTAGCCAATGTGTCTCCCTTGCTATCCAACACCATCCGGTTGGTGCAAAGCGGATGTGCATTCGATGGACTTCATTCCGAAGATCCTAATCAACATCTCAAGGATTTCCTCAAAATCGTAGATTCCATAAACCTTGATGTTGGAACTCGAGAGACGACCCAATTGCTTCTCTTCCAATTCTCTCTACGTGACCAAGCTAGTCAATGACTTGAGCGTTTACCCGCGGGATCCATCGCCTCTTAGGATGATCTCACCACTCGTTTCCTTGCTCAAATTTTCCCACCGGGGAGAACTACTAAGCTTAGAAATGACATCTTGATGTTCCAACAACGCCAAGGTAAAACTCTCTATGAAGCATGGACTCGATTCAAGGACTTACTCCAAAAAGTCCCTCATCATGGCATAGATCTTTGGCTCCAAATCCAAATTTTTTATGATCATGTCGACATCCATACCAAACATACCATTGATCAAGTCGCCGGAGGTAGATTACATGAGAAGGACGCCAAAGAGTCATGGGAAATCATTGATGAACTTGCATTCGATGATAATGAATTATGGAAGGTTGTCCATGTCATAGACTCTGCCGTCAATGCATTCTCATCATCTGGAGCGACCACTCAACTTTCCGAAGAAAACCTCTGCGAACTGAGAAAAAAGTTAACTATCTCATGGAAAAACAAAAAAAAAAATCTTTAAATCTGATACGTGGGAATCGCACCAGGCTTTACCTCTCGAGGGATCTCGAGAAGCTTTCAACCCCCACCAGGCAGTGTACCTGATCCTTGTAGTATAGTATAGTAACAAGTACCGGGGGATTGATCATTCAACTCAAGAATAGTGTCGCTAAGATTAGAAAACCTAAAAACTAGGTCTAGAGGTGAGGGATGATTCTTTTTGTATTTTTTTTATATTTTATGAAAGCAATTAAAATCTCGGGTTTTTGGAAGAGTGGGTGGAATTAGTTGCTAATCAACTAACCCAATAACTAAGATGAAATCAAAATAAAATAACAGAAATGAAAATAAAGCTAATTAAACTAGTGGTGTGAACAATAATGGGGAGAGTTGTGTTTACTTAGATTTCATTACTCCCTAGATATCTTTTACAGGTTGATAGTTTGTTACAATTTCATGGATGACGGGTTATATTCCTTAATACCATTCGTGGGGTGGCGTACGTACTTCCCCAACTCTATAAGCTCCTACTTCACTCCTATGTCGAGCCGGCTAAGAAGCTCCTAACATGGGATCATTAGAATTCGCTCATGCATTAAATACAACCATAATAACCTAGTACGCATTGGTTCATGTTTCTTAAGACGTTCAAGCATGTTACCAATGGAAGTCTGCCAGTTTTCTTAAGCCTAACATCGAATATAATCATCCGTAACAACTATAAACAAACAATCAACCCATAATTAACATCTAGGTTTCACTACATTTAAGCAAACACAAAATAGATCTAGCCGAGCATGTTAAATTGAAGACAAGTGTAAGATATATTCAAGCAACACATAGACATATTGATTGAATTGAAAGAGTACTTATCTCAAATTGACATGAAAAGTTCAAAGGGTTGAAACCTTTGAAAAAGCTGGAAAAATTCGTCCTAGGGTTTTTCCCTCAAAGTTGCACACCAATGAATGAAATTTGGAAAACTATATATAGAAAATACAGGGTGACGGCGTCATGTGTAAACATGTGACGCCGTCAACTCGCCGCCCATAATGAAATCGAATTGCTTAGATCCTCTTTTGACGCCGTCATGTGTAAATTTCTTCGGGGCCGTCACTAATGTTTGGACCATGACGGCCTTGGGTGACGCCGTCATCTCCTTAGTACGAAACTCTCTGGATCGTCACGTATATCATCCACTTCCACCTCTTGTATTACTCTTGACGCCGTCATGTAGAAGCTTGTGATGCCGTCAGGCACTGTTCCCAGCAAGGAAAATTAAGACTTTACCGTTTTCTTCACTTTTATGCTCCAAAAACGTCCAAAATGCTTCCTTTACCAGATTTCACTCCAAAAGTACCTAAAATGACAAAAGGAACGATTTAGGGCAATATTTGATCAAATAAATTCGAATTCGGGCTTAAATGACCCTTTAAAAACGGTTCATTTTTCGCCTCATCAAATACCCTTACACTTGAGATTTGATTATCCTCAAGAAAATGCGCTTTTATTCTAATCAAAATACAAGTTAGGGGTCATTTGACAGTAATATAAAAGTAATTACAACAAATAATTGTTCCACTAAAGACCAAAAACAAGCACGGAGGTCATACACTAGCACCTCACAAATAGTGTTTAGATACTCACATCTCTCGGGTGTAATAAAGTATATATCATAATATGGAAATGGAAAACATCTCTCACTAACTGTCATAACAAAATAGATTACCATAGGCTTGAGAAAGGATCAAACCTCCACCACTTGGCGTAAGCACCTGGGATAAACTATCAAAGAGGTCTTTTAAAGGGTTATAACGTTAGGCGTAGGGATATGGAATACACGGTTTTGTTGGATAAAGGCAATATTTACTGGTGGCGAGTTAATCATCTTGGTTAATTACATGTACAATATGGCGTTGCTAAGCCAAGACTAGACTCGACTTAAGCTAATAAATCAAAAATAACAAAAACATAAAACAATCATAGAATGAAACGGGATGGTAGTCCGTATGTTTTTTTCTCATTTTTTTCTTTTTCTTTTTTCTTTTTTTTTTCTTAATTTTTTTTCATCATACACTCTTACCCTACCATCCAAAATAATACATCATAGGGAATGTACATTCCCCTTACACTTGAATTTTTACATACTTTACAATAAACTAATCTAATGATTCGAATAAAGATAATCAAAACACTTGGAGTACTTTTAAGATTAACGCACATATGGGGGTAATATAAGATGTTCTTCCCCATTACTCTATAACACAAGTACTTTACCCATGAGTCCCAATCGTCCCAAAACAATATATACAAGATATGACTCGACTTAGCAACCATGTAATCAATTAGATAATAAACTAAGAGTTTAAACAAATAACAATAATGCACTAAAGATGAGTGCATACACGGAAGGCTAAGGCGATTTGGTTGTACATTTAAGTGGGTTGTAACAAATTCTTCCTTTAAGTAAGATGCTTAAAGTTAGAAACGAAAAGATAGGCTCGGAGGGGTGTACTAGGGGTTTCACGTACTAAAAATGAGTACAACGCTAAGGAGTAGGAAAAATTAATTGACTTTACTAGCCAAGTAATATGACTTAAATGGTCAAGTAATTATGATACGGGTTTAACACAAGGGTGATCCTAATGCCTCTTATCATGTAGTAAATCCTACTACACGAATGTAGTCTCACTAGCGGTCTGGGGATGCATCACTAACGCAAGTTCTAGAATGCAAATGCTACCTGTACACTCATAAGCACTAATACTAACTGCTTTTCTTTTCAAATCTAAAGGCGAACCTCACATATTTGGGTGGAAAATTTTTCTGAATAGTACGGTTTTGTGCTAGACATACAACTCCTATCCATGTGACACTTGCTAAGGCTAAAGTTTCACTCCTAAATGTTGTAAAAAATTTTAAATTTGGCGCTAAAATTACACTAACAAGTTTTTCTCTTAGTTTTATTACACACCTACCATCAAACAAACAAACTTAAGTGCAATAGTATCCTATAAGGTATCATCATTTACCCTCCCCTTACACTTAGGATGAACATTGTCCCCAATGTTCAATTAGAGAATGTAAAAGTGAAATAGGTAAAAGAATGAAAGCAAATACTCCCCTGATTCGTTCGGTGTGGATAGTGTGGTAACAAGGTTAGATCTTCTTCCAAGAAAATGAACATTCAAAGCTTCCCTTCCAGAAAAATAAATCATCTTCTTGTCATATATAACCTGTTAAACATGAGAAAACAAACAAGGCAACCTCGCGTAAAATCGGCGGCAATCTATATATACTAACAAGTTCTAGAAAGCAAATTAAGATATAATGCTTGTGGAATGAATGTTTGCAGATTTCCTGGAGTTTATAAAACTAAAGAATTAACAAAAACTTTAAGACTCCATTAGAAAAACAAAACTTGCAAAATTTCCAGAATTTTACACATGACGCCGTCAGGAGTTAACTCCTGACGCCGTCAGAAGTGACCTGCAGAAATATTTACGTTAAGTTTCCAGAAAATTTCTGGAAAAACTTATGTGCTACTTCCTGGAAAATCCTGCAAAACATCATTATGACTCGATACAAGCATTTGACTCTAACAAATACTTATACACATGTTCATTTATTATTGTGGAGAATCATGATCAATTTCGTTCTTAAATCAAATTTGGGGTTTCCCCTTACACTTAGCTTTTGCAAAATACCTTTATATGAAGTTAAGACGAAGTTAAACAACAAAATAAAGCATTTTCACAATTTAGTTTGAAACATGATCTACCAACAATAAAAATAAAGCATGCATACGGAAGTTAACAAATAAAAATCACACAAAACATGGGTTGCCTCCCAAGAAGCGCTTTTCTTTATTTACGAGTCTTGTAGCTAGACTCAAGGTCATGGGCTATCGTGTGTCGCTTATGCTCATATACCCTAGGGTGAGCCATCTAATAGTCGCCTCATCTTTCTTATAGTCATCACTTAACTCTAAACATCCGCGATAATACCTTTTATTCTTTTCATGAGGATATTTACGCCCTTTTCTTTTATCATTCTCAATTAGCATTTCTAGGGGCGGATACCTACTACATTTCTCCATGGAAAAATCCTTGAACCTAGGGTGTGCACGGGGCATTTGGTAAACAAAATCCTCATCCCCATCCGAGAATGTAATTAACCCTTCCATAAGTTTTTCATCAAGGTTGGTTAACCTTTTGAAGGGTTTCCCAAACACAACTTGGGTTAACTTACCATCGATAAATTCTCCTAGATTCTCCATAACCATGAACTCAACAAGATAAACAAAGCTTCCTACAAACACATGCAATGACATTGCCCTAGCAATAATATTATCTCCTTTGTATTCTAACTCATCTACCATGATTTTATTGTATTCACTACGCGAGATTATGTTCATTGGTAGAGATGAGTTAAGGTAGGCATCAAAGCTCCTAAATCCAATTTTACAAGGAAATTGCATATTAAATGGGTTATCATTCTCAATCCTTGTTCTAGGTTCAACATACCTAAGAGGGTCCACTTCATCATCCATCCTATTCTCAGTAATTACGTCACCATCATCTAGGTCCTCATCGGAGTCCGAATAGTAAAAAGGACTAGCCCTATGGTCATTATCATGGTCGGACTCCTCCATTTTAGAGTTATTGTCAAAGTGATGGTTAGGTGAGAGATTAGGTGGGTTCTCATTTTCCAGTAAAGGAATTGGGGCGGGCATTTGGAAAATCCTACGACGAAAAACACGAATAACAGGAATCAAACGATCAATGCTATTGTTATCCATCGAGATAGCTTACGAACAAAGGAAACAAAGAAATAAGATAGACTAAAGAAAACCTAAAAATAAAAATAAAATCTTACTTGAAAGGAATCTAGCAAGTAGACCTAATAAAAAGAAATCCTAACCTAGACAATAACTATTCCCCGGGCTGCGGCGCCAAAAACTTGATACTTGGGAATCGCACCAGGCTTTACCTCTCGAGGGATCTCGAGAAGCTTACAACCCCCACCAGGCAGTGTACCTGATCGTTGTAGTATAGTATAGTGACAAGTACCGGGGGATTGATCGTTCAACTCAGGAATAGTGTCGCTAGGATTAGAAAGCCTAAAAACTAGGTCTAGAGGTGAGGGATGATTCTTTTTGTATTTTTATATTTTTATGAAAGCAATTAAAATCTTGGGTTTTGGAAGAGTGGGCGGAATCAGTTGCTAGCCAACTAACACAAATTACTACAAATGCAATTAAAATTAAATAACAAAAATGAAATGAAATCTAATTATACTAGTGGTGCAAACAATGATAGGGAAAGTTGTGTTTACTTAGGTTTCATTACTCCCTAGATATCTTTTACATGTTGATAGTTTGTTACAATTGCATGGATGACGGGTCGTATTCCTTAATACTAGTCGTAGGGCAGTGTACAAAATTCCCTAACTCTATAGGATCCTACTTCACTCCTATGTCGAGCCGTTAGACGCTCCTAACATGGGATCATTAGAATTCTCCTACGCATTAAATACAACCAAAAATCATAGTACACCTCTGATCATGTTTCTTAAGACGTTCAAGCATGTTACCAATAGAAGTCTGCCAGTTTTCTTAAGCCTAACATCGAATAAAATCATCCGTAACAACTATAAACAAACAATCAACCCATAATTAACATCTAGGTTTCACTACATCTAAGCAAACACAAAATAGATCCAGCCGAGCATGTTAAATTGAAGACAAGTGTAAGATATATTCAAGCAACACGTAGACATATTGATTGAATTGAAAGAGTACTTATCTCAAATTGACATGAAAAGTTCAAAGGGTTGAAACCCTTGAAAAAGCTGGAAAAATTCGTCGTAGGGCTTTTCCCTCAAAGTTGCACACCAATGAATGAAATTTGGAAAACTATATATAGATAATACAGGGTGACGGCGTCATGTGTAAACATGTGATGCCGTCAACTCGCCGCCCATAATGAAATCGGATTGCCTAGATCCACTTTTGACGCCGTCATGTGTAAATTTCTTTTGGGCCGTCACTAATGTTTGGACCATGACGGCCTTGGGTGACGCCGTCATCTCCTTAGTACGAAACTCTCTGGATCGTCACGTGTATCATCTACTTCCACCTCTTGTATTACTCTTGACGCCGTCATGTAGAAGCTTGTGACGCCGTCAGGTACTGTTCCCAGCAAGGAAAATTAAGACTTTGCCGTTTTCTTCACTTTTATGCTCTAAAAACGTCCAAAATGCTTCCTTTTCCAGATTTCACTCCAAAAGTACCTAAAATGACAAAATGAACGATTTAGGGCAATATTTAATCAAATAAATTCGAATTCGAGCTTAAATGACCCCTTAAAAACGGTTCATTTTTCGCCTCATCATGCATCTTTAGTAAATTGGGTTAGTTGGCTAGCAACTAATTCCGCCCACTCCTTCAAAACCCGAGATTTTACTTGCTTTTATAAAATATAAAAATACAAAAAGAATCATCCCTCATCTCTAGACCTAGTTTAGGAGGCTTGCTAATCCTAGCGACACTATTCCTGAGTTGAACGATCAATCCCCCGGTACTTGTCACTATACTATACTACAACGATCAGGTACACTGCCTGGTGGGGGTTGTAAGCTTCTCGAGATCCCTTGAGAGGTAAAACCTGGTGCGATTCCCACGTATCAGCAACCAACTTCAACTACGTGACGAACGAAGATCCAAATTTTCAAACTAACAAATTCCAACGATCGAACAAATTCCAAACGACCTGACTAAAACCAAGTCTTCAAACACCAAATCGATCTTTAAACTTCAAATACACAAATTCTAATTCTAATGACCCACTTATTTTATAAGTATTACGGTCCAACTTCAAATTTATTATTCGAGTATCAAACAAATTCAAGTTAATAATAACTTGACAAACAGGCTCTAAAAATTCAAATGCCCCAAATATGATACAATAATAATTGTAATAATCCACGAATATAATGCGAATTACGGTTCCAATTTCAAAGTTCAAATGTCCAAAACAAAACTTGACCAGATAACAAATTGATTGAACAAACAAAATCTCAAATAATAATACCAAGAAAGCAATTACGTGTAGGCCCATCTTTTAACTCAAAGTGCAGTTCCAACACAAAAGTCCAATAACATAACTAATACCACGACATGAAAAAAAAAAACAAACAAATATCCAAACGATTTCAAAAACCTGGCAAGTGCTTATTCACTCACCTTTTCTTGACCAAAATAAGACTAAATAATCCAAAAACTAACCCAAATTGCCAAAGAAAGTGTGTTTTTGTGATTGTGAATGTGCAGGTATGGATATTTCATAAAAAGACAAAAATCAAAAGAAAACAGGCAAAAACGAGCACGAGCGTGGAATGAAGTAAAAAAAGGTCAAAGCTGAGCTTACAAAGTCCAAAGACGACCTCAAAGTTTGGAGAATTGACAAATTTGACCCTTGAATAAAGTTTGAAAAGATTGTCAGATTTAGTCCTCCAAGTTTCAGAATTGTCAGAAATGGTCCTTTGAAGATATCTTTGTAGAAGTGACAAGATTGGTCCTCAATAATTTCAGTTTTGGCATAATTGGTCCTTATTAATAATTACTAGTGCATTAGTCTAAGTCCAAAGTCTATGTGCTAAATCCAAGTCCAAAGAAAGAAATAAACCAAGTCCATGTTATAAGCCCAAAACCTGAGCCCATACACCTTCGGTCAAAACAACTTACACTAGGGTCAAACACTAATAAAAAATTACCCATTCTTTTCCCGCCCCCTCTTTTCCCCAATTACCAAGAATCCATGAACCCTAGAATTTACTTTCTTCAATTAACCCAAGGTAACTCAATTAATCATTAAATCAACAATGATTGGAGTTTCTAGAAGCTTTCCCACGTGCAATAGAGGTGTCAGAAAGAATATTCGAGCTGAGTCAGATAGCGTGAACACATGGCAGTCAACAATTGGTTGCAACACCTCATCCCTTTGCCTTGGATACTCCTTCTAGATGTTCTGACATGTTAGAGAGAGAAGAAGCACACGGATTGCCAGCATCAGCATATTAGAGTCCTCTCAAGGGTTATAGATGATTCAAAGAAGCACAAAGTGATCCAATGGAGGATACAAGAGCTTCTGGGAGCTTCTCAAACTCCCTACCCCTCACCTCTCTTATTTCCTATAAATAGAGCTAGTTTTCTTCATCTTCGGAAGTAGTTTAGTATATTGTTAAAACCAGTCAAATGCGATCGAACTATAAACCCAAAACAAATTCTAAAAAACCTTTTTTTCTTTTTCTTTTTCTTCTTCATGTCTAATCGAACCTGGCTCTGATACCACTTGTTGGTAATAAAAGACAAAACAAACAAACAAATTTGACAAATGAAGCGGAAGCTTTATTCAAATTATCAAACCAAATACAAAATCAAATTCAAAGGTACCAATACAAAAACTAATTCAAAAGATACAAATAATCCTAATGTTAATAATCCCTATTTATAAGCAAAATTAACCGTTATAGATTAGTTACCAAATTCCAAACAAACTTGTAGGACAAGTCACACAAATTATCAAATTTACCAAATAACCCCCAAATAAGTCACTTTTCTAACAGTGAAGATTGACAAAACACTATGATGTATATGTAGTATTTACTCTCCATTTTTATGTTCCCTTTAGTTTGTATTCTATTTTGAGCACTTTTGTTTCATGTTTCTCAACACTGATAAGAAAATACATTGTACTTAAAGGATGACATGTGGCTAAAAAATGCTCAAACTCACACATGGAATATATCTTATAAGATCATGATGCAATGCGGAGGAGGGTTATAACTCTCAAGAATTAAGATACGATGAAAAGAATAAGAAAGAACACGATGGATTCATATGAAGCTTTAAGATGCATAAATGACATGGTTTAAAGTTACTTAAATTTTCAAGTGAATCTTATAACACTAGCAAGGTACCCGCGCGTTGCGGCGGCAGGTACCCAATAATTGAAATTTTTGACGAATAATATTTTGCTATTATATGTTTATCGTGGCAATATAACTTTATAAAAAAGAGTTTTTTTTTTTTTTTTTTTTTTTTTTTTTTTTTTTTTGATATCTTTAAAAATATCATACTATTTCATTAAAAAAAATAGTGCACCCATGTGATGTTGCAACAATATGGATGAGGTAGTCGATAAAATATCAAGATGTGAGGTCAAAGTGATTGATAGTGTCTTTTAGTTGCAAGTAGCTAAAAAAAACCGGTGTAATAAACTAAATTACATTTGGACGGTATAAATCTACACATAATTATCACTGATTTCAGCCACATTTGAAATTGTAGTCCAATATATCAGCCCAATAATTAGCTCAAAATATTCACAAAATTCGGCCTAAGTTTTATCTCAATCTTATTTGTTATACTATTGGTTTGAGCCTGATATCAATTCAATTTCTTAAATTCATAATCATAGCAACGTCACACTCATAAACCTAAAGACCATTTCAATGTTTTAACATTTCCGTACTCGAAATCAATTTAATGTTTCGTAAGTTTACTTATACAACTTATTTTAGTTAGTTGTTATTGATAAATTGAGGTTCCACTTATGGCTCATCTTTTTATTTCAATATTAGACTCGGCCCACAGAAACAAAATAATATTTGGACCTTTTTTGTGTATCCTTAATCCCTTTTTCACACCTTAACCTTAAACCTAAACAAATATATGCAATCACTCATCTTTTTATTTTGCAAGCCACATACTTCTCTCATCATTTTCTGTCAATCTTATCCCACCAAGTCTCAATACCGAACCACAAATCAATAATCAAAATCCTTTTTTGTTAAACTCAACCACAAATCAGAACCCCAACCCTTTTTATATCTTTTAATTGGCTCAAAAATTCCACCTAGTTATTTTCGTTTAAATGAATCTCGGGTAATTTTTTTTTTCTTGTTCAAATGTCTTTCAAAGATTGAATGCGCCAGGTAGGTGTATCTCATTTTTTTTTTAAAATTTATTTTCGGTTTGTAAAGATCAATGATGGATTATCTTTTTGTTCTTTTAAGATCTTAAAAGATCAATCGAAATTTTAAAGAAACTCGAGATCTTTGTTGTTTCTTTTGTTTTCGTTTAAGATCTTGAGGAAGAAGAATATGTTTTTTTTTTTTTTTTTTTTTTTTTTTTTGGCTAAAATATTGTTTTCGTTTAAGATCTTGAGGCAGATTTTTTATTTATTTATTTTTATATATTTTTTGCTCAGATATTGTTTTCGTTGAAAGAACTATTGATAAATTGTACAACCTGAGATTTTATTTATTTATTTATTTTTTCTTGTTCTTTTAATTTTTTATGTTTCGAACTTTGTTTGAAGTTGGTGGAAGCAAAAGTTTTCTCAGATTTGGAATTAGACTAATGGCTTTTTTTTTTAGGTGATTGGCTTGATTAGATTGTATACTGTGTTTAAATATTTGTATATTTTGATGAAAGGGTGAATTCAATTGTGTATTAGTTGTATTAATGTTGTTTGGTGAAAATTAGTTTGAAAATGACACATGCTTATTTTTGTTGTACAATATGCTTATTTTGTTGTAATTCTGAAAATTGTGTATATTAAAGTGTTGTAAATCATGCTTTATTTTTTGTAAGTTTGAAATTTTTGAAAAAAGATTCATTTGTATATTATATGTAATATAAATATTGTATATTATATGTAGTATAGATATAGATAGAGATATTTTAATAATAATTGAAGTCAACCAACCGATCATGTGTTATCAATCATAAAATATACTAGTAATTCAAGTCTAACTAATCTATGGAGAAACGGACATCGATAAAATACTATCGTCACTCTCATTTGTTAATATACTCTCCCTTTGACGTTTTCAATAGAGCATATACAAATATATATATACCTTTTATAAGGCCTGTGTTTGAAATATTAAACACCAAAGTGGTTGAGATACAAAAACTTAAGTATTGTTTTAGCTTAATCTCTTAAATTTACTCCGTAATACTTAGAGCTATGTTTAGTATTATTTTTATTTTATTTTTTTATTATATTATTATTATTATTATTATTATTATTATTATTATTATTATTATTGTTTTTTCAATCTTTTAAAGCTATAAACGTACTACAAGTAGCAAGTTATACAATTTTCCTACGCTAATTGTCACACATATATATGTAAGATTATGATATTCACATTTACATAATAGTGCTTTGTTTAAAGCAGTGTCTTACCAATCTTATACTATACAGAGTAGTAAGAATGTTTAAAGCAGTGTCGTTATTAATAACCTTTCTTTAAGTAGATTTTTTTATTATCTTTTTATTTTTTATTTCCTACAGAACTATTGTGCACGTTCCATTGATTTTAATCATATTGGAATACGGAGTAGTATATAGATTTAAACAATCTTTCGGTGGTCAATTTGAATTGGCTGCTTTTTGCTTCACCTTATTATAATCTAACCAGAATCCACTATTATTTCATGATATTTGAAAGCATGTAATTACATTTCTACTGAGTTCATGCATTCATTTATCATGTAAAACGTGTAGAAAATTTTATAAAAACTTCTAAACTACCTTTAAAATCATCAAAAAATTTACCAATTTTCTTTACGAGTATAAATATTGATTAAATACAAATTAAAAATGATGCTAATGGACCAACGAGTAATAAGTTGGCATAGAAAAACAAAACGGATTTTGCTTCAAGAGTTAAAAAGACCTCCAACTAGAATTAACCTTGACTCAAAGGGAATTGACATGGACTCTGATCGTTTTCCGATATGTAATGATGGTATTGAATGCGAGGACCATCGTTAGGTTGAGTGTAGTCTAGCAAAAAATATTTGGAATGGCATTTTCAACTGGTGGAACGTCAACATCTCCATCTCGAGCTAGCTTCCCGGATAGAACTAAGTCCACAGCTTTCGAATTTATTTGATGTAAATTTTCAAACATCTTTATTGTTATGTTGAGTGTAGTCTAGCAAAAAAATATTTGGAATGATATTTTCAACTGGTGGAACATCAACATCTCCATCTCGAGCTTCCCTGATAGAATTAATTCCAAAGCTTTCGAGTTTCTTTGATGTAATTTTTCAAACATCTTTATTGCTGCTATGGAGATTTTGGAATGAAATGCTGTTCGCGGCTGAAAAGACCAAACACGAATCTTATCCTTAGTGACATCAAACTCCTTTTCTTTTCTTTTTTTTTTTTTTTTACTTCTAGAGCTAAATTAAGTTATGTAATTCTTTATTTCCCAATTTGTAACTTCGTGTTTGCTAAAACAAATTGCGGTTGGGAAAACATATTTTACTGAATTGGGCTATTATATTGAACTCTGAAGCTCCACAGATTTGCGACAATGAGCTGGATACCACTAATTCACAAATATGTGAAGGTTTTCTTTCTACCTGCTTCCTTGCAGCTACATTTGAGTATATTAGTAACTTTTTATGGTTGACTTTCATTATGCCCTCAAGAGCTATAAATACCCTTTCTCCAGGCTATATCTCTCACCATCTTATTCACTAAATACATTGCTTAAAATATCACATAAAATCATTAATCATTCTCTTGTAGTAATGGAGGGTTCTTCCCTAACCAAAACACTAGTCATGCTAGTACTCCTGTTAGCCACATTGACCACATTGGCACTAGGCCAAAGCGTTCGTGGTGGTGGTGGTGGTGGAGGGACTCGTGTTGGCTTTTATAGGTCCACCTGCCGTAACGTTGAGTCAATAGTCCAATCCGCTGTTCGGACTGCTGTCCAAGCCAACCCCACAATAGCACCCGGTTTGCTAAGGATGTTCTTCCATGACTGCTTTGTAAATGGTTGTGATGCATCTATACTTATTAATGGTGCAGCGACTGAAAAGTCCGCCCCACCCAACGGGTTCTTACGAGGCTTTGAAGTTATTGATGCTGCAAAATCTCAGCTTGAAACCACATGCCCAGGAGTAGTCTCTTGTGCTGATATTGTTGCCCTTGCTGCTCGTGATTCAGTTGTCCTGGTATTTATGTTTCTTTATCAGTCTGTCTTTGTATTTCTACTCCATGAATATTTTTAGGTAGGTTTTTAACTATGATCTTGTATCCTTTTCCTGTAACATCTTGCAGACTGGTGGACGTAGTTGGCCTGTGCCTTTAGGACGTAGAGATGGATTGGTTTCACGAGCATCTGACACTGCAAACTTGCCTGCATTCAATGACCCTATGACTGTCCAAATTCAAAAGTTTGCTGATAAAGGCCTAAATATTCAAGATCTTGTTATCCTTGTTGGTAAGTACATAATAAAACTGTATATTGGCTTTCAAAAACCTATGCTTTAAAAAATAAAAAATAAAATAAAATAAATAAAAAAATGAAAAATGAAAAAAAAAAAAAAAAAAAAAAAAAAAAAAAAAAAACGTATATATTTACGTATGTGATTTTTGGTTTACCAGGTGGACACACAATTGGAACAGCAGCTTGCGCGTTATTCAGCTATAGACTTTACAACTTCAACAACACTAACGCCCCCGACCCGGATATCAATCAAGCATTTCTACCACAACTCCGAGCGCTTTGCCCCAATGGTGGTAATGGGTTAACGCGTGTGGCTCTTGATACTGGTAGTGTTAACAGCTTTGGCAACTCTTTCTATGATAACTTGAGGAACGGGCGTGGAGTAATTGAATCTGATGCCAAGCTATGGAGTGACCGGAGGACTCAGAGGTTTGTACAAGGGTTTTTGGGAGGAAGATCAGGATCAAGATTCAATGCGGAGTTTGGAAGAGCGATGGTGAAAATGGGTAATATCGAGGTGAAGACAGGGACACAAGGCGAAATTCGTAGAGTTTGTACTGCTACAAATTGATATGATGAACATAGTTCAACTCCATTTATGTGTGTTTAATAGAAAGAAGTTGTATTAAATCTTTCAAAAATTCCGTTTTCCTCGATATATAAGATCAAACATTGAATAAAGGGATCATTATTATTTGATGTTTTTGTAGCCGTGTAGCAAGTTTATAGTTCTCAAACTGATAATGCCCATGAATATCTATTGAATGTGCTTTATTGGTCCTGAGGTTTATATGCAGTTGTTGTTTTGCTCTATATGGCTGCATGTCACTCGCCCTTTCTTTCCGTTGACTGGCCGGCCACTCCTCTCCCCTCTCTTTCTGCTGTCAAAAATCTTGTTGCTAGATTGTATTTATCAACAATCTAATTAGCAAGCAGCAACTAGATAGACGGTTATTTATTTATTTATTTATTTTGGTAAATGGTCAAGAATCTATTACCACTAACTTTAAAGAACTATGTTACCAGGTTGATCAGCTGAAGCTGGACAAACCCAAGCACCAGACAGAGCAACAAACTAAAAAAAATTATGCAACATACATCAAACTATACTAATACATTCTCAAACTGGAATCAAGTTAACTTCAACCAAGCATATAAGGGCATATAGCTGCAGATTACCAAACTCAACACCGATGGCTGTCCCCTCTCAGATAAAGTTGATACTGAGGCCATTAATTCAATCATATCAGGAGACCACTGCTATGCCATTATTTCATCAGCACGTACTAGTCAAAAAATTGCAGGCATGACAAATTTATGTGACATTTACCACATGCCAGCCTTTTTGATCCATTTCTGCGCATCACCAGAATATTTATATATGAATTCAAGCAGAGATTACTCCAATGTTTAAGAAAATCTTTTACACCACGCAAGATAAATCCATGATGTTCACGGGGACCCCTGTCGGTCCGCCCCTGTGCACAGTTAAGTCAACTTGAAATGATTTAGTTTGGGAAAAGTAAACATCGTTTTCTGTAGAGAAATTTGTGATCGGATGTGACAGGGGTTAATCTATTCACTATAACGTTTCTGGCCTTTGGCGACGACCCTTATCGTCGCTAAAAGTTTTAGCGACGACATGTTCTCAGCATAGGTCTGCCGCCAAAGTAATGACGACAACAGTTAACAGCTTTAGCGACGACGTGTGGGTCTCACAAAAGAGGTGGTCCGATTGACTTTTAACAACACCATGTGTGGTTGCTACAAGTAATTACTAAAATAAATAAATAAATAATATTTAAATTATTAATTAATTAATTGATTTGTCCAAAAAAAGATTAATGCAGCTTGTTACTCGTTTACTTTCGAGCTCTATGTAAATCCAAATTAATTTATTACTCGAGTAATAATTAATTAATTATATAAGTATATAATTATTAAATTATTAATTTTAAACTCATAATAAAATTTTTTCACATAATGACTGGTAGATAGGCAACAAGCTGCGCCGACACCCCTTTCTGAATAGCAAAACCAAACCTACTAAACACAAATCCTTGCCCCTGGGGGGTCGAATAATTGCTATGAACGACCCGTTGAACTCTGGCAAGAAACCGGATAGCTTCCGGTGCCAACGCCCCAAAAGTATCAAAGGCTAATGGGACAAAAACATGTTGATTATCCTCACAAGCTTTGGCATGCTTCTCAATCTTCTTGGACTCGGCTTTCCGCATCGCCTGCCCGGTCACAAACCCAGTATCTCGAAAACCGACGAGCGGGGATACCCCTGTAAGGTCCACACAAGCGTGTTTCCCGCCCACCCATCCAAACACAAGCACATCTGCTGGGCGGAGAGTAGATCTCCCATCCGTCGGGTCCGTTAGGAAATTAACTGGTACCTCCTTTTTCGCCGATATCCCTGCCCGCCTAAGTATATCCCACAAGGCATCCCGAACAAAGTCATGGCGATACTTGAAACCTGGCAACTCTTTGCAATGGACCGCGTGTTCCCCATATTGGTCCAAACAAGCCTTCCGACAAACTGGGCAAGTTTCATCGTCTGGGAACATAGGAATCATTAGGCGGTATTTAAGAATCGCCTTATATTCAACTGCTGACATCCGTTGCCCCAACCCTTCAATAGGAATGACAGTCAGGAAGTCCTGGGCGTGGGGTCCTTGCAAGCATTCCACCACTGCTTTCTGGCGAGGAGACAAACCAAAATCATTCCCCATGTTCTGTGCAATTTTACTAAAAAGGGCATTCGCCAAAGTTTCCTGGGTCTTTGGTGGGGCGGTGTCCTTATTAGTGAAACCGCCAAGATCAAAATCTGGGAGAGACTCGCGCAGATATTCCAAAGCTTGTACGTAATCTGGGTCAAGATCCACGACTCCACTGTCCCGCAGGATGTGGTCCTGCAACTTCCAAGATTGGGCTCTAGAAGCCACAAAAGCATATACGGCAACATCTCGAGCTGAAAGAAGCCCCAGGCCTCCTAGGCGCATCGGCAATGACACCATCCGCCATTGGAAGTCGCCAAAAAAAGGCCCCCCACACACAACAATACCTTCAATAGCTTCCCGGAGCCCATTATCAAACCGAGATATCGCTTCCTCCATCATGGAAGGTTGGCACGTCCGCAGACCAAACAACAACTTAGCCACCCCCATGCAAGATCGAAGCAAGAGGAGCTCGCTTTGGGGATCCCTTAGGCAAGGAAGGCATCCCATAAGGTCAACGGCACCCAAAGCTCTCCTCACGGCCAACTCACTAATAAACCCCACATCTCGACTAACGGCTCCCCCCAGGAGTTTCACCCCTTTATCCGACCTCCCAATCTCACATGGGAAAAGCCCCTCTTTAAACTTCGCCCCGTTGCATGACGGCCAAAAAACCTCAGTTTTCTTAATATTAAGTTTAAGACCCAGTGATGGACCCTCTGACCTGATTATGTCAAGTGCTTTAGCGACCTCTGTTGTATCCCCCATAATTGTCTCGTCATCCAGGTACCAAGCGTGGAAGGGAAGTTTGCAGTTTTCTTGCACTTGGAGAACTAAGGGGTGCAAGGCTAGGGCAAAGAGGAGTGGCCCCAGAGGATCCCCCTGCTGAACTCCAGTGGTAGCCCCAATGCAGTCATTACCAACATATAGCCTAGCTGGTTGTGCGTAAATGAACTTCACCCACAGGTAAATGCCCGGGCACCGGCAGTTAACCTCACGCAGGAGTGCCGTGCGGTCAACAAGATTGAAAGCGTTAGAGAAGTCCACTATGAGCATGGCTAAGGATCCGTCAGAGTGGAAACAATTAAGAAACCTATTTGCACTATGAAGCACTGCCTCCGCCCCATTAGGGGTCCCAACTCCAAATAGGTGATCCCCCAAATACTTGACCATTTCCTTCCCAACCTTCTTCATAGCCACTTTGGAAACCAATCTTCTCCAGATAGCCCCCACAGCAATGGGTCGAATTCCATTATCCGGCTTCAACAAAGGTGTAAGAGGGGCTGAAGCAATGAACTCGGCTAAAGCCTTAGGGCAGAACCCCCCCCCCCCCCAACCATAGATTAACCACCTCGGTAATAGCCCCAAGGAGACCTGATGAAGTCGCAATCCCTTCCCCACTAAGAGCGTCTAAAAGGTGTTGAGCTCGTCGACAATATGAGTCGTCGCTAAAAGTCTCCAACACATTATTACAGTCACTTTTAGCGACGACATGTACTGTCTGCTGCTAAAAAAACCCTGCAAATTATGCAGCATATTTCCTTATTTTTCCCCGAATTTTTTCCAAAATACAAAATCGCAACCTAAAGTTTACCCAAAACAAATTAAAATGGGTCCATTTAAATGAAATTCGTTTTTGCTTTGGTAATGATACAAAATTATTCAAATTCATCCTTCCATTTATTTATTCTATAACAACCATACGAAGTCATAATCTTCGAAAATAATAATACAAGCTAGTACTAATACATCGATACAATCATCATAAGCATCGTCATCATTACCACAATCACCACCACCATCATCACCTACGTTCTCGCTCGGGCCGGAGGAAATACATGGCAAAAACTCATTTTATAAACAATAAATAGAATCGTCTTACTCGTTTCATAAAAAAAAAAAAAAAAAAAAAAAAAAACCGTTTTCTAACTTGCAACATAAATTAGCCACGAACACTAGCCATCATGCGACATGCGCTAACACCAAGAACATCTCCCACCTATGCAAGCCGTCCCCCAAAGAGACACTCGTCAAAGTTACCATTAGCTCTTAGCCCTCCAAGAAAACAAAAGGTTACAAGGAAAACAAAATAATCTTTTTTTTTTTTTTTTTTTTTTTTTTTTTAATAGGAAATTCATATATTCTGTTTTTGGTAGAGAATTAATAGGAAATATTGATTTGAACGCAGTATCTATTTTCATTATTTTATACAAAACATTTTGTGAAAACAAATGTGCTTCATTTCAACTAAACGCACCCTTAATGTACTAACTTGGGTTACAAGCCCACATTATTGGACTCGGCGGTTATCAAAAGGTGTTGTCGATTCTTATAACATGGGGGGATAGGACCTTGATGATCCTATCAAGGTATCTTTCGACACTGTTGTCCAATGACCATGTGGGTTATATGGAAATATTAGAATGGTATCCTAAACCCCCATGTATACTACCGGTGAAGACATTAATATTTCTTCACATTAATTCTTGGATTTGTAATAGGGATAAGAAATCTAGTCCATATTATTATATTGATCGGATTATTGACCCTGTATCTGCTTGTATTGTTCCTCTGTAATCCTTTCTCCCCTTAGCTTCTTGCTAAGGGTTATTTGTTCCATATTTCTAAAGTACCAGCTGTTAAAAGAAAAAGAAAAAAACACTAGCCATGCTCTAGTGAATTGAGCTATCTGAAATATTACATTTACATATAGTAGGTTAGGGCGAACTATTTTTTTTTTTTTTTGTTTTGAGGGTAATTTTCTTTCAAATTCATCATCTTTAGGGTATTTTACAAAAATTTTGAACATTTTTGCCCCTCTTAGCTAATACAAATTTTTTTTACCGAAAGGCAAAAATGTCACATATTACCCTAAAGAGGATGAATTTGAAAGAAAATTACCCTCAAAAGCAAAAAAAATAGTTCGCTACCGAGAAGATGAAACAGTAACAAATATAATATTTTTTTTTAATAATTTGCCCAGTAGGTTATCATTAGTATTAATATCAAGTCACGTTCGATAAATATGAATTTATATGCATGGGCATTTCTTGTTTCATAAACAAGTACTAGTAACAATATTTTTCACGTTAATAAGAAAAGTATAAAATTCTATTGAAACCCTTTATTAGACAGTTGATCATTTGATCTTATTCTTTACACAACAAATAAAACAAAGGTTACAATCGATAAATACAAGCTGATGCTGGTAACAACTTACGAATCATTATAACACACATCATTATCAATTAGTTGCAGTACATACTCTACGAATTTCGCCTTGTCTCCCTGTTTTCACCTGAATATTACCCATCTTCACCATCGCTCTTCCAAACTGGGCATTGAATCTGAATCCTGATCTTCTTCCCATTAACCCTTGTACAAACCTTTGCGTCCTTCTATCACTCCATAGCTTGGAATCAGATTCAATCACTCCCCGCCCGATCCTCAAATTATCATAGAATGAATTTCCAAAACTATTAACACTGCCAGTATCCAGAGCCACACGCCTCAACGCATTACCACCATTGGGGCAAAGTGCACGGAGTTGTGGTAGAAATGCTTGGTTGATATCGGGGTCAGGTGCATTGGTGTTGTTGAAGTTGTATAGTCTGTAGCTAAATACTGCGCAAGCTGCTGTCCCAATTGTATGTCCACCTGGTAAACCAAAAATCACATAGGTAAATATATGTATATAAAGGCATAGGATTTTGAAAGCTTAAATACAGTTTTATGACCTACTTACCAACAAGGATAACAAGATCTTGGATGTTTAGACCTTTATCAGCAAACTTTTGAATTTGGACCGTCATAGGATCATTAAATGCAGGCAAGGTTGCAGTATCAGATGCTCGTGAAACCAACCCATCTCTACGTCCTAAAGGCACATGCCAACTATGTCCCCCAGTCTGCAATAAGATGCCAAAGAAACAATATTACATTATTACCATACAAAATCACAGTTAGCAAGCTTGCTTACAATATTGCTAGAGCACAAACACCAAGAGAGAGTGTTGTTAAAGAAATAATTAAGCTTACCAGGACCACAGAATCACGGGCAGCAAGGGCAAGGATATCCGCACAAGAAACAACTCCAGGGCAAGCGGTTTCAAGCCTTGACTTTGCAGCATCAATAACTTCGAAGCCTCTCAAGAAGGCGTTGGGAGCAGCAGTCTTTTCTGTACTTGCACCATCAAGAAGTATAGATGCATCACAACCATTGACAAAGCAGTCATGGAAGAACATCCTTAGTAAACCAGGTGCGATTGTGGGGTTGGCTCGGACAGCAGTCTGAACTGCTGATTGGACTATGAATTCTGCCCTTGGACAAGTGGACCTGTAGAAGCCAACACGAGTACCACCACGGCTAAACAAACGGTTTCCCTGGCCTAGTGCCAAGGAGGTGAAAGTGGTTAACAGAAGAACAGTCATGATTAGTATTTTGTTTAGGGAAGAAGCCTCCATTGCTAACAGATATTGCTTGATGGTTTCAAGTGTCAAGAATGGTTTTTGTATTGATATATAAGTAATGTACTTAGTAAAATGAGATGATGAGATATATTCCAGGGACTGTGGGTATTTATAGCTGTTTTGGGAATGTTAAAAAGTCAACCTTTTCAAGGTAAATAAGAAACCTTCAGACTTATGCAAATTTAAGAATGTTGATACGTCATTTACATTTGACATTTTCAAAACTTAAATCTAAAAAGAAACGATAATGATTCCTTTGACATTTGTATATTTATTCTTTACAATCATCAAACTTTTTTTAACAATAGGATTTCATAAAATATTAGCGATAAGTAAACAAGATTGTATAACCAAAGGAACTAAACCGACAAGTTTTCTGCACCTACTGCCGATCCAATAAAAAAATAGTTTTATTAGCATCAAATATATATCATCTGAAACGAACAGGTTAGCCACGCGTTACAGCTAGGGGTGTTATCGGGTTAGGTTATCGTGTCGGTTTGAATCTTTAAAATGTGACCCGTAAACCTGACCTGATTAAGAATCGTGTTATCAGGTTTGGGGGGATCCGTGTCAGGTGACTCGGGTTATCGGGTCCATGTTGCAGCTGACTCTATTTCTGTTTCATAAGAATAAGTAGATCGTCAAGTAGGAAAAGTTAAGGGGAACGACGAAAACTCTTATTGACTTTCATACCAGTGGTTAACGTACTGATAAATAAATGTATTAACTCTTCTATCCTTTATAGGTTCATCTAGTTCGGTTTGTGTTGTAGTTGTGGTTATTGTATTCCGTTGTGTATATATCACCATAATTCAAAAGGTGAAGACATTAGGAATTGTTCAGGACTGAATTTTACTCCCTCTGTCCCATTTTATAAGTCCATTTTTGAAAAGTCAAAGTCTTTTTCTTCAAAGTTTGACCGTAATTATTTTTTTGCGTGTTATATAGTACTTGATACAAAATATATAAATTAATTTGTGTTTTAAATGTATTTTTATTGGTATACTTTTCATCAAGTATTATATAATACGAAAAAATAATAATTACGGTCAAACTCTGAGAAAAAAGACTTTGACTGTTCAAACATGGACTTATAAAATGGGACGGAGGGAGTACTATTTTAGAACTAGGCATTAGAACTCGTATTCTCGGCATTCTAAGACTCATGCTTGTCATGAAGGAATTATACAGGTCTCTAAGTCTGTTAGTTTTCTGTAAATTGCTAATCTGATTGATGATAAAGTGACCAGTTCTTTTGGAATGATCACACTCTGGTCTTTATGAGTAGTACATATGTATCCATTCTTCTTTAGTACATATGTAAACTTCTTATGTTTGATCACATGTCATATATCATTGAATAAAATGTTCACAAGTCTTTGGCCAACAAATTTGTGTTTGAGTAAATGTTTCATGTTTGTGAAATTTGAGTGAAACTTGTGTATGAAATTATGACAGTAAATGGACAATGTAACTTGCAGTAAAATGATATTATTGGATAGATAAACGTTATTACAAATGACTGCAAAAGTAAGTACTTATATGTTTCTAACAGGCATGATATGGTAGTTATGTTTTTACCCAACCATTGTGACTCTTGGGCAAATAACGGCTAACCATATTAACTGCTATCTAACCTAACCTGAACTAGATTAACTAAATGCATGGGTTAACGGTTTTTGACCCATTACAGTGTACACAAATTCGACATACATTACATGGTACATAACATAAACATAGCCTTAACATAGGTAATATTCTAACACTTTTGATCTAAATTATTAGAGGCTAACATAAAATATCTTTGTATTTGGCTTTCAAAATTAGGGAAAAAGTAAACATTTTCGGGGTTTACCCGATAACATTAATTATCTAACCTTAACTCGACCCGATAACAATGTCGAGTTATCGGGTTCAAGTCAAAACAAACTGACAAGATTTTTTAACCTGATTTAACCCAACCCGATAAGCCTTATCGGGTTCGGGTCAAGTCCACCCAACCTTACTGACACTCTAATTGCAGCAATGATGCCTGGTAATGAATATTTTCATGTTCAGAGCCTTTTAATAAACAAACAACACTGGCAATCACTTAACGATAGGGAGCGTTCTACGTTAGAATAACCATAGGTAATAGCATACTATTTTATTACTCCACATTTACACAAAATAAACATTTACATCTTTCAATCACTAAATATTATATTTTTTATTTAAGAATATTCGCATAATATGTCTTTTTTTTTTTTTTTAACATATATTTGCATAATATTGAATATTAAAAAATATTTACATCATGTTAGCAAATAAATTTGCAAACATCCACTACTTTTTTTTTTTTTTTTTTTTTTTTGATATAATTAGGAACATTCTTTATTATATTTGTCTCATATAAGTGAGAGATATAAGTTTTTCTAGGGCAAAGAGTTTGAATACCCGGTGAATATATTACTTCAAAAAAGCGTTTAAGTAAAATGGATGCTGGTAAATCCCGCATCTCAGCTGTTATGTAGGCGGTAAAGCTAACATAACACGACACTACTCTTCTTATATGAAAGAAACATACTCCGATCCACTAGAAATACATTTGACTCAAGTCCAAATATAATCCAACGTCTAACTTGACCAAGGAGCCTTATATCAAATGAATCACAGAATGCCATTTGTTCAGAAGTTAGATCTTGGTATTGATTCATCATAAGGATTATCTTCATAGCTCTCCTTCCAATGTTCATATAAGCTTAGCTTCCCACTTCCACCTCCACCTCCACCTCCACCAAAAGAGGTACTTGTACTCTTTGGATATTTAGGATCAATAAACCATGCAGTTTCATTATCATCCTCAATAACATCATTATCACTGTGCTCATCAACTATATTGACTTCCTTGTTTTTTTTTTCAAACATTCACATCAACTTTGTCATTGAACTAAGCGTATCACGGAAGCAGCACCTACCACATTATCACCCAAATTTAGAGCTTCAAATGGATTTGAAGTCATTACTTACCTTCAATTATCCACATGGGATTTCTTTTTCCTACTACTAGTAGTAGCCACATTAGCTATATTGCCTACTGTTTCAGCAACTTTCAAACCATTACCAACCTTATCATCTTTCTTCGATTTGGTCTGCCTTTTATCCTTAAATGGTGATCTCCAGACAAGCTTGTACACAAGTTTAGATTTGGTATTAAAACTATAATATCCTTCGGCTTGTTTCTTACCCATCTTCTTAATTTCATGGAAACCCTCAGCTTGAACCTCAACTCGATTCATGGACTTAGTAGGAACCACTTTAGGGTATAGGTCCAAAGAATGGCCAAATACCATGCACGTTGGACATTTAGTTGGTTTTCACTCATACTCAACATGAATTGAATGCAAGATATATCCATCGCCTTCAATATTAGGCAGCGGTACAACAAGAGTGTCTTTCAACTCAACATTGGTTTGAAGATCAATCATTGATCTCGCAAAACTAGATCGACCCCATGATTCCATGTACATAGAGGTTGTACACATATCTACCATCAAAGAGGTGCCAAGTTTTGTAGTAATAACACTCAATCCATCTACCATGAATGCCGTTATAGGAACATCATAGAGTTTAGCCCAAACCGGGACACTCTTTAAGTCTTCTTTAGATACATTCACTATAGGAGACCATTTACACAGAATCAATGGCACATTATGAATCAACCATGGTCCACTTTCAAGCATTGCTTCCATACACGTTTTGACCTGAATTTAAAGAAGAAAATGCATTTTGCATTCATTATAGTACAAACAAGCCCTAACCTACTCCGTGCGTTCTTAACATAGTTTCAACCACTAGATACGCAGCTCCCTTTACCAGAAAAAAAAAACCATATAGAGAATTCTTGAATCGGTCCTCGACCTCTAGGACAAGTTTTATAGGAATAACAACATCAACCCCATTACCGGCCGAGGCTATTAAGGTACAAAAGTTAACGATTTTCTTAAATTGTTCACCATTAGGACTAGATTCAGCGTTACTCGTTTTAGCGCCTCATGTGTTCAATGGTTTCCCAGCTTCACCCAATATCACTAGTTTACCTTCCAACTTTTGTTTTTCGATATTACATATCTTATCAGCTAAGGAAATATTCGTGACCACATCAGCATTCAACACGTTGGCAAAAGATGGAGACCCTATACCACTCGACTTGGCACCCTCGTTCACTTTCACTAAACCATCGATGGGCCATTCCCATAAGAATCAGACCCTACACTTTCGAAGTATCTCCATCATCCTTTTTAAGCGACCTATCATCCCCATCATTCGAATTCAAATCCTTTGGAGAAAGAATAGGTTCGTGTATGGGTGAATGAGTCTTTCCAAATGTAGATGTCATGCTTGGAAACTCCTCATTCACTGTAATATGTTTATCATTATGTAACAATGACGAACCAACAGGTTGTTCCACCACAACAAGCGTCGATGAGGTCTCGACATCTTTCCCCTTAGCAGCTACACTCACATAATTCTTATCCATTTTACGTCCATCCCCTCTCACTCCTGAATCTAAAGAGCCACGTTCCATGATAACTACATACGTCTAATGTAATCAACAAGCAAACAACAAGAAACGATCAACAAATAAATAAAACTAGCAACCCAAACAAACCACACAACACCAGGTCACACGAGCAAGAAGACACTATCCTAAAAACAATTATAAACCCTAGTCATAAGAGAATTAGAAACGTATAAGGGCAGGAACACAGTCAAACAAACAGTGATATCAATCAAAATCACTACAACAAATACCCCTTTCCCCATCGATATTTTCCCCGGCGATATTTGTCGCTGGGGAATGTCCACTAAACGACAAAAAAGTATCCTACGTGGCACAAATTCTAGTAGAAAAAGTCAGATATTTTTTTCCCACTTTTCCCCAGCGACATGTCGCTGGGGATAAGTGCGTTATACTTTGACCAAAAAAGTCTTCGTAAAACGTGGCGGGAACTTTTCCCGCTAATGTTTCCCCAGCGACACATCGCTGGGGATTCTTGTTTTGAATTAAAAAAATTTTAATTAGTGGCTAATCACTCTTAATTAGCGGACCAAAAATTATTTAATTTTCCCCGGCGACATGTCGCTGGGATACTATTTAAGCTTAATATTTGGTTTTTGTTACTACCTTTTCCCCAGCGACATGTCGCTGGGGATACTCTTTGACTTCGTTGACTATTAATGAAACTACGTTTTTTATGTTTGTTTCGGTCCGATATTCCGTATATTTTAACAAAATATACATATATGCCGACTCATCCGTTGAACGTCTAATGTGTAGACCCTAACATGTCGACTCATCCGTTGAACGTCTAATGTGTAACCATAACATACTGACTCATCCGTTGAACGTCTAATGTCCAACCCTAACATATCGACCCATCCGTTGAACATTTAATGTGTAACCCTAACATGTCGACTCATCCGTTTAACGTCTAATGTGTAACCCTAACACGTCGACTCATCCGTTGAACGTCTAATGTGTAACCATAATATACTGACTCATCCGTTGAACGTCTAATGTCCAACCCTAATATATCGACCCATCCGTTGAACGTTTAATGTGTAACCATAACATGTCGACTCATCCGTTGAACGTCTAATGTGTAGACCCTAACATGTCGACTCATCCGTTGAACGTCTAATGTGTAACCATAACATACTGACTCATCCGTTGAATGTCTAATGTCCAACCCTAACATATCGACCCATCCGTTGAACGTTTAATGTGTAACCCTAACATGTCGACTCATCCGTTGAACGTCTAATGTGTAACCCTAACATGCCGACTCATCCGTTGAACGTCTAATGTGTAGACCCTAACATGTCGACTAATCCGTTGGACGTCTAATGTGTAACCATAACATACTGACTCATCCGTTGAACGTCTAATGTCCAACCCTAACATATCGACCCATCCGTTGAACGTTTAATGTGTAACCCTAACATGTCGACTCATCCGTTTAACGTCTAATGTGTAACCCTAACACGTCGACTCATCCGTTGAACGTCTAATGTGTAACCATCACATGTCCACTCATCCGTTGAACGTCTAATGTGTAACCATAACATGTCGACTCATCCGTTGAACGTCTAATGTGTAACCATAACATGTCGACTCATCCGTTGAACGTCTAATGTGTAACCCTGACATGCCGACTCATCGGTTAAACGTCTAATGTGTAACCATAACATGCCGACTCATCCGTTGAACGTCTAATGTGTAACCCTAACATGTCGACCGATTCGTTGAACGTCTAATGTGTAACCATGACATGTCGACTCATCCGTTAAACGTCTAATGTGTAACCCTAACATGTCGACTCATCCGTTGAACATCTAATGTGTAACCATAACATGTCGACTCATCCGTTGAACGTCTAATGTGTAACCATAACATGTCGACTCATCCGTTGAACGTCTAATGTGTAACCCTAACATGTCGACTCATCCGTTGAACGTCTAATGTGTAACCCTAACATGTCGACTCATCCGTTGAACATCTAATGTGTAACCATAACATGTCGACTCATCCGTTGAACGTCTAATCGTATAACCATAACATACTGACTCATCCGTTGAACATCTAATGTCCAACCCTAACATGTCGACCGATCCGTTGAACGTCTAATGTGTAACCATGACATGTCGACTCATCCGTTAAACGTCTAATGTGTAACCCTAACATGCCGACTCATCCGTTGAACGTCTAATGTGTAACCCTAACATGTCGACTCATCCGTTGAACGTTTAATGTGTAACCCTAACATGTCGACTCATCCGTTGAACGTCTAATGTGTAACCATAACATGTCGACTCATCCGTTGAACGTCTAATGTGTAACCCTAACATGTCGACTCATCCGTTGAACGTCTAATGTGTAACCATAACATGTCGTCCCATCCGTTGAACGTCTAATGTGTAACCCTAACATGTCGACTCATCCGTTGAACGTCTAATGTGTAACCCTAACATGTCGACTCATCCGTTGAACGTCTAATGTGTAACCATAACATGTCGACTCATCCGTTGAACGTCTAATGTGTAACCCTAACATGCCGACTCATCCGTTGAACGTCGAATATGTAACCATAACAGGCCGACTCATCCGTTGAACGTCTAATGTGTAACCCTAACATGTCGACTCTTCCGTTGAACGTCTAATGTGTAACCCTAACATGTCGACTCATCCGTTGAACGTTTAATGTGTAACCCTAACATGTCGACTCATCCGTTGAACGTCTAATGTGTAACCATAACATGTCGACTCATCCGTTGAACGTCTAATGTCCAACCCTAACATATCGACCCATCCGTTGAACGTTTAATGTGTAACCATAACATGTCGACTCATCCGTTGAACGTGTAATGTGTAGACCCAAACATGTCGAATCATCCGTTGAACGTCTAATGTGTAACCATAACATACTGACTCATCCGTTGAATGTCTAATGTCCAACCCTAACATATCGACCCATCCGTTGAACGTTTAATGTGTAACCCTAACATGTCGACTCATCCGTTGAACGTCTAATGTGTAACCCTAACATGCCGACTCATCCGTTGAACGTCTAATGTGTAGACCCTAACATGTCGACTCATCCGTTGAACGTCTAATGTGTAACCATAACATACTGACTCATCCGTTGAACGTCTAATGTCCAACCCTAACATATCGACCCATCCGTTGAACGTTTAATGTGTAACCCTAACATGTCGACTCATCCGTTTAACGTCTAATGTGTAACCCTAACACGTCGACTTATCCGTTGAACGTCTAATGTGTAACCATCACATGTCCACTCATCCGTTGAACGTCTAATGTGTAACCATAACATGTCGACTCATCCGTTGAACGTCTAATGTGTAACCCTAACATGTCGACTCATCCGTTGAACGTCTAATGTGTAACCATAACATGTCGTCCCATCCGTTGAACGTCTAATGTGTAACCCTAACATGTCGACTCATCCGTTGAACGTCTAATGTGTAACCCTAACATGTCGACTCATCCGTTGAACGTCTAATGTGTAACCATAACATGTCGACTCATCCGTTGAACGTCTAATGTGTAACCCTAACATGCCGACTCATCCGTTGAACGTCGAATATGTAACCATAACAGGCCGACTCATCCGTTGAACGTCTAATGTGTAACCCTAACATGTCGACTCTTCCGTTGAACGTCTAATGTGTAACCCTAACATGTCGACTCATCCGTTGAACGTTTAATGTGTAACCCTAACATGTCGACTCATCCGTTGAACGTCTAATGTGTAACCATAACATGTCGACTCATCCGTTGAACGTCTAATGTCCAACCCTAACATATCGACCCATCCGTTGAACGTTTAATGTGTAACCATAACATGTCGACTCATCCGTTGAACGTGTAATGTGTAGACCCTAACATGTCGACTCATCCGTTGAACGTCTAATGTGTAACCATAACATACTGACTCATCCGTTGAATGTCTAATGTCCAACCCTAACATATCGACCCATCCGTTGAACGTTTAATGTGTAACCCTAACATGTCGACTCATCCGTTGAACGTCTAATGTGTAACCCTAACATGCCGACTCATCCGTTGAACGTCTAATGTGTAGACCCTAACATGTCGACTCATCCGTTGAACGTCTAATGTGTAACCATAACATACTGACTCATCCGTTGAACGTCTAATGTCCAACCCTAACATATCGACCCATCCGTTGAACGTTTAATGTGTAACCCTAACATGTCGACTCATCCGTTTAACGTCTAATGTGTAACCCGAACACGTCGACTTATCCGTTGAACGTCTAATGTGTAACCATCACATGTCCACTCATCCGTTGAACGTCTAATGTGTAACCATAACATGTCGACTCATCCGTTGAACGTCTAATGTGTAACCCTAACATGTCGACTCATCCGTTGAACGTCTAATGTGTAACCATAACATGTCGTCCCATCCGTTGAACGTCTAATGTGTAACCCTAACATGTCGACTCATCCGTTGAACGTCTAATGTGTAACCCTAACATGTCGACTCATCCGTTGAACGTCTAATGTGTAACCATAACATGTCGACTCATCCGTTGAACGTCTAATATGTAACCCTAACATGCCGACTCATCCGTTGAACGTCTAATGTGTAACCCTAACATGTCGACTCTTCCGTTGAACGTCTAATGTGTAACCCTAACATGTCGACTCATCCGTTGAACGTTTAATGTGTAACCCTAACATGTCGACTCATCCGTTGAACGTCTAATGTGTAACCATAACATGTCGACTCATCCGTTGAACGTCTAATGTCCAACCCTAACATATCGACCCATCCATTGAACGTTTAATGTGTAACCATAACATGTCGACTCATCCGTTGAACGTGTAATGTGTAGACCCTAACATGTCGACTCATCCGTTGAACGTCTAATGTGTAACCATAACATACTGACTCATCCGTTGAATGTCTAATGTCCAACCCTAACATATCGACCCATCCGTTGAACGTTTAATGTGTAACCCTAACATGTCGACTCATCCGTTGAACGTCTAATGTGTAACCCTAACATGCCGACTCATCCGTTGAACGTTTAATGTGTAGACCCTAACATGTCGACTCATCCGTTGAACGTCTAATGTGTAACCATAACATACTGACTCATCCGTTGAACGTCTAATGTCCAACCCTAACATATCGACCCATCCGTTGAACGTTTAATGTGTAACCCTAACATGTCGACTCATCCGTTTAACGTCTAATGTGTAACCCTAACACGTCGACTTATCCGTTGAACGTCTAATGTGTAACCATCACATGTCCACTCATCCGTTGAACGTCTAATGTGTAACCATAACATGTCGACTCATCCGTTGAACGTCTAATGTGTAACCACAACATGTCGACTCATCCGTTGAACGTCTAATGTGTAACCCTGACATGCCGACTCATCCGTTAAACGTCTAATGTGTAACCATAACATGCCGACTCATCCGTTGAACATCTAATGTGTAGACCCTAACATGTCGACTAATCCGTTGAACGTCTAATGTGTAACCATAACATACTGACTCATCCGTTGAACGTCTAATGTCCAACCCTAACATATCGACCCATCCGTTGAACGTTTAATGTGTAACCCTAACATGTCGACTCATCCGTTTAACGTCTAATGTGTAACCCTAACACGTCGACTCATCCGTTGAACGTCTAATGTGTAACCATCACATGTCCACTCATCCGTTGAACGTCTAATGTGTAACCATAACATGTCGACTCATCCGTTGAACGTCTAATGTGTAACCATAACATGTCGACTCATCCGTTGAACGTCTAATGTGTAACCCTGACATGCCGACTCATCGGTTAAACGTCTAATGTGTAACCATAACATGCCGACTCATCCGTTAAACGTCTAATGTGTAACCATAACATGCCGACTCATCCGTTGAACGTCTAATGTGTAGACCCTAACATGTCGACTAATCCGTTGAACGTCTAATGTGTAACCATAACATACTGACTCATCCGTTGAACGTCTAATGTCCAACCCTAACATATCGACCCATCCGTTGAACGTTTAATGTGTAACCCTAACATGTCGACTCATCCGTTTAACGTCTAATGTGTAACCCTAACACGTCGACTCATCCGTTGAACGTCTAATGTGTAACCATCACATGTCCACTCATCCGTTGAACGTTTAATGTGTAACCATAACATGTCGACTCATCCGTTGAACGTGTAATGTGTAGACCCTAACATGTCGACTCATCCGTTGAACGTCTAATGTGTAACCATAACATACTGACTCATCCGTTGAATGTCTAATGTCCAACCCTAACATATCGACCCATCCGTTGAACGTTTAATATGTAACCCTAACATGTCGACTCATCCGTTGAACGTCTAATGTGTAACCCTAACATGCCGACTCATCCGTTGAACGTCTAATGTGTAGACCCTAACATGTCGACTCATCCGTTGAACGTCTAATGTGTAACCATAACATACTGACTCATCCGTTGAACGTCTAATGTCCAACCCTAACATATCGACCCATCCGTTGAACGTTTAATGTGTAACCCTAACATGTCGACTCATCCGTTTAACGTCTAATGTGTAACCCTAACACGTCGACTTATCCGTTGAACGTCTAATGTGTAACCATCACATGTCCACTCATCCGTTGAACGTCTAATGTGTAACCATAACATGTCGACTCATCCGTTGAACGTCTAATGTGTAACCCTAACATGTCAACTCATCCGTTGAACGTCTAATGTGTAACCATAACATGTCGTCCCATCCGTTGAACGTCTAATGTGTAACCCTAACATGTCGACTCATCCGTTGAACGTCTAATGTGTAACCCTAACATGTCGACTCATCCGTTGAACGTCTAATGTGTAACCATAACATGTCGACTCATCCGTTGAACGTCTAATGTGTAACCCTAACATGCCGACTCATCCGTTGAACGTCGAATATGTAACCATAACAGGCCGACTCATCCGTTGAACGTCTAATGTGTAACCCTAACATGTCGACTCTTTCGTTGAACGTCTAATGTGTAACCCTAACATGTTGACTCATCCGTTGAACGTTTAATGTGTAACCCTAACATGTCGACTCATCCGTTGAACGTCTAATGTGTAACCATAACATGTCGACTCATCCGTTGAACGTCTAATGTCCAACCCTAACATATCGACCCATCCGTTGAACGTTTAATGTGTAACCATAACATGTCGACTCATCCGTTGAACGTGTAATGTGTAGACCCTAACATGTCGACTCATCCGTTGAACGTCTAATGTGTAACCATAACATACTGACTCATCCGTTGAATGTCTAATGTCCAACCCTAACATATCGACCCATCCGTTGAACGTTTAATGTGTAACCCTAACATGTCGACTCATCCGTTGAACGTCTAATGTGTAACCCTAACATGCCGACTCATCCGTTGAACGTCTAATGTGTAGACCCTAACATGTCGATTCATCCGTTGAACGTCTAATGTGTAACCATAACATACTGACTCATCCGTTGAACGTCTAATGTCCAACCCTAACATATCGACCCATCCGTTGAACGTTTAATGTGCAACCCTAACATGTCGACTCATCCGTTTAACGTCTAATGTGTAACCCTAACACGTCGACTCATCCGTTGAACGTTTAATGTGTAACCATCACATGTCCACTCATCCGTTGAACGTCTAATGTGTAACCATAACATGTCGACTCATCCGTTGAACGTCTAATGTGTAACCCTAACATGTCGACTCATCCGTTGAACGTCTAATGTGTAACCATAACATGTCGTCCCATCCGTTGAACGTCTAATGTGTAACCCTAACATGTCGACTCATCCGTTGAACGTCTAATGTGTAACCATAACATGCCGACTCATCCGTTGAACATCTAATGTGTAGACCCTAACATGTCGGCTAATCCGTTGAACGTCTAATGTGTAACCATAACATACTGACTCATCCGTTGAACGTCTAATGTCCAACCCTAACATATCGACCCATCCGTTGAACGTTTAATGTGTAACCCTAACATGTCGACTCATCCGTTTAACGTCTAATGTGTAACCCTAACACGTCGACTCATCCGTTGAACGTCTAATGTGTAACCATCACATGTCCACTCATCCGTTGAACGTCTAATGTGTAACCATAACATGTCGACTCATCCGTTGAACGTCTAATGTGTAACCATAACATGTCGACTCATCCGTTGAACGTCTAATGTGTAACCCTGACATGCCGACTCATCGGTTAAACGTCTAATGTGTAACCATAACATGCCGACTCATCCGTTAAACGTCTAATGTGTAACCATAACATGCCGACTCATCCGTTGAACGTCTAATGTGTAGACCCTAACATGTCGACTAATCCGTTGAACGTCTAATGTGTAACCATAACATACTGACTCATCCGTTGAACGTCTAATGTCCAACCCTAACATATCGACCCATCCGTTGAACGTTTAATGTGTAACCCTAACATGTCGACTCATCCGTTTAACGTCTAATGTGTAACCCTAACACGTCGACTCATCCGTTGAACGTCTAATGTGTAACCATCACATGTCCACTCATCCGTTGAACGTTTAATGTGTAACCATAACATGTCGACTCATCCGTTGAACGTGTAATGTGTAGACCCTAACATGTCGACTCATCCGTTGAACGTCTAATGTGTAACCATAACATACTGACTCATCCGTTGAATGTCTAATGTCCAACCCTAACATATCGACCCATCCGTTGAACGTTTAATATGTAACCCTAACATGTCGACTCTTCCGTTGAACGTCTAATGTGTAACCCTAACATGCCGACTCATCCGTTGAACGTCTAATGTGTAGACCCTAACATGTCGACTCATCCGTTGAACGTCTAATGTGTAACCATAACATACTGACTCATCCGTTGAACGTCTAATGTCCAACCCTAACATATCGACCCATCCGTTGAACGTTTAATGTGTAACCCTAACATGTCGACTCATCCGTTTAACGTCTAATGTGTAACCCTAACACGTCGACTTATCCGTTGAACGTCTAATGTGTAACCATCACATGTCCACTCATCCGTTGAACGTCTAATGTGTAACCATAACATGTCGACTCATCCGTTGAACGTCTAATGTGTAACCCTAACATGTCGACTCATCCGTTGAACGTCTAATGTGTAACCATAACATGTCGTCCCATCCGTTGAACGTCTAATGTGTAACCCTAACATGTCGACTCATCCGTTGAACGTCTAATGTGTAACCCTAACATGTCGACTCATCCGTTGAACGTCTAATGTGTAACCATAACATGTCGACTCATCCGTTGAACGTCTAATGTGTAACCCTAACATGCCGACTCATCCGTTGAACGTCGAATATGTAACCATAACAGGCCGACTCATCCGTTGAACGTCTAATGTGTAACCCTAACATGTCGACTCTTCCGTTGAACGTCTAATGTGTAACCCTAACATGTTGACTCATCCGTTGAACGTTTAATGTGTAACCCTAACATGTCGACTCATCCGTTGAACGTCTAATGTGTAACCATAACATGTCGACTCATCCGTTGAACGTCTAATGTCCAACCCTAACATATCGACCCATCCGTTGAACGTTTAATGTGTAACCATAACATGTCGACTCATCCGTTGAACGTGTAATGTGTAGACCCTAACATGTCGACTCATCCGTTGAACGTCTAATGTGTAACCATAACATACTGACTCATCCGTTGAATGTCTAATGTCCAACCCTAATATATCGACCCATCCGTTGAACGTTTAATGTGTAACCCTAACATGTCGACTCATCCGTTGAACGTCTAATGTGTAACCCTAACATGCCGACTCATCCGTTGAACGTCTAATGTGTAGACCCTAACATGTCGATTCATCCGTTGAACGTCTAATGTGTAACCATAACATACTGACTCATCCGTTGAACGTCTAATGTCCAACCCTAACATATCGACCCATCCGTTGAACGTTTAATGTGCAACCCTAACATGTCGACTCATCCGTTTAACGTCTAATGTGTAACCCTAACACGTCGACTCATCCGTTGAACGTTTAATGTGTAACCATCACATGTCCACTCATCCGTTGAACGTCTAATGTGTAACCATAACATGTCGACTCATCCGTTGAACGTCTAATGTGTAACCCTAACATGTCGACTCATCCGTTGAACGTCTAATGTGTAACCATAACATGTCGTCCCATCCGTTGAACGTCTAATGTGTAACCCTAACATGTCGACTCATCCGTTGAACGTCTAATGTGTAACCCTAACATGTCGACTCATCCGTTGAACGTCTAATGTTTAACCATAACATGTCGACTCATCCGTTGAACGTCTAATGTGTAACCCTAACATGCCGACTCATCCGTTGAACGTCGAATATGTAACCATAACAGGCCGACTCATCCGTTGAACGTCTAATGTGTAACCCTAACATGTCGACTCTTCCGTTGAACGTCTAATGTGTAACCCTAACATGTCGACTCATCCGTTGAACGTTTAATGTGTAACCCTAACATGTCGACTCATCCGTTGAACGTCTAATGCATAACCATAACATGTCGACTCATCCGTTGAACGTCTAATGTCCAACCCTAACATATCGACCCATCCGTTGAACGTTTAATGTGTAACCATAACATGTCGACTCATCCGTTGAACGTGTAATGTGTAGACCCTAACATGTCGACTCATCCGTTGAACGTCTAATGTGTAACCATAACATACTGACTCATCCGTTGAATGTCTAATGTCCAACCCTAACATATCGACCCATCCGTTGAACGTTTAATGTGTAACCCTAACATGTCGACTCATCCGTTGAACGTCTAATGTGTAACCCTAACATGCCGACTCATCCGTTGAACGTCTAATGTGTAGACCCTAACATGTCGACTCATCCGTTGAACGTCTAATGTGTAACCATAACATACTGACTCATCCGTTGAACGTCTAATGTCCAACCCTAACATATCGACCCATCCGTTGAACGTTTAATGTGTAACCCTAACATGTCGACTCATCCGTTTAACGTCTAATGTGTAACCCTAACACGTCGACTTATCCGTTGAACGTCTAATGTGTAACCATCACATGTCCACTCATCCGTTGAACGTCTAATGTGTAACCATAACATGTCGACTCATCCGTTGAACGTCTAATGTGTAACCACAACATGTCGACTCATCCGTTGAACGTCTAATGTGTAACCCTGACATGTCGACTCATCCGTTAAACGTCTAATGTGTAACCATAACATGCCGACTCATCCGTTGAACGTCTAATGTGTAGACCCTAACATGTCGACTAATCCGTTGAACGTCTAATGTGTAACCATAACATACTGACTCATCCGTTGAACGTCTAATGTCCAACCCTAACATATCGACCCATCCGTTGAACGTTTAATGTGTAACCATAACATGTCGACTCATCCGTTTAACGTCTAATGTGTAACCCTAACACGTCGACTCATCCGTTGAACGTCTAATGTGTAACCATCACATGTCCACTCATCCGTTGAACGTCTAATGTGTAACCATAACATGTCGACTCATCCGTTGAACGTCTAATGTGTAACCATAACATGTCGACTCATCCGTTGAACGTCTAATGTGTAACCCTGACATGCCGACTCATCGGTTAAACGTCTAATGTGTAACCATAACATGCCGACTCATCCGTTGAACGTCTAATGTGTAACCCTAACATGTCGACCGATTCGTTGAACGTCTAATGTGTAACCATGACATGTCGACTCATCCGTTAAACGTCTAATGTGTAACCCTAACATGTCGACTCATCCGTTGAACATCTAATGTGTAACCATAACATGTCGACTCATCCGTTGAACGTCTAATGTGTAACCATAACATGTCGACTCATCCGTTGAACGTCTAATGTGTAACCGTAACATGTCGACTCATCCGTTGAACGTCTAATGTGTAACCCTAACATGTCGACTCATCCGTTGAACATCTAATGTGTAACCATAACATGTCGACTCATCCGTTGAACGTCTAATCGTATAACCATAACATACTGACTCATCCGTTGAACATCTAATGTCCAACCCTAACATGCCGACCGATCCGTTGAACGTCTAATGTGTAACCATGACATGTCGACTCATCCGTTAAACGTCTAATGTGTAACCCTAACATGCCGACTCATCCGTTGAACGTCTAATGTGTAACCCTAACATGTCGACTCATCCGTTGAACGTTTAATGTGTAACCATAACATGTCGACTCATCCGTTGAACGTCTAATGTGTAACCCTAACATGTCGACTCATCCGTTGAACGTCTAATGTGTAACCATAACATGTCGTCCCATCCGTTGAACGTCTAATGTGTAACCCTAACATGTCGACTCATCCGTTGAACGTCTAATGTGTAACCATAACATGTCGACTCTTCCGTTGAACGTCTAATGTGTAACCCTAACATGTCGACTCATCCGTTGAACGTTTAATGTGTAACCCTAACATGTCGACTCATCCGTTGAACGTCTAATGCATAACCATAACATGTCGACTCATCCGTTGAACGTCTAATGTCCAACCCTAACATATCGACCCATCCGTTGAACGTTTAATGTGTAACCATAACATGTCGACTCATCCGTTGAACGTGTAATGTGTAGACCCTAACATGTCGACTCATCCGTTGAACGTCTAATGTGTAACCATAACATACTGACTCATCCGTTGAATGTCTAATGTCCAACCCTAACATATCGACCCATCCGTTGAACGTTTAATGTGTAACCCTAACATGTCGACTCATCCGTTGAACGTCTAATGTGTAACCCTAACATGCCGACTCATCCGTTGAACGTCTAATGTGTAGACCCTAACATGTCGACTCATCCGTTGAACGTCTAATGTGTAACCATAACATACTGACTCATCCGTTGAACGTCTAATGTCCAACCCTAACATATCGACCCATCCGTTGAACGTTTAATGTGTAACCCTAACATGTCGACTCATCCGTTTAACGTCTAATGTGTAACCCTAACACGTCGACTTATCCGTTGAACGTCTAATGTGTAACCATCACATGTCCACTCATCCGTTGAACGTCTAATGTGTAACCATAACATGTCGACTCATCCGTTGAACGTCTAATGTGTAACCACAACATGTCGACTCATCCGTTGAACGTCTAATGTGTAACCCTGACATGCCGACTCATCCGTTAAACGTCTAATGTGTAACCATAACATGCCGACTCATCCGTTGAACGTCTAATGTGTAGACCCTAACATGTCGACTAATCCGTTGAACGTCTAATGTGTAACCATAACATACTGACTCATCCGTTGAACGTCTAATGTCCAACCCTAACATATCGACCCATCCGTTGAACGTTTAATGTGTAACCATAACATGTCGACTCATCCGTTTAACGTCTAATGTGTAACCCTAACACGTCGACTCATCCGTTGAACGTCTAATGTGTAACCATCACATGTCCACTCATCCGTTGAACGTCTAATGTGTAACCATAACATGTCGACTCATCCGTTGAACGTCTAATGTGTAACCATAACATGTCGACTCATCCGTTGAACGTCTAATGTGTAACCCTGACATGCCGACTCATCGGTTAAACGTCTAATGTGTAACCATAACATGCCGACTCATCCGTTGAACGTCTAATGGGTAACCCTAACATGTCGACCGATTCGTTGAACGTCTAATGTGTAACCATGACATGTCGACTCATCCGTTAAACGTCTAATGTGTAACCCTAACATGTCGACTCATCCGTTGAACATCTAATGTGTAACCATAACATGTCGACTCATCCGTTGAACGTCTAATGTGTAACCATAACATGTCGACTCATCCGTTGAACGTCTAATGTGTAACCCTAACATGTCGACTCATCCGTTGAACGTCTAATGTGTAACCCTAACATGTCGACTCATCCGTTGAACATCTAATGTGTAACCATAACATGTCGACTCATCCGTTGAACGTCTAATCGTATAACCATAACATACTGACTCATCCGTTGAACATCTAATGTCCAACCCTAACATGCCGACCGATCCGTTGAACGTCTAATGTGTAACCATGACATGTCGACTCATCCGTTAAACGTCTAATGTGTAACCCTAACATGCCGACTCATCCGTTGAACGTCTAATGTGTAACCCTAACATGTCGACTCATCCGTTGAACGTTTAATGTGTAACCCTAACATGTCGACTCATCCGTTGAACGTCTAATGTGTAACCATAACATGTCGACTCATCCGTTGAACGTCTAATGTGTAACCCTAACATGTCGACTCATCCGTTGAACGTCTAATGTGTAACCATAACATGTCGTCCCATCCGTTGAACGTCTAATGTGTAACCCTAACATGTCGACTCATCCGTTGAACGTCTAATGTGTAACCCTAACATGTCGACTCATCCGTTGAACGTCTAATGTGTAACCATAACATGTCGACTCATCCGTTGAACGTCTAATGTGTAACCCTAACATGCCGACTCATCCGTTGAACGTCGAATATGTAACCATAACAGGCCGACTCATCCGTTGAACGTCTAATGTGTAACCCTAACATGTCGACTCTTCCGTTGAACGTCTAATGTGTAACCCTAACATGTCGACTCATCCGTTGAACGTTTAATGTGTAACCCTAACATGTCGACTCATCCGTTGAACGTCTAATGTGTAACCATAACATGTCGACTCATCCGTTGAACGTCTAATGTCCAACCCTAACATATCGACCCATCCGTTGAACGTTTAATGTGTAACCATAACATGTCGACTCATCCGTTGAACGTGTAATGTGTAGACCCTAACATGTCGACTCATCCGTTGAACGTCTAATGTGTAACCATAACATACTGACTCATCCGTTGAATGTCTAATGTCCAACCCTAACATATCGACCCATCCGTTGAACGTTTAATGTGTAACCCTAACATGTCGACTCATCCGTTGAACATCTAATGTGTAACCATAACATGTCGACTCATCCGTTGAACGTCTAATCGTATAACCATAACATACTGACTCATCCGTTGAACATCTAATGTCCAACCCTAACATGCCGACCGATCCGTTGAACGTCTAATGTGTAACCATGACATGTCGACTCATCCGTTAAACGTCTAATGTGTAACCCTAACATGCCGACTCATCCGTTGAACGTCTAATGTGTAACCCTAACATGTCGACTCTTCCGTTGAACGTCTAATGTGTAACCCTAACATGTCGACTCATCCGTTGAACGTTTAATGTGTAACCCTAACATGTCGACTCATCCGTTGAACGTCTAATGCATAACCATAACATGTCGACTCATCCGTTGAACGTCTAATGTCCAACCCTAACATATCGACCCATCCGTTGAACGTTTAATGTGTAACCATAACATGTCGACTCATCCGTTGAACGTGTAATGTGTAGACCCTAACATGTCGACTCATCCGTTGAACGTCTAATGTGTAACCATAACATACTGACTCATCCGTTGAATGTCTAATGTCCAACCCTAACATATCGACCCATCCGTTGAACGTTTAATGTGTAACCCTAACATGTCGACTCATCCGTTGAACGTCTAATGTGTAACCCTAACATGCCGACTCATCCGTTGAACGTCTAATGTGTAGACCCTAACATGTCGACTCATCCGTTGAACGTCTAATGTGTAACCATAACATACTGACTCATCCGTTGAACGTCTAATGTCCAACCCTAACATATCGACCCATCCGTTGAACGTTTAATGTGTAACCCTAACATGTCGACTCATCCGTTTAACGTCTAATGTGTAACCCTAACACGTCGACTTATCCGTTGAACGTCTAATGTGTAACCATCACATGTCCACTCATCCGTTGAACGTCTAATGTGTAACCATAACATGTCGACTCATCCGTTGAACGTCTAATGTGTAACCACAACATGTCGACTCATCCGTTGAACGTCTAATGTGTAACCCTGACATGCCGACTCATCGGTTAAACGTCTAATGTGTAACCATAACATGCCGACTCATCCGTTGAACGTCTAATGTGTAACCCTAACATGTCGACCGATCCGTTGAACGTCTAATGTGTAACCATGACATGTCGACTCATCCGTTAAACGTCTAATGTGTAACCCTAACATGTCGACTCATCCGTTGAACATCTAATGTGTAACCATAACATGTCGACTCATCCGTTGAATGTCTAATGTGTAACCATAACATGTTGACTCATCCGTTGAACGTCTAATGTGTAACCCTAACATGCCGACTCATCCGTTGAACGTCTAATGTGTAACCCTAATATGTCGACTCATCCGTTGAACATCTAATGTGTAACCATAACATGTCGACTCATCCGTTGAACGTCTAATCGTATAACCATAACATACTGACTCATCCGTTGAACATCTAATGTCCAACCCTAACATGTCGACCGATCCGTTGAACGTCTAATGTGTAACCATGACATGTCGACTCATCCGTTAAACGTCTAATGTGTAACCCTAACATGCCGACTCATCCGTTGAACGTCTAATGTGTAACCCTAACATGTCGACTCATCCGTTGAACGTTTAATGTGTAACCCTAACATGTCGACTCATCCGTTGAACGTCTAATGTGTAACCATAACATGTCGACTCATCCGTTGAACGTCTAATGTGTAACCCTAACATGTCGACTCATCCGTTGAACGTCTAATGTGTAACCATAACATGTCGTCCCATCCGTTGAACGTCTAATGTGTAACCCTAACATGCCGACTCATCCGTTGAACGTCGAATATGTAACCATAACATGCCGACTCATCCGTTGAACGTGTAATGTGTAACCCTAACATGTCGACTCTTCCGTTGAACGTCTAATGTGTAACCCTAACATGTCGACTCATCCGTTGAACGTGTAATGTGTAACCCTAATATGTCGGCTCATCCGTTTATTTTAAGTATTTTAAGTTTTTCTATTTTATGTATTTTAAGTTTTTTTTATTTTAAGTATTAAGTAAGTTTTTTTATCATATAAAATAAATACTATAAATAATTTTTATTTTAAGTATTTTAAGTTTTTTATTTTATGTATTTTAAGTTTATTATAAGTTTTTTAAGTTTTTTTTATTTTAAATAAATTTTTTATTTTTACGTTTCCCCGGCGACAAGTCGCTGGGGATACCCTCCCACCAAAATTTTCGTTTACGCGCGATTTTTACAAAAATTTTCGTTCACAAAAATTTTCGTTAAGTCGCCAATTTCCCCAGCGACATGTCGCCGGGGATATATTTTTTAATAAAGTAGATCTGGTATCTACATTATTGAGATCGAAGTTATAAAAAAAAAAAAAAAAAAAAAAAAAAAAAAAAAAAAAAAAAAAAAAAAAGCACGCAGCAGCAGCAGCTCATCTCCATCTCCACCAAGCTCCACAGCCGCAGCTCCATCAAGGTCCACCAATTCCACCACAAGCTCCACCACCAACACCACAGCTCCGATCCACCAACACCACAGCTCCACCACCGCAACACTCGCACCACTGTGCACGTTTCCTTCTCCCCTCTCATGTTTAATTCACTCATCAACCCTTCTATTGTTTAATTGTTCCTCTTCTTCTTCCCCTCTATTTCTTGTGAACCGAAGGTTTTTTTCTTTTTTTTTGATAATTTTTAGTATATGTTAATTGTTAGTAAATGTTAATTGTTAGTAAATGTTAATTGTTAATTTTTTTGATTTTGTTATTTTTTTTATACAGCCGCCGCGACGAGAGCCGAGGGTGAGAGCCGCCAACAGTTTTTGTGAGGTATGCCGCCAACTGTTTAATTTTTTTTATTAACTTTTGGTATCCCCGGTGACATGTCGCCGCCAACAGTTTTTTTTATTTGTTACATATTGCGGCGTTAAGTTAGTTAGTATTGCGTTTGGTTGGTTGGTTAGTATTGCGTTTGGTTAGTTAGTATATCATATGAGTAGTTATAATGAAAAAATGATTATCTAGTTAGTATTGTGTATAATGTAGTTATAATGAAAACGCCCTTCCTCATGATTTAGCAGATTCTGATGTTGAAGACCTCATCAATGTTGATGATGATGGTGTTGAGAAAGTTTATTCTAGTGAAGAAGAAGATTGATCTTGAGTTGTAACTTGCAAAATACACTTATATATTTGAATGAATGAATGAAATTGTTGTGGATTGTTTAAATGTGTATATTTATTTGGATGTGTATGTATTTAGATGTGTGCATGCTTATATTATTTTGTTCATGAATTTCTATATGTTATGCTAATTGTACTTGTACAGATGTCGTCAGCAGATGTTGCACGGTCCCACGGCGGTGACGGTGGCGGTGAGGATCGTCCCCCTACAGACCACGTACCCACCGGTTGCGGGGGTTCCTTCCTTAATCGAGGTAAGAATTTCTGGATTATTGTAATACAAGCATAAATTTGATACATATATTGAACTTGCTTGCCTTGAATTTTTATGACTTTATCACTAACTTGATTTTGCAGGCAAAGGTAAAAGAAAGCCCAATTTGGGCGGCAGGGGAGCGGGCAGGCTGAATACCCGCGACAAGACCCGAAACCTTTTGCTAAAGGAAACCGTGGATAATGAGGGCCCCGTCTCGATCCAGTTTGAAGTGGGTGACAAACATACTCTAAACCCTCTCGGTAACCATCCGGCTCACTGGGGAAACTACATCGGGGAGGTCGTTAGGAGTGTGCCGTTGTACTACCCTTCTTGGGAGAAAGTCCCGAAGGAACGGAAGGCGGCTATCATTTCAGAAATTGGTGTCAGTTATCCTTTTATGTTTATTTCATTATCGTGTTCATTAATTTAATTGTGTATATTTATCTAAATTCTTTTATTTATTTATATCATATAAATAAATAAACAAATTTAAATAAATATATAAATTATATCTCTAACTCTGTTTTTGTTTTGTTGTATATGATTGCAGACTAGGTTTAACCTCCGGCCGCACATGGAATCCTCCCGATGGACCGAGATCTACGAAGGCATCCACAATCATCTGCAAAAATCCTACAATACCAACAAGGCTTCTTTCAAGGCCAAGCATTGGAAGGCAGACCCCACCACCGGGACTTACGATGTGGATGCGATCAGGCGGGCACGTCCCGAGGAGATTACATCGGTTGAGTGGGATAAGTACATTAAGTTTTGGAATGATCCCAAGAACCTTGCTCGAGCCGCTCAAAATCGGCTAAACCGGCAAAAGAGCCAGGTCATATCTCGACAGGGATCCCGGTCGCTGGCTCGCCTTCGAGATGAGATGGTAATAATCATTATAATTATTATATATATATATATATATATATATATATATATATATATATATATATATATATATATATATGTATATATATATATATATATATATATATATATATATATATATATATATATATGATTATACGTTTTGGTGTGTTGTGATTTGTCGTTTTTAATTAGTTTCATCTTATATGCGTGTGTATGTACAGAAGCAGGCCTCAGACACCCAGGAGTACCCGTCACTCATCGACACCTTTTGGCGAACACATACCGTTGACGGGGTGTTCCCGAACGATGAGGACCGACGCATTTCTGTAAGTTTTGTTTCAAAACACACTTTAATGAATTATCGAGAAATAATGTAGCAACCCGACTAATATATTTACTATCTTGTGTTTTTGTCACTACATAGGAGGAGATGAGAAGGCTCGAGGCCACGGGTGAGTACACTGAGGATGAGATAAATGCGTTGGCAAGAAAGGGTAAGCTTCGTGGGCACATTCCTGGTGTGGGTCGGGTATTGCCATTACGGGCCACATCCCGGCCAAGTATGCCCGCCCCCGAGAAGTCGTTCAAGAGCATGGAAAGAAAGATAGAATTTATGATGGGTCTTTTCAGAAGAGAAGACAAATACTCGGATATGTTTAGGGAGTTCGAATCGGGTGGTGCTAGCGGGAGTGGCGGGTGTGGCGATGATGCGGATGGTGAGGATGATGATATTGGCGGGAGTGGTGACGACGAGAGGTAGTTATGTTATATATTATTAGTATGCTACATTGGTACTTTAGGTTCATTTTGGCGACATTTAAACACTTGTTTCCCTATCTATCATGTTAAATATTCATTAGGAAGCAAAGTTTTATAGACTTATTCGGATTTTGGTAAAAGTTGTGATGTATTTGTATTGTGTTGATCCGTTATATTGTATTTGTGTTTTGGTACAAGTTGTGGTGAGTATATACAGGTTTTGGTAGATTTTTTCCGGAAAAAATTCGGAAAAAATCTGGAAATTGCCTGCTGTGCAAGCTGCTTTAAAAAAATAATAATAACAGGGTTTCCCCAGCGACACGTCGCCGGGGATAATCCCACTAAACGTTGACAAGTCAACGAATATGTATAGTTTCCCCAGCGACATGTCGCTCGGGAAACTAAGTTATTCGTTGACTTGTCAACGTTTAGTGGGATTATCCCCGGCGACGTGTCGCTGGGGAAACATTAACGATTTAATTAAGATGGCACTAATCACTTAACATAACGAGGATTCCCCAGCGAGATGTCGCTGGGGATACATTGCCACCGTGGCACTATTTCTTTGACTGAAAAATGTGTGGGACCCACCTCGTCGCCGGGGATTGTCGCTAGGGATACAATCCCCAGCGAGGCTTCCCCAGCGAAGATTCCCCAGCGACATGTCGCTTGGGAAACGTATCCCCAGCGACATGTCGCTTGGGAAAGACCCATTATATCGATAGGGAAAGTGGTAAATGTTGTAGTGAATATTAAAACTGATTGAACAAAAACCATAATATTGGCTAAAAAGCCTAATCATGCAAGGATTAATCTCACGAGTAACACTTGAAAAACAGGGAATTAGGAACGAAGTAGGTCGTGAACAATCAGTTTAAGTAGTTAAGAACAATCAACAACAAACGATTATAGTAGAAAATCGAAGGATTCAAGTCGCGAGAGAGAGAGAAGCGGTAAAAAACTACCAATATTCATGTGAAAGATATAAGTTAAACAGTGTTTGTACTTACAAATAGGAAAATGATTGACATGACTAATTCATGTGACTAATTTTATGCCTAATCTATTTAATTTGTGACACATGTATTTCACTTATTCTCACTCCTCTTATTTACCATTGATTTAGCCACGTGTTTCAAGATCCTTGTCTATCTATACACTAAATCAAGATAATTTTTAAACACGTGGCACAATTCTAGACAAAAGACATACACAAACAAATGCAAGTGTAACTATGCGAGTAAATTTCGGAAATTTTTAGTCCTCAATTGGGAAAGCAAAGTATGTGTAATTACAATATTGTCCATTAGACAATAAGTATTTACAATGTTTTTTTGACATTCAATTAAAACTATTTGATAGTTTTTTATCAACTATGATCACATATTGCAACAATTTTTTGTAATTCTTTCGCCAATGTAAACGATATTTTTCTACCTTCGAAATGAGCCTAATAATGATATGGTTTTCAAATGGTTACCAACTATATGATTTTCATTTTTTACTCTATTTGGTTAAAGAAAGTATATGAATACAAATATATATGATATGGTAACCCAACAAAAACTATCCATATAGTGTTTTTGTGTACATAACAAAAAAAATTAAAGTAATAATAATAATAATAATAATAATAATAATAATAAAATTTGTGAAAGCAATGCACAAAACGTGGCATAAGATAACCTTGTGAAAAAAAATATATACTTTATCCACAATAGTGTATATATAGATATGTTAAAAAAAAATAAACTTTATCCAAATGTACATGAACATCGCTTCATCTCAATCGATTTGGGGAGAACTTTGCTTGATAGAGATGACTCAATCAATGGTGTTCTTCATATCCATCGCTTCAACTAAATCAATTTCTAGGTTTTATACATTATTGTTTCTCTTCATATTGAATGTTGTTATTTTTCAAAATTTAGGGTTCTTAATAATTAATTGATTATCTTTGAATTTTGTGGCTTTTGTAGTATATAACATTAATAAAATTATCATAACAAAAAATTTACTTTACTTATCTTTTAATATAAAGTTTAAATCTTTAAAATTTTTGAACCATGAAATCAAGAACACTATCTCCAGGTTATTCAAAACGTATTGAAACAGTCAACAACTGGTAAACATGATCTCCTAGATAATTGGTAAAATGTAGTAGAGTATTATAACTTTTAATGAATCACACGATCTTATACCTTGTGGGTTTATAAATTGTTGTCATAAGGCAAGTGTTATCAGCACACTGTCCTCTCAAACAAACTCAAAAACTAATCAAAATGATTAATCAATCATTTCTTATCAACAACATAAATGCAGTGAAAGATACTTTCGAAGTCAAGGCAAAGGTGGTTCGTCTGTGGCGACAATATTACTATGGTGGTGACACTTTGGCTAGCATGGACATGATTCTGATGGATCAAGAGGTATTCGTTTGACAATATGTTTTTTATTTTAGTTATACAGCTTATGTTTGCAATATTATTGTCTTATGTTCTTAACTATCCCATATTTATGTTTTTGTTTTTTAGGGTCAAGGATAAGTGCCTCAATTGGTAACAAGATGGTTTCTGACTTCGATACTCTTTTAAGTGAGGGAGGAAGCGTGCATTTGAGTAACTTTTATGTCGCCAAAAATAATGGTCCTTTCAAAGTCGCCAATCATGCTTTTAAGATCAACTTTCACAGGAAGACAAAAGTTAAGGCTTGTCAATCGGTTTTTGCATCAAAGTATGGGTTCTCTTTTATCCCTTTTACTGACATTGTTGAAGACAAAGTTAAGGAAGAACAAGTTGTAGGTGAGTTTTGTCGATGTTTTTTTCTACTATAAATATATATTTGTATTTAAGTGAAGTCACAAGAGGTAAATAATATTTATGTTGTATTTTAGATGTAATCGGACATGTTGCTGATGTTGGTGATGTTATTCCTGGAGAAAGGAAATGGAAACCGAATAGGAGAATGGTTATTGAAGTGGAAGATATTGAGTGAGTTATATGCCTATTTAATTTTTCAAACAATGTACTAAAATTGTAAACAAAGTACCATTACATTTTTATTTACCAATTCTGTTGTTACAAATAGGGGTCTGAAAATAAAATGCACACTTTGGGACGCTTTTATCGATGACTTCAAGACCAAGATGGAATCTTCAGCAGATCACATTAAGTTGTGTGTCTTTCAGTTTTTCAGTGTCCGTAAATACAGAGGTACGTATGTCAAATGATAAAACAAAATTCTTACAAATGTTGGGTTCTTTGGTTGAATCTGATGTTCTAATGTATATATGATACTATGTGATTATTGATGAAATTTTAAGCATGTGTATGTGAATGCTGTGAACAAGTCTAAATCTGTTTCTTTATTACGTTTTATGTGTATGTTTCTCTATTATGTATTCGGTGATCAGTTTCGAGCATCTTACAATTTTATTTGGGTGTGTTTGGGATATTATTCAATGTTGCAACTGTTGTTTAACTTTTTAGTGATTTTTTCTGTCAATCATAATAACTTTCACTTATTATTCTTGGTTGAGTGATTATAAGCTATTGCTTGGTGATTTGATTAGTTGATCTTAATTGAGGTGACTTAGGTGAAATAATTGCGTCAATGTATATGTCAAATTTTTGGTTATGAGATTTAAGTAACAATTTGTCTCTCATCATTCTACTATTTGCAATGAATGTGGTTTATTGCATGCAAATACTAATATATGTAATGAACCTGATTGATGCGCTAAACTGAGAATCTTAAGCACGTAAAAAAATTAGTAAATTGTGCGAAATATGTGTAAGTAAAGTTATAAATTGATAATTTTTGGCACAACAAAAAAACTTGGCGTTTGTATATTGAGGTTGATTTATGCAGGCTCCGATAGAAGTAGGCTGCAATTTGAAGCATATGTGTGTATTTATTGTCCTAACTGTGTATATTTGCTGTAAATGTATGTATATAATTTGAAACATAAGTGCCAAACAGTAAAAACCAAACACCAAATTAGTTTGTTACATAACTATTAACTTATATTTAAACTACCTGTTAATTGTCTACTTTATCAGGATCCATCAGTGTTTCAAATACCTTTCACTCGAGCCGTATTTTCATCAATTATACGATACCTGAAATTGATGACTTCAGGTCAAGGTATGACTATCCTATACTTAATTAATTTTATACATTTACCAGCTATATGAACATTTACTCTCACGTACTATCTTCATTCATACATGTTTCTTCTATTTGCTCATGCTTCTTGAACGAGTTGGTGACGACACTTCCTCACTTCAAGTTTCAAACCTTACATTGGAATCATCTGAGTCACAGGAGAATTATTTCTTTTCTGGAACGAGATATGTTAATCTCGAACAACTTTTTGACATTGATGAGGTTTGATTCTATAACTTGAATTGTTTTTTTAACTACTGTATTAGCATAAATATATGTAAACATATTATGAATAAATTTTTGTAACTTCTCTTCTGTTCATCTTTGTAGCCATGTGTCTATGTTGCGTTGGCAACAATTACGTCAATTGAACATGAAGAAGGTTGGGTTTACCTTGCCTGTTGTGCCTGCAATTACAAGGCTGTTCCTAACGATGATGTTAAATCGAGTAGCAGAAAACGTGGGAAAAGGAAGATCTGTAATACTTATAAATGTGAAACCTAGGGTCCTGATGTCGTTGATGTTGTTCCAAGGTTCAATAATATTTAAAAAAATATGCATTTTTTAAAGAATGTTAAATTTTTTTATTCAGGTAACAATGTAAGTATTTTGTAATTATTTGCAGATTTAGAGTGCAAGTGAGGGTCAATGATGATTCAGCATGTGCCTCATTCTTATTGTTTAACCGAGAAGTTTTTAGCATTGTCGATGTGAGTGCCTACAAATTGAAGGAAGCAGAAGCTACTAATCCAGCGGACTACCCGGAAGATTTGAAACAGTTGTTTGTTAAGAAATTGTTATTCAGGGTAGACGTCAGTAGGTACAACCTGATCAACAACTATGCTGTTTACACTGTTGGTCGAATGACTTCAAGTGACATATTCATTAAATCATTCATCAAGCTTTATGCTGATGAAATGGTAAGTTTATGGCTTGAATTGGATATTTATAAATTAATTCTTCATAGACTGTAAATGACATTTATTTACCTAAGCTATGTATACATGTTTCGTAATTGCAGGCTGAAGTCGAAGATGTGAATGAAACAGATGGTGACAATGAAGAACCAATATTACAAACAACTAAAGAACCAAAACTGGAAACAACTACTTCATATAAGGTATACTATTAATATATTTATATATTGACTCAATAAAAAGTCATTTAATGTGTTTGAATATAATACTGTGATACAATGATGTGGCAGGGTGTGGAATCATCTATGGCTGAAAATGTGGTAATTGTTGAACCAAATGATGTGAATACAACCCCTCCTCCCAAAAAGCGTGGTATTGATGAAGCTGATAAAGATAAGAGTGCTCCGTCGGTTACTTCAAAAAACAAGAAGAATAACTTATTTGCACGCAGAGACAAGTGAGCAGTTGAGATGAAGGTGGATACCTTGAAGTTTGCATTGGTTGTTTTACGTATTACTAAATTAAAGTTTGTGTGTGTGTTAGGATTCTATGTCTAAGTTGTTTTAATGTGCTTCGTTAGTATTATGAATCAAGGCTATTATGCCAAGTGTCCCGAAGTGTCAGTTTCAGTCTTGTGTTTAGGCTATTATGCCAAAGACTTTTAAGTGTGTCTGTTTATTTTTAATGTCTAAGTTATGAAGTTGTTTAGTTGTTTATTTGGTGGTTGTTTGATGTTTTGTACCACTTATATGTCTATGAGAGTATGCCAAATTGAAAGTGATGGTCTCTGTATTTTGAAGTAGCAAATAACAGTGGTTAAATTCAGTATTGTAAGGGGGCGTTTGGGATTGATTATAACTCCGACTGTGTCACCTTATTACTTTACTAGATAATAAGTAAGCAATTTAAAATAAGTAGCTTCCGAAATTCTAGATAACCAACTAAATACAACAAAATTGTATTGATCATCCCATTACTTGGAGATCATTTTCACATGTAAATATTGATTATTGGTTTGTCACAACTTAAAAAACATATATCATCAGTTCTTTTCACATATAAAAAATACATATGAATTATTACAATTTAAAATAACAAGAGATCTAATTACAATTTAAAAACTACATATCAATTGATACATTGATTAAAGATTTTCTTATGTTAGTATAACTTGAATAATGGTAAAAATAGGTTTGATACTTAAAATTATTGATAACCATGGCTTGCAAAAAGTACCAAAAAAAACCCAACTTATTACAAACATGAAACAAAGACGTAATTCAAAAGTACCAAAAAACAAACATATCAAAAGTGAAAATGTTTTAAAACGACAACTAACATAATCAAACATAAGAAAACATTCAATTATCATCGTCGCTAACATTGTGGTCAACAACATAATCATCAGTTATGCTATGTTTGGCTTCACGCAGTTCGTTGATTATTTCATCAGCCTTCTTTACCTTAGACATCATCTTATTCTAACTGCCGTTATGATTTCGACTTAATCTTATGCCAAGTCCCGTATAATATAACCATGCTTGATCTATTCCAATGAATCCAAAAATGTGGTAATCGAAATAAAGTTATATTACGTAATGAAAAATAATTATATGATAGACTATAAGATATGTTTATGTATACAATACCTTTAGGTTTTTCTGAAGCTTTTTGCTTATTTATTTCGTTATTGTTACCAGGATTATGATCAAACGTCGGATTTTTAGCTGTTGGTAATGTAACACGAATGTTCTTATCATGTTCCTTGTGTGATTCTTTTTTTGATGTATTTGGTTCAATGGATTCGTATTGTTTTGAAAGGAATTGTGATTATACCTAAAGGCATCAGTAATCACTTTACATACCCTATAATTATGGGTACTTTTGTTCAAAACGCGTTATACATGAGAGCTCCTAAGGTGTATTTGTGTATTGATAAAGTAGTTGAATAATAATCTTTAAGAATTTTCAGTTCTTACTTCTTTCTGTGCCCAAAATAAACATCCATGCATCTGTGATATTTGTGAGTAAATTGCAGACATTATCTCTCCATTAAGTGTTACTACATATATGCATATAAAGCGTTGTATAGAGTATAGACTACAAATATAAAGGGTTGTATGGATAATAGAGTGCCATACTGAAAGTGGTGAATGTGTTTTGAATACTGAATGGAGAGTTTGACTGACAGAAAACATCCATTGTACATAGATGCCAGTCGATGATCGACATTATTGAATAGGAGATATGTAGATGTTCAGTGGATTTGTTTGTAACAGAGAATATATTGTTGATTAGTGTATGCTTTAAAAGGAGGGGCTATAGGAAGACATCTGTTTTCTGGTTTCATTAACAAGTATGGGCTTAATAATTATGTCTCAAACAAACACCTTAGATTATAGTTATTTAAGCAGCCCTTTTATTGGGAACCATGTTTTTGCGATTGATATTTTTAAAGCACATGGCATATGATCCTTATCTTATGCTTGTTATGTTACTTTACTTTTCCTTATATAGATAGTTTTTGCGGGTAGTATAAGTTGTTCCTAACATATATTAATCTTTCAATAAAGACATGCTAAATTTGTTTTTACTTTTATAGATGTAATCGGGGAAGTAGTTGGTTTCTTAACACCAAAATGTCCAGAAGCAAACATCGTACAACATGAATCAGTGACTATATTACTAAAGGATGTAGAGTGAGTTATTCAAACCGTCAATTAATGTATTGTATACAATCATGATATTTACAAACTTTATTACTAAATATTGAATTGGTATATGCAGAGGCTCTCGGACTCAATGTACATTATCCAATGACTATATGCAATGGTTAATGACTTTGATTGGAAATGATACGCATTGTCAGAAAATATGTATTATTCAGTTTGGAAGCATTTGCACATTTGATGGTAATTAATTATTTATCTCATAACGTAATTTTTTTAAGCATATTTTTTAAACTTATACAGCTCTAATTCGTCTTTACTTTTCAGGTATTGTGAAAGTAAGAAACTCAAAATATGCAAAAGAGTTGTTTTTAAATGGAGATGTTCCTGAATATCATGCGTATATAAGGAGGTAATGATCTTTGTAAAATGATATATATTATTGATTTTTTATTATTCGTACACTTTAAAATTATAACAACAATAAGCATTAAACAAGTAGATAATAATTCAGTTATATTTTTCTAATCTTTTTTAATAACTTATGTTACCAAATAAAATAAATGACGCAATCCAATATTTACTTACAAAGCTATATACTTATTTATCTAATGGATATACAATATTACATCATCAACAACAAGTACGAGTCTACTTGCAAAACAATCTGTTTACTTATCTCCTGAGAGATTCTTTGCTAACTCAAGATGCACACGTCAACTTGACCAAATCACTGATATATGTCAGGTAATATATAATTTAATTCACTAAATATAAATTTTATACATATACAATCTTTGATTTTTGTACAGTACATATCATTAATTAATTTTCATTACAAATCATAGGTTAAATCATACATACTTTTGGCTACTATGACTGATATAAATAACCAAGGGTGGTTGTATATAGCATGCGTAAACTGCAACAAAAATGTCTCACCAATTATTAAAGAATCAGCTTATCATGACAAGGGCTATCCAGTGTTTGAATGTCTACAATGCTCAGCAAAGTTTAAATGTGTTGTTCCAAGGTAACGATGAGATTAATTAAGTTTACGTTGTGATGCTTTTACTAGACACGTGACTTAATTTTTAATAATTTAAATAATATGTTATAACAAGTGTTTTATTTATTATCTTCTCACATGTCAAACATGTATATGGTTCAAGTTACTGCAATTGATGAGCAAACTAAATATCTACCTCTTTGATCCTATTTGACAGTCAAGTTACCAAAATAATTGGTAAATCTGCTCTTAGTTTGTATGATTTATTTGCTGATAACCGAGACAAAATTCCGCATGAGTTATACGAAATGGTTGGGAAACAATGGTTATTGAGACTACCAAAGAACAACCTTAATGGATGTACTTATGATGCTAATATTGTGTCTTGCATTTCAGATGATCATGTCCTCATCAATGTGTTCAATGAAATACTTGCATCACAATCGGTCAATATTTTAACTTTAATAACATGCAATTTATTTGTTTCGTAATTCTAACAACTCAACCTAACAAGTTCTTTTATTAATATGTGTTTAGGGAAAGGAGTTGGAACAAGAAATCAAGTAGCTCCTTGAATGCCGTTTAATCATTGTTCTTTAATGTTTTCGTGTCGTTCTTTCTTTTTGGCTAGACTTATTTACCATTTTCAGTGTGTTCTTTGTGTAATCGAATTAGACTTTGATGTTTTTATTTGGGATGTTTTAATCAAAATGGATGTTTGTTGATTTTTATTTGGGGTACTCTAACTTATATTACATATGATTTCTTAACTACACAATCGAAACACCACATTATTCTTTTCATAAATCCTTTAATATACATGGTGCAAAGTATGTGAATTCTGCTACATTTATTGAACCTTTTGACTTGAATATACCATTTTACAATTTGGTCAGCTATTGAGTAAACCTTCCTTCGGACGGGTAGAGACTTAGTTAGATATGAAATTAGACACATGAATTAGTCATGTAAATGACTACTCTTACAAATATATAGCACTCACATATTCAAAAATTTACTCGATGTAAAAAATAAGTTATTAGTATCTATGAAAGTTTCTTGCATGTTTTCGGTTCATTTTGGTGGAAAATTTCATGAGGTGTCTTTGTTGGTTTGAAGGGTACTTAATACTTACGATATTAATGATACTTGCTTCGAGCTGTGTAATATAGTACACGTTTTGCAAGCTTATTAAAATATTGTGCTAATTGTCTAAAAATATATCATTTTTATTTTTTTTAGTTGTGTGTGTCATTGTCTAAATTTGATTATTTCATGCACATCTTTTTATATTTTAATTATTTTGTGTATCGATTTCTAAACATATTTGATTCGATTATCAAAAATATGTGATCCGATACCCAAAAATACGTCAATCGGTACATATTTAATCAAAATTTAAAAATGTGCATAAAATATCGAATTCAAACAATCAACTAAAAAAAAATGATAAGTATGATACATTTTAAAATCTTTTTAAACAATTGACTAATTCAAATTATTTGTGTAATAAATAATTGCGTGTACTAATTTAGATTTTTTTTAATTTATAACTTATTAAATGTTAGGAAAATTCAGAAAAATATCCAATTTTTTAAAACTATTTCACAAAATACCTATTTTTTTTTTTCCCAAAAGACTAAAATACCAATGAAATCCGAAAAATTTGAGACACTTCGCGAATTAAATTTTTTTTTTTTTTTTAAAGAAAAACAAAAAGTTTTCGATATGTTTTTATTAAATTAAATTTTTTCGATTTTTGGACATCTAACAAAATTTGGGACCCTTTGCACATAACCCTTTTTAATCGAAATGTTTACAAAATTGAACAAAGAAACCTATTGATAGTCCAGTTGAGAGACAAAATGACGTTTGTACATGGTCATTGTCGAAATCTTATGTAGGCATTTGATAATAAAACTTACGCTCATGATTCCCTCTTTGATTGAGATTGATGCATGTTATATTTTCTAAATGAGTGAACACATCAACTGCAATAACAAGTGCTCCAACTGGATGTTTATTTGTTCCCTACATATGAATATCATTCTTTGTTTTCTTATTGCAACCTTTTCAAGAAGTGTACTTGTATTGCATTAGACATGGAATAACGTTAAAGAACTAAAACCTAGGTATCAGCTACATTTCTAAGTTCTGAAGGTGTAAGATTCACCAACTTAAGAAATGGACAACATAAATATTGTGTTTGTTCTGTTGATTACACATCCAAGAAAACTATATATAAAAATTTTCAATATTTTTTTTTTAAGAAAAATCGATTTTTTTAATACTTTTCACAAAAATACTCAATTTTGCGAAAGTTTTATCCAAAAGTTTGCGGAACTTTTTAAAAAAGTCAAAAAGTTTTTGATATTTCTTAAAAATATCGAAAATTTTTGATAATTCTTAAAAATATAGAAATTTTTCGATATTTCTTAAAAAAATCGCGAACTTTGTGATTTTTTAAAAAATCAAAAATTTTTGATTTTTTAAAAAAAATCAAAAAAAATTGATATTTTTAAGAAATACCGAAAACTTTTCGATTTTAATATTTAAACTTCGCAAAGGTCCCAAATTTTGTAGATTTTATAGGTGTTTTGGCTTTTTGAGAAAAAAAAAATTGGGTAGTTTATGATATAGGCTTGAAAAATTGATTATTTTTGTGAGTTTCCCTAAATGTTATGACAGATAAATTATTAAAATCATTTGTAAGATATATATTATCCACTAACACCTATTATTCAAAAAAAAAAACATATCATTTATATCTTAAAATTTTTAGAAGAGAAATTGCTAAGTATTTTACTAACATTGATAAGACCTTGAGTTGCTAAACATAAAAAACAAACTGAAACCATGGAAGGAATGTTCAGCTTTATGTCTGCTTAATGTAATATATAAGAAGCTGGCAAGTGGCAACACAAGACATTAGATTAATAGCTTCCACCACATTTCACGGGCCAAAATCAAGTGTATCACATGCTACTGTACACCGGTCATCATATACTAGGTCCGGCCCCGAGCCTAGGTTATATTGGTGTATTATCTAAATATGTTTTGTTGAAAATGTCAAGGTGCCTAGGCTAGTGATAATCCTTTTTAAATCTGAAAGATATAAACAATATTCTGTAGAAGTGAAGAAAAGATCAATTCACGGGTTTTGAAGAGTATTTCACTAAATTATGAAGTGATGTTCCTGTATTTATAAAGAAATTCAAGGTGGTGACAGGTATATGATCGTAGATCCGAACTAAAACATGTAACGATCGAAAATTAGATGATATCGAACATATTTGACGTATATATAAACAGAAATGTTTGCTGAAGGCGCCTTCTAACACTACTACATCACAAAGATTGCACGTCCAAGAGACTCCTATATTTTACAATAAAACATTTGGTTCGTGTATGAATTAATAGCAAGATCCATACATATTCATGCATCATCTATATCCTACAAGCCTGATTCAAGAATTAAGATTTGGCAATCACTTGAGTTTCAAAACATGTTTCCAACCCTCAGATGGTAACAACATGCATGCTCAAACGGTAGTACCACAAATAGTACATCATAATCAAGTATCTCGGTAAAGCAGCAAAGGCTTGATTGTCTAACCAAAAGAACCAACTAGGATAATTTTCTTCACAGTTATAGGAAGACCTGACTTATTAAATGTGTATTTTTGTGTCTAAATTCGAAAACATATATGACGTGTAGAATGCATTTTTTTTTCTCCACGGATCGGATGCCAATTTATGAACTATGACATATCTTACTAGTATCATTTTCTAAAACGAAAACTTAGGCATAATGTACTGTCACTTCTCAAGTTCTCATTTTCCACTTACTACCGATCGAACTAAAAGGAATAACAACAAACGCAATCGAATAGAAACAAAATCAAAACAAGGAAAGAATGATCATTTTAACGTATTTTACTTTTAAATTAAAAAGCATCACATGCACATTTTAAAATATAATTCGGCAAGGGTTTAATTTTAACAAACTATTTGAACAATTCAAAGAAGGTACACAAACGAATGTACTTCCTACATGCATGCTACTACTATGTCAACAAAATTCCTTGAAAAATATTACTCCCTCTGTCCTATTTTATATGTCCATTTTTGAAAAGTCAAAGTCTTTTTCTTCAAAGTTTGACCGTAATTATTTTTTTGCGTGTTATATAGTACTTGATACAAAATATATAAATTAATTTGTGTTTTAAATGTATTTTTATTGGTATACTTTTCATCAAGTATTATATAATACGAAAAAATAATAATTACGGTCAAACTCTGAGAAAAAAGACTTTGACTGTTCAAACATGGACTTATAAAATGGGACGGAGGAAGTAAAAGAGACTACACAACCAAAACATTCCTAATATATTTTTATATCAGTGACCGATTCCTAAAAGTAAACGGTCTCTAAACATAATCTACAAACTCATCGCATGTTGTTGACCCCAAATATAATTTTGTTTTAATTACTTATTTCAGTGCGTATACAAAGTCATTGTGTCAAGTTATTAATTAGTCTGTTTCAATGTTGGTAATCTATTGGTTGATCTGCCTATAGCAAGAATTGGCCACTTAGCGTGTTCATGGATCAATTACTTCCATATCCTTCCATGCATCTTCACTTGTAACATCTTTGCATGCAATATTCTATTATTTTGAGCTAAAAGAAAAGAGGTCACTAACTTACCACACCGCAAGGAACCATTCTATAACCATGCGGGACTACAAAGCTGCAGAAAAAAACCAGCAACAAAGATCCCGGTGTTCGAAAATATACAGAATGACCCATAAAACCCTGCTTGTCACATGGAACCTTTCACCCGCTGGCTAGGCTCTAATTATTTGGAGTCGCTCTTATAACTTTTAATAACTCTAAGTATTATAAATTCCCAAGCAACTTTCGCTTTACCGCTCCTCATTTCTCTAAGGTATATATCATACAAGAATGTGTAAAATAATTTCATTTCCTTCGTTGTTGAAACCGGAAAAATAAAATCCGAAGAAAAATGCACTTGCATGAATGAGAGAACGGAGTTAATAAGTCGTGAGCGACCAACAAAGGATATGGAGATGTTCTTCCAGACATAAACTAAATTTTTCATCTTCTTGACCGGTCTGTTGAACCGTTCAATTTGTATGAAAATGTTGGTAATATTAGTGGCATCGGTTAGGATGTGTGGACACTAAAAACTGCCGCTAACAATTTGTGCTAGAATCTTGCTAAACATCACTTTTTTCGTGGCTAAATGGTATTAGAAACAACATTAGGGCCAACAGTGTTTCATTGCTATTTCGGCTGTTGCAAAAAGGAAAGTTGTTGCGAATTAGCAGTGAAAACTGTTGCTTTGGAATTTGAACAAAATGCCAAGTCGTTGCTGATTGACTAATTTATCAACAAAAAGTGCTCATTGATATTTAGCAATGAGCTCCACTCTAGCAACAACTTCGATCAATTTTACAACAATCAGTAAGATGTTGCAAATTTTGGCAATAACTAAAGTTGTAGCTAAATCAGTGATGATATACACATAGGGCCAGTATATGATTATACTATTTTATTGAGCCTGCACACAGGGAATACACTAATAATTAACTACATTTTCATATTAACACACATATAGCTAAATCAATGGGTCTGGAATAGACCACTTCAGTCAGAGGCTGAAAAAGAGCAGCTTCAAGAACTTAACAGGTTGGTACCATAACTACATCTTTCTAGTCTTGAAGATAGATGGGTATTTTCCACCAGCGATTCACATGAGTTCTCTGTCTCAAAGCCATGCGAAATTTAATTATCATAGATTTCTCACCTTTTCCATCCGATCAACATACCAGATGGAATAAGCTTATGCCCATCAAAGTTAACATTACATCTTGGATGGTTTTGATTTTTGAATCAACGACGCATTCCGACTACGGTAAACTTAGACTCAAGAGGAATAGATCTTCATACGATTAGATGTCTTATTTATGATGATGGTATCGAGAATGAATTCCATATTTTTGCACAATGCAAAGTGGCAGCGGACTCGTGGGCGGAAATTTTCAAATGATTGAATATTGATTTTAGGCAATTCTCATGCATTGAGGAGGTGATCACTCTAGCGGACCATTCATGCACATCGACCTCCTACTCCCCTCTCCATGATGCGTTGTTGTCCAAACCACCATATGGACTCTTTGGCATTTTAGAAATGCAAGTGTTTTCAAGCCTAAAAAAATCGAGTTAAGAGCTTATCCTTAATGATATGAAGCTATTTTCCTATGATTGGATCTCAAGTAGAAGTAAAAAGTTTTTTGTAGTTGGATCAAGTGGTTTAGTAAATAGTAACCTCGAAACGCTCGTTCTCCTTCTTTTTAAAACAATGGCTATATATAACTTCTTCTTATGCTACAAAATGTGTAAGTTCCAGCTAGCAGCCACATTCCAGAGGTCATGCTTAGTAATGTGTATCTGCTAAAAAATATATACCATTGTAAGACATGCTTTTTATGCTAGTAACTAATTGGAGAATTAGATTAAAAGTAAGGCAATCTTATAGGATCATTTTCAAGAATGTACTAGACTGGAGCCGCAAAAACTACTTCTTCTTGAATTACATTCAACGAATTAACGAAATCAAAACGTGCCCTATTTCAAGATGAGCTACAGTGGGGCACCCGGTTTATGATTTTTAAAGCAATAGAGAATGTAGAATATAGGTGCCAGGACGATTCAGATTCTGATTATGATTTCAGTATCTCCAAATCAAAAAACCGATTAAATGGTCTTTTTAAAACCGGTTAATCAGCTTGGCGTATGTTGGCAAGGTCTTTTTAAAATAGTTAACCTATTTTGCATATGTAGAATTGTCGAGGGATTATGGAGTTAATTGCTCTTACTTTTGGTGTTTTGGTCATATGACTACCTTGGTGTATTCGTCGATGGACTTAGGATTTCCGGAATGGTACATTGAATAAAGTTTTTCCACTTAAAAGCACAAAAATTCGCACCATAAATAATTTTTTAGCGAAATTGAAGTTGTGCTGCAAAGAAAATAGCAAAAATACTGAGGGTTGCACGTATCAAAAAACAAAACCTTCTGATAAAAACTGCACTTCGCGACCCAAAATCAGGTGAGGCTTGTTCCACACCCGGCATACATGTGGTCCATCCATGGGTGTATTGGAGTATAACTTTTTTCTTCTTGCTAGTTTATTAACGAAATTTATGCCGTACCAAACAAAAGATTAATTAACTTGTAATGCAACGTAGCCATGGGCGGACCTAGGTATTGACTTTGGGGGGCGGTGCCCCCTACGACTCGCCGAAAAAGTTCAGATTTTAGTGTAAATTTTTTTTTTTGACCTTTTTATTAAAGTGCACCCCTCCAAAAAATCAAATTGCCCCCACCTTGAAGCCAAAAATGTAAAAACCTTACTTTTTAGTGTTATAAAAAATATATATGACCTTTTAATTAAAGTGCATCACGAATTTTATCAAAAAAAAAAAAAAAAAATTTGCCCCCCGCCTTGGATAATCCTGGGTTCGCCACTGAACGTAGCCCAACCTTAGAATTTGAGTTCGAGTGAGATGGTGTATGATGCTGCAAAATGTGATCAACTGACAGAAGCTCAAGATCTTAAATACTAACACGGGTAAACCATGAATGACCCTAAATAGATCATAAATCACTTAACATAAACAAGTTAAAGTTTGACAGACAGACATTAGAATTAAAACATATTTCATTGAAGATAATCCAATTAAGGTAATTAGTAATTATACACTTTTGGAGGAAGCGTACCCGAGATACTATATCAGCCAAAGATAATCTATAGAGTCAAGTAGTCAACAAGATGATAGAACAAAGATTAAGAGTATAAAATACCTTAAGCACATTAATTGAAGGTTTCAAGAAGAAATTACAACTACAGTTGAACTTTTTGAGGAAACAAACCTGGTAATCATATCCCATATACAAAATTTAACAAGTCTACAACCACTTAGGACCAGGGGCGAAGCCAGGATTTTTAGTTAAGGGGGCCGACCGTGCTTAAAGCAAGTCATAGTGATGGATATTGTTTCAGAATTTAAACTAGAGTGTTGTTTTTTATTGTTTAAGTTATTCATTATTGAATTTTGTAGGTATGTCTATAAAATAAAGGTGGCTGAATGTAAAAAACTAGTAGAAAAATGGCTCGTAGTCTAAGTAAATAATGAATGAAGTGGGTTGATTAGGGATGGCTCAGCACCCACTAGTCACCCTACTAGCTCCGCCTCTGCTTAGGACCACTGTAAAACCACCATAAACAATACTTCCTCCGTCTAAAAATTATTGCCTCGCAACAAAAAAAACAATTTAAGAAAAGTACATTTATTACAGATTTCTCTTTCTTACTTTTTGACATAATGACAATTTTGCCCTTATGTAATTAATTAAAGTCTTATTTAAAGTATGTAATAATAATTTTAAACAAGGGTAATATAGTAAACTTGGTTAAACTTCCCTATCTAATTTTGGTGCATGGTTGTGATTTGCTTTATGGTATCTGAGTATATATTAAATGCTTTATTAGTACTTCCTCCGTCTCAATTTTACTGTCCACGTTTCCTTTTTAGGATATACCAATTTCATTGTTCACTACTATATAAAGCATATCATATCATAATATTCTTCACACACTTCAATATCTAAACCATTTTACAATGAGTAATCGTTGGTCATTAGAAGAAGAAAACTTGCTAGCTGAAGTTTGGCTTGAAGTTTCCCTAGATGTAGCCAACTACGATGAACGCTCTTTTCGGAACCAGGTTGTAGAAAGGTTCAACAGTCAGTCTGACGGTATATACCGTAACAAAAATATGGTAACGGGTAAATGGGCAAGACTTAGCATGCAGTGAATGTAAAAAATTCAATGATATTTACAAGAATTTGCAGCGTACTATGCAGGATGACAATAATCGTCTCCAAAATGCAAAGAACATTTTGAAGAACACTTTGGTGGGAAAAGCTTCCGATATGATCACGTGTGGTTCATTTTGAGAGACCACCAAAAATGGGACAAATGAAATGTGTTGTTTTCCGTATCGTATTGTGTTGTATTAAATTTTGAGGATGCGCTTGGTTCAAAATGGGGAATGGGAAAGGCAAAGGCAAAGGCAAATGGAATGCAAAGGAATGGAACGGAGATTATCATTATCTTTGGTTTAAGAAAAACACATTAACCTCCAAGGTGGTGGTGGCTGGTGGTGGTGGTGGCGGCGAATGGTGGTGGTGGTGGTGGTGGCGGCTGGTGGTGGTGGCTGCTTGCGGTAGTGGTAGTGGTGGCTGGTGGTGGTGGTGGTGGTAGTGGTAGCTACTGCTGGTGGTGGTTGCTGGTGGTGGCTGGTGGTGGTGATGGCTGTTGATGCTGCTAGTGGTGGTGGTTGTGGCTGATGGTGGTAGGTGGCGGTGGTGGCGGCTGGTGGTGGTGGCTGCTGCTGTTGGTGCTGGTGGTGGGTAATCATTACCATACCTCCCAATTTATTGGGTAATGCCTCATTACCCAATACTAAACAATCATTGCATTCCCTAGTCATAACCAGACATGTTTAATCATTACCTTTCCCATTCCCCACCCTCCCATTACCCCCAACCAAGCAGCCCCTGAATTTTGAAACAAAATTTTGTATCGTGTTTTTTTTCCATAGTGTTATTAGGCAAACTGAACTATTATAACGTTGAGGGGGCGAAATGAAACTATTTTTTTTAATTCAACGCATTAATTCAATTGATGGGGGTTGAAGTGATTTTTTTTTTTTTTTTTTTTTTTTTTTTTTTTTTTTTTTTTTTTAATTCTTGCTCTCCTTAACGCCTCGTTAAGCTCCTAACGCCCCTCGTTAATGAGGGCTTCACCTTGGGTCATGGTATGGTTAACGAGGTGTTAACCTCGTTTGGTTAAAGTTTCACCACAAAATTTTGTGACCTTAGCGTATGCTCTTAAGTTGTGATAAAGTACATAATGTAAAACCCCACGCCATAACTAGCCCAGTTTTAGGTCGCTTTTTCCCCCTTCAGATTCAAAGCCATTTATATGTGGGTCCCATGTGGGCCTATGTCTGTTAGTGGCTTTAAATGAGGAGATGATCACATTTTGTGCCTTTGTGATGGCATTAGTGGAAATAAGTGGGCTCCACATAAAAAAAAACATTATTAAATACTTGTGTGGACTCATATGGACCCAAGCCCTCAGCAAAGAGAAAAAAGAAACACTGTCTAAGGCTCTTATGTACGGATGTACCCCATGACTGTAAGGCTACTCGCAGTAAAAGGGACGATCGACTAGGCGATCGATCGCCCCTTCTTTAGGTGTCGATTGCCAAGCGATCAATTCCACTTTTTTGCTAACCGATCGTCTGCACGACCTTTAATCGTCCACTTCCGTTTTTTGTTGACCCTTGAGATGTGAACGTTACTTAATAATAATAATAATAATAATAATAATAATAATAATAATAATAATCACTACAACAAAAGTGGCTTTTTAGGACCCTTTGTGTGGGACGGTATGATAATAGAGTCCTAAAAAACTGTTTAATAGGACATATGAGCGTTTATGGTCCTTTTTAAATATATGCTACTTAGGCGATGTCCTAAAAAGGTATATAATAGGATGGTCGATGATTTGGGGTCCTATTATCATATAACTTAATAGGACACTTAAAATATGGATCCTAATAAATTACCTTTATAAGACGTTTATTCATTATGGTTGTATTATAATATACCATAATAGGACACTTGAATTTTGAGTCATAAGACATCAGTTACTTAAAACGCTTATTCACAAAAAGTTTTATTATAGCAAAATTTAATAGGACCTTTGACACGTGGGTATTATAACGTTAACCTTTATAGGACGCTTATATACAATGGTTTTATAACATCATTTTTTTAAAACGATTATTTGCAAAAGTTTTATTATAACAAAACTTAATAGGACCCTTAAGACGTGGGTATTATAATGTTAACCTTTATAGGACGCTTATGCATAATGGATTTAGTATCATACATCATAATAGGACATTTTATTTTTGAGTCATAAAATATCAGTATTTTAGAACGTTTATTCGCAAAAGTTTTATTATAACAAAACTTAATTGGACCCTTAAAGGATGCATATTAATTATGGTTTTATTACAATACACCATAATAGGACACTTGATATATAAGTCATAAAACATTAATTATTTAAAACGCTTATTCGCAAACGTATTATTAAAACATAACTTAATATGACAGTTGACACTTGGGTCCCATAGATTGATACACCATCATAGGTGTAACACCCCCAAAATACCGCAGCGGAACGATAGTGTCATTGGGATGCTACTTCATGGCACAAAGTACAAGATATAAAAAACGACCTCTAAATGAGACGTTTTGAAAAGTTACCATTCGAATAGATAAAAGTCATAGTTTACAAACCAAAAGATCCCAAAGTAGAAAAATACATAAGTTTTTAAAGAGTATCGAATGGTAAACGATAAAAGCGAAAGTCTCCAAAAGCATGCCCTAAGACTCTCAGCTCCACATACCTGCTATCGCCCTTCTAACCTGAGATAAACATGCTTAAAAGTGTCAACACAAAGGTTGGTGAGTTCATAGAGTTTGTTTAACAAATAAAGTTTATAGGAAAAATGATCACACAGCAAAGGCATCGTAAATCCACTTAGTTACAAGTCCCGCCATAAGAGACTTGTAACCTGTGTGTTCGCAACCCACTGCTAACATATATATAGTAAGATTAAGACATGTATAAGTTCATCGCAACAGTTAAGCAAATAGTCGTGAGTCTACACTTCATCTCCGAAGACCTCACGTTTGTATGTATGTCTCAATGGTTGTGTCCAACAACTTAATCTGGGGCCATTGGAAGTCTCAGTAGTCATCCAGCAACTTAATCTGGAGCCACTGGAAGTATGTATGTATGTATGATTACTGGGTGCCATTTCCCAAAGTATCAGTTGCTCAAGAATACACAATCACAGTTTAGTATAACACAGTTAAGTATAGCACAATCACGTATGTATGAAATCAAGTATAAAACAATCAAGTATAAATGTTTTGAGTATCAAGAAAGTATGTTTTGAGTATTTATACTAGTAAGCAGTAGTTGAGCATGTATCTCCCCCAAAGAGTTAAAACAAGTATAAAAAGTAAAAGTGGGGCTATGACTCACCTGGAGTGAAGATACAAAGATGCGAAATGATAAGGACAACAAGGAGCGAACACTATCCGCAACCTAATATGAATGATAGTGATCTAATTTAGATCATGCCGTGATGTAATGAATGCACATGCACATGATACCTATACCACTCGTGACTTGGAAATACTTGTTATTGTCAAAGTAAAATACTTTCCATACTTAGGAAAAATAAGTCCAAATAGAGTTATAAAAACTTGTCGTAATATATTGTATAAAAATGTTAGTGTTATATTCCTCGTCTTTGAAAACCTTAAATTAATGTCTAATAGTCGCATAATAAACCTTGAGTCGTACGTACTTCATTAGTTAAAAATAAACTCTTTGAATAAGAAATCTAGAAAAGATATTATTTAATATGTAGTTATATTATTTTCTAGTAGTGAATATATATATATATATATATATATATATATATATATATATATATATATATATATATATATATATATATATATATAGTTTTGACGATGTTAAAACGCGTATAACTTGGTCGTTTTAAGCTCATTTTCCTCGTTCTTTATATCCACGGATTCGTTTTAGTATATACTAATATATTTTCGATAGCTCGGCTCCACTAGGTTACGTTTAACGCCTCTATTTGCCCGTCGAAAACTGTCAAACAGCATGCAGTTTTTCAGAAAATAGTTTTCGTCGTTAAATTTACAAAAATCATATCTCCTTCGTTATAAGCTCGTTTTAATCCGTTCTTTCGCCAAAAGTTTCGTTTTTGAAAGTATTTTCTAAATCTTTGGTCAAAATTTATCCATCAATTACTGAGTTTTCCACGTTTTAAAAATGGGGACAGTAGGTCAATATATAGTTTCCAAAATCATTTTCCTAGTTTCAAACTTGTTCCAACTTCAACCAAACCACTTTCAATCACCACAAAACTAATCTAATCCTACCATACACCTTCTTAGGGTGTCATGGGTTCCTAAACATCATAAACCAAGTGGATCTAACAAGGATCTAACTATAATCACCTTCTAGGCTTTCAAAGTTAAAAGTTTATAAAATAAAGTGGTATAAATAGCATATGCATGTAGATCTAGTATATATAACATATGAAACTTGTAAAAATTATGAAATGAGTTTGGTTAACTTACTTGGAAGGTTTAAGGAGTTTAGATGATGAAAAACCTACTAATCCTTGAGTTTTTATTTCAAAACTCTAACAAGGATAACTAAGTAAACAAGTTTATACTTTTGATCTTTGAAAAATTATGATCTTTGCTTCTTCTTCTTGCTTAGGTCGAGCACACCAAGAGGGAAAAGAGAGAAAAATTTTACTAACACTTGAAAGATTATGAAAATGAGATGAAAATGGGGTAATATATTATTTAGAGACAATAGTTAGGTGTGTAATTAATGTTAGTTGGTATTTTGCACATGAGGACCAAAATAGGGGGGGGGGGGCTTGGCCGGCCACCAAAAGGAGGTAAAAAAGGGGTTGTGTTGGGTAATTATTTAGGGAGTTAGTGGTAAGAGTGTGTAGTATTATTTAGTTTTAGGTTTAATCGGGTACCGGGTTTGTTAGAAATAAATTTTATCGAAGTTATTCGGGACATAATAAAGTCGTAAAAGTTGTAAAAATATGTCGGGTATAATTATTGAGTGTTTAGATAATTATTGTTTAATTTCTACGAAAACCGTCGTAATTTTTGTAAACTTACGTTAATAATTAAAATGAATTTCCAAAATACCGGGTAAATTAATATTATAATGTTTATATTATCAAAAATGAATATAAAAATATATTGGGATCATAGTCGGGAGTGTCGGACGTGTTAGTCACATTATTGATCGTTTGTTAACGTTTATATAGAAATAATTATACGTCAAAGTTAATTTTACCAAAAGTATTAATTTAATTATCCTACGAGTGGAATAGTATGCAAGTGCCCTAATGATGATACGCAGACTATTTCTAGTCCGAATGAAATGTCTTAAATGATAATGCATGAATTCGCTCTTGAACCAATACGGTTACGCGAATTTAAATACTCGTAAACTAATTTTACGATGACATGAGTAATGCACGTGAATAGTGATATGGCGAAGTTTGGAAAATGACCTAAAATTACGAGTTGTGACAATAGGACACTTGATATTTTAGTTATAAAACATCGGTTTTATGGAACACTTATTCGCAAACGTTTTTTATTATAAGAAAAGTGAATAGGACCCTTGACAATAGCGTCTTATAACGTTAACCTTTATAGAACGCTTATTCATAATGGTTTGTTTATGATACACCATAATATGGCACATCTTTTTAGAGTCGTAAAACATCCGCTTTTTATAACGCTTATTCAGTTTTATAGAACGCTTAATTGCAAAAGTTTTATTTTAACAAAAATTAATAGGACCCTTGACACCTGTGTCTTTTAACATTAACCTTTATAGTACGCTTATTTGTTGTGGTTTTATTATCATATGCCATAATAGAACACTCCTTATTTGAGTCATAAAACATCAGTTTTTTAGAACGCTTATTTACAAAAGTTTTATTTAAACATTAGTTAGTATGACACTTGATACTTGGGTATCAAAACTTGATACACCATAATAGGACACTTGATATTTGAGTCGTAAAAGATCAGTTTTATGGAACGCTTATTCACAAAAGTTAGTATAACGTCGCCTTAGGTATATGCAACACTTATTATTATAATATGCAACACTTCTTTAAAGTGTTGCAAATGAGTAACTTTGTAATGCAACACTTTTTAAACTCAAACACAACATTTTTTACGCCCAAACACAACACTTTTTTAAGCATGTGCAACACTTTTTAGAATCAAATGCAATATTGCTACACATAAGTGCAACACTCTTTGCACGAAAATGTAACACTTCTTTATTTAGTATCACTAGATGAGCAACACTTTAATCCATCAAGTACAACACTTTGTGTTGTTTTCTAGCACATAGTTGCAACACTTTTTTAATGATTTGTAACACTTTTTTACACAATACTAATGCTACATATGTCATATATTTCTTATAAAAAGCCTAATGCGTATAATGTTCCATCCAATTATAGTAGTAATAAAATTCCATCGATAATAAGAAACATAATGCATATTGTACTTGCATGTACACGTAAAATAACTAACATAAAATGTCTTGTCTACAGCAAAAAGGGTTATCAAATATCAAATTACAATCCTGGAAATAATCTTGACATCTTCTTTGCAAATCTTCACTCGCAACTTGACATAGGCCAAAAAAGCTTGTAGCCTGATAAACATGAAAACAATAAAGAATGTGGTTAGCTTTTTCCTTCATTATGTACAAACATAATATAAGGTACCATAATTAGAACAATTATATTCGGTTATTCACCGATAACTCTAGTACTATACTCGTGACATTTAGGTGTGTGTGGCGCAAAGCTTTTAAGAGCATTTAAGAGCGATGAGTAATGATTGTTTGGCAAGCAACAAATAGCTTTACCTTTTTTTTTTTTAGAAATGCTCCTTTTTCAACGCTCCATGAAGTAGCATTTAGGAGCGTTATACATTATAATTACAACTACAACTACATTATCAACGCTTTTATAAAAAAGATACCCACTACTGGTCTGCTACTACTGCTATTTTTGTTAAACACACCATTAAATAAACTCCTTTTCAACCTCTATGGTATCATTCCCAAATAATTAAGATTAACCATTATTAGTAAAAAATAAGCTCAAAAACCAAATCCAAAAAGGGCTGAGGCTTAATATCAAGAGGAGCACACATTGAGTTGTACTCTGTAACATTTAAATGTCATAGGTCAGGGCATGTTCATGTAAAAATTGGGCCGTATCATGCACAAATTTTTAAGACGGATCAAATAGATTTAGGTAAGGCGGGATGGTTTGTCCAACAGCTTCTTTTGTTTTCTTTTTCATTTCTTAATAACAAATGGTCTAATGTTACAAAACTAATATTAGATTTGGCATTTCATGTGTCTCATTTACACATTGAGAATATTATGAAAAAAAAATTATTGATGATTAACACAAAACCGTAATTGACACATTCGTGAACGGACGAACACCTACCTGTTTTTTAGATGAGACAGCTGCAGCAAGAACCTTGGCTTCTATTTCCTCTGTAGTCCCCATAGAAACCTTACGTGCAGCTCGTGCTGCAGCTTCTTTAGCAGCTTGTTACTATAAAACCATAATAAAATGTTAAGTACAGCTTTAGAACCGTAGAATAACATATATGTTTCATGGTCAATAAATAAGTTGATCACCTGGATATATTAGCGGGCCGAGCCTCCTGCCGCACAAATTTGAAGGGCAACAAATGTTCTATGTTATGGAGAATACTATTACAACAGATAAGTATGGAGGTAGCAGGCTCGAGTTCATAACGCCTGTCGACAATCCCAAGCAGTAAAGAACTGACATTCACTGTCTAAACACCTTGGACTTGACATCCTCTTTGCAAATCTTCACTCATGGATTGATGTAGGCCTGCAACGTGCAACTTGATGCATGTGAAAAGAAAAAAGAACGCGGTTAGTTTCTGCCGTCATTAAGTGAAAGAAAGTAAGCTGTTACGTTACAGCAATTATTCTTAGTTATTCACCATACTATACTACTGATATCTAGAAAAAAAATCTTCTAAATCTCTATGATATATCATTCAAATGGCATTTAAAAAACCATTATCAGTCAAAAAGTAAGTTTAAAAACCAAAAAGAAAGGCTTATTGTTTACCCGTAATATCAAGTTCAGTTATAGCCTTTAAATAACCTTCTACTATATTTTTTTTTCTTATCAAATATAGCCACATAGTTTTGTTCTGGTTGTTTTGTCTTGGTTGTCTTGTCGTTTTGCTTTGTTTGCTCCTTTACTTGTTGTGTCGGTTTGCTTTTATGTTTGCTTATATGCATGGTGTGTCGTATTGCCTATCTGTTTGTTTTGCTCTGTTTGTTTTTTTTGCTTTTTTGCTTTTCCTTGTTTTGCATTCTATTTCTCGTTTTATTTACTTCGAGCACACTTTGCACACACTTGCCGGAGGTCTTTCTGGAAGCAGTCTCTCTACCTGCAGGGTTCCCTGGGGTAGGGGTAGGATCTGTCTACATCCCACCTCCCCCATACCCCGCCTAGGCGGGATTGGGTATGTTGTTGTTGTTGTTGTAAATATAGCCACATAGTGCATATTTATACTAAAATCAATATCGCGCCCCACTTATCCAATATCATAAATGGCACCTTTTCTTTGCTAAAAGTAAAGCTTGAAAATAAGCACGTTGGATTTGGTCATGTCATAGGTTGGAGCATGATCGGGTAAAAATGGGTTGTTTCATAAACTTAATTTTCAAATGGTCTAATAAGATTTGGGTGATGCAGGATGGTTTGTCCACAAACTTCTTTTGTTTTCATCAGTTTCATGATAACAAATAGTCCACTATAACAGCATTAGCATGCAACAAATTTCAACATAGTGGAATTCATAGATTTATTGATACTGCCACATCAAATCTTTATTGCCAAACTATCACATACGACATATAAAGGTTACTTATATTTTTGCAACGTGTAGTATAAGTATGAGTGATGAATCCTTACCTTTTACCAGACATTATTGACAACTCATTTAAAAAACTCTTGAGCAACGTGTAGTATAACTTGTCTCACACGCTGACAGTTTCTTTGTTTTTTGCTTCTGTTTCAACCTCATATCTTTCTTGTTCTGCAATAATTCATCAAAATTATCAAGCATGTTTGGCCCATTATCATTTACACTGGTATTGATATCAAATCTTACTGTACAGGGTTCGTATCCATGAAAGCCTCACAACATTTAACTAAGAAAAGTACATTCCCTTCTTTAACATTTAACTCTATCATATTAGCCTACACTAAGGCCAAAACTTTAGATTAACTTAACATCATAATTACTCTTAAACCTTAGTTACTCTTATGTCATACGGGATCCCAACGGCATATCAAAAGTGAATCAAATGATTTTATCATTCAAAGAGTTAACCTTATCCGTTGGAGTAACTGATATTGAGTGTGAGGGTGCTCTTGTTTATCATTCAGAAGCAAGTATTCCAAGCGTGCCACAAACATAAGCTTCTTCACATGTAAAGTTCAAAAGATATTTGTCCCCTGAAAAGACTAGGTTCAGCTGTTGGTGGTTCACAACTTAATAATCATGAGATTTTCAGGAACAAAAGTATATGAATTTCCAACTGAATTCCAGTTACAATAAACAAGTAAATTATAAAAGTACATGTATTTAATTTCATCAAACATTACCGAATGCATAATAATAAATTCAAGCACGCCAATGGCTACACTTGATATGATGCTTGATGAACTCTAAAAAGCTTAAAAGATTTTTCTGCTACACAAGAACAAAACCATATCAACAGCACCCTCCCACCCCCACCTCGAACATCAAAACTAACTATAAACAGAAATAAATAAACAATAGATAAACCTTTGGAACCCTTGTAGGTCGTAAGTAATGAATCCGAGTATAGTACAACCTCGATGTGAATGCACACCCCTAATTTCACCCAAATAGCCTTTATATCATTGACAATATATACTTTCAAAAATAGATTATAGGGCAGTTGTAGCGACAGGTTTAACACTATAGAAACAAGTTGAGTCTAATGCAATATTGTAAGAAACTCCAATAAATTCAAGCACGCCAGCGGCTGTGAAGATGGGGGTTAGGGTTTGGAGGCTGATTGGGTGGGGAGGGGGTGATGTTGTGAAGGTGGGTATGGTATGATTTTGTGGCAGCAGATATAATGAAAAAGGGGGTTAGGGTTCTTTTTTAGATGAAAATTTTTGTTTTGTTTGGGGTGGGAATGAAATATTAAGATGAAAATTCAACTTTTCAACTCCCGCCATTGACACCAATGTTTGTGAAAACCGGGTTTTTAATCGACCCGGTCGAGTCATCGATCATCGGCTTACCGGCTCGACCGTCTGGTTAATCCGATTTTTTATTAAAAGAACTTTTTTTTTCAACCTGTTCGATCATCAGGTCAACCCGATTTTCTATTAAAAAATAAAAAAAAAACAAAACCCGATCGGTCTTTAAGAACTGGGTCACTTAAAACCTGACAAGTCTAACCGGTTAACCCATTTTAAAAACCCAATTTTTTACCCATTTTTTTTCCAGAACCGGTTCAACCGGCTAACTCGGTCTGGTCGACCCAGGTTTCAAAACATTGGTTTACACATCATAGACCGCTGATTAACTCATCCATTATACATCTTTTTGTTAGAAATGAAGCTGAGCGATATTTACGTGAATTGGAGTAGACAACTAGAATGCATAAAGTGCAGGGACTACTAATGTAATATTGTAAAAGTTGTCTTATGTAAGGCCTATAAATACCCCTCAAGGCTTCACTTGAGGGTTGTGGGTGTGCAACATAATTTATAATAATAAAAACATCTTTGTTTCACCTCACATTCTCTCTACTTTCTCTCTCTAGAAACATGGCATATTTTGATCAACCTCGACCTCCAGAAGGTGTTTCTTGGGTTCTACAATTGGTATCAGAGCTAACCGGGGGCGAATCGTGGTGTTTTTGAGTGAAAAATCGTGTTTTTTGGTGAAAAAAATCGGATCTGGTACTGTTCATCAGCGTGATATCGAGTTTGGATTTGATTTTTATCGAGTTTAGAAATTTCTTATCGAGTTAGATAAAAATTTTATCGAGTTAGATACAATTTTTGTCGAGTTTGAATAAATTTTCGAGTTAGAATAAATTTCTATCGAGTTTGGTGTGGTTTACCGAGTTTGGCTGTCTGTTTATCGAGTTTGGTGTCGAGTAAGGATAGGCTTTTATCGAGTTAGGATCTTACCGAGTTAGGATCTTATCTTATCGAGTTAGGATTCAATACATACCGAGTTTGAACTCAAGTTTGGCGAGTTAGCCTTTTACCTTATCGTTCATCGAGTAAGGTTATTTGTGGCTTATACCTAGACGAAACTCTGCCAAAATTTCATTGGACTTATCGAGTTAAGGGGCATTACCGAGTTAGGGGACTTACCGAGTTAGGGGACTTACCGAGTTAGGGTATTATCGAGTTAGGGAGACATTATGCAAAGTTTGCGAGTTTGGGAGCTTTATCGAGTTACAAGAATGTTTCCGAGTATCAAAGGTTACCGAGTTAGGATGATGTTATCGAGTTAGCAAAAAAAAAAAAAAAAAAAAAAAAAAAGTTTTTTGGCGGGAAAATTTGAGTAAAATTTATTTTTGAGAGGAGACTAAACGACCAATTTTTACGCGAGATTCAAATTTTGGTATAACGTTGAAAATTTTGGCCGGAATTCAAATTTTTAGGCTAAAATTCAAAATTTTTTGGTGAAATTTTGCGTAAAAATTTTCAAAACTCAAATTTTTCTGGTAACCTTAGAATTGTATTTCTTAGTGATTTCCAAATTTTGAGGGAGAAAATTTTCCAATTATATTTTTGGAGGGAAAATCCGAAATCACTACGAATCAACGAGATTGAATTTCTAGCTTCACCAAAAACACACCACGTATCGCTTAAAAGATCCTGATCAAGATTCACCAAAGATCAATGGCTAAATTTTGAACGATTCTCAAAAGGTGACTACGGGGATAATTTTTTATTACTTATTTGAGCTTGAAGTGACGTTTCACGGGTGCGTGTACTTAGTATCTCAAGGTCTAGGGGTTGGTTGGATGAAGACGTTTGAAGATCCTTGTTTGAGCATTCATGGGATAGTGATTAAGACTTGGACATCTAGCTATGTGTGTGATCTATAAACGCATAAGTTGGTTCTTAATGCTCACAATAGCTATCACTTTAAGGAGTTACATTGTAGTGCTCAGTGTCACAAAAGGTTGTGGATTGTTCAAGAGACGGATATACAATAAAGGATGGATGGTTGGGTATATGCCACTACCTATATTGTAAGGAGTCACGTTGTTGTGCTCATATAGGTTCTTAATCAGGATAGTATAAGCGTAAGTCACAAGTTTGGGGAATTTTACTTCACACTCAAGTTTGTCATATTGGGTTGTCTCCACACGTGGTCACTTACTATTAGCCAATGGAAGTGAAAAGAGGTTGATCTGAGATGAATTGTAGAGAGAATAGTTATTGCCATTTCACTCATGGGGTATTGATTTGTATGTTGCTTCCAGTTGATATGTTTATGTACACATATTTATGATGATTCCGAGAGATCGTCATCATCCAGGAGGGAGAAATGTGTACATCGGGGCTTTTATTGAAGAACTGGAAGCATTCTAAGTGAGTTGAAGATGACGATATGATGCTCCCCAAACAAACCTGTGAAGAAGTTACATATTATCAGTCGAAGATTCATTTTCCGCTGTGCATGAGACTGAAGATTATATGGGCATAATTCAAAGATACTTCTTCGACAAGCATCAAGGTTATATCAAACGGGTTGTCCATCTGGGAGGGAGCATGTAAAAGAAAATGGTTTACTAATTGGGAGGGAGTAATAACCCAATTAGATTAGCATCGGGGCTTTTATTGAAGAACTGAAAGCATTCTAAGTGAGTTGAAGATGACGATATGATGCTCCCCAAACAAACCTGTGAAGAAGTTAAATATTATCAGTCTAAGATTCATTTTCCGCTGTGCATGAGACTGAAGATTATATGGGCAGAATTCAAAGATACTTCTTCGACAAGCATCAAGGTTATATCAAACGGGTTGCCCATCTGGGAGGGAGCATGTAAAAGAAAATGGTTTACTAATTGGGAGGGAGTAATAACCCAATTAGATTAGCATGTGATTCGTCTACAAGTAAACAAAGATTGCTGGGGATATTTATGAAGAAAAGTGCTATGAAGTCTTCCTCAGCATTGCTGCGCTTACTTTGATTGTTTTATTTTACTTGTTAGGAATCACTGTAACCAATTCACGTATATCTCCAGCTGGAGGGAGATTGTTAGAAATGAAGCTGAGCGATATTTACGTGAATTGGAGTAGACAACTAGAATGCATAAAGTGCAGGGACTACTAATGTAATATTGTAAAAGTTGTCTTATGTAAGGCCTATAAATACCCCTCAAGGCTTCACTTGAAGGGTGTGGGTGTGCAACATAATTTATCATAATAAAAACATCTTTGTTTCACCTCACCTTCTCTCTACTTTCTCTCTCTAGAATAATGGCATATTTTGATCAACCTCGTCCTCCAGAAGGTGATTCTTGGGTTCTACACTTTTGTATATCCATATCATTCGACTCATCCATTTAACATATCATGTATATCAATATCATATCGAATCATCCTTTTAACATCTAATGTATATCAATATCATCTCGACTCATCCGTTTAACATATCTTGTATATCAATATCAACTTGACTAATTCGTTATACATCTCTTGCATATCCATATCATCTCGACTCATCTGTTTAACATATCTTATATACATCTCTTGCATATCCAACCCCTGCACAATCACTTAACGTAGTGTCTTCGTATTTCTTATTTCAGGTTAAACACAAGCTTGGCGCAACCACAACAGCCCCTATACCCTTCGATCATCATCGTAGGCCTGGTCGTGCAATTTATTTTACAATCAAATATCATCTCGACTCATCCGTTTAACATATCTTGTATATCAATAACATCTCGACTCATCCGTTTAACATATCTTGTATATCAATATCATCTCGATTCATCCGTTTAACATATCTTGTATATCCATATCATCTCGACTCATCCATTTAATATCTCATGTATATCAGTACCATATCGACTCATCCGTCTAACATATCATGTATATAAATACCATCTCGACTAATCCTTTTAACATATCTTATGTATCCATATCATCTCGACTCATCCATTACACATCTCTTGTATATCAATATTATCTCGACTCATCCGTTTAACATATCTTGTATATCCATATCATCCCGACTCATCCGTTTAACATCTCATGTATATTAATACCATCTCGAATCATTCGTTTAACGTATATTGTATATCAATTATCTCGACTAATCCGTTATACATCTCTTGCATATCAATATCATCTCGACTCGTCCGTTTAACATATCTTATGTACCCATATCATCTTGACTCACCTTTAAAAATATATATATAATCTTTTGATGTCGATGTAATTTCTAGCATTTTGCTAGACATATTAGCATTTAGGGGTGGAAACAAGCCGAGCTGAGCCTAAGCCTGCCAGAACTCGAGCTCGACTCGTTTATATATATAAAGCTTGAGATCGGGCTCGAGCTCGTTTCGAGCCTCATATTTTGAGCTCGAGCTCGGCTGGTGAAAATTTTCAAAAGCTCGAGCTCGGCTCAGACTCGATTAACTTATATAGCATGTTGAATGAAATAAAGCTCGAAAGCTTGTTAATCATACTAGACTTGAGCTCGTTTATTTTTTAAGCTCGTACATGTATAGAAATATATATACAAATACGTTTTTTAGCGCTCGTTTAGGCTCGCGAGCCTAATCGAACTTTATATATAAAGCTCGGGCTCGAGATCGATTATTAAACGAGCCCAAATTTAGGCTTGAGCTCGTTTAGTCTCGACTCGTTCGAGCTTTTTATCGATCCGATCTTGAGTTTTTTACGAACAGCTCGACTCGTTTCCACCCATAATTAACATGTCTATTATTTCCTTCAAAAAATAAAAATATATGAAAAATCACTTATAAAATTTGTAAAGAAAATTTATGGTTGTAAATACTTGGCAATTGTGAAATTTAATAAAAAAAACATGTATCTTTCCATTTCCCGCTTACATTTGGCACCCACATTCGTTTTCCCGCTTACAATTTTCACTTTCATTTTTTAACTTTCATTTGCCGCTTACTTTGCCAAACATCAAGATAGATCTGAGATAAGGTTACATTTGCGGCTTACAATTTTTTTAACTTTCATTTTTTAACTTTATAGATCTCACTTTCCTCTCATCACTCCTCTCTCACAACCTCTCGACGCCATCACCACAACCCTCGCCCTCACCACTGCTCCCTCGCCTCTCACTAACCAAAAGGACCCTACCACCACCACCACTGATAAGGTTTGTGATTTTGTTTATGTTTTATCTTTTATTTTTGTGATTTTGTTTATGTTTTGTGTTTTATTTTTGTTTATGTTTGATATTTTGTTTATGTTTGTGTTTAATTTCGTTTGTTTGTGTTTAAGATTTAATTTGGTACCGCTGTTCGCTGCCGTTGTCCGCCGCCTAACGACCACTGTTGCCGTCGCCGCTGTTCTTCGCCGCCGGCACTGCTGTTGCTGGACACCGCCAAGTAAGTGTTTTTTGCTACGGTTCAAAACCGTACCAAAAAATGTTTCATTTTTTGGGGGATGTTAGGCTGTTATTAGTGAGAAGCTTGTTTAAGCTCTGTTTAAGAACTAGTAAGAAGGCTAAGTAGGTGTTAGTCTTGGGGGGGTGTTCGTTTAAGCTTATTTTTGGGCTTATGAGCTTATGTGATTCAGCTAATGTTCATAAGGTCAAAATTTCTGACTTATTTGAGACTTTTAGGCTTATACAAGCTTTTTATATCACAATAAGCTTGTATAAGCCCATTAGTTTTTGATATAAACTGGATAAATTGAGCTTATACAACATAAGCCGAAATCAAATAAGCTCACAAGCCAAAAAATAAGCTTAAACAAACACCCTCTTAGCTTATTTGGTTGGCATATAAGCTTATTGAAAATTTTATTTGTTCAAAACCTCATTTCGATGGCTTATAAGCTTATCAGCTTGAGCTTACAGCTTGTTTAATGTCGTAAAATGAAGTGGACAAGCTCATAAGCCATTAAAAATGAGTTTTTGAGCTTATCCAGTTTTCAATAAGCTCATTAATTAAGCCAATAAAAACACCTTTTATAAAAATACCCCTTTAGTTTAAGGCTGCTTGAATTGGTTCATCACACGTATACCTGTTTCTTTGCATGTCAATTTTTTTGGTGTCTAGTAATTTCCCATTTGTGGTCATGCTTTTGTGCTCTTTTAGTTTATAGGTCAAGCGAAGCGATGTAGTTTTGGTATTTTTTCTGCTGCTTTAGAAACTAATTTTGTGCTGTCTTTGCAGTCATGGAAGGCGTTGCAGCAGCAGGATCTCAGTTTGATACTCGTCAATTTGATTCCCAAATGGATGAGTTGTAAGTTTCCCGTTCTGTACTTTCTTTTTGCCTTGTGGTCTGTTTTTTATTCGCTTGTTTGGTATTGTTTATACTTGTTCTGCAAATGCTTATATCTGCTGAGTCGATACACAGGCTTTGAACCGACGGACAAGACTTCTTTACATCATACGATGAGGTTACCGAAACTTTTGACGCCATGGGTTTGCTAGAGAATCTTCTGAGAGGCATTTATGCATATGGTAAGTCTCGTTTGCAATATATTGCCCGCGCATATCGTTAAACGTTTATTTATTCTTTAACACATCATTTATGTAAATGTAGGTTTTGAGAAACCATCCGCAATCCAGCAAAGGGGAATTGTGCCCTTCACCAAGGGTCTTGATGTCATTCAACAAGCTCAATCTGGAACAGGGAAGATTGCAACTTTTTGCTCTGGCATCCTTCAACAACTCGACTACAACGTGGTGGAATGCCAAGCCTTGGTTTTGGCACCTACTCGTGAACTTGCTCAACAAATTGAGAAAGTTATGCGTGCACTCGGTGACTATCTTGGTGTAAAGGTCCATGCTTGTGTTGGTGGAACCAGTGTTCGTGAGGACCAGCGTATTCTCTCCGCTGGTGTCCATGCTGTTGTTGGTACACCTGGTCGTGTGTTTGACATGTTGAGGAGGCAGTCATTGCGGTCTGACTATATCAAGATGTTTGTGCTGGATGAGGCTGATGAGATGCTTTCGAGTGGATTCAAGGATCAGGTTTGCTTTATTCCTTATTCTTATATAAAGGTTTTGTTTATTTTTTTGCTCGCTGAATTAATGATACCGAGGGTGCGAATTCGTTTTCGGCGGTGTTTCTGTACTAACAATAATTTTACTAACATGGAGCTTAATGCTTATACATGGGTGTTTATTTGTAGGTGGTCCGTGAGGATTGAGAAAGGATGCATGATGACCCCGGACTAAGCTTCTTGTTGCTTTAATTTATTGTTTAATGTTACGAGACTTTATGTTGGATAGTGTCTACCTTATTTATGTTTAGTGCTTTTGTTATGACAATTGCTTATTTGAAATACAATTTCATTTTATTCATTTAATAATTAGTTGATGTTTTATTCATATCGTAATAATAGAGTGTGCATGCTGAAAATAGCGTCCTATCATATGACTTGCCAGGACTTTGAAATTGTCCTATTAAACTTATTAACCATCCTAACAATTAACTTTTAAGGACGCTTAACATTGTAAAAGTGTCATAATATGTTGTTATTAAGACGTTATTTAGGTTGTTAATAAACATTTTATACGACCAAAAAATTGGTTTCATAATCTTCTTTGAGATATCAGAACCCTTTTTTTGGTGCTAAAGTAGCTATAATGTTATATGATAAGCGTCCTAACAATTATCTTTTAAGTACGCTTGTATGTGTATCAAAAGATTAAGATTAGGTAACCACGTTTTACAACATTGTAAAAGTGTCCTAATATGTTGTTATTAGGACGTTATTTGGTTGTTCATAGACATATTATGCGACCATAAATTTGGTTTCATAATCGTATTTGGGATATTAGGACTCTTTTCTTGGTGTTAAAGTAACTATAATGGTATATGATAACCGTCCTAAGAATTAACATTAAAGGACGCTTGTATGTGTATCAAAAGATTAAAAGTAGGTTACCACATGTTAGAACATTGGAAAAGTGTCCTAACATGTTTTTATTAGGACGTTATTTGTGTTGTTTATAGACCTAAAATGCGACCATAAAATTGGTATCATAATCTTATTTGAGTTATTAGGACCCTTTTCTTGGTTGCTAAAATAGCTATGATGTTACATCATAAGCGTCCTAACAATACTTTTAAGGACGTTTTTATGTGTCTCAAAAGATTAAAAGTAGGTAATCACATGTTAAAACATTGTAAAAGCGTCATAATATGGTTTTATTAGGATGCTATTTGTGTTGTTCATAGACATATAATACGACCATAAAATTGGTTTCATAAGGGTTAGGATGCTTTGGACTTATTACAACCGCCTTACATGAAACGCTTTCATCCTTGGTCCTATTAAATGAAAGGTCCTAAAAAGTACCATTTTATAACGCTTATGGGGGTCCTAAAAAGCCACTTTTCTTGTAGTGAATAATAATAATAATAATAATAATAATAATAATAATAATAATAATAATAATAATAATAATAATAATAATAATAATAATAATAATAATAAATTAAACAAAAATAATAATAAAATAACTTTTAAACTTAAACACTTTCGCACTATATATGTAACACCCCCAAAATCTGGTTCAGCGGAAGACAAAACAAGCATTGAGGTGCTACGGGATTGGTATACACACAAGCATAAGAAAACGGAAATACATCGTGCGTTTTAGTAAAACATTTCAAATCCAATATTTAAGTTTTAAATCACTTTAAAAGTACGGAAGTAAGCCCAAAAGTAAACATAATAGCATGTCCCAATTAATTTATTAGAGTTTAACAAAGTCATCCACAAAACTCATCATCAATTTTCTGATAAAACATGCTAAAAAGGTCAGCTAACGCTTGTTAGTTCATAGGTTTGCTATACTGGACTAAGTCACATAACCAATGTATCATACTCACCCGAAAGTGTGTCAAACTATAATAATAATCCCCTATAGGTGCATTACCTAGTAATACCCTGCACAGATGCAGCTCATACAATAATAATCCTGCACCGATGCATCACATATAACAGTAATCCTACACGGATGCAGCTCATATAATACATAACCTTAGCCAGCTAACATAGCAAACATACCAAAATCATAAAATAACATTTTGTCCATTCAAAACGATTTTGCATGTTTTCTCACCCCCCAAGTTTTTAGTAAAAGCAATATAAGTGTAAAAGTTGGGCTATGAAACTCACCTCAATCCAGTAACGCAATATCACAACAATATCGAGGGTAGAACCGCACAATAAACCAAACATTAGCACAGTACAACAACTCAAGGGTAGTATGGCACAACGACAACTATGATAACACGGCACAACCTATAATATAAAGACTCGTCTCAAAATATATCTGATACGTGTCAAATTATAGTATATATTTATTCCGAAGAAATACTTGTGAAAGTATTTCCCGGGTCGTTCTCCCAACGAAGGTTCGAATGGAATATCGAATAATCGAATTGGGAATCGTGTAGTGTAAGTGAATAGTGAAAAAGTGATTGTGAAATCAAAATATGAAATGAAATAGTGAAATATGCACAAGGTACAAGTTATATATGCACAAAAGTCTAAAACGTGAAAACGGAAATGCAAACGTAATTTTAAAACGTAACATACGAAATAAAACGCGACTTTTATTCTAAAAATGATCCTACAAATGTAAAACAATTTTCTAAAAATCTTAAACTATTAAAAAGAATTTTAAGAAAAGGGAAAATATTTTTTTGACTTTTTATTTATTTTCTATGATTTATTTTCTATTTTTGGAATTAAAAATGAATTAAAAATAAAGAAAAGTAGAAAAATTAAGTAGAAAAATGAAAATTTAATTCTGAAAATTCTAAAATATTATAAAAGAATTTCTAAAAATATTTTTGTATTTTTCAAAGCTTTTTGTGATTTTTTATGGATTTTTGGTAATTAAAAATAATTTAAAATGAAGAAAAATTAAGAAAAATAGTAAAACAATCCAGAAAAATCTGGAAAAATTACCGAAAATCAAAAATAAATGGGAAATGTTGCAAAAAAATTTTGAAAAGAAAAAGTTGAGCAGAAGTGCTAATTCTAGCTTAAACAGCTTATGGCAAGTGCTTATTTATAAGCACTTGCCACAAAACTAAACCAAACTTCAAACACAGTTTCAATATGATAAAATAAGCACAAATAAACTCAGAAATGAACAGTAAAAGCATAGAAACAACGGATGCAAGCAATAAGCAGTTACTATAAGCTAAATAACCAAGCAAAACTACAACAGAATAAGCTAGGGAGCTAAATACTGAATGAAATCACAAAAACTAAACCAAAGAAACTCAGATATGGTAAAATAGTATAAGCAAAAACACAATTGAACACTAGCCGCCCTATGGTTATGACAAAAAACAATCTCAAACAAACAACAAGCAGTGCCAATAAGCAGTACTAAATAAGCTATAAACTATAAGCAAATGGGGGTAAGTACTTAACTATGCTACTGAAAAGCTATAAACCTAAAAAGCTCAGACTAAAACTATCCTATACTAATCTAAATAATGCCAAGAAAATCTGTCAAAACCTGTGGTGCAGGGAATATTCAGGTTCAATTGGCCAACTTCAAACAGCTTTTCCAATAAGCAATTAAGTTCCAAACCTCAACTTTCTTTTTGATGTTGTTTTACTTACTGCTAATCTCCTAATAACAGCAAACAAAATGTAATTCCAACTAGAAATGAATCCTAGAATTGCTAACAAAGTTATGACCAAAAATCTGATTCAAACTATTTTGACTTAATATGTTGCGAGTAAAATTTGACTTAAATGAAATTCTAAAAATCCTAGATGCACTAAAATGTTATATTAAGCTGTTTTTACATTAGATTAAGCTAACTAGAGCTAAAATGAAACCATGAAATGCAATTACACTAACTGTTGTCACTAAATCTCACAGTTATGCTAACATGAATCCTACTTTGACTATTTATGAACTACACTTACTTTTAATGTCCTAAATATCTATAACTATTCTAATATGACTTATATGAGATGATGGAACTTAAACCAAACCTCTGCAACACTCATCAGAAAGCACATCCAAACACCCCATAAATTCTCAGATTCACTAAGAAATGATGCAACGTACTATTAACTACCAACCTAATGATCAAACAAGCTATTCTTACACAAATATATGCTAAATCAATAAACAAAATCCACTAAATCCAACTGTAACTCAAAATTTCTACTTCTTCAAATGACAGAAATTCAATAAGAATCACTAAACTACACAGAGATTTAGCTAACACAGATGAAATAAAAAAATCAAACAAGCACAAGTCTTAAATCATCATCTACAATAATATCCAAATAAAGCCATGAAACAGGACAAATCAATTCTATACTAGAAATCAAACAGATGCAATCAGTTAATATCAAATGAAAATAGAACTAAAATATCAAACAAACTCACAATGAAGCATTCACTCCAGCCAAAATAGGAGTGATTCACTAAGCTAGCCTGTCTTTGTGACAGGCTGGAACCTTCCCTTTCTGTTCCACTCTATCAATCAATCTCTAATATCCACCATTCCTGCCTCAATTGACCAATGTTTGACCAAAATACTTTTTGAAAAAGTTAATTGAAATCAATTATTTCAAAAGCTACAAGGAACTGGTAATGAAATGTATACAACTCAAACAAGTTTAATTGAAAACTAAATTCAACAAATCTATTTTTATTATTTATTTATTTATTTTTTATTTTTTTTTATTTACTTAAACCATTTGAATGAAACAGTAATTGATTTGAAAACAAAGAAGTATGAAATGATTACAACTAATGTAACAGGAATAAAAACTATTTTATAAATTGCAATCTATAATCAGCAGAATGAAAACAGTAAAAGATTATTGCATTAATAGAAGAAGAATTACAATAAGCTACAATCCTGAAATAAAATGGGCAGAGTTTTGCTACTCAAAACTCCACACTAAAAACAGCTATCCTAACACTCTATATATAGCAATGAAGTGAAGGTTCTAGAGGTGAGAGGTCACGGTTTGCCAAGCTGGCAATCCGTGTGAGGTTGTGCTTCTTTGAGCATAATCAGAGCCCTTGATCACCAATCCATCATTCTTCAATCATTACACACCCTTGGATCATCATTATTGACGTGTATTGCCCAATAAGATATTGCCACGTAGCCCATAATGTGCTAGTTTGGATACTCTGACACGCCCTGACATAACCCTGACATACCCTTGATCTTCTAGAAGCACTTGATTAGACGAAAACACCCTTAATTGTTGTAATTGTTGCGTGGGTAATATTAGGGTTCTATGGGTGAACAGTAATTTCTGGGGTGAGGGTGAATTTGGGGGTGAAATAAGGCGGGGTGCGTTTGTTTATTTTTTTATTGGTTTGACTTGTTTTTAAGTGGGGTTGACCGAGGAATAATATGGGCCGGGTATTGGGTAAATGATGATGGGCTTGGTGTATATGGTATGTAACTTTGGGCATTTGTTTTTGTGGATTGGACAATTAACTTGGACTTGTTTTTGTTTTTAGACTTGATAGGAAATAATAATCAAGGACCAATTTTTTTCATTCTAAAAAATCCAAGGGTTGATTTTGTCAACTTCTCAAAATATATCACAGGGACTTATTCTGCCAATCTTGAATAAATGAAAGACTCATGTTGACTTTTAGATCCCAGGCTTTGACTTTTTGATCAGCTCCTACTCTCGTGCTCGTGTTGTTGTTTTATCATTGATTTTGCGTAATATCCGTACTTGCACATCATAAACACAAAAACAATACAAATTTGGCATTCATAGTCAGGTTTTTGGTCGTTTTGGTCCGATATTTAGGTATAAAGGTATGTGTAAATTAACACATACCAATATCTCATAAATCAAAAGCGCAAAGGTTTCCAAAAGTTAACCATTTCCATTTTCAAAATCAATTATTTTCATTCCCAAAAATAATCCAATTCCATTTCCAAAAATAATCTTATTTTAGCCCTTTTATAAGCGTTTGGTATCATCATTCGTAACGGGAGAGGACACTGACTCAAGAGTACGTACGCCAAAAGGAAACAAACAACGAAATTGACATGGAGAGTACAGACGAGAAGTTGAGTTAAGAAGGGATGAGGGAGAGGGACAAATTATGATTCGCCTCAAACAGTCAGATAATTATTGATCAGCCACTTGTGAATGGCCAACTGTAATAGTCAAACAGCTGAGGCAAATGCTTCCGTGAAATACAGTGTTTTCCCGGGTCGTAATGTCCCAACGAGGTGTGCGATGTTTTATTATAAACGAATCTGTGATCAGTGAATGTGAATAGGTAAGGGTATAAAAGTGTGTGTGTGTTTAAACTAGGGTTTTATAACTTAAAATAACTATTAAAACGATTACGTAAAACCTAGATATCTAAAACGTTAAAACGTTCACCAATTTAAAATCAGACGCGACTGCGTACTGAGAAAAAGGTGAGTTTTAAGAAAAATAAACTACAGGGGTTAAAAATGAAAATCCTACAAACTTAAACTTAAAATAAAATTAAATTAAAAAGAAAACTATTTTTTAGATTATTATATTATTTATTATTAATTATTTAATTAATAACTATTTAACTATTTAATTAAAACTAATTTATATCAAACTAAAAATTATAATCACTACAAATTAAACTAAAAACTTATAAAAATATTTTCTAAACCTAAAATAGAACTTGAAGAAAGTATAAAAATAAAAATAAATGTTTTTGTCTTTTTGTGTATTTTCTATTAATTAAAAACTATTTATATTAATTAAACTATTTTAAATTAAAAATAATACTAAACTAATTTAGAAAATTATGAAAAAATTTATAAAACTATTTTATGACTTATAAAAGCTATAAAAAATATAAAAACTAGGTGTTGCTATATAAAACTTAATTATGCTATTTATAACTTACTTATTGATTAATTATTAATAAAACTATTTTTAATTCTAATAAATATCAAATGACAATATAAAAATCTAAGAAAATTATTTAAATTACTTTAACCTATAAGGAAATTAATAAAAATATAAAAACACAAATTACTTAATTAAAATCTAAAAATGAAAATTAAAATTAAATTAAATTAAATAGAAACTATCACTTATTTTTATTTTGTATTTTCTGGATTTTTATTTTACAAAACTATATTATATATAAAAACAAGTAACTTTTGTAAAAACAACTAATTTCTAGCTTATTAATAAGCACTGTGGAAGCTTATTACTTCCACAGTTGACTTTTGTTGACTGAAGTGGTGAATAAGCTCACAAGAGCTTATGTGGGACCCACCTTGGTATTTTCTGGTTCAAATAAGTGCTTTGGACTTGTCTAAGCTTAATTTGGTCAAATAAGCTCAGTAGATAAGCTAATAAGCCCTATTAAGCTAATCCAAAACTTAGTTACAAAACAGATTTGGGACAAGGTTTTGGGTCTGATTTAGGTGGGGTCCACTGGGATTCAAGTCAAACCAAAGGTCAATCCTAACTCCCTGGTAGGAGGGGGTTGAGAGAAACTATTTAGAGGGTGTGAGGCCCACTGGGTTGGTCCAAAGTTGTGGTGGTGGCCTGATATCTGATGTGCAGGGGAAGTGTCTTCCCTGCAGGTTACTTTGAGAGTGAGTGGGGTCCACAACAAAATTCCTAAAAATATGACAAAGATAGAAATCAAAATATGAGCTGGTAGAGTGCTAATCCTAAAAAGCTCAAAGCTTAAAGCCTTATACTAAATTCTATAAAAATCTCTCAAGATTTGAGAAAATCTGAGAATGGTACTTTGACTATTTAAGAAACTTGAACTAGTTTGACTAATGTGGATTTTAACTTGAATCTACTGATTAATATTGGTGTAATATGATACCTAAAGGTTAAATTAAGCTATCATAACAACTAATAAGCAAGTATGGCTGATATGGGGTTGTCAATTCCACACAGTCAACTGCTTATGAAGTTTGAGTGTGATTTTGACTTTCTGACTTAATTGTGACAAAAACAATGGTCAAACTGACCTTATATAAACTTAACTAACTTATTGGAACCTAGTTTTATCCTAATAAACAGCAATAGCACAGCAAATCAGTATTATCCAAACACCCCTATATATGATTGTATTGATGTTTTTTAAAGCTAAATAAGATTTTAAACTATAAAACTGATTTCAAATACTGAAATATGACTAATTAAGATTAAATAAACATGATTCAACTACACCACAAGCACAAACTCAGATTTGTCAAATATAAGTTTTTAACTGTGAGATTTTTGGTTTTTTTTAAGTAATAAAGAAATCTGATTAATAAGCTATCTATATTAAGCAATATACTAACTTAACAACAATACATAAGCATAAAAACACAGAAACCTAAGTAAATTAAGTACCTAAATAGTAATATGAAAAATTGATGTGAAAACTTACAAAATGGATGAGACTGTGAACAAATGAACCATGAACATAAATCCAATCCTATCACCTCCCAAAAGGTTCTAAACCAGATACATATCCAAATAACAACCCTGCTTAGTTCCTTCTTGATCTTCCTTGATTTTCTATTTTTCAATTATTTTTCTCTAATTTTTTTAAGTAATTTTCTTTTGTGAACTAGACAGATAACTGAGGTTTTCCAAAGCTTATTTAAGCTTTGTCAGGGCTTATGAGAGCTTATGAAATGCTTTAACAACAACCAACAATAACAGGTGAGCTTTTTGAGATTTCTATCAAACTTGAAAATGGCATAGAATGAGATAACAACTGAAAACTGAAATTGATTACTTAAAAAGTTTAAGGATACATAGAAACAGCTTAATTGATTGCTTAACAGCTTTAAATTACACTAAGAAACTAAAATTACACTACACGACACTAATTAAACTAAACCTACACTAATAATCTTTCATCACAGCTTCTCTTCTCTTTTGTAGCCCTTTTCTGAGTCAAGTGGGACCCACTTGACCTTTCCCACCACATCTTGGCCATTGATTGTGTCTGATTAATCCAAGCCATTCAAAACTGCTTTTCGCGCCAAAAAGTCCTAGGGGTACTGTGTTTGCTTGGAGAGGTTTCCAAGGCATTAAATGTGCCTTGGAAATTGTGGAGAGGTGGAGGGATAAGTGGGGAGCAAGTTGGGGTGAAACCAGATAGGTGGTGGTGGTATTGGGGAAGCAGTGGTGGTGGTATGGTTTGGGAGGGAAAGAGGGTACAGGGTGGTTTTGTTTGTGGGGTGTTGACCGGGCATTGACCAAGGGGGGTGGGCTGGATTTCATTTGGGCCAAAAAGAAGTAGGGTGGGCTTGGTTTAGTTTGTAGTTTGGATTGGTTTTGGTTTTATTAAAACATAAGGATCCGTTTGGTTTTTAAGAAATTACAAGGACCAAAAATGTAACATGCTGAAAGTTGAGGGGCTGTTTGTGGCATATTTCCAAATTAATCACAAGGGTCAAAATTGCCATATGTGAATAGTATAAGGGTATTAAAGATAAATTTCCATGTTTTAAATACCCGGGGACTAAAACTGACAAACCTTCAAACTTGAGGGACTAAATGTGATATTATTCAAAACTTTCTCCCAGGAACTAATAGTGACAATTATGAATTCCCTAGGACCCTTAATGATAATTTTCCCATTTTGAACACCCAGGGACTGAAACTGTCAAGTTTGAAACTTTGAGGGACCTGTTTTGCCAAACTGTGAAACTTCAGGGACTAATCATGTAAATTCACCAAACTTCATACCAAGGACCATTCCTGCAAAAGATTATTAGTACAAGGACCAAAATTGCTTTTCTCAAAGTTTTTACATCCCAGGGACCATTTCTGTCAATTTCCAAAGTATAGGGACTAAACTTGTAATTTTATGAAACTTTGCACCAAAGGACTAAATATGTAACTTTATGATTAAAAAGGACCTTTGATGACATTTTCATGTTTTTAGAATAACCAGGGACTAGTTTTGACAATTTATGAAACTTGAGGGACTGAAACTGCCAATTATGCAAACTTTGTACGTTTTTCATCTGTTTTTGCATATTTTGCATTTGAAACATATAAAACACACCTCTAAGATATTTTAAGTATTTTGATACATATTTGAGTGTTTTTGGATGTTTTGGCAATTCAGATTAGTATAAAATGATGAGTATTTAGACACTCATCAATCCCCACACTAAACTATTGCTAGTCCCTAGCAATCTATTGAGAAAAACTTAATGGATTTTATCTCTTTACCAAAAGCCATCACTTCTGGAGTAGCCAGGTGTAAGAACTGTGGCACACCTGATAACCGTGTGATTTTGAGCAAATCACCAGCTGTCAACGGATTTGATTAGTCTTTACCAAAAGCCGTTTGCTTCTGGACTAGCCAACTCTTGATGGAATAGTCAATATCTTGGTGAGCTGATTACCAATTATGGTTTTTCCACGGCCTTTACCACAAGCCATAATCTTGCGGGCTAGCCAACTCATTAGCTTTTGAGGATAATGGGGAGTTGAGGAACCATACAATTTTTGGCAAATTGCAAGCCATTAACGGGTTTGAGTTATCTTTACCAAGAACCGTTTGCTCCTGGATTAGCCAATCCTGTTGTGGGTTAGACATGGAGGATTGATACCATTTATTGCGTTCTAAGTGAGAAAAAATTTTAAAATTTTGGCTAAAATGGGGGTTCTTGATGGAACATGTGTTTAAATTCGTTAAAATAACGAATCTCCCCCCACACTTAGAACTGAATATTGTCCTCAATATTCAAAGTACCGGGTGTTAAACCGACACTTAGAACGTAAAAGAAAATATTCCTAGCCATTATTTTATGTGTATATACATACAATTATTTTTTTAGATAAAACTTCTTAAATAGAAGCTATCACTATATGTACATTTTTTTTTTTTTTTTTTTTTTTTTTTTTTTTTTTTTTTTTGCATACAACATGTGGGGCATCTCCCCCACACTAGGGTGAAACATGGGTGAAAACCTATGTACATGCTACTGTTTTTGATTACCGAGTCGCTAGCTTGACTCGACCCCGAATTTATTTGTCCATGGGGAAGCAAGTGGAAAAGACAATCTCAATCGGACTTTCATTCAAGATGTTTGGATAAACATTTGAAGCACGTGAAAGTTCCACACCGATGAGATAAGTAACCGGCTCATAATTTATAAATGAGAATGCCGGGATCAAAGATAATGTCTTCACTCCCGAAAGAGTGAAGAACAGGATAGGGAACAGGATATATGAAGAAAAGAAAGAAAGTCATGATGAAAATCATGATTAACTCTTCTTCCTCAATAGGAGAATTCATTGTTTCATGAATCTCCTCTTCTTCAATAGGAGAATTCATTGTTTCATGAATCTCCTCTTTTAAGCTCGATTGATCAAGACATATTATGGGTATGTCTAGATCAAAATAGAAAGTATCATACTCCGGAGGAGATATGATATGAGTGAGTTCAAAGGAGAACTCCTCGTAAAGAAAATCATTCACAAGATGTAAATCCGTGAACTCATGTTCCGTTGTGAACTCATCACAATCCTCATTCTGAATATCAAAGAGTGGATTATCAGAAATCAAAGTGAATTCGGATTCGAATTCATATAGAGGATTGGTGAGAGTAGTCTTGACTGCTTTGGGAACAAAGTGATTATCATTCTCTTCTTCTGAGTTGACAAGCTCAGAAGGTAATTCCTCCACATAACTGATGTCTCCAGAAGATAAAGAATTATCATCAGTATGTGAAGTACCAAGCTCGATGTTGGGATTAGAGTTTAAAATATTTTTATTTTCTCCCATATCGGCTTCAAAATCAAGAATATCATCATTACTTCCAGATAGAAGTGGAATGATATGAGTGAGTTCCTCTGTTAAGTCCTCAAGAAGAGGATCAACATCAGAATGAGGCAGTGATGCCTCAACATACTCAATGTCTCCATAAGATATACAATCATTACTGGAATTAGAGACATTCTCAATTTGATCATTTGGATTATCAAGGGAGGTAGGAATATCACACATATGATCAAGAATTCCCTGTGACTCACTTGGGATTGGGACAAGGTTTTCAACACTAGACTTTATGAATTCGTCAGATTCCTTTGCAGGAATAGTATCAAGATGCTCGTCCGCCATGTTCAGAGAGTGAGTGGGAACCTCGAGTGTGATGACATCATACAGAGGGAGCTGAGAAGGACTAGCAGTAATGGAGTCTACAAGTTCCATTATTTCTGCTGCTGGTGATTCAGTTATAGTCTTTTCTCCCTGTATTTCCGTGGAAGAAGTCTCAACTGATGAACTCGATGAATCTTTTTGAATGATAACAATGTTATCATCATCATCACTGTCATCATCATACTCACAAAAAGCAGCATAGCGAATATTGGCACGTATTTTGGCTACTCTTTGCTCAGCAATTAAATCTTCCATGCTTTTCCCAGAATCTCGTTCTTCAGCAAGTAATTCTGTGATAGATTTATCACGAGAATTTTGAATGAGTGGAAATTTTGGAGGTGTGGATGTGTCAAAACCGGAAGGTTGACATTGATCATCATTATGAGGACCCCCACAATATACACAAGAAGAACTTGGATCATGGCGAAGCGACATATTAGCTAACTCCTCCCTAATGTTTTTAAGTTTTTCAAGAACCTCTAGACAAGGGTCTTGCTGGTTTTGAGGAGTTGCTTGGTTCATTTGGTATTGTGGAGGTGGGTCTTGAAACGAATAGTCGTAATTGTTACAAGGAAATGGATTCCTTGTTTGACAATCAGAGCTAAAATGTGGACCTCCACAGTACTCACAACAGTAAAACTGTTGAGTCTGGTTTGGTGTGTTTTGATACGAAGCATCATTGATATTTGGATAATATGATTCTTGCTCGTATGAATGTGATGGGTAGTTTGAAAAATTTGAGGAGTTGTTGAATAAGTTTTGATTAGGATCAAAAGCAAATGAATTACTCGACCCACAAAACAAACAACTCCCGTTTTGAATATCATTACCACATTGTACACATGTACACCAACGACATGGAAAACCAAAAAGCGGCTCACCACAACCGACACAAGGAACAAAATCTGGAGGTGGGACAAGTGGTGTGCTCTGAGAGCTAGGAATTTCCACCACTTCCGTTATGGTCTCGGGTTTTGGTTCTTGATAAACGTGAAGGTTAGGTAAGTCGTTCTTTTCAGTCACTACCCTAAGCTCTGTACGTTTGCTTGACAAACTTTTAACCGTAAACCGTGAAAGATCAGGATTGATTTTTGAAGGTTTAGGAGCATTTGTGAGCTCAGGTTTTTGGACAACCGTGGTTTGGACGTATTTAGCACCTCCATCGTCAGAGGAAAGTACAAGGTCCTTTGTCACCTCGGTTTCATGATCTCTTTCCCTCACCGGAGAGGGAATAGGAATCGAAGGTCCATCATAATCAACATAACATCTCGACATTTTTGACAAGGCCGTAAGTTTTTCAACTTCGCTTATAAAGGCCCTTTGTTTAAAGAAATTGTCATTGAGAGATGCCATTAAAATCAATTATGGGACAAGTGGAAGAAGGTAGAATCAAAGGGTTTTGGGGATGAGAAATGAAGAATCAAATAGGTAGGGATGAAAAGGTGAATATTTTTGTGTTTTGTTTTATAAAAATATGAATAAAAGATGGTAAATATACAATGGATCTATATCCAGAATCACAAATACGCAAAATCGTTCAAGATAAGCGCACAACCTCCCCGGCAGCGGCGCCAAATTTTGATTCGCCTCAAACAGTCAGATAATTATTGATCAGCCACTTGTGAATGGCCAACTGTAATAGTCAAACAGCTGAGGCAAATGCTTCCGTGAAATACAGTGTTTTCCCGGGTCGTAATGTTCCAACGAGGTGTGCGATGTTTTATTATAAACGAATCTGTGATCAGTGAATGTGAATAGGTAAGGGTATAAAAGTGTGTGTGTGTTTAAACTAGGGTTTTATAACTTAAAATAACTATTAAAATGATTACGTAAAACCTAGATATCTAAAACGTTAAAACGTTCACCAATTTAAAATCAGACGCGACTGCGTACTGAGAAAAATGTGAGTTTTAAGAAAAATAAACTACAGGGGTTAAAAATGAAAATCCTACAAACTTAAACTTAAAATAAAATTAAATTAAAAAGAAAACTATTTTTTAGATTATTATATTATTTATTATTAATTATTTAATTAATAACTATTTAACTATTTAATTAAAACTAATTTATATCAAAATAAAAATTATAATCACTACAAATTAAACTAAAAACTTATAAAAATATTTTCTAAACCTAAAATAGAACTTGAAGAAAGTATAAAAATAAAAATAAATGTTTTTGTCTTTTTGTGTATTTTCTATTAATTAAAAACTATTTATATTAATTAAACTATTTTAAATTAAAAATAATACTAAACTAATTTAGAAAATTATGAAAAAATTTATAAAACTATTTTATGACTTATAAAAGCTATAAAAAATATAAAAACTAGGTGTTGCTATATAAAACTTAATTATGCTATTTATAACTTACTTATTGATTAATTATTAATAAAACTATTTTTAATTCTAATAAATATCAAATGACAATATAAAAATCTAAGAAAATTATTTAAATTACTTTAACCTATAAGGAAATTAATAAAAATATAAAAACACAAATTACTTAATTAAAATCTAAAAATGAAAATTAAAATTAAATTAAATTAAATAGAAACTATCACTTATTTTTATTTTGTATTTTCTGGATTTTTATTTTACAAAACTATATTATATATAAAAACAAGTAACTTTTGTAAAAACAACTAATTTCTAGCTTATTAATAAGCACTGTGGAAGCTTATTACTTCCACAGTTGACTTTTGTTGACTGAAGTGGTGAATAAGCTCACAAGAGCTTATGTGGGACCCACCTTGGTATTTTCTGGTTCAAATAAGTGCTTTGGACTTGTCTAAGCTTAATTTGGTCAAATAAGCTAATAAGCCCTATTAAGCTAATCCAAAACTTAGTTACAAAACAGATTTGGGACAAGGTTTTGGGTCTGATTTAGGTGGGGTCCACTGGGATTCAAGTCAAACCAAAGGTCAATCCTAACTCCCTGGTAGGAGGGGGGGTTGAGAGAAACTATTTTGAGGGTGTGGGGCCCACTGGGTTGGTCACAAAACCACCACAAAGTTGTGGTGGTGGCCTGATATCTGATGTGCAGGGGAAGTGTCTTCCCTGCAGGTTACTTTGAGAGTGAGTGGGGTCCACAACAAAATTCCTAAAAATATGACAAAGATAGAAATCAAAAGATGAGCTGGTAGAGTGCTAATCCTAAAAAGCTCAAAGCTTAAAGCCTTATACTAAATTCTATAAAAATCTCTCAAGATTTGAGAAAATCTGAGAATGGTACTTTGACTATTTAAGAAACTTGAACTAGTTTGACTAATGTGGATTTTAACTTGAATCTACTGATTAATATTGATGTAATATGATACCTAAAGGTTAAATTAAGCTATCATAACAACTAATAAGCAAGTATGGCTGATATGGGGTTGTCAATTCCACACAGTCAACTGCTTATGAAGTTTGAGTGTGATTTTGACTTTCTGACTTAATTGTGACAAAAACAATGGTCAAACTGACCTTATATAAACTTAACTAACTTATTGGAACCTAGTTTTATCCTAATAAACAGCAATAGCACAGCAAATCAGTATTATCCAAACACCCCTATATATGATTGTATTGATGTTTTTTAAAGCTAAACAAGATTTTAAACTATAAAACTGATTTCAAATACTGAAATATGACTAATTAAGATTAAATAAACATGATTCAACTACACCACAAGCACAAACTCAGATTTGTCAAATATAAGTTTTTAACTGTGAGATTTTTGGTTTTTTTTAAGTAATAAAGAAATCTGATTAATAAGCTATCTATATTAAGCAATATACTAACTTAACAACAATACATAAGCATAAAAACACAGAAACCTAAGTAAATTAAGTACCTAAATAGTAATATGAAAAATTGATGTGAAAACTTACAAAATGGATGAGACTGTGAACAAATGAACCATGAACATAAATCCAATCCTATCACCTCCCAAAAGGTTCTAAACCAGATACATATCCAAATAACAACCCTGCTTAGTTCCTTCTTGATCTTCCTTGATTTTCTATTTTTCAATTATTTTTCTCTAATTTTTTTAAGTATTTTTCTTTTGTGAACTAGACAGATAACTGAGGTTTTCCAAAGCTTATTTAAGCTTTGTCAGGGCTTATGAGAGCTTATGAAATGCTTTAACAACAACCAACAATAACAGGTGAGCTTTTTGAGATTTCTATCAAACTTGAAAATGGCATAGAATGAGATAACAACTGAAAACTGAAATTGATTACTTAAAAAGTTTAAGGATACATAGAAACAGCTTAATTGATTGCTTAACAGCTTTAAATTACACTAAGAAACTAAAATTACACTACACGACACTAATTAAACTAAACCTACACTAATAATCTTTCATCACAGCTTCTCTTCTCTTTTGTAGCCCTTTCTGAGTCAAGTGGGACCCACTTGACCTTTCCCACCACATCTTGGCCATTGATTATGTCTGATTAATCCAAGCCATTCAAAACTGCTTTTCGCGCCAAAAAGTCCTAGGGGTACTGTGTTTGCTTGGAGAGGTTTCCAAGGCATTAAATGTGCCTTGGAAATTGTGGAGAGGTGGAGGGATAAGTGGGGAGCAAGTTGGGGTGAAACCAGATAGGTGGTGGTGGTATTGGGGAAGCAGTGGTGGTGGTATGGTTTGGGAGGGAAAGAGGGTACAGGGTGGTTTTGTTTGTGGGGTGTTGACCGGGCATTGACCAAGGGGGGTGGGCTGGATTTCATTTGGGCCAAAAATAAGTAGGGTGGGCTTGGTTTAGTTTGTAGTTTGGATTGGTTTTGGTTTTATTAAAACATAAGGATCCGTTTGGTTTTTAAGAAATTACAAGGACCAAAAATGTAACATGCTGAAAGTTGAGGGGCTGTTTGTGGCATATTTCCAAATTAATCACAAGGGTCAAAATTGCCATATGTGAATAGTATAAGGGTATTAAAGATAAATTTCCATGTTTTAAATACCCGGGGACTAAAACTGACAAACCTTCAAACTTGAGGGACTAAATGTGTAATTTATTCAAAAATTTCTCCCAGGAACTAATAGTGACAATTATGAATTCCCTAGGACCCTTAATGATAATTTTCCCATTTTGAACACCCAGGGACTGAAACTGTCAAGTTTGAAACTTTGAGGGACCTGTTTTGCCAAACTGTGAAACTTCAGGGACTAATCATGTAAATTCACCAAACTTCATACCAAGGACCATTCCTGCAAAAGATTATTAGTACAAGGACCAAAATTGCTTTTCTCAAAGTTTTTACATCCCAGGGACCATTTCTGTCAATTTCCAAAGTATAGGGACTAAACTTGTAATTTTATGAAACTTTGCACCAAAGGACTAAATATGTAACTTTATGATTAAAAAAGATCTTTGATGACATTTTCATGTTTTTAGAATAACCAGGGACTAGTTTTGACAATTTATGAAACTTGAGGGACTGAAACTGCCAATTATGCAAACTTTGTACGTTTTTCATCTGTTTTTGCATATTTTGCATTTGAAACATATAAAACACACCTCTAAAATATTTTAAGTATTTTGATACATATTTGAGTGTTTTTGGATGTTTTGGCAGTTCAGATTAGTATAAAATGATGAGTATTTAGACACTCATCAGGGGACAAAAGATATCAAATAAGAAACACATCAAGTAGATGAAATGATTGGCAATGGTCTGTATTTTTCCCATAATCCTATTTAATTATAAACACATACTTGATTTATAGTTTAGAACACAACTTCGCCATGACTCGTTCGTTTATAGAACGTTTTCATGTCGAACAATTTTATTAATTTCCAAATATGTTTAGACAACAAGTGTTATGAATATTATTGTTCGTTAGACATTATTTCCATTGTTTATCCGTTACGGCTTGAATACATTAAATTCATTACGAGTCTAATATACTATAGTCGTTTTGTGTTCCAATAGTCCAAAATGTCCGAAGTCCAATGTTCCAAGTTCAAGTATGAATTTCAAGTCCGGTGTTGCAAAATCCCAAAGTAATCCGACTACCAATCAACAACCAAATAAATAATCCAACAAGTAATCCAATAAATCCAAATATGGTATCCTACGGGTAACATGTCTCAAAACGTCTAATAACTCTTGTATTTTCTATCCTTATCCAAAATTTAATACTCCCCATTTAAATTCCACTTCCGTCATTATAATATTAAATAACAAATTAAGATTTGTCAATTAAATTTCTAATAAGAGTTATTATTATTTCTTTTCTTTTAGTCTGTTTCGAGCCAAATTCTAATAATAATTCCGTCGAGTCTAAACTTATAATCCCGATCCCGATTCAAACCAAATAAACCCTCAGTCACATGAGTCGGGTCAAAAGTCTATATATCAATTTAATAGTCTAAATCATATATCAAATCCGCTTTAGGCGATCGAGGTTACACCGTGACCATAAAGTCTCGACTAACACTGGATGTGGCCAAAACATCACAAATCAAATCAAGTCAAATCCGAGCTACAACATCACAACCAGACCATTTCCGCAATATGAATCCCATCCGGCCAACTAATTCCCACGGCTCGAGCTTATCGACAAGTTCAATTCCAAACACAAACGTGCCAAGAAAAATAAAACTAAACTTACCATGCCAAGACCCTTTGGTCTCGGCTCAAACCTTTGATATCAAGTAACCCAAACGGACTGGAAATGAGGTCGCAATCCAAACAGCTTTGACCCATCATCTAAAAGGACCAACAAGACGAGACTATAAGTCAAGATGGCTTTAGCCGTGATGTGCTCAATATACAAAACGGACCCAACTTTTAACTGCATATCCGAATCAAAACTAAATCCAAACTATTATACTTGTGGGTCTCGGCCCACATCTCAAACCCATACCGAAACGAAGAAAATATACAATCAAATCAGCCCAAGAGACTCGAAATAAGCTCGAACAAGCTTATTACTCACATTACACAAATCCAAACACACAACCGTGACCAAATAATGATACCAATCTTATCTTTGTTTCATTTTTTTTTTCCAAAAATCGTTTCACAACCCGTTTCATCTCACACAAATTTACACCGAGGTGTAAATCATTATATTTTTACAACCCTTAGCTTCGTTTTCCAGTTTCAAAACACTTACCAAAATAAATAACATAAAATAAAATAAAAACGTGAGGCGTACGTGGCACGTGGAACACAACCTGCGCGGGTGAGCCTTCAAAACTTCACAAAAATGGTGAGAGTTAGGTGGGAGTGAGGGTGTTTGGTGATGGTGACGGCGGTGTCAGGTGGTGGTGGTGGATTCGTCATGGAAAACCTTCGATTTAACTTCAAAATGTGGCGAGGAGTGTGGAAATGATGGGTGGTTTATGATGAAGGTGGTGGTGTGTGATGGTGGGAGGCCAGTTATAACTTATGTGTTAGCGGCTGCAAGAGGTGAGGAGGAGAGAGTAGCTAGGTTTAGGTTTAGGGTTTTCCAAATGAGGGTGATACCCTCTTATACTAACTGATGCGTGGGAATCGCACTAGGCTTTACCTCTCGAGGGATCTCGAGAATCTTACAACCCCCACCAGGCAGTGTACCTGATCGTTGTAGTATAGTATAGTGACAAGTACCGGGGGATTGATCGTTCAACTCAGGAATAGTGTCGCTAGGATTAGAAAGTCTTCTAAACTAAGTCTAAAGGTGAGGGGTGATTCTTTTTGTATTTTTATATTTTATAAAAGCAAGTAAAATCTCGGTTTTTAGAAGAGTGGGCGAAATTAGTTGCAAGCCAACTAACCCAATAACTACAGATGCAATCAAAATAAAATAACAAAAATGAAATGAAACTAATTATACTATTGTGGTGTAAACAATGATGGGGAAAGTTGTGTTTACTTAGGTTTCATTACTCCCTAGATATCTTTTACAGGTTGATAGTTTGTTACAATTGCATGGATGACGGGTCATATTCCTTAATACTAGTCGTAGGGCCGTGTACAATATTCCCTAACTCTATAGGATCCTACTTCACTCCTATGTCGAGCCGTTAGAAGCTCCTAACATGGGATCATTAGAATTCTCCTACGCATTAGATACAACCAAATATCATAGTACACTTCCGATCATGTTTCTTAAGACGTTCAAGCAAGTTACCAATGGAAGTCTGCCAGTTTTCTTAAACCTAACATCGAATACAATCATCCGTAACAACTATAAACAAACAATCAACCCATAATTAACATCTAGGTTTCACTACATCTAAGCAAACACAAAAGTAATCTAGCCGAGCATGTTAAATTGAAGACAAGCGTAAGATATATTCAAACAACACATAGACATATTGATTGAATTGAAAGAGTACTTATCTCAAATTGAACATGAAAGTTTCAAAGGGTTGAAACCCTTGAAAAAGCTGGAAAATTCGACCTAGGGTTTTTCCCTCAAAGTTGCACACTAATGAATGAAATTTGGAAAACTTTATATAGATTTTACAGGGTGACGGCGTCAAGAAGGAATTTGTGACGCCGTCAACTCGCCGCCTATAATGGAATCGTATTGCCTAGATCTGATTTTGACGCCGTCATGTAGGAATTTTTTCTGGGCCGTCACTAGCAAATGGACCATGATGGCCTAGGTGACGCCGTCATCTCCAATGCTTGAAAACACTCTGGACCGTCACGTGTATCTTCCACTTCCACCTCTTTTGTAACTCTTGACGCCGTCACTTGGAGACTCTTGACGCCGTCAGGTACTGTTCCCAGCAAGGAAAATTAAGACTTTGTTGTTTTCTTCACTTTTATGCTCCAAAAACGTCCAAAATGCTCCCTTTTCCAGATTTCTCTCCAAAAGTACCTAAAATGATAAAAGAAACGATTTAGGGCAATATTTGATCAAATAATCTCGACTTCTGGCTTAAATGACCCCCTAAAAACGGTTCATTTTTCTCCTCATCGCTAACCTTGGGCCGAAATTTCCAAACTAGAAAGTATTGGGGGGGGGGGGGGGGGTAACTACAACTCCATGGACTATTTTTGATAATTTGGCTAACTTTTTTAACGGTGACATTCGGGGCTCGTTTAGGCTAGATAAAATTGTCTTAAGACTCCAAAACTTGCGCCATTAATTTTAAAATCATTTTTTTAGTAAAAATGACTATTTATACACCTATCTTTTCTCAAAATATCGTAAATAAATTAATTAACTTATTATTAGGTTTAGACTCGTGTCGGTACGAGTTATGCTCTAACTCTTACCTTACGGGAAAACATCTCATATCTCACAAAAATTCCAAGTAAAATTCCCCGAATAACAAAACAAATTCTCAATACGTTCCAGAACAGTTCTCAGGTCTTAATTACTCATACATAAACTATAATGCGGTAATAAAAATACTTCCCAAAATTTACCGGTTGTCACAATATAACCCATTCATTTCACCATTTTTTTTCACACATTCTCTATATACAAATTCAAACACATTATCTCAAATCTACATAATGGATTCTTACGAGCTATTTATTGCCGATTCATCTTAGGATGATGAAAATGAAGTTAATAGCGAGTTTTTGCTGTTTGCGGAAGAGTGTTGGGAGACTTATCAAGCGTCAAAACCTAAAATATCATGAAACCAAGTTAATAGGGATCGTTTGGGTGCTCATAATCGTTTAGTGACAGCTTACTTCTGCAAAAACCCACAATATGACAAAAGAGCATTCAATGATCGTTTTCGAATGAGCCGAAACCTATTCACACTAATTATTCGAGAGGTAACCGATCATTCTTCTTATTTTCAACAAACTCCTAGTTGTGTGGGCACACTTGGTATTTCCCTATTGATGAAGTGTACTTCGTCAATTCGTCGATTGACATTCGGAGTCAATCCTACTGCTCTGGACGAATATCTGCAAATAGGTGCGACAACAAATTTTCAGTGTCTCCAAAACTTTTGTGAGGCTATCATGGAGTACTAAAGAGCAAGTGGCTAATGATTAAGCATCCGGCTAAAGGGTTTGACAAAAAACGCTAATCAGATATAATGTACACATGCATCATATTACATAATATGATACTGGGCCAGGCGATATCTCTCATATTCTTTCGAGCGGAGCAGCACCGTGATTATGACCCCGAAGAACGCATGTGGAATCGTTGGAAATAACCAAGGAGATAATCAACATAACAACTCATCTTAGCCTAAAAGCCGATTTGGTGGAAGACGTTTGGAACCGTCAAAATCAAAACTAATTTAGTTGTTTTATTATCGTAATGTTTTAATATTATTTGAATTTTATTGTAACATTTAATTTTATTTGAATTTTATGCAAGGTTTTAATTATTAATGAAATTTAAGTTTGTTGTTAAAAAAGTTTTTTTAAGAAAAAAAATATATGTTAAAAAAAATGAAGGTCGCCGTTACTGTGGCAGTTAATCGCATATAGGTCGCCGGAGAGAGAAAGATGACGTGAAGGATAAAATGGGGTCAATCCCCTTTCTTACTATGTCCAGCCTAAGATGGTGAGGGGGATCGATCAAGATGTACGTGCACCATGCATGTGCTTTTTGTGGAACTATTTTTTGAAGATCCAGATGTGTATCACACATCCAAAATAGTAATAGTGGCCGTGAGTACCTGTCCGATTTTAACCGTTCAAGTCGTATGGTTATTTTTGGAAGTTTTTAGGAATTTTTAGGCCAGTGTTCAGGTGTAGCAATGATTTTGAAAGTATTTATAAATTATAATCATACTAGGCTTATTCTAAATTGTTCCATTCACCGTAATACTTAAAGGGCTTCGTTTCATTGTGAAGGTTTTACCTGGTTTTATTGACCACTTGAGGTTTTTATATGAGGTGTAAACAAGATGAGACAACTATTCTAGATCAATACGGTATATACTTTAGACAAGTGGACCTTAATCAAGTCGAGCTCATACTCGAGCTACTCGAATGGGAACTTAAGTCGAGTTCAAGTTTCAGTATACTTGGCTCGTGAGGCTCGCAATTCTTATTAAGTATTGGTTAAATTACACTTTTACCTTTTTATATAAAGTAATAATCGTTATTATATAAATTAATAAGTGTGTGAGTTGAGTCGATGTAGGTTTATCGACTTTTCAAAATAGGTTATCGGTCATAATTTTAGCCGAAATAACTTTTAAATGCTCAATAATAATGATACATCACATTAATTAATAATTTCAATTAAAGCAATGACGGGAAACCTCTTTCCGTCGCCACACCACCACCAACATAGTGCACACATCATTCACACCACAGTCCACCGCCACATCACCGTCCGTCGCCACACTACCACCATCGTTATCGATACCATTATCACCACAGTTCACCATATTTAAGGATAAATCAATCACATTATTTTCAAACAAAATCAATAGAGGGTTGGATGATTATAAACTTGTATACAAAACTAAAGATAACTCAATTACATAATTCAAACTAGAACGGTACCCGTGCAATGCGATGGCGGGTAGCTGTTACTATATTTTGCGTTATTCGATTATTATGCTTTATAAGTAGAGATGGCTAAGCTAAATAATTTTAGTTTGAACAACCAACCTGCTTCCTAACAAACTTCCTAACCAACTTGCTTTCTAACCAATTAATTTTGATATCTTTACATAATAAGCAAGTAAAAATCTGAATTTTTAGCCTTTCTAATTATAGAATAATTAATTAGAAACCTCATCACTTATATGGAATTTTAATGGAATATTTGTTTCCTTTTTGTTGAATAAATAAAAAACAGAATCATACAAATGTGAAGGCCTGCTTCATCAACATATCCTATAAGAGCATCCCATCAATAACTCACGTTATAACTTAACTCAGCGCCACGTCAGCGCTACATCAGCTTTAACACTTTAACCTTAACTCACAAAAAAACACCCACAACAATAACTCAACCTTAACTCAACATTTGGGCCTCACTTTTTTCTTCTTTTCCAATCATTTAAACAAAATACAAATTAAAACAAATTACATTTTATTTAAACAAATCACTAAAAATACAAATGTTATTTACTAAAAAAAAAAAAAAAAAAAAAAAAAAAAAAAAAAAAAAAAAAAAATGACTAAACTGTAAATACAGAAAAGCCATAACCACAAGGACTGAAAGTGTAAAAGCCATAACCACAAGGACTGAAAGTGTAATTTTACAAAAGTTACATATGTTCTTCTTCCTTTGAAACCTGCAACGACACACACACACACACACTAAAACACACACATAACACACACACACGTTATTATATAAACACACCAACAAAACCCACCAAAAATTAGTTAAATCAGAAGGAAAAAAAAAAGAAAAGAAAAAAAAACGATCAAAGAGCCTTAACGCAGCGTCAAGCCACTAACGCAGCGTGTTAAAGAGCCTTAACGTGGGCCTTAACGCAAAATGGTGCAACGCCTAACGCACCTTAACGTGCGTTAATCAAGGCTTAACGCCCCCTTCAACGTTACCACTGCGTATGCTCTAACAAAAAACTCGAATTATAAGCTAACAACCACCGTCATTAAAACCCACACATGTAACAGAAAACTCGAATTGGGGGTTCTTGAATATTTGGTTCATTTGTTTGATTTAATATGGTTGAAGAAAATGATGATGATGATAAATTTAGTTTGGATTTTGGTTTCTTTTATTTCAAATTAGATTTTTGGGTTTTGATTTTTGTTACATGGATCTTGATTTGTCAGCATTTTAAGTTTACTTCCCGATTGATTGTTTTATTTGGGTTTTTGGTGGATTCTTTGTAGGTTTCCATTTTTGTTGGTGGGTAGGGTGATTAAGTATAATCCAGGTGTTGCAGCTGTTAAGATCAAGAATGTGTTTCATGGTTGAGGTACTGTCTATGTGCTTATATGCATAAGCTGATAAGTTCTTTGATGTTTGTACGCCAATCCATATTATGTTTTATCTAGATTGTAAAATTAAGTTTTTTGTCGCAACTGTCTGTGTTTAATATTTTTTATGTTCTAACTGTTAGACGGATAAACATTTAATAAACGAACGAACATAAACGAAATTTTTACCGAACGGTTCATGAATTGTTCACTGAACGTTCAGTTCGTTTACAGCCCTAGTTGTCGATGTCTTTGCACTAAGATTTAAAATGCTTAGACAAAATTACACGGATGGTCCATGTGATTTACTCGGATTGCAAGTTTAGTCCCTAAGTCATTTTAAGTACACCAGATATATCTATTTTTTGAAACTTGTCACACATTTAGTCCCTAATTTGGATGGCCGTTAGTTTATCCGTTAAGTTATTTGCACCGTTAGTCTTTCGTTAATATTTTTTGCACCGTTAGTCCTCATTTTCTAAAAAAGTCATCATTTTTTGCACCGTTAGTCCCTCCGTTAATATTTTGCACCATTATCAATCTTTTTAAGTTTTCGTCAATTTTTTTACGTTTTTGTCAATCTTTTTACGTTTTTGTCCATTTTCTTACGTTCTCGTCCGTTTTTTTTAACGTTTTCGTCCATTTTTTTATGTTTTTGTCAATCCTTTTACGTTTTCGTCCATTTTTAACGTTTTCGTCCGTTTTTTAACATTTACGTTCATTTTTTTTACGTTTTCGTCTCCTTTTTTACGTTTTAGTCTGTTTTCTTATATTTATATCCATTTTTTTTTACGTTTTTGTCCGATTTTTTTTACATTTTTTTTAATGTTTTCGCCTATTTTTTGTGATTAGGTAAATCTAAAAGATAATTTGACATTTGATAAAAATGTTTCTGTATCGATTTTAAATCACGATTTTGACCCCTTTCTGGCCTGAATCATCAAAAGTGTAAAATACGAAAGTTGTCCGGAATGATGTTTTACATCAAGACTCGCGGAATTTTAACCAGAAAATGCAAAACAAGGGCTGTCTACTACCAAAATTTAAGCCATTTTTTTTTTACCAAATTCATAACTTATAAACTTATAAACTCTTGTAAAATTTTGTACTTGTGTAAATCATCAAACTTATTTGAAAAAACGGACAAGATAAAAACGGATTAAAATGTATGAAAATGCGAAAAAACTGACGAAACATGTAAAAATGGACAAAAATATATAAAAACGTGAGAAAACGGACGAAAACGTAAAGATATTCATATAGTTTTCTCCTCTAAGACATATACACTAGCCGGTGAGCCCGATTTGATACATAACGAACGAAAATGGCTCAAGTTTTTGTAGTAAACAACCCTTGTTTTGCATTTTTCAGGTTAAAATCTCGTGAGTCTTGATGTAAAACATCATTCCGGACAACTTTCGTGTTTTACACTTTTGATGATTCGGACCAGAAAGGGGTTAAAATCGTGATTTATAATCGATACCGAAACATTTTTATCAAATGTCAAGTTTTATTTTAGTATACTTACCTAATCATAAAAAAAACGAGCGGAAACGAAAAAAAAAATGGACGAAAACATTTAAAAACATAAGAAAACAGACGAAAACGTAAAAAATGGATGAAAATGTTAAAAAACGGACGGGGACGGAAAAAAATGGACGAAAACGTAAAAAGATAGACAAAAACGTAAAAAAAAATGAACGAAAACGTTAAAAAAACGGACGAGAACGTAAAAAATGGACGAAAACGTAAAATGATTGACAAAAACGTAAAAAAATGGACGAAAACGTTAAAAAACGGACGAGAACGTTAAAAAATGGACGAAAACGTAAAAAGATTGATAACGGTGCAACATATTAACGAAGGGACTAACGGTGCAAAAAATGAGGACTTTTTTAGAAAATGAGATCTAACGGTGCAAAAAATATTGACGAAGGACTAACGGTGCAAATAACTTAACGGATAAACTAACGGCTATCCAAATCAGGGACTAAATATGTGACAAGTTTCAAAAAATAGGTATCTCTGATGTACTTAAAATGACTTAAGGATTAAACTTGCAATCCGAGTAAACCACAGGGACCATTCGTGTAATTTTGTCAAATGCTTATTGTTCAAAATTAGAAGTAAGATATCTGAAATGGGAGATGTTGATTTATTTGATTCATAATTCTGGTTATGGGTAGGGGTGTAATCGAGTCGAGCCGATCTCGAGCTTAACAGGGCTTGAGCTTGGCTTGAAATTTGTAAGTTAGGCTTGAGCTTATCTTGATAGCTTAACGAGCTTTAATCATCCAGGCTTGAGCTTGGCTTGAGAAATTCGATTAAAGCTTGAGCTTCGCTTGAAAAACTTGAACGTATATAAAAACATTGTATCTAATAACCAAACTCATCAATAAATATATGTATAAAGTAAAACAAACTTAAACCAGAATAGTCAAACTCACTAATGTTTTACACAAATGATAACACTATAACAGTCGACAGCCCAAGAAGTGTGAAGAATACATAAGGTAGGATACAAAAGGTTTGGATTAATTAAGTTTAAATGACCTTCTAGAATACATGTTCAATTATCTATACTACTTTATAAAGCATTTGGGACATGCTATAAATAGAAGGCTTAAAATTTCAGATTCAACATCTTACTTGTATTAGAAAGAATTATTTTACTTTTTGCAATTAAATATTAAGTCAACACATACACATAAGGCTTAAAGTTTGGCTTTACTTCTGCAAACGTTGTACTTCTTCCCGAAAATTAAATACATGTAAACAGCCAAGACTTGTAACAGCCCAGCCCAAGATTAAAAACACAGACGTTATTGTTCTGGAAATTAAATACAAGGCTATTGACTTGTAACAGCCCAACACTTGTAACAGCCCATTTACATGTCTATAACTATCATCCCTCCAGCCATACAAAAACCAACACACTTTACACACACTAACATCCAAAGATTCAGAGGAACATTTTTATCTCTGTTTTTCTCTTTCTTACAAAAGCGAACACCACACTCTCTTTGCCTCCACCCTTATCAGATTTCGTCGCCACCACTGCCAACAACACAACTGTCGTCACCACTGGTTTACATGGTTTGGTGGTTTTGGCCGGTTGTTTTGAAGTAGGTGGTTTTGGTATATGTGGTTTTGGGTAAGGTGGTTAGTCCTTGAGATAAAACTCGAACTTATTGTTGGTTAATGTGGTTTCGTAGTTTTAGCCAGCTCTTATGAGATCTCATATGGATTTGTCTTTAAAATCCCACCGGATCGGATTTCGTTGGTCCGTTTTTAAAATTTTGGCCAATGACATTTTTTGAGGCCATTTAGTACTCTTTTTATGATTTTTTCGGGTTTTAAATCTTTCGATATACACGAGATTTGTGGACTTTAAAGTGTTTGAAAGCTGGTATAAGGATCTTGCTTTTTCTAGCATTTTATAGAGGCAAATGATGTTTGAGGTTGATGATTTAGTCATTCAGATGTTGGTTTGTGGGTTTGCTCTGTAAGTGACTTTTAATAAAGGTTGTGGATGGTGTTTAGAGGCCATGATGATAATGTATTATGGGTTTTGCTTGTGTAAAGTTGAAGGACGGCTAAGTGCTCGAGATCCAAACTGCTTAGTAGCATATTTTAAGAAAAAAATAAAATAAAAATTGAGCCTCCAAATGGCCACATTACAAAAAAGAGCAGCCATACTTTTTTGTATTGTTGACCACTTGAAAAGTGAATTTATACTGATCTCTTATAGTAAAAGGAAAGAGATCTTTAGTTTTGTTGTATCTTTGTTGTTGCGCTTTATCTTTTTGTTGAAAATTATTGATCTGCAAGGGTACCATTTTTAAAATATTTAAAGTTGTGGCTATTGTCTTTGATACTTGTTTATTGAAGTTTGATGATAGGGTGTTGATGACCCTTGAAAGTTGGGTTTAACATTTATGAGTTGTATTTGACTATTTGTCTATGTCTTTAATATTTGAAATGAGGTAATATTTGAAATAGCTTCCTAACTCATAATTGTCTAATATCAGAATAGAGGTAAGCTGGTAACCATGCATCTTACGATGCCTATGTAAATATTTTCCCGATTAGATTTTGACTAATAATCTATACTACATGCAATAGAGGAAAACTTTTTCCCCGTATTTTTATATTTTAAGTAATGCAAGTTAATAATACAAATGGTTAATGCTATGTATAATGCATTAAACGATAAACTTTTTATGCATAACTATTTAAAACATTCATTAATGTAATAATGTCAAATTTTTGCTTGGTTATAGGCGTTTAAAAATTTTAAAAATTGCATATTCAAAAAAAGGCTTCAAAATTCGGCATTTGCCAATTACGAAAATTTCAATAGCTTGTTGCATAAACACAAATAAACGCTACATCTAGAATATAAAGTATTAAATTCATAAACTTGTAACAACCCTCTAAATTAATACAACTCATTTATACCATCTATAAACTTGTAACAACCTATTTAAAGTGTCATTTATACGCCACACAAATATCAAATGAAAAACTCAAACACGAATATTTTCATCTCATCTCATCTCACATACCTTCTACAACACACCATCCAACCACCATGAGCCGAGCACCACCATGAGCTCGCAACAAAATTTAGTCACAGGGTACCCGCCGCCGCATCGCGCGGGTACCCTGCTAGTTTACAAATTAAGTCGTTATAATTATGTTAATACTCAAATTATCCCTAGTTAGTTATATAAATTTACAATGGAAATATATTTATATTAAAGATCAAAAAAGCTTGATAGGAGCTCGAGCCGAGCTATCAAAAGCTTGAGCTTGGCTTGTTATATGTTTCGAGCTATTTTTTAGACTTGAGCTTGATAAAAGCTTGACTCGATCGAGTCAAGCTCGAGCTCGAGTTGCTTGATAAAAGCTTGACTTGATTGCGGCCCTAGTTATGGGAGATATTTGTAATGGGAGATGTTTTTCTTGGTTGCCATAGTGTCTCATAACTGATATGCTAAAGTATTAAGATAGAGCTTAAATCTTAACGGGGCATTTTTTTTCCTTTTTCAAAGAGCTAATGTCTGAAGTCTGAAATCTGAAAATGTTTAAAGATAAAGGTTATAAATAGCGTGAAGCGTGGCGTAGCGGCATAGCCAAGTCTCAAGCTTTAGCGTGAGGCGTTGCGTCATATAACGATTTTAAGGCGTGATTCAAAGCGGCAAAAAATATTTATAGAGTTGTCAATATTAGTTAGCTAATAGGCTTAAAACTGAGTTATGGATTTACTAATCCTGAATAAATACTTGTAAATAAGCTCAAGTCTAATAAATCTCTTAAAAAAAAAAAAAAAAAAAAAAAAAAACCTTAAAAGCTTCAAAAAAAGGCACCACGTCTTGTGCCATAGCGTGCTTTATCATGCCTTATCACGCTTTATCGCACGCTACGCCTAGAGACGACACCTTGGCCTGTTTCGTAACGTGGAAGCCACGCCTCGCGCTATGGCGCCGCTATTGCGCGCTATTTAGAACCCTACTAAAGATTAAGGAGGGGTAATTGATTGTTTGGAAAGAGAGCTGAATGTAATAAATGTGTACATTTGCCCATATTACCCTTCTAAGTTGATTTGGATGTATTCTTTAAAATTCAGTATGGCCCAAGTTGTTGGTTTGATAATGGTGTAGCCTGAAGTGGGTCGCTCATGTGACAGTTTCTTCTTTGCTGCAATTGACAAGGTGAGGTTCAGAAAGCCAGTGGTCGCTGGAGACACATAGTAATGAGATTATGAGAATGCCACTCTTTAAACTCAAAAAATGCTTTGGAATTGCAAAGAGGGAAGGAAAAGCATATGTTGGAGGTGAGGTTGTGTATGAAGCTTAATTCTTAATGGCAATGGGTAGTAGTGACTACTGAGTGAAATATTGGCTGTTATTTATGATGCACTAGCTTAAGTCTTGCGTCTTTGCTGCTTTCTAACCATTTAGATTAAGAGTAGTAATCCTAATTCCTAACTGAATCATATTTGGCAATTTTGAATGAGCTTGTTCTTTTCTTAACTTCAGTTTTCAGGTTCTTAGTGTTTTCCCGTTTAACCTTTAGAGGCGGAATGATTGGGGACGGGTCAAAACATGTTTGGTTTGAACGCGACCGGCCATGTTGACTCACAAGTCACAAGCACTCCGTGCATTTACAACCTCTTTTTTTAAATAATAGATGTTGTTACTTGTTAGGTAGGCTTACAAAAACATAATTTTTTTATAATACTAATATAAATCGTTGAATATAATAATATAGTTGCACGCACTAAAATAGACTTGGGTGACATTCATCTTGTCATCCCGTTCTGCTCACAAAACCCCAATTGACCCGTTCATAAGTAAATGGGTCAAGATTGCCACATATCCTAAGTTTCCATGAAAATAGGAAAAATTGAAGTGATTGATTCATTCTCTAGATACTATACATATTACATGATTACATTAAAGCTTGATAAGACAATTCCTTAATTCCTTTACAAACCAAGAGCTCCTAGTGGTGTTTTCCCTTGCCCAGCCTCAAAGTAGAAAATTAACATAGCAACCATAGCAAGTCTTGCATGCTTAATCTCAGCCAACTTCAGTCTATCTAGCTTATCGGTATCGGGGATGTAAACTCCATTCTCAATCGAACCCGCAAAGCTCAAGGGGTCAAAGAATTTACCACCCGGGTATCCTTGTTCACCGGTGTAGTTGGTGAAATTCTCAGCAGTTTTGGACCATGGGGTGGCCCACTCAACTGATTGTGATTCAGGGTTGAAGAAATCGACCCATCTCTTGCTCTCGACCCATCCCATGAGAAGTAGTTGGGTGCCCAAAAGAGTACCGAAGGAGAATGGAGCAATGGCACCTGGGTCAGCTCCAGCTTCGAACCATGGGATGCCGCTCCATGCCTGGCCCACAAAGATTCCTAGGACTGCAGCCATGGCCCATCGTCCGTGAATGAGCTCGGCTTCTCTGTACCATTTTAGAAATGCTGGATCCTTTCCTAGTCCCAATGGGTCAAACCCAAAGTCACCTGGTAGCCTGTAACCAATCGGTTATGATTATAAATTCAGTGAGACATTAATTGTAATATAATAGGATTTTTTTTTTTTTTTTTTTTTTAGTCATTGTAGTAACCGTTGTAAAGAAAAAAAATTGTTTGTTTTTCATGCAATAAAACTTACGAGCCATCGAGCCACTCAGGGTCAAGCAAATTGCCACCGCCTTTAACAGCAGGGATCCATGATTTCTTAGCAGCAACAGCAGCAACAATCACAAGGCGTCTAGGGGCCGAAACAGCAGCACCAATGCTGGCACCAATAGGTGCAGCCAAGGTGTGGCTCCTCTTGCCACCACTCAAGAAAGGTGATCCAAGCCCGTTCAACACCGCGGCAGATGTAGCAGCTGCCATTGTTGCTCTCTACTTAAAGATGTGGTGTTGCTGTTGTAATTATGTTTTTTTGTTGATGTTGAATATGAAAATAGAGGTGTCTGAAAGGTATGTTATATGGGTGGGCATGAAATCAAAAGAGTGATGTGAATGAAGCCAAGTAGGATAAGTGAAATCTCCATAATCAAGTGTTGGATAGGATTCTAGCCAATGAGACAGTAGTATCCATCACTATGATATTTGGTTCAGGTGGTGCCCACTTTTAAGTGCTTGTGGTCTTGAATTGCTGGTCACTCGGTGTCTATTTTTATTGCTAGTAAAATTTTAACAAAAACTCTGTTTGGTAGAATAGGTGGTTGATTTGGTTAGATAACGGGTCAAAATGGGTTTGATTTTAATGGGTAATTTTTAGTATGGATTAAAACGAACTTTTGTTGCCCCTTTTATTTTAATTTTTCATGGAATGACATGAATTATATATTACTACACTTATAATGAAGTTTTTGAATAAGGTGTTTTTGATATGTTTGGTCACTTTTGAACCATTTTGCGTGTTCCAATTTTGATAAATATACAGAGGTTGATACTTATTACATCTCAAAATAATCAAACATACAATAATCAAAGATACCAAGTTACCAACAGTAAAAATGAGCATTTCTTGATACCTTTGTCGTAGAACTTTATATGCATGGTGAACATAATTTATAATATGTGTTTGGTTGGTTTATATGTTCACTCGTGCTACCATAGATCCCTAAATATGTAGGCATGAGTTAGGAATACCGAGAAGCTATATGTGAAGGTACCTAAGACTTGTCATTTTGGCGCCAATGGCTTGACACCACCCTTGACGGTGTGATCAGTTCACGACTTCTCCCCTTTATGATTCGTTCGTGGGAAAGTCTTTTGATATGATACAATAGTATTTGCTCATAGAAAAGCCTTTTGATATATATGCTCATGTGTGGAGTCTTTTGATATCATAAGCTCATGTGTGGAGTCTTTTGATTGTTTGGAAGGCGTATGGATGCATCATATGCTATGTTATAATATGGATCTCAAAGATAGAGGGGGTGTGTGAGTGAGGGTGGAGAAGGGGACGGGTCGGGCATCTACCAAAGATGACCCAACGGGCCTGACCCAAGGCACTTTGCCAAAGTGTTGGGCTTAACAATTCCTAGTAAATGTAGTTTTTTAAAATGATATGTTTATGATCTGATGCCAAAAGTTCTTTATAGATCCAACTTTTACCATAGAACATATCAAGCAATCTTAGCCACTCATTTTTTTTTTATCAAAATAAAAAAAATAAACTTCAACCCTTTTTTTAAAACTTAAATAGTTCGCAAACCGTAAATCGTCAAGTTAAAAAAAATACCATCGCGACGAGAATTAAATTATCTTTCTATAGATATGCATTGTTATATACTTTCGACGAACTTTTTTTTCGATGAATTTTTTTTTTCGCTCAGAAAAATCATATATGATTCGTAAGAATCATATATGATTCGATTTTAACAAATCATATATGATTCTTACGAATCATATATGATTCTTACGAATCATATATGATTCTTAAGAAATCATATATGATTCGTAAGAATCATACATGATTCGTAAGAATCGAATCATATATGATTTTTTACGAATCATATATGATTTTTACGAATCATATATGATTCTTTCTGGGTGGAAACTAAAAAAAAAGTTCGTCAAAAGTATATAACAATGCATATCTATAGAAAGATCATTTAATTCTCGTCGCGATGGTATTTTTTTTGTAGCTTGAAGATTTACCGTTTGCAAGATATGTTGTTTTTTTAAAAAACAGGTGGAAAATATAAATGGGTGGATATGATTGGTTGATAGGTTCTATGGCATGTATGGGTTCTTAATGGATCTCAACTCATGATCTGATATATGCTCATTCTGTCGACAAGTGTCGTGCCATATTCACCATCCGTCGATTTTAGATGCATCAATGTATCACTATGATTTGTGAACGGTGTTGTAAAAATCGGTCATGGTGGCCAATATGGCGGCGCCATAGCAGTTGGCCGCGGTCCACCTCCACATCGGTCTAACTTAACGATCATGGTCAAAATCGGTGAAATCGGTCAACAATCAATCAAAATCGGCATCCAAGAACAAGACTCAAATCAAAGAACAAAAAGAATATACAAGATCTTAGTATATGTTTTGAATCTTCCATGAGATTACCATTCGAAATCAACAACCATCATAAATCTGTAAGAAGTTTTCCTACTTTTTAACTATCCTAAAGTTACAAAGATATGACAATAACAAATTTGTTATCATCCTTTCTATCTTTCGGTCAAAGAAAACAATAACAAAACACAAACAAAAAGGTACCTACCCGAGACCTTTTAACAAGATCTTGAAGACATAAACGAAGTAAGAAGAATGCTTTTTCTTGTGGTAGACAGGTTGTGATTGATAAGTTTATATGTGGTTGCTAGAGATTTGGATGACAAGTGTGGCTGTTATCAAATGAGAAGGTGGGGGTGGTGTATGAAGATGAGTGAGTAAAATTAGGGTAAAGGTTATTTAATTAACTAGTTATAAGGCACGTGCACGCACGGGGTTCATACATTTAATTCCACTCAACTTCAAATGGGATAAAAGGTGTCTGAAAAAAAATTGTATAATTAACTAATTATATCCTGATGAGTATAATGAATAATAATATTTCTAATATATTTGTGTTTTAGTAATTCAAAGAGCACATATGTGATTTTGATAGCTTTATGTGATCTATTCTTTTTGTAGGTGTTTGCAATTGCAGAATTACACTGAGCCGGATATCAATATATGTGCATTATGTTTAAACTTCTACATGCCTATGGTTAGTAACAGCTCTACTTAACTATAAGTTCTCATGTAGACTAAGATAAACCATGAAGAAAAAAGATGAAACAAACAAATCATTACATCAATGGAAATTCCTAAAGATATATAGTCAATTAGTACAATACTCCATTAACGTTTAAAACATACGATGGGCTTATCAACTTATGGCAAGCTATTATACTTTGGTAACTATTAAACTTATGTGAATCTTGAAGTTAATAAAAAAATTGTTCGTTTCTCATGTCTTTTATGTAGCTAAAAGTGCCATTTGATATATAAATAATGATTGATTAAATATGTACAAACACATATCAAATGGTTATACAATGTACCAAGAAACATGGTTGATTTACATTGCAGTAAAGTTGAAGGAGGGTTGTTTTAAACTGTTGAACACCACAACCACTGGAGCTTTGATCTAACATGTTTGCTTTCTCAAATGCATAGTTACGATCTTAGTACATACACATAAAAAAACATAAATGTTATTATCATTACTTTGTTGATAAATCAATGGTGATAGTTATAACTATGGTTTAAGAGCTGATAAAAAGATAAAGTATTTACAAAAATAAGCAACGACTGTCATTTTCGATAATTATATGGTTTATTTTAATATTTCTGAGAGGGCTCTTTCTGAGATGGGTTTTTGATAATGTATTAATGTGAGTAAGGACTTATGATATAGTGAAAATAAATGTTTCTTTTTTATATTTAATGGAATAAAAAGATTACATGTGTTTTCAACTTAAATGAGTTGTTAATTGTCTATGTTTGCGCTAAACCTTGATATTTTGCTGCAGCTACTTTCTCTCAGCTTTGCACACACCAAGCTGCAGAAATATATAAATCATAACCACTATCAAGAAAATGTAGCAAAATTTAAAGTCAACTATTATTGTACCAAGAGATTGAATAAAAAATGAATTTTAAATCATAGGAATCGCGAGTTTCTGTTAATCATATTGTATCATAATGCATTATATAGACCAAAACACAATAATATATGAAACTTATTTTCCAAGTAGTCCAACTTCACAAGTAACATACTCATCTGCTCTCCTGCTAGTGTTCTTAGTTAGAAAAAGCCAATATAAGATTATAACCAAAATTAACATGGCAATACAATCTTAGATTAAACTATGATGTTGAGTATTTGGTCGTAACTGTCTAAGCTTCTTCTAAATGTTTTCGTTTATCAAAGAACTCTTGTTTTGCAGCCTTGTATGCTCTGGTACAGCAGCTCTATTTAGCATAAAATGAATTTTGTCGATTTTATAGCAAGTCACAATATAAGGAAAAAATAGGCTTGGCAAAAGCAAGACTTGCATGCTATTAATTTAATTAACTTATTCAAATATGAACACATATTTTAGTGCATATGCGTTCATAGTTGGGCCATAGTTATATACATGATTACATGTCAAGTGTTGCTTTTCTGTTCTAGTTCCTATAGTTTCAATGTTATACACTGTAATTTACAGCCTCACTTTTTTTTTGCGAGCTGTGACAGAAATATGCATTGATCCCCACTACAGGCATCATTCAAGCTACATTGGTCCTGCAACAGAGAAAAGAATGATCAACATAAGCATTACATTGTCGCGTTTGATAAGGGAAACATATCAACTGCAGAACGTAGATGTAAGCAGGTATGAGACTGTTATTAAGATGTAGAGGTGCAAATTCCAACCCATTTACAAATGAATGGATCACTTTGGTTTATGTTTTTATCTTTAATAGTCAAATAGGTAAATTAAAAAGGATTGACTACAAAGGAAATGAATCAAAGGGGCAAACATTTTAAAGTCGCCCAAAGTCTATTATAAAATGCATACAACCGTATAAATCGCTTTATTCTAAATAGATCATTATGATCATAGTGTAATCTTTATAAGCATATTTACCAAATGAATATTTGTAAAGAACCTTAAATTGGACAAATTGATTGGCGGCCAACTCAATCCGATACAAACACACAACACGTTTGCATCTTTGACCAACCCACCCGCTAAGCCAATGCTACCATAATAGGAAAGTGGCAATAGTTAATTTGCACCTTATAATGTATTAAATTTGGCTCAACTTGAAAGTAAGTGTGATATGTATAAGCTTCTTGTTAATAGCTTGCTTTGTGCTTTTATTTGAGATTTGTTTGAACTGGGAATCTCCTCCACAGACTGCGCTTATCGTAACAAAACCAAACTCGACTTCTATTAAAGTTATTTTTGCAGAATGGTCAGGTAGTGTTCAATTGTGTGAATGTGTTCCTTTTATATTTCTGACAGCCATATTTTATGTTAATGTCAAGTGATACATTGTGCCCGGTATTTTCAATATTGATTTGAACATATTGCTTCATATATCATTTTGCGTTGGTAGGTTGGTAGCAGCTAAATGGGCAATTCTTAAGTATTGACCGGGCCGGGTTGGGCTGACAAGAAAACACTTCTTTTTACTAAAAAGATATAAATTATAATGCTTCAACTATGATTATAAATATCTTTTGTCGCCTAATCTCGTCTTCTTACTTCACAAAGGATGGCATTTTGCTTAGACAATTGATAAAGATTCATTCTTTTTTTTTTACCTACATATAATAGATACGTTCAAATGAAATGCTAAAACTGTATAAAAAGGTTTACTGTTACAACTATCTAAATCAATTTTTTTATTGCGATTCTTTCACTTTGGGCATTATACCACACAACTGGTACTTAATAGTTATCTTATAGAAATTCAATTAAAAAAAAAAAAAAAAAAAAAAAAAAAAAAAAAAAAAAACCACACTTCTAGATTATCAATGTAAACAAAAACTTACCTTATCAAATGAGCAAGAAAAGTCACCATTGCTACTTAGACTCATCAATAGGGCAGCCTTCTTGGCCGGAACAGCAACCTTTTTATTACGTCCAACAACACAAATTGTTATATAAACATCCAACATCAAAAATTTTGTTGACCCCATGCAATTCCAACTTCATACAATAATACAAACTATTATCAACAAAGAAAACAATAATTGTTTTCAACTTCAAATCCAAACATCCTTATTTATTAAAAAAATTTGAACATCGCGGCTTCTCATAATACTTGCACATATTATAAATAAATATTCATGCTAGATCCTTTACTCCTCAAACTATACGCCTGGACATTTAAATTTAGTACATGGTCATGAGAACAGAGGACCCAAAACATATGCATACCTCAACCAGCTCGTAAATAGATAAAATGCCTAGACACCCATATTAATAAACCATATGTTGCATCCAAGTTTTGTTAGTTTTAATCACACATATTAAGAGAGGAAAAGAAATAACAGAGATTACATCTATGTGTGCTCCAAGTATTTTTTTCCCATGTATCTGTGGCGTCCGCCCCAAACAACCATTGAGAACTTGTGACATTCCAAGTATATTATATTAATCCATCCCAAAATGCATAGTATCTCTTCACTACTTTATGCAATAGCATACAATGATGAAAATTTTGTTATCGATTACCATTGGCGGCTAAGTTTGCTATAAATCACATAATTAAAATCATCACATATTTATAATGAAAGATACACCGATGATACGATAGATATGAACTCAAAGTTAACAATTAAAAAACACGCATCTTAATTTTAATATAACGATAATAACCATGGTTTTATTTTATTATTTTTTTTCTTTATTATATTTTTTTTCTTTTACTTGATTAGTTTTTATCCGTCATTATATGAATTTCTTGCTCGAAAGAGTTTGCAATATCATGGGCTAAAGGGTTATTTGGATTTGCGTGTTTGGACCGATTATCTCACTAAAAATGTTTTTGATAATCAGTTACCCCTTAGTTAAGACTTCCATAACTTAATAAGAAAGTTCACTCTTTTAAAATTAATGTCTGAACCATCAAAAATACTTGAAAGTTTTGAATTTACCCATGCGGTCATCGCAGGTTGTGCATTATTCCATCCCTGACAAGAGTCCTCGAACTTGTGTACCTTCAACCCGTGCGGTCGAAACTTGTAGAAACTGAAAGTATTCAATAATCTGAAAAACCAGAACTTTATGCTTAGCTATATGTAAGTTTTCGGTGAACAATAGAACAAAGTAAACATGTCTCTCGTGTAATACTCTGTAAAATCCCAGGTCATTTATTAATGCTAATTTCGATACTATTTTAAACTAAACCATTTCTGCGGGCTAATTTGAAATTTTTTATATGAGATACCGATTGTTTGACACCCGATTACTATGAGACATCGTTTGTTTGAGACCCAATTATTTCAGTCACCGTTTGTTGTCACCTGATTATGTTTTGTCACCTGGTATCACCCGATTGTCACTCTTGGATGTCACCCAATGAGGTTAACACCGGTAACTCCCACTTGCGACCCGACACCTTGATTAGACACCGGTATATTATTAATATATATATAACGAAGTATATATATTAATTATTACGAACTATTATCACTATGTATATATAAGTATATATATACGTATAAACGACACCGTTTATATTTTCATGGTTTTCACGAACCGACACCGATACCGAAACTAAAGTCACGATTATACTAGTCACCGATACCTCGTTATATATTTTTGGGCCGATCGTCACCCTAAGCCCACCCCATTTTCTTTTGCTATGGGCCGTATACCACAACAAGCCCAACAACCAATCCTTGTTTCTATGTTATTTTGGGCCGATCATCACCACAAGCCCACACGGTTCTTTCTTTTGATTTCTATGATTCACTTGGGCCGAGTTTTACACAAGCTCAATGGCTATGGCTTATTTTTGCGCAGCATATCACCCACAGCAAATCAAACTCATTTGCAACATGAAATTACACATGTTTTGTTTTCTTGGTTCCCTACAAGCTCGACATCAAACAAGCAATCTTCTTTTGACTTTGTATCTTGCGACATGAGCCACCCTTTGGAGCCGTCAAACCCTTGGTTAACAACGTTACACACTAAAACTCTTTAACCACTAGATTATATGTTTCTTAAACTCCTAACACAAACAATAAACAAGATTTATAAGTACACACATGCCTAATACCTCTCTAAATCTCTAGCGTTGACATGAGCTTGTAGCCTCCAAACCCTTACAACCGACTTGACAACACTCAAGAAGCCAAGACAACCTTGTCGAGAAAAGGAAGTGACCATTCGAGTGTGTAGTGTCACATGGAGACACTCGAACCACTAAAACTATCCTATATAAGCCACATTAAATGCAAAATTACTCACACTCTCAAGTTTCACCAAGTTCTCAAATCACAAAAACTCTCTACTTCTTAATTATTTGCGGCCGAGACCAAGGAAGGCACACATGAGGTTTTGGGTTAGGAACGAGTTGGGAAATCAAATATTGGGACAAAGATCACTACGAAGAGGGTATAACATTGCTTGTTTCTTGACTTGTGTCACGCGAACTTCCCACCATTTCTTTGGTGTTGTAAGTTATTATCACCTTTTTCAATTCATACATTATTCAGTTCATGCATATCACGTTGATTTATCACACGATGCACGTTATTTTCTTAGTATATCACATTCATAACACTTGTGACTATGTTTACACGTCTCGACACCCTTGAGGAAGGGCCTTGTAACTTTGTTTTTACACGTACGATACATGTATATTTTTGACAACCTAAATCATTGACTCACACTTAACCAAACCAACTTAACATGCAAACTATACTCAATCCTATACTACGAAAACCAGACCAAAACCAAATCCTAGACGAGCACCTCTATTTTAAACTAAAACACCACTTGGGCCTATAATGGGCTAACGAGCCCATTTGATTTTTTAAGGAAATTTCGGTTTAAAATTTGGAAAATAGCGAGAAGCATAAAAACTGATTTTTAGAAGATTTTATAAGTTATAAACACTACTTTTATTGTACCAAAAAGTTTGTTCTTCAAAAACTTAACCAAGGACTATTTTTGCAAAATCTTGCGTTAAGGGACTAAAAGTGACAAAACCACCAAACTTTCGGACTAAAGTATAACACAGTCGATTCTAATAAAGTTGAAGGGTAGAAACCGTAATTTTTCCAAAAATCGAGGAGTAAGGTGTAAAAGTTATAACAAGGACTAAAATGTAATTATGTTTGACCAAGGGGTAAAAAGCGTAACTTTGTTAAAAGTTAAAAGTCGATTTTGACAAAAGATATTTTGTTAATTAATTATTTTATATATAAATACATATATACTTTGTAACTTTAAATTAAATATATAGTTTTTACTAAAAATATTTATTTATAAATATTTTTATTAACATCAATATTATCATGAATAAATTAACAATTATTGATCACCGTTTTGAATCAACGTTGCAAATAACTACGTAAAGTTATTTTGGACTATGTTAAGACACCCGAATGGATATCACCGTACATGAGACATATCACATGTCATTTACAAATCGAATCTAAGACACCGATGACAATATATATATAGGTCGCAAGTCGGAGGAATTTCATTGCTAGTCGTAGCAGTACACCATCACTTTTGAGCACAGTTGTGATTCACACACACCTGTCAGGTGAGTTCATGGTCCCACATTTTTAATTCCCGTGGGGAGATACATGCTATAAATCGAACACAAGTATTTTTGCTGTATGCTGTTACAACCTGATGTTGCCTAAGTTGACACCTGTGCTACAAGCCCCTCATATCACGAACCTTAATCACTTGCGAGTGAGCGCGAATATAGTTGATAGATCTATCGGAACGGCAACCCACCTTTGTTAAGGTGATCACTTGGCAGGAGGTGTGCTATATTCGAGGTACCATGGAAATTTGGCACATTTCCTGTCACCGAGGGCCCCTTATCATTTACATCCTCTGTGGTGTAGGTGATTGTTATTATCTTTATGATATGTCAAATCAATGTTAAGGCTTGCGTTTCGTGAGGCTTAGGAGCAATATTTCACCAGTTTAGTCAAGACCTGTCTATCTTGGCTTGTTTATTTCAAATGCTTGACTTGTATTCACACTATTACTATTTAAACTACTATGGATTCACTCAACCGTTGTGTTGACTTTTTAAGCATGTTTATCTCAGGGAATTAGCAGACATGGTGGCACGGAGCTGGCAAATGGGCACACAGGACCTCCCTTTTTATTTCAATAATTATATCATTCTTTTCAAACTCATCACTTCTTTTTCAAAACAATTAAAATTTTGGAAAAATGTTTGTAACTCTGACTATTTGAGTTTTCATGGAATGATATTGACTACCGTTTGAATTGTTTTGTATGAGTATGACTGTGTACTAAACTGTAATGACCCCGATTAGACTTCCGCTGCTTATCAAATTTCGAGGTGTTACAGATTGGCATCAGAGCCATGGTTATAGAGAACCAAATGATTTTTCAAAACATTGGACTATAACCTCACCGGATTTCTAAACAAACTATTTATCACCAAAGTGCCCTGATGAGTGATTAATCACACATCCTTTTTATGCCTTAATTCAGACAAAAAAAAATACCAAATACTAACAAAAAATGCCAAGAGAACGTATGTTTTTGTATTTGTGTATGTGCAGGTATGGATATGAGAAATATGAACAAAAATGATGCCAAAACCGACAAAAACGAGCACGAGAATGGAAAAAGGTCAAAAGCCGAAGCCGGGGAAGCAAAATGATCGAAGAAAGCTCAAAATGACAAATAAAATCGTCAGAGAATCACAAAGTTACAAGAAAAGTCCCTGATCAAAGTTTAGAGAGTTTTACAATTTCGGTCCTCCAAGTTTCACATAAATACAAAAATGGTCCTTTGAAGAATTTTTAGAAGAAAAAGTCATCTATGATCCTCCATAATTCAGAGATTGTCAACATCGGCCCTTGGAAAATACTTTGAATAATTATCATTTTTAGTCCCTAAGAATTCAGAAAATGCAAGATTAGTCCTTATTATTTTCCTAAGCCTAATACTAATAAACTTACAACCGGATCTTAACTAAGCCTAATCCAATCCAATATCCTAAACCCCCATTATTTGAGCCTAAAGAAAATCACAAGGCCCATCACCCTTAATCCTTTACCCAGCCCACCACTAACCCCTAAACCCGGTCAAACCCACATCAAAACCCATACAACCGGTCAACGCAATAAATTAATAAAACAAACAAATTCCCCCAAAATAAACCCCGCCCCCCATTTCATAAATTACCCAGGTGTTTCACTGTTTACATAAACCCTAAATTCACCCTCCCACTCAATTAACCACGTTACTAATAATTACCCATGATTGGGTGTTCTAGAACAAGTCAGGGTATGTCAGGGTGTAGTCAGGGACACGTGGTCCTATCACAAGACACACGGAGGATTGGTTATATCAACAAAATCAATCAAGGGCTCTAATTGATGGGAAGAATCCAGAAAATGATCAAACGGCTATAGATGGACTCAAACAAGCACACATCACACGGATAGGTGACCTGGAAACTACTATCCTCAGGCTATATATACCTCACCCCTCACCTCATTTGGAGCTGTTAGATTAGGTTTAGAATAGGAGTAGGGGTAGGATAATTTAGCTTATTGTAATTCTGATTTTAAAAGTGTACTCTTATTTCAGTTTTAATAAAATTTTTAGTTTCATTTCAATTTCATTGCAATTTACTTTTTCAGAATTTAGTTATTTCAATTCTGTTTTTAGTAACTCATATAATTCAGTTTAAAATAGTTGGTGTTTGTTTTAAATCCTTTTTCAATTCTGTTTCAATATTGCTTGGTCAACTGAGGTCAACAGCTTATTGAAATAAGCTGAGCTTATTTTGGAATCAAGACAGCCATTTGGAGCTGATGGACTGTCACAAAGACATGCTGTGAGGGAGCATCCCTCTGTTTGGCTGAGGGGTGAGTGTAAGTTTTATTTTATTCTTTTCAAATTTAAATTTGCATCAATTAGACTTCAGTTTAGATCTATTTTACTGTTTGATTGTTGTTTATTTTCAATTTAAATTGCCTTTTCTAGTTGTTTTTACATTGAAATTAATAGTAGGATTTAGTTTGGAATTTCACTGTTACATTGTCTGTTCTATTTATGGATCTGTATCATCTGAGTTCTGAGCTTCTAGATTGATTTAAGAGTAGTTGCATCTGAGATTTGTATTTCTATATTGATTGGATAAGTTTGGATCTAAATCTGTTACTTAGGGTGAGGTTTGGTTTGCATTGGTTTTGATTTGAGAAGCTGTGTAGTTTGAGATAATCACTAAAGCAGTGTTTGGTTTAAGTTTGGATTGCAGAATTTTGTTGGATTGTTGTTGGTTTTGCTGCACAATTAAGTAACCTAAGGACTGTGGGTTAGTCAGATTAGGCTCAAACTAGTAGGAGCAGAATAAACAGGTTTCATAAGAGGGGTGTTTGGATAAGGTATTAAACCTATGTTTTACTTTCTTTCTTACTGAAAAAATTGTTCCAGCATCTTAGTTTAGGTTCAAATAAGTTTAGTAGGTTTATAAATTCATAGTTCATACAGCAATAAGTCACAGTTAAGCTTATTAGATAATTTCTGTTAGCATGGTTTGAGTTTGAAGTTTGTGATTGCATAGTCTGTTAAGATTTGGTGAACATCTAAGTAGGTTAGCTGTTAAATTTGATTATCATATCACCTAGGAGTAGATTTAAACAGTTAAATTTCACTTTGGTCAAAGTTAGTTTTAAATAAAAAAGGTCAAAAGCCTGCAGCCAATCAGGTTAAATTGCTGCTGATTTCAGGATAATTTATGCAATCTAGTTAGCTTTCAAGTCATTTCTATTTGTGAATTTAGGATCTCAGTAGTTCAAGCTAAGCCTTGCACCCATAATCTCACATTTATTAGCTTATTTGGATGGGTTAATTGCTTAAACTTGCTAACTGTTGAACCTGTCCTCACCCTGCTCATCAGTTGTTAGAACTTTTTCTAGGTTACTTTTAGCTTAGTGAATTGAATCCAAAGTTAGACCTCATAGAATTTCTTAGTTCTTAGCTGGTTAGTAAAGCTTTTGCCCCCATTTGTTTTTATCCACAGCTTATTTGTTCAGCTTAATTGTTCCATCTAGTGTGTGGTTTGAACCAAGGACTGTCATTAGATTAAGGGCTGCAATCTTGCTTTTGTTATTCAAATCTTAGTTTTATTGGGCTTTTGAGTTGCTGTGTACCTTCAGTTGCTTTGTCATTTGAGCTGTTACCCTTTGCTTAATCTGAATTGCTTATTGCCCATTGAATTAGTGCTTATTCCTCCTGATTTAGCCCTTATTTGTGTTTCTGTATGCTTTTTGGACTGAGTTTTATTCATTTGAGCTTATTTAAGTCTGAAAATCATTTTGTAAGAGCTTCGTCAAGATTGGTCAAGATAAGCACTCCAAATAAGAAGTTTAGAGCTTTTCAGCACTTTCCTAGCTTATTTCAGTTTCAAAATTTTTTCTCAAGCTCATTTTAATATTTTAGATTTTCTGTAATTTTTTCAAATTTTTCTGAGTCCATTTACTATTTTTCCTATTTTATTTTCATTTTTATTCAATTTTTAATATTTTTTAATTACCAAAAATTCCAAAAAAATCAGAAAAAGCCAAGAAAAATCCAAAAATATTTTAGAAATTTAATTTCATTTATTTTAGAATTTTAGAAATTAATTTTGCATTTTTCCCATTTATTTTCAATTTTATTTGAATTATAAATAGTTTTTAATTAGTTTTAATACTTTTTAATTTCCAAAATTTACATAAAAAGCCAAAAAAAAATTAGTTTTTAGTTTTAAAATTACTTTTTAGTTATTTTATAATTTTCAAAATTTAATTTTCATTTTTCTTACCTTATTTGCATTTTCTTTTAATTTTTAATTAGATAATTAGTTTTAAATTCATAAAAAATAATTAAAAAATCAAAAAAATATTTTTCTTTTTCTTAAAATTTTCTTTTATCATTTTTAACTTTTCAAAATTATTTTCAAGTCTATAGGAGTAGTGTAGCTTAAAAGTCGCGTTTTATTTCGTACGTTAACGTTTATTTTCCGTTTTAGCTTACGTTTTCGTTTCTACGTTACGTTTCTAGTTGCCTTACTTGAATTACGTGTTTATGTGATTAATTGTGCTTCATTTTCTTAATCTTTAGTGTAATCTCATCTAAATCACTTTTTACCGTTTTCACGACACGTTTCACGATTCGGGAATTGAAAATTCCATTCATCCTTCACACGGACTACGACCTCGGGTTATCCGTATTTCTTTGCGGATCTCTTGAGTAATACTATACTTATACTATAACTTGATTTTCAACTAATCATGCCCTCCGTGCCAGCGCTTGCCAACGTCATGTTTTAAGGTTTGATTTTTAGCACCCATTACATTTAGTTCACTATGACACTATGATCACTGTGCATGTAGCATTATGTAGACTAAATGACTTATATTACTGCTATTTTTGGGATATTATAGTACCATGTCGCCCCCGATTATTATTTTGTCTGACAGTGACGACGTCGTGCCAGCATCATCCACCTATCCTACCATTGACCTATCTGACTATGACACCCACGACACCCATGATTCTGACCATGACACCCAACCTGTATCACCTGCCATACCATCTCCTGTTCCATCTGGAGACCCATCTGCTGATACTGAGCCCTTCGAGGAGGGTGAGGTTGCTTCTACACCCATTGATTCTTTTGCTATTCAGCATCTTTTTCGTCCTGTCTGTGGACCTATGACGCAGGAGCAGTACCTTTATGATCAGTACCTGACGTCTCACCAGTTTCTTGCGGCTGATGACCGTCCTACACCACTTGCTAGTCACCACACCGGTTCAGATGCTGATGACGAGTCTTCTGACTCCGATACTTCTGACACTGCTGCTTCTATTCCACCACCATCCCCGCCTGCACCAATTCGTCAGCGCAAGCGAGTGAGAATTCTTGAGCCCTATGAGCCTGAGCCTTTCGGAGAGTTATTTCGATATCATGAGGGAGACTTTTCCCGCAAAATCACGGCTCAGAAACGAGTCTGTTGATACGTGGGAATCGCACCAGGCTTTACCTCTCAAGGGATCTCGAGAAGCTTACAACCCCCACCAGGCAGTGTACCTGATCGTTGTAGTATAGTATAGTGACAAGTACCGGGGGATTGATCGTTCAGCTAAGAATAGTGTCGCTAGGATTAGAAAACCTAAATACTAGTTCTAATGGTGAGGGATGATTATTTTTGTATTTTTATATTTTTTAGAAAGCAAGTAAAAATCTCGGGGTTTGAAGGATTTGGGCGGAATTAGTTGCTAGTCAACTAACCCAATACTAAAGATGCAATCAAAATAAAATACTAGAAATAAAAATAAACTAAATTAACTAAGGTTGTGAGCAATAAGTGGAGAAATTGTGTTTACTTAGATTTCACTACTCCCTAGATATTTTTACACGTTAATTACTTGTTATAGTTGCGTGGATGACGGATTGTATTCCTTAATACCATTCATGGGGTGGCGCACTTAATTCCCCAATCCTATGAGTGCCTACTTCACTCCTATGTCGAGCCGGCTAAGAAGCTCCTAACATGGGATCATTAGAATTTACTCATGCATTAAATACAACCAATAAAACCTAGTGCACGTCAGTTCATGTTTCCTAAGACGTTCAAGCATGTTACCATTTGGAGATCTGCCAGTTTTCTTAAGCCTAACATCGAAATCATTCATCCAATACAACCATAAACAAGTAATCAACACATAATTAACATCTAGGTTTCATTAGATCCAAGCAAACACAAGATAGATCTAGCCTAGCATGATGGAATTAAGACAAGAAAAAGATATAGACAACCAACACATAGACATATTGATTGAATTAAAATAATACTTATCTCAATTACACATGAAAGGGATCAAGGGCTGAGAGCCCTTGAAAAACCTGTAAAATTCGTACTAAGTTCGGCCTTAGGGTTTCTCCAAAAACTTCTCTTTTTTTATGAATGAAAATTAGAAAACTATATATAGGAAATTGAGGCTGACGGCGTCAAGACCAAATTGGTGACGCCGTCATCTCGCCGCCAAAATACTTCTCGGACTGCCTTGATCTACTTTTGACGCCGTCACGTTATAGCATTTTCCAGGCCGTCACGTATTTTACTCTTGACGCCCTACTTCGTGACGCCTTCAATTCTGTACTGGGTCGTCATGGAAATTACTCTTGACGCCGTCAGAATTTCCTTCTTGACGCCATCACCTACTGTTCCCAGCAAGGAAGATTAAGACTTTGGCGTTTTCTGCACTTTTATGCTCCAAAAACGTCCGAATTGCTTCCTTTTCCAGATTTCTCTCCCAAAGTACCTAAAATCACAAAAGGAACGATTTAGGGCAATATTTGATCGAATAAATTCAATTCCGGGCTTAAATGACCCCCTAAAAACGGTTCATTTTTCGCCTCATCATATACCCTTACACTTAAGATTTGCTTGTCCTCAAGCAAATGCGCTTTTATTCTACTCAAAATACAAGTTAGGGGTCATTTAACACTAATATAAAAGTTATTACAACAAATAAACGTTCCACTAAAGACCAATAGACAAGCACGGAGGTCATACACAAGCACCTCACAAATAGTGTTTAGATACTCACATCTCTCGGGTGTAATAAAGTATAAATTACAATATGGAAACGGAAGATATCTCTCACTACCTGTCATAGCAAAATAGATTACCATAGGCTTGGGAAAGGATCAAACCTCCACCACATGGCGTAAGCACCTAGGATAAACTATCAAAGAGGTCTTTTAAAGGGTTGTAACGTTAGGTGTAGGGATATGAAATACACGGTTTTGTTGGATAAAGGAAGTTTTTACTGGTGGCGAGTTAACAATCTTGGTTAATTACATGTACAATATGGCGTTGCTAAGCCAAGACTAGACTCGACTTAAGCTAATAAATGAAAAATAACAAAAACATAAAATGAACATAGAATGAAAACGGGATGGTAGTCCGTATGTTTTTTCTCTTTTTCCTTTTCTATATTTTTTTTTTCTTTTTCTTGATTTTTCCGATTTTTTTTTCTCTTTTTTTTTTTTTTTGCATACACTCTTACCCTACCATCCAAAATAATACATCATAGGGAATAAACGTTCCCCTTACACTTGAATTTTTACATACTTTACAATCAACTATTCTAATGACTCAAATTAAGAAAATCAAAACACTTGGAGTACTTTTAAGATTAACGTACATATGGGGGTAATAAGTGTAACACCCCCAAAATATCGCAGTGGAACGATAGTGTCATTGGGATGCTACTTCAGGGCACAAAGTACAAGATATAGAAAACGATCTCTAAATGAGACGTTTTGAAAAGCTACTATTCGAATAGATAAAAGTCATAGTTTACAAAATAAAGATCCCAAAGTAAAATAATACATAAGTTTTTAAAGTGTATCGAATGGTAAACGATAAAAGCGAAAGTCTCCAAAAGCATGCCCTAAGACTCTTAGCTCCACACACCTGCTATCGCCTTACTAACCTGAGATAAACATGCTTAAAAGTGTCAACACAAAGATTGGTGAGTTCATAGAGTTTGTCTTAAAATAGTTAAAAAGACTTTAAAGAATGTTCACACAGCAAAGGCATTGTGAATCCACTCAGTTGCAAGTCCCGCCCATAACAACACTTGCAACCTGTGTGTTCACAACCCACTGCTAAAATAAATATGATTCAGACATGTCTAAGTTCATCAGAACAGTTAAGCAATTAGTCGTGCGTCTACACTTCATCTCCGAAGACCTCACGTGTATGATGTATCAAAGCTAATGGACATCCAACAACTTAATTTGGAGCCACTAGATAGTCTCAATGGTCATCCAAAAACTTAATTTGGAGCCACTGGCAGTCTCAATGGTCACCCAACAACTTAATTTGGGGCCACTGGAGGTATCACAATTTAGTATAACGCAGTTAAGTATAACACAATCATGTATGTATGAAATAAAGTATAAATGTTTTGAGTATTTGTACAAGTAAGTAAGTAGTTTAGCATGTATCTCCCCTAAAGAGTTTACAAAATAATTAAAAGAGTAGGGGCTATGACTCACCTCGAAGTGATAGTACAATGCAATGGAATGATAAGGACAACAAGGAATGAAATCAACCGCGACCTATGATGAATGAATATGATCTAATTTAGATCGTGAAATGATGTAGAGAATATGCATGCACATGATAACTATACCACTCATAACTTGAAAATATACTAGTTATAGTCTTATGAAAATACATTCCATACTTGAGAAAAATAATAAGTCTTAACTAGACTTGTGTAAACTTGCCGTAATATATATGTATAGAAAGTTAGTGTTATATACTTCGTCTTGAAGACCTTGATGTAACATCTAATGGTCGTAAAAATAAGCTCATAAGCATAAGTACTTCGTTAGTTATAAATTTCGGCAATTTAGTAGTATTTCTAGAAAATCTAGAATTTAGTACGTAGAAGTAGTATTATTATTATTTCTAGTGAAAGCTGCCAATTATAGAGGATTTTTGCCGATATTGAAACGTGAATAACTTGGTCGTTTTAAGTTCATTTTCTTCGTTCTTTATATCCACGGGTTCGTCTTAGTATGTACTAATATATTTTTGATAACTCGGCTTCTCTAGGTTTCGTCTAACGCCTCGGTTTGTCCACCAAAAATCGTCCAACAGCAACAATTTTCAGAAAAATAGTTTTCGTCAATAAACTTGCAAAAATCATATCTCCTTCGTTATAAACTCGTTTTAACCCGTTCTTTCGCCTACGGCTTTGTTTTTGAAAGTATTTTCTAAATCTTAGGTCAAAAAGTACTTTAAATTTCCTGAGTTTCCTGGGTTTACCATTTTGGGACAGTAGGTAAATAAACTTGTTCCAAATCCATTTCTAGTGTTCTTAACTAGTTTCTAATCCACCCAAAACACTTCCAATCACCACAAATCTAGTCTAATCCTACCATACACCTTCTTAGGGTGTCATGGGTTCTTAAACATCATCAATCTAGTAGATCTAACAAGGAAATCCAAAATAAACATTTCTAGGGTTTATAAGTTAATAGTTTATAAAATGAAGTGGTATAAGCTAACATATGCATGAGATCTTGTATGAAAACCATATGATCAATATAAATACTTGAAGAAATGATGAAAATAAATTTTGTAAACTTACTTTGAATGGGTTAGTTGTTTAGATGAAGAAAACCTTGTAATCCTTGAGTTTATATTACAAAACCCTAACAAGGATCACCATATGAACTAGAAAATAGCTTGATCTTCAAAAATCAATGGATTTTGGTCTTGAATCAATTTTGGGTCGTGGGTTTTGGAGAGGAGAGGAAGAAGAATGAGTTAGATATTTTTATTTTTGAGAAAATGAAGTAGCAAAATGAGTTTTTGATACTTAGAGGATATTTAGCTAGTTAGGGTAAAGTTGTAATTAATTGGTCAATGTGAAGACATGGGAAGGAGGGGGGGGGGGGGAGGTTGTGTGGCCGGTTTTACATGAGAAAAAGAGAAGAAAAATCGGTTTTGGTAACTTAGTAAATTCTATTGTAGTATTAGTTGTAGTTTTTAGTTAGTTTAGTTATAATCGAGTACCGGGTTTGCTAGAATTAAATTTTAACGAAGTTAACCGGGACTTAATAAAGTCATAAGAATGATAAAAATATGTTGGGTATAAAAATTGAGCGTTTGGATAATTATCGTTTAGTTTCCACGAAAACCGTCGTAATTTTAATAAACTTACGATATAAATTAAATAAATTTCCAAAATACAGGGTAAATGAATTTTATAACTTTTATGATGTTATAAGGGATATAAAAATATATCGGAACCATCGTGGGGATTTTTAGATATGTTGGTTATATTTATTTATCGCGGGTTTACGTTTAATTAAAAGAAATAAACGTTAAACGTACTAAAAATAATAATATGAATATTCTACGAGTGGTATAGTATGCACATGCAATTATGATGATATGTAGACTATTTCTAGTCCGTATGAAGTGTCCCTAATGATAATGTATAAATTCGCACCTGAACCAATACGGTTACGCGAATTTAAGTACTCGTAAACAAAATTTACGATGAAATAAGCAATGCATGTGAATAGTATTTTCTTTCCGGAAATGAATAGTGTTTGGTGAATAGTAAAATTTTTGAATGCTTCTCAGAATGTCAAACTGACCCAAAAAATGATGAATAGTAAAATGATGAATAGTGATTGATGAATAGTAAAATTTGAAAACTTCGAGAAATTACCAGAATTTTACGAGTTGTGACAATAAGTGATGTCCTTCCCCATTACTCCATAAAATAAGTACTTTACCCATGAGTCCCAATCGTCCCAAAACAATATGTACAAGGATATGACTCGACTTAGCAACCATGTAATCAATTAGATAGTTAACTTAGGCTTTAACAAATAACAATAATGCACTAAAAATGAGCGCATACACGGAAGGCTAAGGCGATTTGGGTGTACATTTAAGTGGGGTGTAACAAATTCTTCCTTTAAGTAAGATGCTTAAAGTTAGAAACGAAAAGATAGGCTCGGAGGGGTGTACTAGGGGTTTCGTGTACTAAAAATGAGTACAACGCTAAGGGTGTGGGAAAAATTAATTGACTTAACTAGCCAAGTAATATGACTTAAATGGTCAAGTAATTATGATACGGGTTTAACACAAGGGTGATCCTAATGCCTCTTATCATGTAGTAAATCCTACTACACAAATGTAGTCTCACTAGCGGTCTCGGGATGCATCACTAAGTTCTAGAATCTAAATGCTACCGGTACACTCATAAGCACTAATAGTGAATGTTTTTCCTATAAAATCTAAAGGCGAACCTCACTTATTTGGGTGGAAAATTTTTCTGAATATACGGTTATGTGCTAGTCATACAATCTCCTATCCATGAGACGCTTGCTATGGCTAAAGTTTCACTCCTAAATGTTGTAAAAAATTTTAAATTTGGCGTTAAAATTACACTAACAAGTATTTCTCATAGTTTTATTACACATCTACTATCAAATAAACAAACTCAAGCGAAAGTGTATTTGTAAGGTATCATCATTTTACCCTCCCCTTACACTTAAGATGAACATTGTCCCCAATGTTCAAGTAAAGAATGTAAAAGTCAAAAAAGTAAAAAGAATGAAATCAAATACTCCCCTGATTCGCTCGGTATGGATAATAAGGTGGCCAGGTTAAATCTTCCTCCAAGAAAATGAACAATCAAAGCTTCCCTTCCAGAATATAAATCATCTTCTTGTCATACATAACCTGTGAATCCTGAGAAAATAGACAAGAAAACCTCGCATAAAATCGGCGGCAACCTATATAAGTTACTAAATCCTAGAAAACAAAATAAGATATAATGCTTGTGGAATGAAGTTTGCAGATTTCCTGGAGATTATAAAACTTAATAATTCACAAAAACCATAAGACTCCGTTAGAAAAACAAAACCGGTAAAATTTCCAGATTTTTACACGTGACGCCGTCAAGAGTTAACTCGTGACGCCGTCAGAAGTGACCTGCAGAAATTCTTATGTTAAGTTTCCGGAAAATTTCTGGAAAAACTTGGTCCTACTTCCTGGAAAATCCTGCAAAACTTCATTATGACTCAATACAAGCATTTGACTCTAACAGATACGAATATACATGTTCATTTAATATTGTGGAGAATCATGATCGGTTTGTTTCTTGAAAACATATTTGGGGTTTCCCCTTACACTTATCTTTTGCAAAAATACTTTTAGGTAGAGTTAAGACTAGGCCAAAACAACAAAGTAGAGTATTTCCACTATTTAATTGAGAAACATGATCTACCAACAATAAAAATAAAGCATGCATACGGAAGCAAATAAGAAACAAACAAAATAAAATCACACAAAACATGGGTTGCCTCCCAAGAAGCGCTTTTCTTTATTTACGAGTCTTGTAGCTAGACTCAAGGTCATGGGTTACTACGTGATACGGGTGAGTTCCTCACTGAGGACATCCTTGGGATCAAACTTAGGTTTCAACTTCCTATCGGTTTCCTTAGTATGGTATGACCTTTCAAACTTTTCTCCATCCGGATCATACAAAGTAATCCTCATATGCCATGATCCGTCACCTTTTTTAGGTGGCTTGTCCCACCTCCATTTACACTTGTCTCCCTCTCTTTTCTACTTATTCATCTCTATATTAATAGGCATTACGCTCAAGAACTCAATCATCTTCCTAAAGACTAAGGGGTCCTCAAAGGGATCTAGCTCTTCATCTCTAGCTATGAGTTGTTCCACCGAATGTGTTTTCTCAATGAAATCTTTTTCTAGATAAAATGGGCGTTGAGGTCCTATAAAGTTCCTTTCTATCCAAGGTCCATATCTAGACGGTCTCCTATTCATCTCTACCCAATGCGGTGTCAGTTCATCATCATAATCATAACTATGCTTCTTAACATCGTACACCGACCAAGTATCGCCTTCACCTACCGCTATCTTAGACTCCTTACAATCTATCATGGCGCTAGCAGTTGCTAAAAATCCTCTTCCTACCAATAATGGGCATGTAGTGTCACTAACTATGTCTAGGGCGTGAAAATCCGCTAATATAGTTAACTTTCCTACGTGAACAACTACATCCTTAAGCATTCCAACCGGGTGGGCAATACTCCCATCCGCTAGCCCTATCAACACCTCCGTTTCCTCTAACTTTCCTAGTTTAAGAGCGGTGAATAAGGATAAGGGAATCAAGTTGAGGCTTGACCCTAAATCGGCTAGTGTGTCGAAAGCTTCGGATCTTCCTATTTTACAAGGCAAAACAAATATACCCGGATCATCAAGCTTTTTAGGCAACTTGTTTTGAATGAAGGCGGTCCCATTTTTACCTAGTTTAAAATTCTCATATTTTTCTAGGAGGGCACTATAGTAAGGAGCACGCGCTAAGACATCAATGACGGGGCGTTCAACGTGAAGTTCTTTGAATTCATCGTCAAGGTCTTGCGTAAGAGGTGTTTCAACTATACTTTTGACCGGTTCTATATCGGGTGTTTTACTTGATTGGTCCTTTTGAAGAATTTGGTTTTGTTTGAAACACGTGCTCGTTGATTTAACCGAGTAGTATTGTGGACACGAAGTGGGTGACGAAACAGAAGATATGGAATTAACGTTTAGTTTCGGATTCTTGACCGTGTCGCTTGGGAGTGCTCCCATTTCTCGGTCATTGAGAACTTTCAACAATGCGTCAATTTTGGTGGTCATCTCACTTTGCTTTTGTTTGAAATCGGCTTCAAACTTAGATATGTGAGCTTCTTGAGATGCCATGAACTTAGACATCAACCCTTCAAGATTGTTGGTACTACCATAATTGTTAGAAGGATTGTTGTTGAAAGTACGGTTGGAGGGTGGACCGTTTGGTTGATAACGATTAGGCGGATTGGAAGAATTGGGTTGATTTTGTTTCCACCTAAAGTTTGGGTGATTTTTCCAAGAGGAGTTGTATGAATCACCGTAAGGGTTCGGCTCGGGCTTGAAAGTGTACCATTTATCTCCCGCTTCGTCGGTACGCGTGGATGCGTAGTCCACAAAAGCTGTTCCGGGGTGTTCCACACAATCACGAGTGTCGTGGGGACCACTACATAATTCGCATGAAGAAGTGATTTTTTTCACTTGGCTTGAAGGCTTAGGAGCTTCGTAAGATTTCATGAGAAACTTGACTTGGTCCTCAAGTTCCATGATCCTACGGTCGGGAGTGCTAGAATTGTTCGAAGGCAAAGATATTGCCTTGACCATTTTGTTCAAATCACGGGGATCATTCCAACTTTCGTTGTCATAGAGAGCAAGATCTTCTATAAGTTCCCATGATTGTTCCGCACTTAGATCACGTAGCTTACCACCGGCCGATTGGTCAATGGCTCGCCTCGTGGAGAGATCGATATGGTCATAAAAGATTTGGACTTGGAGCCAAAGATCTATGCCATGATGAGGGACTTTTTGGAGTAAGTCCTTGAAACGAGTCCATGCTTCATAAAGAGATTCATTTTAACGTTGTTGGAACATCAAGATGTCATTTCTAAGCTTAGTAGTTCTCCCCGGTGGGAAAAATTGAGCAAGGAAACGAGTGGTGAGATCATCCCATGTGGTGATGGATCCCGCGGGTAAACGCTCAAGCCATTGACTAGCTTGATCCCGTAGAGAGAATTGGAATAGGCGTAATCGGGTTGTCTCTCTAGTTGCAACATCTAGGTCTATGGAATCTACGATTTTAAGGAAGTCCTTAAGATGTTGGTTTGGATCTTCGGAACGAAGTCCATGGAATGCACATCCGCTTTGCACCAACCGGATGGTGTTGGACCAGGCTTTACCTCTCAAGGGATCTCGAGAAGCTTACAACCCCCACCAGGAAGTGTACCTGATCGTTGTAGTATAGTATAGTGACAAGTACCGGAGGATTGATCGTTCAGCTAGGAATAGTGTCGCTAGGATTAGAAAACCTAAATACTAGTTCTAAAGGTGAGGGATGATTATTTTTGTATTTTTATATTTTTTAGAAAGCAAGTAAAAATCTCGGGGTTTGAAGGATTTGGGCGGAATTAGTTGCTAGTCAACTAATCCAATACTAAAGATGCAATCAAAATAAAATACTAGAAATGAAAATAAACTAAATTAACTAAGATTGTGAGCAATAAGTAGAGAAATTGTGTTTACTTAGATTTCACTACTCCCTAGATATCTTTTACACGTTAATTACTTGTTATAGTTGCGTGGATGACGGATTGTATTCCTTAATACCATTCATGGGGTGGCGCACTTAATTCCCCAATCCTATGAGTGCCTACTTCACTCCTATGTCGAGCCGGCTAAGAAGCTCCTAACATGGGATCATTAGAATTTACTCATGCATTAAATACAACCAATAAAACCTAGTGCACGTCAGTTCATGTTTCCTAAGACGTTCAAGCATGTTACCATTTGGAGATCTGCCAGTTTTCTTAAGCCTAACATCGAAATCATTCATCCAATACAACCATAAACAAGTAATCAACACATAATTAACATCTAGATTTCATTAGATCCAAGCAAACACAAGATAGATCTAGCCTAGCATGATGGAATTAAGACAAGAACAAGATATAGACAACCAACACATAGACATATTGATTGAATTAAAAGAATACTTATCTCAATTACACATGAAAGGGATCAAGGGCTGAGAGCCCTTGAAAAACCTGTAAAATTCATACTAAGTTCGGCCTTAGGGTTTCTCCAAAAACTTCTCTTTTTTATGAATGAAAATTAGAAAACTATATATAGGAAATTGAGGCTGACGGCGTCAAGACCAAATGGGTGACGCCGTCATCTCGCCGCCAAAATACTTCTCGGACTGCCTTGATCTACTTTTGACGCCGTCACGTTATAGCATTTTCCAGGCCGTCACGTATTTTACTCTTGACGCCCTACTTCGTGACGCCTTCAATTCTGTACTGGGTCGTCATGGAAATTACTCTTGACGCCGTCAGAATTTCCTTCTTGACGCCGTCACCTACTGTTCCCAGCAAGGAAAATTAAGACTTTGGCGTTTTCTTCACTTTTATGCTCCAAAAACGTCCGAATTGCTTCCTTTTCCAGATTTCTCTCCCAAAGTACCTAAAATCACAAAAGGAACGATTTAGGGCAATATTTGATCAAATAAATTCAATTCCGGGCTTAAATGACCCCCTAAAAACGGTTCATTTTTCGCCTCATCATCTGTATTTTGCCTGCTTCTACTGTTACACCACCTGTACCTACATCTGTACCATCACCCACATCTGTACTACCACCTGTTTCTATGCTAGAGCTGACACCTGTGGCATATCCAGCACCTCCACCATCACCCGTATCACCCCCACCTGAGCCTCATCCTTACATGCTACCTACTTACACCGCACCCCACTCTTCCGAGGTTTTGCCACCCATGCCACCACCTATAGTTTTCTATTCTCAGACTATTACCGTACTGATACCATCACCTACTTCATCACCTGTTCCATCACCATCACCTGTTCCTACTGAGACCCCCACCTCACCCGGCATTCATAGATTGGTTGATGCCCGCCGATGGTCGTTCTTGTTGGATTACATTCGTAGATGGAGGTTGGTTGAGGGATCACCTAGGGCTGCTGAGCTTGGAGATGGCTCTTCAGCAGTGTTACCGGTAACTGGGGAGCCGATACACCATACTATCCCTCTTTTGGCTGCTAGGTTAGTTAGACATGAGGATCGTCTTGATGTGCTGTTGGGCGTTATTGAGGATATATCCTTGGAGAGGATAGAGGGTATGCAGGAGGAGGTCGAGAACCTCATGGTACATAGGACATCTTTAGAGATGGTATTTGAGATGATGGGGACAGATATCGAGGAGGCACAGGCTACCATCACCGAGTTTGGTCATCGATTAGATGTTTAGAGGCATGAGATAGAGGAATTGAGAGTGATAGCGATCATCACGCAGCAGATGCTAGAGCATTAGACACAGGAGTTGGCCGCATCTAGTGCTACCGTCCACACTCTTTCAGCCACTATCGAGGAGATTCAGGCCCGTGAGAGATCCAGGGATTTGGAGATGTTAGAGATGATTAGGATCATCAGAGAGCTGGAGAGGAGATCAGGAGGCGCACCTGGACCTTCATAGATCTATGACATATCATTACATTCAGAGACATCTTAAATTGCCGCCTGTGGCATTAATAATGTTATATCTTATTGTTTTGTAACAATGAATTCAAAATTATTAAAACTTTATGTTGGTTATGATTGTACTGTATTGATATTGATTTATGATGTTCTAGTTGTCTGATCTTTTATTATGCTCCCATATTGAGATTCATATTATAATTTCCATGTGTGTTGTTACATGACGTGATGATTATTTATGAATGATATGGTTTATGTTAATGTATGTATTCATGGTGTGGTTGTGATATGTACTTTGTGATGATCTCGACTATTATGAGTTTGGTTGCATTATTTCTCTTATTATTGATTGATGTTTGGGATTTGTACTTATACACTTGCGATTTTATAGAGTTATGGCCCCAAGGAAAACCGCTACTGCTACTTCGTCACCCGCTATGACCCAGTCTGCTATCAGAAAGTTGGTTGCCGACAGTGTTGCCGCAGCTTTGGAAGAGCAGGCTGCCGCAATGACACGAACTAGTAGCAATAACCGAGCCACTGCAGAAAGCGAGTCTGCTGCGACTCGAAAGTGTACCTATAAGGACTTCATAGCTTGTAAACCATCTCACTTCAAAGGTACTGAAGGAGTGACAGAGCTTGCTCGATGGTTTGAGCGAACTGAGACTGTGTTTGTGAGGAACGGTTGTGCCGCTGAAAGCAGAGTCTTGTTTGCTACTGGAACATTGCTGGAAGATGCGTTGTCCTGGTGGAACGCAACTGCTCAGAAGATAGGTGTGGAGGAGGCCTATCAGATCACCTGGGCTGACTTTAAGGAGAAGACGCTGAAGAAGTTCTGCCCTACAGGTGAGATCAAGAAGTTAGAAGATGAGTTTCACACGTTGGTTGTGAAAGGAAATGATCTCAGGGCTTACGATAGGAGATTTCAGGAGCTTGCCACACTTTGCCCTTCAAAGGTTCCCGATTTGGAAAAGTTGTTGGAGAGGTACATTGAGGGATTACCCAGGAGCATTGAGGGAAACGTCACCTCGTCAAAGCCTCAATCTTTGGAAGAAGCAATGACTATTGCCCAAAGACTGCTAGACCGGGAGATTAAGCGTAACTCTGCTCAGGGGAACAACGATCACAAAAGGAAGTTTGATGATCGGAGGACAAACAACAACAACAACAACAACAACAACAACAACAACAACAACAACAGCAACAACAACAACAACAACAACAACAACAACAACAACAACAACAACAACAACAACAACAACAACAACAACAACAACAACAACAACAACAGCAACAACAACCGTAACCCCAACCGTAACTATCAACATGACAGAAACACCCACCACAATCAACAGAACTGACGACAGGAAGCTGCCAGAGCTTATGTCGTCGCACTGTTTAAGGATGCTAGGTATGCTGGACCTCTTCCATTTTGCGACAGGTGTAAGATGCATCACACTGGACCCTGTTATGCTAAGTGTGGGAAATGTTCAAGGACTGAACATAAGACACAAGATTGCAAGGCTACAGGAGCTAACTTGCAACCCATGGCTGTAGTATGCCATGCTTGTGGAGAGAAAGGACACAACAGGCGTCAGTGCCCAAATAAGGATAACAATGCACGTGGGAGAGCACACGTGCTGGGAGATGGAAATGTCCAGCAAGATCCGAACGTAGTCACGGGTACGTTCTTTCTAAACAACTGCCTCGTTAAAGTTTTATTTGATTCTAGAGCCGATCAAAGTTTCGTATCTATTTCTCTTGCACCCCTACTTAATATTACAACGACCAAACTAGACACCACATATAAGATTGAACTAGCCGATGGAAAGCTAGTAAGCACTAACACTATACTCCGAGGTTGCACCCTACGACTACTAGACACCCCATTTGTCATTGACCTTATGCCTATTAGACTTGGTAGTTTCGACGTCGTTATAGGAATGGATTGGCTATCCAAGAACCGCGCTAAGATCATTTGTGACGAAAAGGTCGTTCACATCCCCCTAAATGACGAAACCCTAATTGTTCGCGGCGAGCGAAGTAAAACACGTCTGAGCATCGTTACTTGCATCAAAGTTGTGAAGTACATCGAACGAGGATGTCAAGTCTTTTTGGCTCAAGTCACTGAGAAGAAGTCGGAAGAGAAGCGACTCGAGGATGTGCCAATAGTCGGGAACTTTTTAGAAGTTTTTCCTGAGGACTTGCCTGGCCTTCCGCCAACTCGTCAAGTGGAATTTCAAATTGACTTGATGCTAGGAGCAGCACCCGTAGCACGAGCACCCTATAGGCTAGCACCGTCGGAAATGAAGGAGTTATCTGGGCAATTGCAGGAATTGTCAGATAAAGGATTTATTCGCCCAAGTTCGTCACCATGGGGAGCCCCGGTGTTGTGTGTAAAGAAGAAGGATGGAACCTTCAGGATGTGTATCGATTATTGTGAGTTGAACAAACTTACGGTAAAGAATCGATATCCGTTGCCGAAGATTGACTATTTGTTTGATCAACTGCAAGGATCGAGTGTCTACTCGAAGATTGATTTGAGATCGGGTTATCACCAACTGAGAGTTAGGGAAGAGGACATCCCTAAGACGGCTTTCAGGACAAGATACGGTCACTACGAATTCCAAGTAATGCCATTCGGTCTAACAAATGCACCCGCTGTATTTATGGACTTAATGAATCGAGTGTGCAAACCCTATTTGGATAAGTTTGTGATTGTATTCATCGATGATATCCTTATTTATTCACGTAGTAAGGAAGAGCACGCAGAACACTTGAAGGCTATACTAACACTGCTCAGAGAAGAGAAATTATACGCCAAATTTTCAAAGTGTGATTTTTGGATTGAGAAAGTACAATTTCTTGGGCATGTTATCGACAGTAAGGGTATTCATGTTGATCCCGCCAAGATTGAAGCTGTTAAAAATTGGGCGTCACCTACGAGTCCTACCGAGATACGCTAATTTTTAGGTCTTGCCGGATACTATCGAAGGTTTAATGAAGGTTTTCCAAGGATTGCTAAACCTTTGACTGAGTTAACATAGAAGAAGAAGAAGTTTGATTGGGGAGAGGAACAAGAATCGGCATTTCAGTTTTTGAAGCAGAAGCTTTGTGAAGCACCGATATTAGCATTACCCGAAGGAAGTGAGGACTTCGTGGTATATTGTGACGCATCAATCCAAGGTTTGGGTGCCGTATTGATGCAAAGACTTAAAGTAATCGCTTACGCTTCTAGACAACTTAAAACCCACGAGGAGAACTACACTACTCATGATCTAGAATTAGGAGCGGTAGTATTTGCTCTTAAGATCTGGAGACACTACCTATATGGAACCAAGTGTACGGTTTTCACCGATCACAAGAGTCTTCAGCACATTTTAGATCAAAAGGAGTTGAACATGAGACAACGTCGATGGCTAGAGTTACTAAGTGACTATGATTGTGAGATTCGTTATCACCCGGGGAAGGCAAACGTTGTAGCAGATGCCTTGAGTCGAAAGGAACGACTTAGACCCCTCAAAGTTAGATCATTGGGTATGACGATTAGATCACCACTTCCGTCTCAAATTCTTGAAGTTCAAGCTGAGGCCCTTAAGGAAGAGAATAGACCATACGAGAAGATTTACGGCATGCCAGAAAGCACGAATGGGTTTGTCAAGAAACCAGATGGAAGGCTGTGTTTCAAGGACAGAAGTTGGATTCCATTGTATGGAGGAATACGAGACCTCATCATGCATGAGTCTCATAAGTCTAAATATTCCATTCATCCTGGTTCGGACAAGATGTATCACGATCTAAAGAAGTTGTATTGGTGGCCAAACATGAAAGCTGACATTGCAGAGTATGTCGGTAAGTGTTTGACCTGCTCAAGAGTAAAGGCTGAACATCAAAAACCATCCGGTCTTTTGATTCAACCCGAGCTACCAATGTGGAAATGGGAAAGGATTACAATAACTTCATTACGAAATTACCCAAGACATCGAGTGGATTTGACACTATTTGGGTTATTGTCGATCGTCTCACGAAGTCAGCGCACTTCTTGCCAATCAAAGAGACTGATGATATGGACGTTCTTGCACGTTTGTACCTAAAGGAGATAGTTTCCCGGCATGGAGTGCCGATTTTGATTATCTCCGACCGAGACAGCCGTTTCACGTCTAACTTTTGGCGATCTTTACAGAAAGCCTTGGGAACTAAGTTAGATATGAGTACCGCTTACCATCCACAGACTGATGGTCAAAGTGAAAGGACTATTCAGACCTTAGAGGACATGCTTAGGGCATGTGTGATTGATTTTGGAAAAGGTTGGGATAAACACCTACCGTTAGCAGAATTCTCATATAACAACAGTTATCACGCTAGTATTAAAGCTGCACCGTTTGAAGCACTTTATGGAAGAAAGTGTCGGTCACCAGTTTGTTGGGCTGAGATTGGAGATGTACAATTCTCAGGTCCCGAGTTGATTCTTGAAACCACTGAGAAAATAGTAAAGATTAGGCAATGATTACAAGCCGCTAGGGATCGGCAAAAGAGTAATGCCGATGTGCGAAGGAAACCAATAGAGTTTCAAGTTGGAGACAAGGTCATGCTTAAGGTATCACCTTGGAAAGGAATGATTAGGTTTCGAAAACGTGAAAAGTTAAACCCAAGATACGTTGGACCATTTGAGATCATTGAAAGGATCGGTCCCGTGGCATACAAACTTGAACTACCTGAGGAACTCAGTAGAGTGCACAACACCTTCCACGTGTCAAATTTGAAAAAGTGTTTATCGGATGAAACCCTTGTGATTCCGTTGAAAGAGAACAGAATCGACGATAAGTTGAACTTTATTGAGGAACCCGTTGAGATTATGGATAGGGAGGTCAAACGACTTAAGCATAGTCGCATTCCCATTGTTAAGGTCAGATGGAACTCTAAGAGAGGACCCGAGTTCACTTGGGAGCGCGAGGATCAAATTCGTGCCAAATACCCACAACTATTCGATAAGACAACCCCGAGCACCGATTCAACTTTGGATTCCGGGACGAATCCAATCTAACGGGTGGGTACTGTAATACTCCGTAAAATCCCAGGTCATTTATTAATGCTAATTTCGATACTATTCTAAACTAAGCCATTTTTGCGGGCTAATTTGAAAATTTTTATATGAGACACCAATTGTTTGACACCCGATTACTATGAGACACCGTTCGTTTGACACCCAATTATTTCAGTCACCGTTTGTTGTCACCTGATTATGTTTTGTCACCTGGTATCACCCGATTGTCACTCTTGGATGTCACCCAATGAGATTAACACCGGTAACTCCCACTTGCGACCCGACACCTTGATTAGACACCGGTATATTATATATATATATATATATATATATATATATATATATATATATATATATATATATATAACGAAGTATATATATTAATTATTACGAACTATTATCACTATGTATATATAAGTATATATATATATATATATATATATATATATATATATATATATATATATATATATATAAACGACACCGTTTATATTTTCATGGTTTTCACGAACCGACACCGATACCGAAACTAAAGTCACGATTATACTAGTCACCGATACCTCGTTATATATTTTTGGGCCGATCGTCACCCTAAGCCCACCCCATATTTTCTTTTGCTATGGGCCGTATACCACAACAAGCCCAACAACCAATCCTTGTTTCTATGTTATTTTGGGCCGATCATCACCACAAGCCCACACGGTTCTTTCTTTTGATTTATGTGATTCACTTGGGCCGAGTTTTACACAAGCCCAATGGCTATGGCTTATTTTTGCGCAGCATATCACCCACAGCAAACCAAACTCATTTGCAACATGAAATTACACACGTTTTATTTTCTTGGTTCCCTACAAGCTCGACATCAAACAAGCAATCTTCTTTTGACTTTGTATCTTGCGACATGAGCCACCCTTTGGAGCCGTCAAACCCTTGGTTAACAACGTTACACACTAAAACTCTTTAACCACTAGATTATATGTTTCTTAAACTCCTAACACAAACAATCAACAAGATTTATAAGTACACACGTGCCTAATACCTCTCTAAATCCCTAGCGTTGACATGAGCTTGTAGCCTCCAAATCCTTACAACCGACTTGACAACACTCAAGAAGCCAAGACAACCTTGTCGAGAAAAGGAAGTGACCATTCGAGTGTGTAGTGTCACATGGAGACACTCGAACCACTAAAACTATCCTATATAAGCCACATTAAATGCAAAATTACTCACACTCTCAAGTTTCACCAAGTTCTCAAATCACAAAAACTCTCTACTTCTTTCTTATTTGCGGTCGAGACCAAGGAAGGCACACACGGGGTTTTGGGTTAGGAACGAGTTGGGAAATCAAATATTGGGACAAAGATCACTATGAAGAGGGTATAACATTGCTTGTTTCTTGACTTGTGTCACGCGAACTTCCCACCATTTCTTTGGTGTTGTAAGTTATTATCACCTTTTTCAATTCGTACATTATTCAGTTCATGCATATCACATTGATTTATCATACGATGCACGTTATTTTCTTAGTATATCACATTCATAACACTTGTGACTATGTTTACACGTCTCGACACCTTTGAGGAATGGCCTTGTAACTTTGTTTTTACACGTACGATACATGTATATTTTTCGACAACCTAAATCATTGACTCACACTTAACCAAACCAACTTAACATGCAAACTATACTCGATCCTAGACTATGAAAACCAGACCAAAACCAAATCCTAGTCGAGCACCTCTATTTTAAACTAAAACACCACTTGGGCCTATAATGGGCTAACGAGCCCATTTGATTTTTTAAGGAAATTTCGGTTTAAAATTTGGAAAATAGCGAGAAGCATAAAAACTGATTTTTAGAAGATTTTATAAGTTATAAACACTACTTTTATTGTACCAAAAAGTTTGTTCTTCAAAAACTTAACCAAGGACTATTTTTGCAAAATCTTGCGTTAAGGGACTAAAAGTGACAAAACCACCAAACTTTCGGACTAAAGTATAACACAGTCGATTCTAATAAAGTTGAAGGGTAGAAATTGTAATGTTTCCAAAAATCAAGGAGTAAGGTGTAAAAGTTATAACAAGGACTAAAATGTAATTATTTTTGACAAGGGGTAAAAAGCGTAACTTTGTTAAAAGTTAAAAGTCCATTTTGACAAAAGATATTTTGTTAATTAATTATTCTACATAATTAGATTTCGCATATATAAATACATATATACTTTGTAACTTTAAATTAAATATATAGTTTTTACTAAAAATATTTATTTATAAATATTTTTATTAACGTTAATTTTATCATGAATAAATTAACAATTATTGATCACCGTTTTGAATCAACATTGCAAATAACTACGTAAAGTTTTTTTGGACTATGTTAAGACACCCGAATGGATATTACCGTACACGAGACATATCACATGTCATTTACAAATCGAATCTAAGACACCGATGACAATATATATATAGGTCGCAAGTCGGAGGAATTTCATTGCTAGTCGTAGCAGTACACCATCACTTTTGAGCACCGTTGTGATTCACACACACCTGTCAGGTGAGTTCATGGTCACACATTTTTAATTGTTTTAAACCCCGTGGGGAGATACATGTTATAAATCGAACACAAGTATTTTTGCTGTATGCTGTTACAACCTGATATTGCCTAAGTTGACACCTGTGCTACAAGTCCCTCATATCACGAACCTTAATCACTTGCGAGTGAGCGCGAATATAGTTGATAGATCTATCGGAACGGCAGCCCACCTCTGTCAAGGTGTTCACTTGGCAGGAGGTGTGCTATATTCGAGGTACCATGGAAATTTGGCACATTTCCTGTCACCGAGGGCCCCTTGTCATTTACATCCTCTGTGGTGTAGGTGATTGTTATTATCTTTATGATATGTCAAATCAATGTTAAGGCTTGTGTTTCGTGAGGTTTAGGAGCAATATTTCACCAGTTTAGTCAAGACCTGTCTATCTTGGCTTGTTTATTTCAAATGCTTGACTTGTGTTCACACTATTACTATTTAAACTACTATGGATTCACTCAACCGTTGTGTTGACTTTTTAAGCATGTTTATCTCAGGGAATTAGCAGACATGGTGGCATGGAGCTGGCAAAAGGGCACACAGGACCTCCCTTTTTATTTCAATAATTATATCATTCTTTTCAAACTCATCACTTCTTTTGCGAAACAATTAACATTTTGGAAAAATGTTTGTAACTCTGACTATTTAAGTTTTCATGGAATGATATTGACTACCGTTTGAATTGTTTTCTATGAGTATGACCGTGTACTAAACTGTAATGACCCCGATTAGACTTCCGATGCTTATCAAATTTCGGGGTGTTACATCTCGTGATATACCTCTAGTAAAAATGAGGCCTTATCTCTCTTTTGATCACCATGAGGGATGAGTTCTCTTAACCTTGAAAATCTGCACATGATCAACATTAGTGTTGACAATGACCATAATGTAACTCAACTATCACAGCTTTGGCCCTTACGACATGATGAAAAGAAAGAAAAAACAGTATGCAAAATACACTACAGGATGACTACATAAATTTAAGGCTAGTAAATAACGAAGTGTAAATATTTACTTGGCTTCTCTGTCGAGGGCTTTTTTCTATGTGGGTGCCGTGCATTATCTATTGAGTTCCCTTATCTACCTCTTCTTTTAGCTTAAGATCTTGTCCGTTTTCTGTTGCTTTTTGTCTTTCCTTCTCAAGAGATCTTGTAAGTTGTGTTTGCTCAGTTCTTACACATATCTACAAAACATTATCAAGGTAATACAATTCAATGCTCAGCTCTTCATCGATATCCATATCATTCTAACAGTTGGTCACTACCGTTTTTAAGTCCAGTAATACAATTCTATGCTTTTAATGTGTGGATCAACTAAAATAAGAACACCCCTGTTGTTGATAAGTAACATAAAATCAATCATAACACAAACGGTTTTATCATAAATAGAATGAATTTATGATCAAAACACCCGTTCCTGATAACCAAAACACAGGTACAAAAGTTGTACATAAATCAACAATTAGAGCCATGAGGTATTAAAAAAAATAATTAAATAACCAATTAAACCCCTAAAATCATAATATCAAAGATAAAACCAAACATGTATATACCTGTGAAAATTAAATAACCAATTTAGAACCACCAATCCTCTTATGCTCTCCGATCTTCATTAATCAAATTTGAGCCAAACCCTAGTTTTTTCCCCAAAATTGAAACAAAATTATCAGCAAATTCATAAAAAGAATTTAAAAACTAAAAGCCCTAAATCATACCGCAGTTTTTTGTTCCACAAACAGATTATGAAGATTGATCTAGGGTTTAAAGAAAATCTGTGTTGAAAGTGTAGGCCGATAATAATTTAATGGTAATAATAATTTGATGGTAATAATAATTTGGTGCTTGAAACCGATATATCGCCGACAAGACCGATATGGTGCTTGAAGGGGGTCGACCGCCACGGTACCATCGATCGGTTTTTACAACCTTGTTTGTGATACGTTATGATTTTAGCATATGGGAGTGCACTTGATATGATATGATGTAGGATACTCGGTATCAATATCACAAACCCTTTTTGCTTCGACCTTATATTTCTTTGATTACTCCGGTTTTGAGGTGGTAAATTATCTTTATGATCTCTTTTTATATCTCTCTTCACCCTTATATATTGTGCTATTATATATATCTACATCTGCGCACTAAGTAATTAGCTCTGCCACATTTATTTTTTTCACGACATGTAATCAGGGTTAATAGAGATGTGTGATGAGAGCTAGCTGGACCTTTAGGTTATGCATTTGGAGACTTATATTCATTTACATAAGTTTTGATCTTTTGGACCTACTAGAAAATAATGTTTGGTGTTTGAATCTTGTAGACTCAGATTTTGATTTATGATAAAACTTTGCTTATTTATGAGCTTATTAATAAGATAGGTCATTCATATTTTAGTTGCCTTTGTCATTAGTTGTGACATCTCATTTCTACGTCGCCGCGAGGATTGTTACAATAGTATATGCTTACTCTGTTTCAAATTATAAGTCCATTTTTAATTTACACAAAATTTAATAAAATCCCACTAACTAATCTACTCGTCAATTAAATATCTTTTCTTCCAATTAAAGTGTCTTTTGATTGGTTAAAATAAGAAAATGAACTAACATTTTGGTACAACAAAAAATAGATAAATATTCTTCCAATTTGGAACGAATGGAGGTTATTACTAGTTTACTACATACATGCATGATGCATAGGTTTTGTACTGATAAAAGGAATGGGCTGCCTTGAAGTAATTAACAGGCCTCTAAATGTATTTTGTTCGAGTAAGAGCTCAAACTAGAATCAAGCCCATGGTAAAAACGTAAGCCTGCTGTACAAAAGGCCAATATAATTAGCATGTACAGAAAAAATTATCTGACATCTGTGTTGTCCTAGTCGTCGTTTTCTAAAACTTCATTTATTGATTAACTTTTTACACAATTAACTGTAATTAGTTTTGATCTCTTGACCACAGCCCATAGGTTCCTCATTATAGGAAAATTTAGTTGGATACAAGGACGGTGCTAGGGTGGGTCTTAGAAGTTTACGTGATAACCATGACTTTTTGCGCCATACGTTTTTATAGAAAATCTTGATTTTCCTAAATGCAGCTTAACTTGTATTTCTAGTCTTGTTTTCGTAAATATACTTGATAAATTGTGTCGTGATTCCATCTCTTGGATGTGTACATTGACATGAAACTGAGACTGTATGGATGTGTGCGGTGACATGAAACTGGGACTGTATGATATTATACCAATAACCGAGTCATGCATAGTATTTCCACGATATCAATTTAACTGGTTTTGTTCAAAACTATACCACGACGCATACAGTCTATGGGTTCTTTTAGTCCCAATTTCTTAAAAACGTTTTTCATTAAAGAAAAAGGCAATTACCTGTAAATGTAGCAAACTTGTTACATTTACTTGATCATGTAGCCTTATTTTATTGTTTTTTATATACTCACGAGTCACGCCGTCTCTTTTTTCAAGTTTATTTATTTATTTATTTATTTTTCGTGTTACATTATACTTGATACAAGATATATGAATGGATTAAGTTTTTAAATGTATTTTCATTTGTATAATTTTAATTAAGTATTATATAATACAAACAAATATATTGAATGTCAAAGTTGAAAAAAAAGACTTAAAAAAGTAATAGTGGACAGTTAATGTGGGACGGAGGTAATAACATATTACTTCCTATATCTCACTTTAATTATCCATTACTAAACATCGAGTTTACCATATATACCGCCCTTGCTTGAAATCTTTTATATAATAAAACAAAACCCTTATTGGAATTTTTCCATTTCAAAAAAATCAATTCATTCCTTTATTAGTAATTTTTTTTTAATCTGAATTTTTTTCTTCTAAATATTTCTTTATTTGGCAAAAACCTAAACCTACAATCGTGATTTGTGATGAGAGTTACATTCCTTCTAAACTTCTAAATACTATTACTATCAGAAAATTATAAAGCATGTCTATCATAATCAACACCATTATATCATAATATGAGATCATCGATCATCATCACCAACAAATTGAATCATCATGAAACCGATCATCCATTGTTTGGACACAAGTATCCCGCAACAAAGGTTATAACCCATTAAATTTTCTTTACTTGCAACCTTTTGATGAATTACCGATTACTTTTTATTTTTCCTCAATTTTATTATTCAATTGTTTTGTAGTATCCTTGAGCTCTTTAATCCAAATTGCGACTTCTGTCCGGTTTCTTTATGAGTGGTAACCTTATATTGATTCAATTTCCATTTGACAATCATCTTTCGTGCATTGTTGAGATAGTGCTAATCATTAACTGTTATCATGTTTGTTGATAATATTGAAGATGAACAAATATTTATATGAGGCCTTCTAATTGTCTACTAAATAGGTAAGATACTGGAAGCTAAGTGAGTAGCCTTAGTATGCTGCATGCCGGAGTCTATTACGTGCGGGGCCTGCAACATCTCTACGTTTGAACATTCAAGCAGTAAGTCTATCATTAACAAATAAATAAAATTAATTTCTGAATGATTATGTGTTTACGAGGTTTTGAAATTATTGTACAGCTAGCGCAGTATGCAGATGAAGTTGTCATCAATGTCTCAGGTTCCAAAATAAAAATGACAAAATAATCCGAGTATATGAATAATAACTATATTGCCCAAATAATCTGAGTTGATGAAATATCCAATATGAGCTTATGTGGGAACTTACATTTGCGCATTTGCAGTGGTAGGTAATAGAGAACCTACGCTACAACCTTTGGCTTATAATTGAGCTCAACTCACCTTAAATCAAGGTATGTAAGGGCTATTTTTCTATTCATGGTCGTGTTGTAGGGTACACTGATTTCTCTTCTTTTGGGCAAGGAAGCTTGGACCGTATGTCATGGCTGTAGTTGAAAGACATGTTTAAGGTGGATACTATTTAAAGAAAGATGAGTTTCGCAAGCCATTAGGTATCCACAAGAGGTCAGTTTAGAAGATCTCCCTCAAATTATGATAGACACAACTAGGCAGGTTCTTCTAATTGTGTTTTATTTTTCATGTAAACTTAGAGGCTTACAAGATGAATCAATTTGTAGCGGATGAGATTTTGGACTCAGTTTATGATCTTGCACAAGATCAGTTCGGTAATTATGTAACTCAAGTTCGTTCCGTCATCCCTTTTAAATGTATGGATACAAAATTCTGCAAAAAGCAAAACTAGTTATCAGTTTTAAGATGGCTTTTTGGCAAAAGACTTCCTTTTTTTTTTATAAGTTTACCCAAACACTCCCTTATTATAAACACTGACTTTTGCATTATATATGTAAGTTTGAAAGAAAACCAAGATTGAGATGACAAGTAACTGCAACCAGACAGTCCTATTGATACATATCCTCCACACGAAACTAACAAATGTACTTTTTAAAAAGTGTGCTCTTATTTCTCATGGTATGAGAAATCCATTAGGTGATCCAATATCTATTATGCCATGGTGTTACTAATCTCAATTCGCTCATAACTTCTTTTGTAACAGTAAAAGTCAATATATCAGGTTTCCATCTCCATGAAATATTCTTCAACTGTTGAAAATTCTGGAACATGTGGTGAAGAAACCGAGTGGCAAATTGAAGTCAGTTTTGTGGCAGCAAATAATAGTTATTTTGAATAGAATAATGAAGATGGTTTGATACAACTCTTAATTTACTAGGTTGGTGGTTCTTCTAATAACTTATTACTGATTTGAATAATAAAGTAAAGAAGAATCATATTAGTGATGTAAATCTCTTAGACTATAGCTGAAAATTGTTCTTTTTAAGGACCATTATAAGGTTGCATTCTGATGACCTGGTATATTAGTTTTGCTGTTAGACAAGGTTCACATGTTTTAGTATTATAGGAAAACTAAGATTAAATTATTTATTTTTAATAAATAAAAATACATTATTTAAAAAAAAATAGAACAGCCTAATAGAGATTCAAGTGAGATAGGAATAACTTATACAAAATGCACAAACAACGAATACCAATCTTAAGTTCATTAAATCATTAAGGGGTATAATGTACAAACATGGGTTGGGACATCAATGAAGACTTGATATATACTGTCAAGATTGGGATGACACTTCAATGGAAATCAATATTGACACTCTTTGGGAGAAGTATTTGAAAGGTGTGGGTTGAAGGGTACACAAGACATTTACGGCGTTGGTTTTATTTTAATAAAATAATCTTGCTTTATTTTCTTATTAGCAAAATTGAATACATCAATTTAGTTTTGGTTTCAATTTTATATAAAGTGAAAATTTGGTTTGAACGTACATTTAGTTTCAGTTTTGGTCTTGCTATTAAACTTTTAGAGCCGTTATGAGATAAAGTGTTTTTAATTTCATATTTAACGATTATGAGAAGAAATAGTAGCAGGGAAATCAAACTTATGGAATTTATAAAGTCATCGTTTCTGGAGCCTTTCCCTTTTTACAAACGGGAAAGTGTGCCATTCACCAAATTATGAGTCAATAGGTAATAATAATAAGTTTACTGTATTACTTCTATTTGTGTTATATATGAAACTTATGTTCTTTTTTTGGAAACGACAATAATATTAAAACCCACAAGGTTGAAAAGAAGGATGATACTACGGGAAACTTATGTTCTTTATTCCTTATAAAACTACACACAATGAAAACACATAAATGGGGACAATAGATTACTCTACGACTGTGATGAAGAGAAAACGGCTTGATCATTTTTCAGTAGGCTTTTATTACCGTTTCGAGTTTATGGACCATTTTACAACCATAGGCGACCCATTAGCGATTCATAGATTCCATGCGTTACATGATACTTATATGTATTCTTTTTCGCAACACTATCTTGCATATTATTGTAAGTATATTTAATGAATCTTACGATGTACTTAATGCAGAGTGGCTACAAATGGTTCAAAATGGGGGCCGATCATGTGCCGCAACACGTTCACGGTGGTATCTTTGATTGCTCAAGCCTTAGTTACTAATTCATCACAGGTAAGTCAATGTAATTGAAATAAGTATTATGCCATATCTTGATGGCTCACTCATGTGTCATGATGCATGTAATAATCACTAAAAACCAAGTTGAAACACATCATCAAGACACATTCAATATTATCTTCTAAAGCATGGGGCATATAATGGTTTAGATGGCTACCATAATAAATGTTTGTTTTATGTGATTATAAGCATACAAACCTAATACAGTAGTAAGCAAAAAAAATGTTTGTTCTTGCTAGGACTGTAACTTTCTATTTAATTATGCACGATGAATAGGTACGTTATGGATGCTAGTCAATGTGCATATTTTCCATTTGAGGAACTTTGTGATAAACCTCTTGGTGTTGCCGACTATTTTGAGTTATGAAGCAAGTAATTTAATACCAAAGAAAAGTCAAATAGTTGACCTTAAAAGTCAAAATGGTTATGATTGACACCTTGAAGTGTAATTTAAGTTCAAATTATATATATAATAATCTTTTCATATTTTACAGGTTGAATAATTGTTCACAAAATCATGAAATTGTTTGGATGCGAGACTTTTGGACTGCAAAAAGATTGATGGCAATCATCAAAAAGTTGAGCAGAAGCGTATGAAGTCAACACAGGAAGTACACACACAAAAAATTGACCAAGTTGTGAAATCCCAGAACTTATTACAGGAAAACTTAAAGGTCATTCAATGTGCTACTCAAAAGTATCGGCTTTACTTCAACGTCGACAAAATTGTGTTTATTTGTTTGGTTATAATTTTATGGATATTACCAAGCAAGAACTGGGCTGTCGCCTTGCAACTAGTAGTAATGACACGTATCTTAACCATTAGAGCACTGGCTACCGTGGTGTCGTTGGCAAAAAGTGTTGCTACGTCACAAAAACCCTCTATGGGACCACAAATCTTTTGGCATCACATTTTGTGCCGTTACACTTGGCACTAAAAAAAGTGGTGCCGTTAGTCCACACATACCTCACTAAATACACACAAAAAAAAAAAAAAAAAAAAAAAAAAAAAATCAACCACGGTGGTTGGTATTTACCAGCCGAGAACCTTTGGCACCAACCACGATACCGTGAGCTGTTGAAAGACTTGGGCTTGTGATTTGGCGCTACCCTTCCAACCAACTGTACCTCCCACTCTTATAGAGATGAGTGAATAAGAAAATGAGTGGTTATGAAAAAGATAACACATCGAATTAAGACAAACACAACTTAGCTTAAAAAAAAAAAACTATTTAAAGCTAAAGTATAATTACAAATATTTAAGTTTGAGTTATCACTATGGTCTAAAGAAAAACCCCACAAGGGCAACAATAAATAAAGAAAACTCTATAATAATATTGGTTTAAAGCAACCAAATGTGTTGAACATAGTTTTAGCCAAACATACAAAATAATCAAAAAGAAAAATCATAAGTAAACGTTCTTACGTTGAAAATTTATATTTGAAATTGAAAAGCTGACAAATTTATAAACATTTTATAATAATGTTTTTTATTGTCTACAAAAATATAATAAAATGTCATAATAGCTTATCTAACAATAGTAACACAACATCAATATTCCAACATAAGATTAAACTATTAGTTTATCAAAATTAACGATGCAAAAACACAACAAACGGTAAGTTAACTTGGTTTATAAGTTTTGCGATTAAACTTTTTTGAAATATAAACATGACCACTTACTACGTCAATAAAAAATAATTAAAATCCAAAACTAAGAATCATATTTAAAAATAAAACAAAAATAATTTTTGTTAATAAATAAAAATACATTATTTAGAAAATAAAAAAAAATCCCATGCCTGCTCGGGATTTATAACTATATCATTTGTAATTTTCACAACAATGTCTCCACAAGCAAAAATGGTGTTTGTTGGGCTCCTTCCTTTTTCCTTCCTTGTGGCCGATTACCTTATGAAAGTACTATATATGACTTTTAGCCCGTACATCAAACATAATTATAAATCAAAATTAAGAATCATAATTAAAACGAATAACAAAAAACCAAAATTAAGCTATTTGTTTTTTAATAAATAAAAATGCATTATTGGAAATTTTAGAAAAAAACTCCGCGCGTGCGCGGGCATTATAACTAGTTATTATTATAAACTTAAAAAAAAACATTTATTAGTTATGGATAAAACTGTCATTCTGCAAAAAGTAAGAGAGAAAAAATAAAAAAACAATAAAATTATGTATTTTTTTTTTATAAACTATGTACTTATTTGGAACGGGAGGAGTATTAAATTCGGTCTCTTATTTTGTGACTATTTAACATTTTCTCTCGTCAATATGAATGTTGATAAATAGAATTTTATAAATGTCACAGGATAGATGAAATTCCAAAACACGGTTATACAAAAGCAAAAAAAAAAAATAATAATAATCATAAAAATAAAAAAAATAAAAAAAGAAAATAAAAAAAGGGAAAAAAAGTTTATTGTACAACAAATAAAAAGTGACTGATAGCTACATTTTTAATCATTTATCTCAAAAGAAAAATGACGAGCGTTATAATTGGTTCAAAAAATTTGAGAAACCGAGCTAGTCTGCTCAATCCGAAACCGCAAAATATTGATAACCATAAAAATCGAAAAAACCTAAAACTGGGAAAACCCACTTATAACATTCGGTTTTGATTTTTAGTTTAGTTATTCCAGGTTATCCAAACCGAATACATGCAGGTTTTAGCTAGATATTCTTAAAAGTACAAATATTAACTTATATTATTACATTACTCTTATAGTATAGGAGACTTTTACTTAACTATTGTGAACATTCACCAACGTCTATGTATACATTTGATTAAAGTGATCATAAATTATAAACGTCGACTAAATAGTCTTAGTAAATTTGTTATATGTATGATGATGGTGATGATTTGAATGTTTTTTTGTTGGAAAGAACAACTTTACTAATTTTTGTTAGTGTTATTTAATTTTACTGCATGTTTATTTTACTTTTTAAATTATGTTATTGTTCATCTGGTTTAATTTGGTTAATTGTTTAAAATAGTTAACCGTGAGTTGAATCACGGATAACCGCTCATTTCGGCTATTCATATGTCAGCTTGCTAGCCTAGTATGGTCCGGTTTCGGATAGTAAAATGAACGACTGGCCTCACGATAGATAGTTACAATTTCTAACCGAAACGAATCAAACCATTTCGTGAACACCCTGCAATGCGAATTTTGAGAGACTTGATTTGCATACTATTGAGACACGCCATTTCATGTTCTAAATACTTGTATCAAACGCGTACCCTATGAAACCAAAAGAATACAAAATGAAATATTTATACAGTAAATGTGCAAATCAATAAATAAGGTGAGGCTTGTTAAAATGTTTTTAATGCTGTCACGAGTTTCACATTCGGTTGAAAAAGGCGAAAAAAAAAAAAAAGGATAATCAACATGATCGGCTGTTATTAAAGTGGGCCCCTAACTAATCTAAGCGCCAAAATATCTACAAACAAGACATAATGAACAAACTTGTCTGTCCTCAAAACCACTTCCACTCTTCACATTCATCTTCTTTCCTTAAAACAATCTAAACAAATGAACTTAAATGCTTTAATTTACTGATGAAAACAATGTCTAATCAATGTACTAATTTATTCAGTAATCGATCTTTTACTCTCCCGCCCTTGAAACCACAGTGTAACATTCTCTGCCTGATTTCTCGGTTTCGCAACAATCGAGTGTCAATCAGTAGGAAATCTCGAAGTGGAAAATGTGTTCGTCTGCCTGTAGCTGCTCATTCGTCTTCTTCGGATGTCGTTCTCATTGCCACCATAGGTAGTACATTCATAAAGGCTTACTATTAGTTTTGCTTAGTTATGTTTTGGTACACTCTTGCTATTAGACTTTGATCTGATGCTACAAATGATGGTTTTAGACATTGAGCCGATGAGTGGATGTTAACTATTATGCGTTACGTTATGAGATAATGTAGTCCTTATATAGAATGTATGTTTTGGATAATCTACTGCCGTCCCAAAATTATTGTCACCTTACTGTTTTAATATGTATCAAAATAATCTTTCATTTCAAAAGAATGTTACATTTGACACAAAATAAGTGTCACGTTTCTATTTAATTTGTCTGAAAATAAGTTTTCGCTTTCAAAATTGTCCCCCATTACAACCAATCTCAAAATTGTATTGAAACGATGTGTGCACTTTATAAGGGTATTTTTGGCGTGTTACAAGTAAAATTATATCACAAAACTCTTAGTAAGCATTTACTCGTTGGTAAAACGTAATGATCGCAGTTTTCTTAGATTGTTTGTTTATTTCTAGGAGATGATTATATCGGGACGAGAGACTACTATTTCCAAAGGCGGTTTTTTTATGTTTGTTTTACTTTGGTTTAGTGTCTAGGCCGTGAACATGGAAATTAGATATTAGATTTTCGTTTTGGTTTTTGGAATTGTAGGGTCATCTGTCTAGGTTGTGGATATACTGATATAGATTCAGTGTCAGTTATACATTTTATTTTATTTGGCAGTAAATCGTGATGGAAGTTTAGTATTCAGCTTTGGCGATGCTTCTGAGGTGGTGAAAAAGGACGAGGTACGTGAAAATGATGAGGTGGTGGAAGAAATTGACAGCCAATTTGAAGGGGAAAGCAATGTCGTGAATGTATTAGATGGAGATCAGATCAGGCAAGTGACTGTAAAAACAGTTGAAAGAGGATATAGAACTAGTGAGGGAAGACTTGCAGAGGTAGCTGTTGGAATTAGTAATGCGGATATCGTCAGTAATGGTTCTGAAAATTCAATTAATGTCATTACTGATTTGAGTGATTATCAAGAAGAATCGAGAGATGGATTTTTGAATAATATAGGGGAAGAAGTTCTTTTGTCGCCATCTGATGCTGAGAATGATTATCTTGAAGGTATAGAGAGCACTGATAAAACAGAATATACTACTCAGGCTGATGAGGACAAGAGTTCAGACCCAATCAGATCTCTTCTAGATAACAGTCAAAACGTAGACAAGGGTGCAGATCCTGAAGGAACACTTTTACACGACAGTGAAGATGAACATGTGGATCCATCAGAATCAGTTAAACTTGAAAATACTGAAGTTACACAAACCGAAGTTATGGATGTTAAAGAATCGTACGCTGGGGTTGGGTTGGAGAAGGTGGAAAGTGAAGATACCAGCGAGAGTTATTATAAAGATTTAGCGCCTCCTTCAACTCCTGTAACCTTGAATGTCTCAGATCTTGAATTGACGTCTGCTGCGAATGAGGAAGAAGAGTTGCAAGTCATGAACATTACTGAAGCTGCTCTCATAGATGAGATACAGCCTTCCGATCCATTAGATGTTGAATTGACAGATGCTGCAATTGAGGTTGTGGAGGAAGAATTGCAAGATACAAGCATTATAGAGGCTGCTGTCATTGATGAAATGCCACCATCCAATCCATATAATGTTGAATTAAAAGATGCTGCAAATGAGGTGGTAGAGGAAGAGTTGCAAGATACAAACATCACAGAGTCTGCTCTCATTGATGAGATGATACCATCCGATCCATTAGATGTTGAATTAAAGGATACTGCAAATGAGGCTGCGGAGGAAGAGGTTCAACATATGAAAATGGATGATGGTACTCTCGTAGATGAGATGCTACCATCTGATCCATTTGAGGGTGAATTAACGGTTGGTACAAATGAGGATGTGGAGGAAGATTTGCAAGATATGAATAATACTGAGGGTAGTCTCATAGATGAGATACTACCATCGGATCCATTAGATGTCATAACCGATGCTGCCAATGAGGACGTGGAAGAAGAGTTGCAAGATATGAGCATTAATGAATCTTCTCTTATGAATGAGATGCCCCCATCTGATCCATTAGATGCTGAATTGACCGTTGCTGCAAATGAGGATGCGGAGGAAGAGTTGCAAGCTATTGCCATTACCAAGGGTATTCTTACAGATGAGTTGCCACCATCCATTCCATTAGATGTTGAGTTGGCAGACGCTGCAAATGTGGATGTGGAGGAAGAGTTGCAAGTTATTAACAATTCTGAGGGTACTCTCAAAGATGAGCTGACGCCATCTGATACATTTGATGTTGAATTAACGGATGACACAATTGAGGATGTGCAGGAAAAGTTGCAAGATATGAACATTAACGAGGCTACTCTCAAAGATGAGATGTCGCCATCCAACCTGTTTGAGGTTGAACCAACTTCAGAGGAGGCTGATACAACCATGGAAGATTCAAGTACCAAAGCTGAGGATCCGTTTATTGAAGATGAGTTGCAACAAGTGAGCACCAGTAACGTTGATGAGAATGATATTTCCCCTGCGATTCCTGTTATAGAAGAGGCAGAACCAATTGTAGAAGAGGAAGTTAGTCTTCCCTCATCAACCCCACTTGAGCTCAAACCTACTATGCAAGTTTCAGATGTTGGAGTTGAGGATATTATGCGTCAGAATCTAGATGATGGAATTTTACGAGTCCATGATGAAAGTGAGGATCCATCTGTTTCTGTTAAGCTTGAAACTATGCAAGTTTCACATAATGAAATCATGGATGTAACACAACCAAATGCTGAGGATGAGTTGCAGAAGGTGGAAACTGTAGATTCTAGTGAGGGTGATACGGAAGATCTACTGCCTCCTGCGGTTCTAGAAGAGGAGTCAAGCCAGCCCCAGTCGACCCCTCTTGCGCTTCTTGAGCCTGAGCCTACTATGCAAGTTTCAGATATTGAACTTGAGGAGACTATACGTCCGAATCTAGATGATGCAGTTTTACAAGTCACAGGTGAAAGTGAGGATCCAACAGCTCCTGGTGACCTTGAAACTATGCATATTTCAAATATTGAAGTGATAGATTTAACACAACCAAACGCCAAGGAGGAGTTTCAGAACGTGGACACTGAAGATATAAATGAGCTTGATACGGAAGATATACTGTCTCCTGCAACCATGCATATTTCAGGTGTTGAACTGATAGGCTCTGCTAATGAGGATATAGTGGAAGGGTCACAAGATATGAACATTCGTGAGGGTACTTTTATAGATGAGATGCCACCGTCTGACCCATTAGGAGCTGGACCAACCTTGGATGTTAAGGATCAGGATATTGGAGATGAGTTTCAGCAACTAACAATTGATAACGGCGTTGAGAATGATGTTGCCAATGTGACGACTTCAGAACCAATTCTAGAAGAGGAGGTAGACCAGAAGAAATCAATACCTGTCGAAGTCGCGCCTACCTTACAATTTTCAGATATGGAAGTTCAGGATGCAACGGATCAGAATCTAGAAGATGAGAATTTACAGATCATCGAGGAGGTTGCAGGTGACAGTGGCATCATGGATGCAGAGCAGTCTCATCAAATAGAAGCACAAACAGTTCAAAATGAGGTAGTAATTCAAAACATTGTGGAAGATTCTGCTGAAACGTATGGACTTGAAGGCTCAATTCTGGTTAGTTTCGTGTTTTGTTTCCTTCAACAAAAGTATGTTTACGTGTTAATTGGGATTTATAACAATAAGAAGTTAGATTAGTACTATTTGTGCGATGTCAAACTGCTTATAGATAGCATGATGTTGCTAAAGTTCTTATAGGTAAATTTAACTAGTCACATACCTATCCGTGGAGAATTACTTTTTCCTATATTAGAGATAACTACAAATAGTACAAGTTAATCTGCAAATGTGCATATTTTGTTAAATAAATTTGGTTTAAGTAAGCCTATCTATCATTAGCCAACCTTGCGAATGACATTACTAATATCAGGAAAGTGAATGTTTCGCCTTTGTCTAAATTACTGTTTGGCTATAATTTATTTTGGCATGTATCATACTAACAGAAATTATATGCTATGTCCTATAAAGACCATTATGAGTCAGAATAACATGCCTGTAATATCTGCAACTCACTTATTATTTTCATTGATTATGATTTCTAGCTCACAGAAAGTGTCGATGACCCAGTACTGGAAGAAGAGAGAACTGAGGACAATGTAAGTAGCGATGAACTTTATGAATCATCAGAAGACATGGATTTACTGTTAGCCGCTGAAGCCGAAATAGAACGGTGCTGTTCACAACTTTTCACTTTCTGCATGCTTCTTTGCTGCATATTTAATTACTGTTTAATACCATTGAGATTACCTCCTGTAAATTCTATTTTATATTTTCCGGGGCAGCAACAACTTCATAAGACTTATGGGTAGAATATTGACAATCTGCATAACTTATCAGGGAGGATGTATATCTCGCTGGCGATTTCCTATTATCTGGTGCAGCTTTGTTGGAGCATCCAGATAAGGTAGTTTTTCTTAGATGTGTATTTTCAGTTTTTCATTACTAGCTCTCGAACCTTTATTTTACTGAGAAGTCTATATTTGCTCAACATAAAGATTGCTAATCATGTTTGCATGTGAGGAAGATAAGTTACTACAACAAATTCCAAGGATTTTGGTTTTATTTGTGATTGATTAAGTCTGTATCTTTAACCATTATCATTTCTATTTATTTCAACATGCATTGGATATCTTATTTACATACTTAGTACATTAATTATTATTTGGCATAAGAACTAATCATGTGGATTAGTAATAGAAATAATAATTCCAGGCATTGACAGGTGGAGATGATGCTTGCTTTGTTGCTGGAAGCAGATGGCTAGGGGTGGCTAATGGAGTTAGCCAGTGGTCATTTGAAGGTATTCCACTCTATCTATGCCCTGTAGATGATTAATATGTTTTCTTTCAGATCAATATATGCATGCTCGAATATGAAATAATATTAGAAATACTTACGACATTAATTTTCTAGATGATGCGCACCCAAGTCTAGAGCAGCAATTCGGTATAATTTTGTAGATAAAAATAAGTCAGGTCAAGCTCAGTATTTTAGGAAAGCATGCGCACTTTTTTGATATATATTTAAATAGAGTTGCCGGGTGCATATGTCAAGATAATCGTGCTACCCACCACCCCCACCACCACCCAACCAAGAAGGTTGCATCATAATGTGTAACATCATTGAGTAAATGAGAACAAGTAATTGGTCAATATGCAAACTAATATCAGTTACTTCCTCTCTTCTGAAATACAGGCACTAACCCAGGAGCTTATGCTAAAGAGCTTATGAGGACTTGTGAAGACATTGTATTGGACACCAGCAATGTTCCAGTGACTAACCCTGTTGAACTCCTGTGTAGAGGTGTCAAAGAAACAAGTATGTCAGGCTCCTCCAACGTTTTGATTGCCAACTTTGATGGTCAGGTTTGTGTTTAATCCATGCATAATGTATATCTGTTTTCTGTGTTTTCGATTAAAAGAATAGCTATCATGAGATTCAGCAAACTCTCTATAAGGATTATCCTACACACAGAAAATTAATGTACCACTTCTTGTAGGATATCCCAAAAACGATACTCATGGGAGATGAATGAGTATCAATTTTTAGGTTTAAACAAGTATGTCCATGTGTGTATTAGTCAGTAGGGAGGACAACATCACTCTAACAGCAGTGTTATTGGACATACGTTTGACGCTAAATTTTTAACAGGCTCTTCACGTGGCAAATATTGGAGACACGGGATTTTTGATATTAAGACATGGTGCTATTTATAAAAAATCTTCTCCATTACTTCACGAGTTCCATTTTGCATTGCAAGTTGAAGACTCGGATGATCCGCTGCAACTTGTGGAGGTATTTATTTATAACCAACACAAAGATATTTGGGTGATGGTTATTTGTTTATTTTATTTTATTGGGTAACCATGGTTTCCGGCCTTTTGGACGACTAATCCATGGGGTTTGAGCCCACCGCCACATAGACTCAAACCGGGTAGCTCCCTCTTCTTCTTCTTTTTATTTATTTTTTTTTTATTTTTTTTTAATTTATTATTATTATTATTATTATTATTATTATTATTATTATTTTGGAAAGGTTGGCGACCATGGTTATTTTTTGGCGAGGGGTGTAACATTTTTGATGTATTTCATTTATAGATAATAAACCAAATATTCTCCTCTCTAGACAAAATACAACTTGAATCTTTTTGGCAATTCATCTCAGGAACACACAATTGAACTAGAGGAGGGTGACATAGTTGTGTCTGCTACGGATGGACTGTTTGACAATCTGTACGAACGAGAAATAGCTATGATTGTCTCTAAGTCACTGCAAGCTGGGATGAAACCTGAGGTGAATATTAATGTCCCCTTTTACAGTACAGAAATATTTGTGTACGTCTTTATAATCATAAGGGACTTCTAAATTTGTGATCATATTAAGTTACATGGAAAACTTGTTTCTAATAAAGACCCTGGGTGCGGTATCCTCGTAGTTAACCCTGAGAGTTGACCCTAACTAGCTTGCAAGCTTATGACTTAGCACATTGTCTTAAGTCTTTGCTAATGATAAATTACCAATAATACACCTAGTTAAGTCAAGTTTAAGAAATTTTTTGGAATGCATTTAGTTTCACTAGCAGATAGGTAAATATGCAAAGGAGTGTTCCCAGAAAAAGGAAAATTCCATTTTCTGAAACAATTTAAAATCGAAAGTGTCTCAATTTCATATTAAGTTTATACTACTATGTTATATTGCATCTAGAGTTGAAAAAATCCAGCTAGACTTTTCCTATCTATTTATGTTCTACATGCAGTACCATAAGCTTCCTCAGTTATGGGCCTTATGGCACTTTGGTTTATACCGTACCCATTGTGTTGTCTTGGTAATTATGCTGAATCATGCTTTATGACTTACTGTTAGGAAATTGCTAACATATTGGCCACAAGAGCGCAAGAGGTTGGGAGGTCTACGTCTGTAAGAAGTCCATTTTCAGATGCTGCTCAGACAGCTGGATACACAAGTTATGCTGGCGGCAAGCCTGACAATGTGGCAGTGATTGTCTCTTTGGTCGAAAGAATATCCAACTATGAGTAATGTCACAACTGCTTGCTTGCAGCTGTTTTTTGATTTGTACTTAATAATTAAAGGTACATTTCTTCTATTTTTTTTTTACCATTATATTAAAAAATAAGCAGGTTTGGTAACAGGTAGGGTAAAAAATTTGGAGCTGAATAGGGTGGGTTGCGTTTACCTGGATACAATTATTTTTTTATTTATTTTTAAACATTACATGGAGTGCCAATATGATTAAACATATAAATACACTTTGGGCTACTTTCGACTTGTTTGACCCATTTTGAACCGTTTCATTCTTTTATGAAGTGAAATGAACACTACTCAGGTTTTACAATAATAGGAAATGCCCACATTAAGGTCTGACTCAGAAATGTAAATTACAATCTCACTTTTTTTCTTTAATTTTACGTTATTTATTTTTTTAATTTTTAATTTTTAGAACGACAATTTTTTCACACCTATTAACCTATCTCACAAATGCCTTTAGTAAAGCTTGAACCCACAACCTCTAGATTGGTGGGCAACTCACATGCTACCACTAGACCAAAGGCCTTGGGTTTCATTTTTTAAGTTTCATTGTTAATACATGCAGCTTAATATGACGACAAAAGGAAGTTCATTATATGGTCCAAGGGAGAAGCGTGCATGTGACAAGATTTACGGTAACTTCACCTTTAAGATTTAATCGCTTTCATTTGCTATCAAGACAGTGTTATTTGTAATCAATGATGAGGTGATATGTGTATATAAATGTGTACCTATAATAACATATATTATATGCACATTATTTTTCGTTTAATGATGAGGTGATATGTGTATATAAATGTGTACCTATAATAACATATATTATATGCACATTATTTTTCGTTTAATTAGACACTTCTGATTGCATATTAGTAAATAGTAAAATTATGAAAACGGAGAACCTTGAAAGTGGTTCCAAAGAATCTATTGCCGATGGATGCAGAGTCATATGCCATTTATGTCGAATGAAAGACGTAATTGGGTAGGTTAAAATAAAAAGACAAATATTAGAGAAATTTTAAAAGGGAACGGAAAAAATAAAAGGTTTTTAAAAAACTCTCAAAAAATTCTACAAAATAAGAGAAGCTGATGGATAAAAAAGTTGTGAATAGAGTTTTACTAAAAATGTATAGTTTTAATAATAATAATAATAATAATAATAATAATAATAATAATAATAATAATAATAATAATAATAAATAAATAAATAAATAAATAAATAAATAAATAAATAAAAGTTTGTGGATTAAATTTTTGTAAATCGATATTTTGTTCATCATAAATTTGTTTTTGCATCTAACTTCTTTTTAATGTATGTATCAAAAGTTTATTTTGCATCAAAATATTAAAGTTGAAATTATTGTGTATAAAAAAAATGCATTAAAATATCGTTTTCGTGCATTAAAAAAAACGAATAAAGCTCAAAATTAAAAATTCTCACTTAACAATATTTTTTCATCAACTCTTCCTGGGGATAAATTTCAAAACTTTTCGAGAAAATTTTATTTTATCAAGTTTTTTTACACCTCTCATGCATATTTGTCATTTTATGTGATCTCTATCCATATCATATTAGTGGCGTTTAAATTTTTGTTTGATTGTGCATCAAAATATAACAAGTTGAAAATTTTGTGCATCAAAAAAATTTATGCATTAAAATTTCGTTTTTTATTTGCATTGAAAACGAATAAAACTTGAAATAAAATAAAAACTTACTTCACAACCTTTTTATTCACCAACATCCCTTCACCTCTGAGAAAAATTTCAGAATTTTTGAGAAGTTTTTATTTTTATTTTTCAAGTCTTTTACACTTCACATGCATATCCGTACTTTTATTTGATCTCTACCCCATATCATATTAGTGGCGTTTAGCCATTTATAACACGAGAAGGGTCTTTTTAAACGTAAATTTGGTAAAATAGTGTATTGTACAACTTTAATTCCATAATGTTGTGGCGTTGTTGCTATGTATTTGAACGATCTTTTGCCTTTTGATGTCGAGTAGTATGCTATTCAAAAGTTGTCACTATCTTTTGCCTTTTGATGTCGAGTTGTATGTTATTCAAAAATTGTCACTAAAAGAGAATCACAATGCCTATGTTGGCATGGGTTGAGATCAAATATGACATTTACATATCAAGGGTTAAAAAGTCCTACTATATAAACAAAAATAATGAGTCACTTTCATTTTTCCCCAAACAAATTAGGGCAAAAACACACACAAACACACTCATGATCACATCTTCAAATCATTATAAATTATACTTTGATTTCACCTTCAAATTATCATCTCAGATCGTCGATTGTTAAAAAACATTAATTTTCATCAAATTTTGATCACTTTTTAGATTGATTTAAGCATAAATAAAAAAATAATTTGGTAAAAAAATGCATGATAATCAGTTAAAAAAAATAAATTTAGTTGATGTTCAAGTTATAGATGCTAGAAATCATGTGGTGGATTCTGAAATCGTTATGGATGAAGCTGTTGATGATCCAGATGCACAACATGTGTTTGATGAAATGCGTCTGTGATAATCACATGTGATTCTGAAGCAAAATCACACGTGATTGTGTAACAGTTCTACACTGAGGTCGACTGTATAAGAACACACAAAGACGTCTAGAGGCTCGGTATATTGGGAACCTAATATTGAGAGGACTTATTTACCTTTTGATGGGGAAGTTCTCATCTAAAGTAAACAAATAATAGAGAGGCAAAGGTATATACAAGAAGAATATTTCTCCTTGTTCAAAAGGAAATAAAACAAAGCTGTTCGTCATGCACTTTACACAAAAAATGGATACGGGTATGTGCAAGAATGTGAAAATGTACCATAATACAAGGCAATTTAGTTGCAGTCTTAAAACTAAGCCAGGAAAGAAATGTGGATGTTGCGGAGAGAAGACTAACAAGCACACCAAATCAACATGTCCGTGAAATCCAAAATTCATTGGAAAATAATTGAAAATGGCTAAACAAAGTGGCTACTACTTCTTGAATTTCATACTTTTTTTAATATTTGGTTTTTTTTCATTTATCTTTTGAACTTCTGCGAAAGTGTTATACAAATTTTAGAATTTTACTTGAATACTTTTTTGTTTGATGTACTAGCAGATTTGGTATAACACCGAATAAAATCACTTGTGATTCATCTCAAAGTCACTTTTGATTCATGTCAAAAGCACAAACGATTTTTATGTCAAAATCACATGTGATTCATGTGGAAATCACATATGATTTTCATATGAATCACATGTAATCAAGCTGTATAACTTGTTCAACTTACGACCATCAGTTATCTCACAAAAATTAAGAAAGAGACATTGTAACACCCCCAAAATTTGATACAGCGGAAGACTCAACAAGCTTTCGGGGTGCTACGGGGATTGGTATCCAACACAAGATAATATAGAACGACATAAAGTAAACATAATAAAAACACAACCAAAACGGGGTTTTAAGGTTTACAATTATCCCAACATCATTCAGAGTCAGGCCCAAAATAAAATAACAGTAGGTCCAAATTTAATTATCAGAGTTTAGAAAAATAGATCCATGAACCGTGTGCCTTGGCCGAGCCTTCCATTCCAAGCATGCATCTCAACACTTAATTACCTGAGAAAACGTGCTAAAAGTCAGCTTTCGCTGGTGAGATCATAGGGTTAAATTCAACAAACAATATAGTGGACATATACGCAAAACGCTTGCTAGCTAGACTAAGGATTCGCTAAAAGCTTGCGGATACCCTCCGCTCCAACAAAACACACGGATACCCTTCCGTACTAACAAAACACACGGATACTCTTCCGTACTAACATAGATATTCGGGTAACCCCCGCAATACCAATAATCTCTCGGATAACCTCCGAAATATTAATAACCTATAGGTGCACACTATAGTATCTAAATAAGTCAACCTTGAATAGTACACACAACATATATGCGACTAAAGCTGACAATTCCAAATAACCAAATAAGCCAACCTTGAATAGTACACACAACCTATATGTGACTAAAGCTGACAATCCACCAATAACCAAATAAGCCAACCTTGAATAGTACACACGACATGTGTGACTAAAGCTGACAATAGATCCTAGTCCATACGCATAGCAAGTTTAGAAAGAATATAAAAGCGATAACAGTCCACGTAAAAAGATTTGCACGTTTCTCACCCCAATCATTGAAAACATAGTTCAAGAGTAAAAAGTGGGGCTATGACTCACCTCAAGTCCAGAAAATAGCAAGACGAGGTAGGTAGAAATAAGATGTATGATAACTCACGAAACAGCAACTACGGACTTGGCACGACCTAACAATATTAACTCTTTCAGAAATCATTTCCTCAAATATATAATATTCCCAAACCCGGACGAGAATCCGTTTTATTTCCGAAAATCCATTTCGTATTAGTTTGGTGTATTTGCGTTTGGTATCCATACGGGTGGTGGGTCGACTCAAAACAAACCAAAGAGAGATCACATATAGAAAGATAAATAAACTATAGATCTAATATTAGCCCAATATATCATTTAAATAAATCGCCAAAGTTTACCAAATCCGCCGATTTGATAATCCTCATATTTATTTACGTAACATACCGTTCCAAGATTACACCCAACCTAAAGCACATAGCACATAATTACTATATAGTATATATCATAGTTTAATAAATTCCTCATATATATCGTCAAATTGGCCAGATTTCCCGATATATACGCTCGCAATCTATTACACTTTACATATACTACGACCTATGGGCGTTGTAGGATACGATGCCCACTAATATATTCATTTCATATAGTCAAATAACCCGGCTCAACCTTACGGTTAAGTGGTTATTTAATTATAGAAAACGTCTATATTAGTCGTCATATATCCGTGACAACACGAACGTCACAAATGATAACTTACCTCGACCCGAGTGACAACAATTTTGCCTAACTCAATAAGTTTATCCGTTATATATCCTGAAATGACATTTTATTAAACGTTTCGTAATTGTCGGGAGTTTCACAATTTTTATAATAGTAATACGTTTAATAATATTACGCCACTTTCGTAGCCTAATATATATTTAATCGTATTATTTATAATACGACTCGTGATTATTATTATTATTAATATACGCGTTTATATAGTTATATATACGTTATTCACGTATATACTTTCATATAAACGTTCATATTATCAATAATTATTATTACGAGTTTTATTATTCTCGTTTCAATTTTAATAGTTATTGAGTTATACGAAATGGTCATATGTCCGAGTCATGACTCTCGGCTCATTGTCCAAGTCCAAATATAAGCAAAAGTCATAAAATACCGAATCTCCGTCCAATCACATTCTCAACCACGGGCTACAACATGAGGGTCCGACTACGGCACCCGACTACCCTATCTCCGTCAATCTAACGACCGTCTCACAATCGGTCCCCAATCACACTTTACCAATCGACAACAGCTCCACAATACCAAATATCCGATGTCGAGACCAAACGTGGTCTCGACCCACAAGTATTCGGTCAACATAAAAATCAACCAAACAATATCAAAACCAATATACCAATACAAGTCATAAGTACATAATTATAACCAAGTCACATTCGGGTTGGTTTACCAAGCCAAACCCGGGTCAATTCGACTCCAATGAGTCGCGGTCCAACCATGAGTATAATGACTCGAACCAAACATACAAGTAACCAAAATAAGCTCCATTGAGCACAACAATTTAGCCAAAACGACCCATAAGGTCTCGGCAACAAATAAGAGTCAAAGAGGACTCAACCAAGGACCATATTAGTCTCGGCAATAGCTCAAACGAGCTAACCCAAAACAGTCCCAAACACCCTTTTGGGTCGCGACTCCAAATAACAATGACAATAACAAATCGGTAACCAAAGTAGCCAAGGAGCAAACCAATCGGACCAATGGTTACATAAGGCTCTCAACCGAGCCAAGGGGTAATATTACACCGAGACCATAGGGTCTCGGTTAAGCTCCATCAAGCCAAAAACATCACCAAACGTGACCCAACATCCAAATCGAGCACCAAACATGAACCATCAAGGATTCCAAGGTCGAATACCAAGAAATATAACGAGCCAAGTGGCTCGTACCCACATCTAGCCGTGAGTCTTCAACTCACGGTTCGTTCGAACCCACAAAGAAGCTAAACCCCGGATACCAAACCATTTGAAAACGCGATTTCATCAAAAACCCATAAACATATCACGTTTTTAAATGAAAACCCACTTGATTCTCATCAACTCGTGACCCTTGGTCACGATTCGAACCCATAAATCGAGTTAAAACTCGACCTACCTTCCAAAACAATACTAAATCGAAGAATACTCAAGAAATAACAAGAAAGTGGTGATGAACTTGTGATTATTTGATTCGGATTTGGTGTTAATGTGGGAGTTAGGGCGCGTGTTATAGCTCAAATGAAAGATCTCGACGAGAGGGTTAAAGTGGTGGTGTTATTTTTGGTGTGGGAGTGGCGGTGTGACGGTGGTGGCCGGCCAAAGAGGCGGCGGCTAGGGTTTGAGATGGGGAAGAAGAAGATGAGATGAGAGAGATGGGAAATTGTGAGTGGGTTTGTGTGTGTGGGTGGGTAAACCGGACCAAACACACCCTTTTATTATATTTATTTATTTTATTTTATTTTATTTTTTTTAAAGTTATTAATAATAATAATAATAATAATAATAGTAATAATAATATTACTATGGTGTGGAGCGGGTAACGCGGGTAAATGTAAAAACATGTGGCCCGAACCCGAACTCATTTTAAAACTTCAATACCTCTCGAAACCATCTCGAAAATAATTAAAATATAGTCGGACTCGTTAAGACGAATCATAAAACTTTTGTTAGGTAATCCTAGTGCCAAAGTCAACGTAGTACCAAGTGAGAATTCAAATATACATCACCGAGCATTTAATCAATAATGAATTATGAACATAATTCACGAATTCCATAACGTCATTAATTAAAAATATCCATAAAATAGGTCTTACAAGTTCGTTGTGAAATGAAAATTTCAAATAAAAATTATAAACGAACTTAAATTGTAATGCGGGTTTTTTAAAATAGCTCCCTAAACTGCCGGTTGTCACATCCTCCCCGTCTCAGAAGGAAACCCGTCCCGGGTTTCACTCGGAAAAATTCATCTACGAAGTGAAAAGCTTCGGATATCTCTTCCTGAACTCGTCCTCACATTCCCACGTAAATTCTGGTCCATGTCGGGAATTCCAACGAACCTTGACGAGCGGAATGCGACTTCGCTTGAGTCGTTTAACTTCACGATCTAAAATCTCAATCGGTTCTTCCACGAAATTCAGTTTCCCATCAACACGAATATCCCTCATTGGAATGACGGGCATTTCATCAGAAAGACATTTCTTCAAATTACTCACGTGGAACACGTCGTGAACTTTGCTCAGTTCGGATGGTAATTCCAACCTATAAGCCACGGGCCCAATCCTTTCTAAGATCAAGAATGGTCCAATGTAGCGTGGGTTGAGTTTACCACGTTTTCCGAAATGTATTACACCATTCCAAGGCGAGACTTTCAGCATTACTTTGTCTCCAACCTGGAACTCTAAAGGTTTACGTCTCTGATCGGCATAGCTCTTCTGCCTATCTCTGGCGGCTTGCAACCGATCACGAATCTGAGTCACTTTCTCTGTAGTTTCTAAAATAAGCTCAGGGCCTGTAAGTTGACTATCTCCAACTTCCGCCCAACCAATAGGTGAACGACACTTTCTGCCATATAAAGCTTCGAATGGTGCAGCCTTAAGACTTGTGTGGTAGCTATTATTATAGGAGAATTCCGCAAGGGGTAAATACTTCTCCCAGCCTTTACCAAAGTCTACGATGCATGCACGAAGCATATCCTCTAACGTCTGAATGGTCCTCTCACTTTGACCATCGGTTTGGGGATGATATGCAGTACTCATATCAAGCCTCGTCCCCAAAGCCGTTTGAAGTGATCGCCACAAGGCTGACGTAAAACGACTATCACGATCCGAAATAATAGATATCGGGACTCCATGACGCGAAATAATTTCTTTCACATATAACCTCGCAAGCTTATCCACACTATCATCTTCACTAATAGCTAAGAAATGAGCAGACTTTGTCAGACGATCCACAATTACCCAGATAGCGTCATAACCACTAGCTGTCCTCGGTAATTTGGTAATGAAGTCCATAGTAATCCGTTCCCATTTCCAGACTGGAAGTTCTAGTTGCGTTAGTAATCCTGACGGTCTCTGGTGTTCAGCTTTTACCTTAGCACAAGTCAGGCACTTACTAACGTACGATGCTATACCTGCCTTCATATTTGGCCACCAATAGAACTTCTTAAGATCCTGGTACATTTTATCGGACCCAGGATGAATGGAGTACCTTGACTTATGCGACTCATGCATAATCAATTCCCGAATTTCTCCATATAAAGGCACCCAAATCCGATCTCCAAAACATAATAATCCATCAGAACGCTTAACAAATCCTTTCTCATTATCAGCCATCCCAAATATATTCTCGGCAGATCTATTTTCTGCTTTCAACGCTTCCGTTTGAGCTTCGAGTATTTGAGACGGTAATGGCGACACGATAGTCATTCCCAATGACCTAACTCGTAACGGTGGTACTCTTTCCTTTCGACTAAGAGCATCAGCAACGACGTTTGCTTTACCAGGGTGGTAGCGAATTTCACAATCATAATCGCTTAGCAACTCGATCCAACGGCGTTGTCTCATGTTGAGCTCTTTTTGATTCAAGATGTGTTGTAGACTTTTGTGGTCAGTAAATACAACACACTTGGTTCCGTACAAGTAATGTCTCCATATTCTTAAAGCAAAAACCACAGCACCGAGCTCCAAATCATGGGTAGTGTAGTTTTTCTCATGCTTTTTGAGCTATCGGGAAGCATAAGCTATCACTTTCTCTCGTTGCATTAACACGGCTCCTAAACCTTTATGTGAGGCGTCACAATAGACGACGAAATCCTCGTTACCTTCTGGTAACGCTAAGATAGGAGCACTACACAACATTTTCTTAAGCAATTGAAACGCTTCCTCTTCTTTATCTTCCCATTCATACGTAACACTCTTTTGGGTCAATTTGGTCAATGGTTTAGCTATCTTCGAAAATCCCTCGATGAATCTTCGGTAATAACCAGCTAAACCCAAAAATTGACGAACTTCGGTTGGGGTTGTAGGTGCAGCCCAATCTTTTATCGCCTCAATTTTAGCAGGATCCACATGGACTCCTTGTCTATCAATCACATGACCCAAAAATTGTACCGTCGGAATCCAAAATTCGCATTTCGAAAACTTGGCATAGAGTTTCTCCTTCCTGAGCAATTCCAAAATGAGTCTTAAATGCTCCTCATGCTCTTTTTCACTCTTTGAATAAATCAGAATGTCATCGATGAATACAATCACAAACTTATCTAGGTAAGGCTTACACACACGATTCATGAGATCCATGAATATTGCTGGTGCGTTAGTCAACCCAAACGGCATCACCTGAAACTCGTAATGCCCGTAACGGGTTCTGAAAGCCGTTTTCGGAATATCTTCCTCACGAACTCGAAGTTGATGATATCCCGATCTCAAATCGATCTTCGAATACATACTCGATCCTTGAAGTTGATCGAACAAGTCATTGATCCTAGGTAACGGGTATCGATTCTTCACCGTTAACTTATTCAACTCTCTATAATCAATACACATACGAAACGATCCATCCTTCTTCTTCACAAATAAGACTGGGGCTTCCCAAGGTGAAGAACTTGGTCTTATAAATCCTTTTTCGGCTAACTCCGCCAATTGTTTCGACAATTCTTCTAGTTCGGTAGGTGCAAGACGATAAGGTGCTCGTGCTACAGGTGCAGCACCAGGTATCAACTCAATCTGAAACTCCACTTGTCTAGTCGGCGGGATTCCCGGCAAATCATCGGGAAACACATCAGGAAAATCACGAACTATAGGCACATCTCCAATGCACCTTTCCTTTTTCTTCGTCTCTCCCTTCTCAGAAATTTGGGCTAAGAAAAGGTAACATCCCTTCTCCATTAGCTTCGGTAACTTAGTGCACGAAATCACTGCTAATCGGGATGGGCTCCTAGAATCCTTTCGGTCTCCTAATATATTCAGGACTTCCTTTCCGTATGGTACACGCACGATCTTCTCGTCGCAAAGTATATGAGCACAATACTTCGACAACCAATCCATACCAATGATAACGTCAAAACTTCCTAACGTGACGGGTAGAAGATCTATGTTGAAAGGGTGGTTCAAGAAATTTAACGTACAACCGCGAATGATAGTATTAATCCTTTCTATGTTTCCATTAGCTAACTCAATATCATATCCAATTCCTAAGGTCATCGGGGGTTTCTCTAGTAAGGGTGCAAACGTAGTGGACACAAAACTTCTATCGGCACCAGTATCAAATAGTATGGAAGCATAACGATTATTGAGAAGGAACGTACCGGTAACGACGTTCGGATCTTCTCCTCTCTCGTTCCCGAGTGCATACACTCTTCCCTGGGCAGCTCCAACTTCCACACGTTGGTCCCCATTATCTCTTCGTCCACGGTTTCCTCCAGCTCCACGGTTTCCATAATTGTACCCATTATCACCCGAGCCTTGATTTCCACGGTTCCGCGATTCTCTACACTCATTCCTATAGTGTCCCTTCTTTCCACACCCATAACAAGTAACATCTGCCTTATTTCTCATCTCAGGAGCAGCTTGAACCATAGCAAGAGGTCGGGCTCTACAATCCCTAGCTGTGTGTCCTTTCTTTGAGCAATTCTGGCATTTCACACTACACCATCCAGTGTGATGCTGGTGGCAACGATCACACTTAGGTGCATCACCGTTCTGGTTCTTCTCATCTCCATTCCCAATAGCATAAGCCTTAGCTTGTCTCTTGCTTCGGTGATCATTACCCTTAGAGTGACGGTCTCTCTTTCTCTTTCCATTCTTCTCCTTATCAGCTTCTTCTAACTCCAATGAATCCATAAATTGTTGAGCAATTGTGATTGCCTCTTGGATGTTTGCAGGCCTAGCAGAAATCACATCATTCCTCGTAGCTACAGGCAACCCATCAGTATACCTCTCGATCTTTTGAGTCTCAGTTTTCACCATATCTGGGCACAACAGGGCTAATTCCTGGTAACGACGATTGTAAGTCGCTATATCAGTACCTTTCACCTTGTGGTTCCAAAACTCAATCTCTAGCTTCTTGACCTCATTCCTTGGGCAATAAGTCTGAATCAGCAAGGACTTAAATTGCTCCCAGGTCATAGCATAAGCTACATCACTCCCAACTGCATTTCGGTAGTTGTTCCACCAAGTCAAAGCTTCGTCCTTGAAAGTAAAAGAAGCAAACTTTACCTTCGCATTCTCCGCACAACCACTGACATTGAACACAGACTCAGTCTTCTCAATCCATCTGACTAAGTAAACCACTCCTTCAGTTCCACCAAACTCAATGGGTCCACAAATCTTGAACTCCTTGTATTGACATCCATTAACACGAACAGGTGGAAAAGTTCCAGCAGAATTGTTGGAATGATTTGACTCAGCTAGTAGTTCAGCAACTCTTTGCTCCACAAGTTGGTTGATCATTGCTTGATCCACAGTAGGTGCATTAAGTGGAACATGATCATTGTCTCCCTGAACATCAACATTTTGATTCCTGTTGTTGCGGTTTGTGGTGTCCAGGTTGTCAGGAGTCGGGGTCTCAACATTTCGAGTAGGTCGACGACCTCGGCGACCAGGAGTAGTCACAGCAGGACCAGTTCTGGTAGACCTAACAGGGTTTCGATGTGGTGCCATTGATCTGTAACATCACACAAGTTCATGAGTCTCCAATAGAACTTATCGATATGCTCAACAAAACATCTCAACGAAATCAAGTCATGGAAAGAATATCAACAACACGCCACGTAACAACAAATAAGCGAATAAGGACTCAATTTCCATAACACCCAAAATCACATAACACCATATACTAATAACCATCAACCATACAATAGCGATCTATATCGTTCCAACTAATAGATAACACAAAACATACTAATTGTTCCAAAAGAGACGAATACTGAGCAAAATACATCAAAATATGATAATTAGCTTTTCTAACCGAACACTCCTCGGTTAAGAAAGCAAAAATATAACATAACCCAACCAACTAGCCACGTGGCTGGCGGAGGCTCCTCATCTCCTGCCTCAAGCTATCAAGATCCCTCCATAACGTTCCTAGCTCCACGCTATGGGTGTCTCGGTCTCTCTTGAGGTCAGCCACCTCCTTTTCTAGCTCGGCATTCCTTTGCCAAAGCTTGCGGTCGGCCTCACGAGCAGTAACAAATCCTCGCTGCAAACTATCGATATGCTCGTGGACATCCATCAAAACTCTCCTCAACTCAGTAGTCCTGCCCACAACGACAGTCAAGTCAACTCTCAAATCTGCTAAAAACTCTCCAATAACTCTCTCAAGTCGATCAGATACACGTGCAACTCTCTCACTAAGCTCAGTAATCCGAGCCCACAACCTGCCAATCTCACCCAACTCTGCATGCTCAGCAGAAATCTCAGACGATGCATCCGACTCAACGGGACTACCAGGTGGCAACTCAAACAAGAACGGATGATCAGGTGAATCAGGCTCAATCGGCTGTACAGGTGAATCAGGCTCCTCAGCCTGAGTTGGTGGTGCTAACACATCATCATCATCATCAGGCATCTCATCCTCCTGAGGGTCATCCTCCTCCTCAGGGTCATCATCATCACCCTGCTCAGCCTCCTGAGGGTCATCCTCCCGCTCAGGGTCATCAGCCTTATCCTCACCCTCGTACTCCTCCTCCTCCTCATCGGAAGAGTACCTCATCACTCGTCGTCTCCTACTAGGTGAACCATGTGGAGATGTAGTAGGTGATCTAGGATGACGACGCAGTGATGTGGGTGGCGCCCCAGACAGAAGAGAATGAGCCTCAATCTGTAAAGGTGATGGAGTAGGGCGTACCGACATGCGTGCCGTAGCTCGGTGGGCAAAGCGTGGTGCCACACGAGCCAAAGCCTGATGAAGAGTAAGCTGCCTCGATGTACCGGGGAACCCTAAAGAAGATGAGGGTCCCTGCGTAGATGCAGCAGGTAGTGCCGAAGTAGAAGCTGTCTGTGATACAGTAGCTGAAGACATGGCCATCTGGTAAGGGTCATCAGATGCCATAATGAACTGTGCAGGTAAAACCGGTGCAGTAAGAATATCCTCGACGACATCGGGCATATGGGAGGCCATAGTCTGTGACAACGGCGTAGGGTAGGTGTAAGTGTTTCAAAACAACTAAATCACAACTCATAATACCATTCCAATATACTCATCAAATAGTTCAATATATAATCTTAATAAAAGAATTTCAAACACCGCATTACTAAAATGTTTATAAAACATATAGACCATATAAATCCTCGAGAACGCCCTCTTATTACTAAAATCCATAAACCTCAATTCATCTCAAATATCTCATAATACCTCAAATAATAGAAGATGCTTCGGCTTGGCGGGCTGGCGGGCGGTGGTCAAGGATCATTTTCTATAAAAATACGGTTATAGTTTAGGCGTTTATTTACCTAGTTCTCTATAACCTTGGCTCTGATACCAATCTGTAACACCCCCAAAATTTGATACAGCGGAAGACTCAACAAGCTTTCGGTGTGCTACGGGGATTGGTATCCAACACAAGACAATATAGAACGAGATAAAGTAAACATAATAAAAACACAACCAAAACGGGGTTTTAAGGTTTACAATTATCCCAACATCATTCAGAGTCAGGCCCAAAATAAAATAACAGTAGGTCCAAATTTAATTATCATAGTTTAGAAAAATAGATCCATGAACCGTGTGCCTTGGCCGAGCCTTCCATTCCAAGCATGCATCTCAACACTTAATTACCTGAGAAAACGTGCTAAAAGTCAGCTTTCGCTGGTGAGATCATAGGTTTAAATTCAACTAACAATATAGTGGACATATACGCAAAACGCTTGCTAGCTAGACTAAGGATTCGCTAAAAGCCTGCGGATACCCTCCGCTCCAACAAAACACACGGATACCCTTCCGTACTAACAAAACACACGGATACTCTTCCGTACTAACATAGATATTCGGGTAACCCCCGCAATACCAATAATCTCTCGGATAACCTCCGAAATATTAATAACCTATAGGTGCACACTATAGTATCTAAATAAGTCAACCTTGAATAGTACACACAACATATATGCGACTAAAGCTGACAATTCCAAATAACCAAATAAGCCAACCTTGAATAGTACACACAACCTATATGTGACTAAAGCTGACAATCCACCAATAACCAAATAAGCCAACCTTGAATAGTACACACGACATGTGTGACTAAAGCTGACAATAGATCCTAGTCCATATGCATAGCAAGTTTAGAAAGAATATAAAAGCGATAACAGTCCACGTAAAAAGATTTGCACGTTTCTCACCCCAATCATTGAAAACATAGTTCAAGAGTAAAAAGTGGGGCTATGACTCACCTCAAGTCCAGAAAATAGCAAGACGAGGTAGGTAGAAATAAGATGTATGATAACTCACGAAACAGCAACTACGGACTTGGCACGACCTAACAATATTAACTCTTTCAGAAATCATTTCCTCAAATATATAATATTCCCAAACCCGGACGAGAATCCGTTTTATTTCCGAAAATCCATTTCGTATTAGTTTGGTGTATTTGCGTTTGGTATCCATACGGGTGGTGGGTCGACTCAAAACAAACCAAAGAGAGATCACATATAGAAAGATAAATAAACTATAGATCTAATATTAGCCCAATATATCATTTAAATAAATCGCCAAAGTTTACCAAATCCGCCGATTTGATAATCCTCATATTTATTTACGTAACATACCGTTCCAAGATTACACCCAACCTAAAGCACATAGCACATAATTACTATATAGTATATATCATAGTTTAATAAATTCCTCATATATATCGTCAAATTGGCCAGATTTCCCGATATATACGCTCGCAATCTATTACACTTTACATATACTACGACCTATGGGCGTCGTAGGATACGATGCCCACTAATATATTCATTTCATATAGTCAAATAACCCGGCTCAACCTTACGGTTAAGTGGTTATTTAATTATAGAAAACGTCTATATTAGTCGTCATATATCCGTGACAACACGAACGTCACAAATGATAACTTACCTGGACCCGAGTGACAACAATTTTGCCTAACTCAATAAGTTTATCCGTTATATATCCTGAAATGACATTTTATTAAACGTTTCGTAATTGTCGGGAGTTTCACAATTTTTATAATAGTAATACGTTTAATAATATTACGCCACTTTCGTAGCCAAATATATATTTAATCGTATTATTTATAATACGACTCGTGATTATTATTATTATTAATATACGCGTTTATATAGTTATATATACGTTATTCACGTATATACTTTCATATAAACGTTCATATTATCAATAATTATTATTACGAGTTTTATTATTCTCGTTTCAATTTTAATAGTTATTGAGTTATACGAAATGGTCATATGTCCGAGTCATGACTCTCGGCTCATTGTCCAAGTCCAAATATAAGCAAAAGTCATAAAATACCGAATCTCCGTCCAATCACATTCTCAACCACGGGCTATAACATGAGGGTTCGACTACGGCACCCGACTACCCTATCTCCGTCAATCTAACGACCGTCTCACAATCGGTCCCCAATAACACTTTACCAATCGACAACAGCTCCACAATACCAAATATCCGATGTCGAGACCAAACGTGGTCTCGACCCACAAGTATTCGGTCAACATAAAAATCAACCAAACAATATCAAAACCAATATACCAATACAAGTCATAAGTACATAATTATAACCAAGTCACATTCGGGTTGGTTTACCAAGCCAAACCCGGGTCAATTCGACTCCAATGAGTCGCGGTCCAACCATGAGTATAACGACTCGAACCAAACATACGAGTAACCAAAATAAGCTCCATCGAGCACAACAATTTAGCCAAAACGACCCATAAGGTCTCGGCAACAAATAAGAGTCAAAGAGGACTCAACCAAGGACCATATTAGTCTCGGCAATAGCTCAAACGAGCTAACCCAAAACAGTCCCAAACACCCTTTTGGGTCGCGACTCCAAATAACAATGACAATAACAAATCGGTAACCAAACTAGCCAAGGAGCAAACCAATCGGACCAATGGTTACATAAGGCTCTCAACCGAGCCAAGGGGTAATATTACACCGAGACCATAGGGTCTCGGTTAAGCTCCATCGAGCCAAAAACATCACCAAACGTGACCCAACATCCAAATCGAGCACCAAACATGAACCATCAAGGATTCCAAGGTCGAATACCAAGAAATATAACGAGCCAAGTGGCTCGTACCCACATCTAGCCGTGAGTCTTCGACTCACGGTTCGTTCGAACCCACAAAGAAGCTAAACCCCGGATACCAAACCATTTGAAAACGCGATTTCATCAAAAACCCATAAACATATCACGTTTTTAAATGAAAACCCACTTGATTCTCATCAACTCGTGACCCTTGGTCACGATTCGAACCCATAAATCGAGTTAAAACTCGACCTACCTTCCAAAACAATACTAAATCGAAGAATACTCAAGAAATAACAAGAAAGTGGTGATGAACTTGTGATTATTTGATTCGGATTTGGTGTTAATGTGGGAGTTAGGGCGCGTGTTATAGCTCAAATGAAAGATCTCGACGAGAGGGTTAAAGTGGTGGTGTTATTTTTGGTGTGGGAGTGGCGGTGTGACGGTGGTGGCCGGCCAAAGAGGCGGCGGCTAGGGTTTGAGATGGGGAAGAAGAAGATGAGATGAGAGAGATGGGAAATTGTGAGTGGGTTTGTGTGTGTGGGTGGGTAAACCGGACCAAACACACCCTTTTATTATATTTATTTTATTTTTTTTAAAAGTTATTAATAATAATAATAATAATAATAATAATAATAATAATAGTAATAATAATATTACTATGGCGTGGAGCGGGTAACGCGGGTAAATGTAAAAACATGTGGCCCGAACCCGAACTCATTTTAAAACTTCAATACCTATCGAAACCATCTCGAAAATAATTAAAATATAGTCGGACTCGTTAAGACGAATCATAAAACTTTTGTTAGGTAATCCTAGTGCCAAAGTCAACGTAGTACCAAGTGAGAATTCAAATATACATCACCGAGCATTTAATCAATAATGAATTATGAACATAATTCACGAATTCCATAACGTCATTAATTAAAAATATCCATAAAATAGGTCTTACAAGTTCGTTGTGAAATGAAAATTTCAAATAAAAATTATAAACGAACTTAAATTGTAATGCGGGTTTTTTAAAATAGCTCCCTAAACTGCCGGTTGTCACAGACATGCTAAAACATTCAGAAAAAGACTAATTAATGTACATACGACTTGTTTAAAGATCATTACAACTTGTCCAAACTATGATAAACAAACCACGGTCATAAACATGTTCTTTCAAAAGACTACCATTAACATATTCTTGACACTACATTAGTAATATACCAAATAAGTTATCAACCATCAAAAGCTTACAACCATCACTACTACAGCCTAGCAAATCTAAAGACTACTCTTGGCTTTCATGCCAACCCATGTTGTTAATTGCATTAACAATAATAGAAATCCGTGTGGCATCATCATAATCGTGTTGCTTCCATTTGATTAACATCTTTTCATCTCCTCCATAATCGTCATTCAACTTGGTAGCCAAATCAGTTATCTTCTAGACCTGGAAGATAACCTTAAAGTACTTGGTTTACCAGAATAAAGAAATAAAAAAAATATTTTTGACCTATCATTTCTACATATATATGTTTAATAATTACATGTGATTTTACAGTCTAATATATATATATATATATATATATATATATATATATATATATATATATATATATATATATATATATATATATATATATATATATATATATATATATATATTCATATTTTCTAAATCACATATGATTATCAGAGATGCATTTCATCAAACACGGGGTGTGCATCAACAATTATAACAAGTTAACAACAACAACCACAACAACAATAAGAATCACAATACAACAATCCAATAAAATTTGAATAAAAACTTTAATAACTATCACAAAAACCAATAACATATTATAATTTGTAACAACTCACATGTGATTCTGGTTTGTTCTTCATCTACAATTGCAACAACTCAATAATTGTAAATAATACTTATTAACATCATAATTAAAGGTAAAAAAACAAAAATAATCTATAACTTACTACGAAGTATTAACCCTAAAATATACAAGATATATCATATGAACTTTAAATATCATAATAATCAACAACCCTAATACGAAAAAATCAAATCGGAGTAAAAAATAACCATAAAAATGAGATTCTCAAAAGCGATTGGATAATGTTTGTGATGAATTTGGTTAAATAGAAGACTAATCAGGCCTTAATTAGATATGAATTGCACGATTTCACTTTTTAATTCATCAATTCATATTTGTGATGGTTGATATTGGGGTAAAAGTTAGGGTTTCATCAAGATGAGAGAGTTTAGGGAGGTGTGTGTGAAAAAAGGTGTGAAAGTGATTGTATTTGTGAGAGGTGGCAAGAGAGTTGGGTAGTTAGATGAAAATACAATAATAACCGTCCATTTTTATTCATTTAATTTTTTAATTAAAAATGACAAATAATATGGACCATTAGAGTAAAAAGAAATGAAAGGTGGGGATCGGTTATATAGTCTTGTTGGCATATAGTCTTGAAATAATATGGACCATTATAGTCTGGAAAGAAAATGGGTGTATGAGGAACTTTTCGCATGTTGGCATATAGTCTTGTTTCGTTTGTTGCCCATTTGATGGATTAAATTAGTGTGCAATGGTATCAAAACATATACTATAACCACAACCAAGATCTGAATGAACAATATAAAGAATTGGATTGACCCTCTCATGTTTAATTTGAATATGAGAGGTTATTTTGGGTTTGTTGTGAGTAGAAATTTAATTGTTAATAAAATAAAGGTCCTACAATAGAGGGTAAACTTTTCTTTTTCACTCACAATAAATTCAACATTACCTCTCATGTTCAAGTTGAACATGAGAGGATCACAATCCTAAAGAATTAATCGTCATGATTTATCAACTAAACGATTACACAATTATCAAATAAAAGAATATCAATAAGATATTAATCAATGACAAATGAAAGATTAAAAGAAACAAAAAGATCAAGATGATCTATAAAATAAGAAAGAGATGAATATCATAAAGATTGTGTAAGCCTAAGAGAGCTCGGTGTGGGGCGCTAAACGTCTGCCGTTAGTGTCGGAGGAACGACGCGTTATAGTGCACTGTCTATCCCACTATTCGTCTATTGTTCGTCAAATAGCCGGTGCAATCACTGGTTTTTTTTTTTTTTTTTGATTTTTGAAAACTTAACTTTGTAAATGGCTACAAAACTTAATGCCCCTCATTTTTACTATAAATGCGTAGTTCAAAAAAAAAAAATTTCTTCAAATAATCCAACCAAATTACAATTTCAATAAACTTTTTTATGGGTAAAAGGGTTAACCCCGGTAAAATAAATTTAAATACATTTTTACGTACACTTTCATCCACTCTTTCATATTTCACTTCTATTTTCATCCACTCTAATGGCTTGTTCACTTCCACATACAGTCGAAGAAATCAAAGATGGTGTTAAGAAACTAATCGAGGGGGATATAATTCGACAGGAAGCAATTATCGAGTTAGCTGAGCAGTTTATCAACACACATTCAGTTAAAGATGATTGGAAGAAAGCATACAAGGAATGTAAAGACATTTTGCTAGAAAAACTAGCTTTGATTTAGGCTTTTTTAGAAGAAGAATGTTGAAAAGATTACAAGATTCATAATGATTTGTATATATTGGCAAGCTGTTAGGAATTATTTAAGTTAGAATAGTTTCTGCTGATGGTTCCTACTGGCAGGTATGTAGTTCCTGCTGGTATGGTTCCTGCTGATAGTTATAGTTGTTCCTGCTGATCATGGATCCTGCGGATATAGTTAACCCTTATAGTTAGAAGGGATATGCATGAGTTATATTAGGACAAGATATTGCATATCTTCTGTGAAAACGTAGAGGGGGGGGGGGGGTGAATACGTTACCGTTTTAGAATCTTAAAACTTGTTGTATCAAATATAGTATAAATCATTGTGTTTGCAATAAATCAAGTTTTGCCATTATTAGTCCGGTTTGTTTTTCTTTTCTAAAAACATCCATATGACAAATTATCACTCAAGCTTGTTGTAATATGAAGAATACCAATTATAGAATTATGACTAATATAAAGCATATGGCATAATAAGTTGTCACACAAGTATAAACATCAAATCACAACACAAACAATAATATAGTGTAAGTGTAAAGGTAAAGAAAGTGCAAACCGAACACGAGGATTTATAGTGCAAACCGAACCGAACACGAGGATTTATAATGGTTCGGTCATGGATCTCCCCTCCGCCCTACCCCACTCCCCGAGTACCCAACTCGAGAGTTACTTCACTAGATCAACAAGCTCCTTTCTTGGCGGAGAAAACCTTACAATTGTCGCTTACACTTTTTCCGGTACAAAGCTAAATACCGGGTTCTTTTACAAGGGTACAACCACTCCCGCTAGTTCTTTTACAAGGGTACAATTACTCCCGATGGTTCTTTTACAAGGGTACAACACCTCCCGCTATGTTTTGTGGCCCAACATAAAAACCTTGTGTTTTATGGCATAGATACATAAACCATCTAATCTATAATAATGAGTACAATGATGATCCAAGACATAAATGTCTAATATGAATGACTAATCTAAAAGAACTTCCATTGATAGAAAGCCTTCAATGAATGAAGATCACAAGTCCTCTAATCTTGTTGTGATGAATCTTCATGTATGTATACTTGTGGTAGATGATGGCAAGATCTCCAAGCTTCTTTGGTGGATCAAGATGTATGATATGCTTACAACAAAGATGAATGTTAGAAGCATTATGATCATGATGATAAGGGTGATTAATTATGTTTTGTACATGGTTTTCTATTCATCTAAGATGTATGCTAAGTGTAGAGAGAATGTGTATTTTTCAAAAACTAACTTGTTAGAAAAACCATGGACTTGTATATGTAGGTAAACTACCAAAGACATAAACCATGTGCATAAACCATGAGTTACCTTTTCTAAAACTAGTAAAGACATAAACCATGTGCATAAACCATGAGCTACTTTTCAAAAACTATGTCAAGTCTAATCAAGATCTTACACAAACTTTCCAAAATCAACTATGACTTATCTTACACAATCTATGACATATCTTACAAGATCTATGACATATCTTACAAGAATATTTGGAAAGATATACATTCTAGAATATGATGATCCATGTGATGATATAATTATGTACTTTCCATTTTGATAAAAATGTATGTGAAAGTAAACTTGTAAAGTTATTAGAAAATGTATTAACTTGCTATATGACATTTAGTAAGTTACTAATTTTTTTTGATGTATTTATGTTGTTATAAGACACATTTTTATAGATTGTAAACTTACTAATATTACCTAGACACATAATGTGGTACTTATTCGATTTGATACTTAAAGTGTACTTTGACACCTAAAATGCTTAAAGACTCAAAAAGTATTTTAATCATTTTAAATGGTTAGTATTTTAAAATACTTAATGATCTAGCCGTATTTTAAACATTCTAAATGGTTGGTCAAGGGCTTTGATCATAATGCCACATAACAAACATGTACGAACTTGTGTTGTAGCATACGAGGACTCGCGACGTTGAGAGGTGTTGAATGTATGTCGAGACGAAATAAGATTACAAGTAACTTGTACATTTTACGTTATGTATCAAGTTATATGTTTGTCATCAATCAAAACAAATGAGACTGTATAGATTAAATATCGTAATATTTGCACTAACAATCCCCCCCTTTTTTATGATGACAAAATATGTAAATGTGATAGATAGTAAGATGTAAAAAGTTACTTGTGTCCGTATTACTTACTTGTATCCGTTACACCTTCTACATTTTCTTCTTCATTTACACTCTTCTCCCCCTTTTGTCGAAACAAAAAGGGTGTGTCCTTGGAGTTAACTTCATTTCTCCCCAAAATGACAAGCTCGCATCATCCCTAGTGAAGTCTAGTCTTCAACTCCAATTTCCTAAGATTGTTGCGTCCCTTAGGTTGTTAGCGGATCCATGGATCAAATTAATTTCCTTAACCTACATTAAGGTTAGTGTTGTGCAACATAAAATTATACGAAAAATGCATGATGAATGAAATGCATGTTGGACTAAGAACGAAAATAAAGATGAATGCGTGCATGCTTCTCCTTGATTGTAGCTCCCCCTTGATCAATACTCCCCGTTGTTAGGGTACCAATGTGTATGATACAAGGATGAAGAATCCTACAAAATAAAGGTTAGTGTAAGACAATAATTGTCCTATAATGAGTATGTGATATATAACAATGCGTGTGTATGATGCATTCTATAAATGCTTGACGGAAGCTCCCCTTGCTTTAGGGCTTCAATATGAACCTACAAAACAAAAATTAGTATAATATAAGCTTTGTCTTTAGACAAACGTGTCCTCTACAACAAAGTGTTTAGAAGATGCAATAAGAGTGCTTGATGGAATTTCCTCCTACGTCAAAAAGCACCTATAATGAAAGAAGAAAAATAATCGATGCAAACTTTATCCTTAGATAAGTATGCTATATACGATCGAGTGTATATAATGGTGAACTTACAATGAAAGAGTTAGTGCAATATATTTCATCTCAAAGAAAAATAAGATGTATATATATATATATATATATATATATATATATATATATATATATATATATATATATATATATATATATATATAAATGATATAAGTGACTCAAAGTAGCGAACCATGAAATCAAAGATCTCATGAGGTATATTCTTGTAAAAAGAAATACAATAAAAAAAACACGACTATAATATGATAAAATCCTACAAAATAAAGCATAGAAGGAAGATATAAGGTAAAGTTGAAATATTAAGAGTTAAAGTGAGTGGTGCTAGTGTTGGTGTTGGTTTACTAGAAGGATTCATGTGGTGATAACTCGGTAGAGGATTCAAGATTGATAAAAGTAAGTTTTCGCTAATCTATGGTGGTGATTATTGAGAGTGATGATGGAAGGTGGTGGTGATAACGTAGACGACTATATTAAAGAATTAGAAACTCGTATGTATAGCAAATTCTATAACGAATAAAGATTGAACATATGGACTTATGCAATCTAAAATTCACAACTTAAAGGGATAAAGGAATACGACTTACGTAATGTTAAGAGAAAAGGAAAATGTGAATGGATATTGATATTCAATGGCGGCTACGGGTTATGATTTGATCAATTAGGATTGACGCTAATGAAAATGAAATACGTTTAGAAATAATGACCTATATCGAAAGACAATGAATGAAAGAGTACTAACATGGTTTAGTTCTGCATGACCTTTAACGACATTATCATCTACCAAAGATGATGTATCATGCCATAATGTATGCTTGAATGAATTCAAACAGAAGTGAAGACAATAAGCACCTAAGAACAAACATTTCATCAGAAAGGAATAAAGAATACTAAGAACCTATATGAGGATGAGAATGACATTATGTGATGGGAGAGTATTAGTTAAACCAATGTATTGAGAAAGTGTTGGGAATGACAGGATTAATATATCGATTGCACTTACAATGACGTGCATGATATGTGTTGAGTACGAAAGGATGAGATCCTATGATGGTGTTCTAGAAAATGAAGTTGTGAAGTCCTAGTTTAAGAAAGATCCTAGACTCCATTAGTTGTTGGTTTTGGAGATGAAGAACTTTGTCAAACACATGATGTATTTTTCACTTGATGAGATATTGGTACAAACTAGTGATGTTGGGTTAAAAAGTCTTGAAACACTTGTGGTTTTGTGAACCGATTTTAACTAAATGGTGTGTACCTATGTGTTGGTATTTTAGGGTGCAAGAAACATGAGTAGATGTTCTTTAAATACATTTTGACAAAATACAAATATGTGAATGAATTTCTCTCCGCCTTAATCGGTGGACATCCAACATATTGTGTAATGCATCGTATAAAGAATGACGACAGAGTGTTTGGGAGGATGAAGGTTAATGAATGCGATGAGCTTAGTAATGTCTTTGCGGATGTTGGTTAGCATACAACGAACTTCATCGATGAAGTCACGTAGCTCTTCTCTATCAATGCGAGATGATCTCATGACGAGGCATGTGGTTTTCTTAGAGGAGGTGGAAAGGATTAGAGTATTGTTATAGCTAAATAGTGATGGAAGTGATTTTTGGAAAGCGGAAGCAATAATGCAATTTGGAAAGAGGTTCATTGAAAGATACTGAAACAAAAATTTCAATCTCTAAGACTCAATCTAATTAGTATTAAAACTAAATGCAAGTGAAGGGATTATAGTCATGTGAGATGAACATATAAAAGCTAGAACAAAGTGAGATGGCAAATGATTAGTTCTCAATCCACTAAAACAAATTTGTCAGTGAGAAGAGATGTCAACAAGATAGAAAAAAATCATCTTATTCAAACAACACATTCGACAACTAGATATAAAGTTACCGCATAGCATCAAGACAAACAATCATATTAAGAGAGAGCATGACATTGTTTGAGACACTTCATTGTGAAGTTGTTTTGTTGTTTAGGTTTAAACATTTAAGCAAACTTAACCATTAATTAGCACAATGATCTAGGTGATTAATTAGTAGGATAAAAAAGACTTCTAAATATTAATCATACCAAAAACACATTGGCAAATTATGGGTGCACACGTTGCACAGAAATATTGTGACAAGGACACAAAAGAAGCAAGATGAAAGATTCATGTAAACTGTGTTTAAAAGATAACATTTTGGAGCATGCATCATTAAAACATCCTACGTATATATTTAATGAGTGTCAACAAAAGACAAGAGCATTAAAACATAGATACAAAAGAATCATGTATCAAAACTGCATATCATAAGTTAACAAGTAACATGTTAATCTTGTAAAGTATCATACAAATCATGTTAACATTTAGTTGCATGAAACATATAAGCATGCAGACAAAACCTTTCCAAGGTTTACATATTAATTAATCAAATAGTTATTATGTCAAGATACCCAATCATATCAAACAAATAACATATACTTGACACATATATGTGTAATGCTAGTGATGCTTAATAAATTAAAGAGAAACTCAAATCTACTTCTTGTTTGAATAATATTTTTAAGACAAGATAATTAATATATGATTTAATGAGACTCAAATATATTTAATAAAACTAAGGTGATGAAGATGTCATGTTTTATATAGAAATTTAACAAATATGTGTCAACAAATTTTAATCTATGTAATTAATTTGTATGATAAAACGACTTCTACATGTTTATCATACCAAAAGTACTTTGACAAATTATAAGTGCACATGTAGTGAACAAATAGTGTGACAAAGAAACAAGACGAAAAATTTATGCAACCCATGTTTAAATGATAACATTTTAGAGCATGTATTATATAGACCATCTTAAGCATGGATCTAATGAATGACCAAAAAAGACACAACCATTCAAATATATAAATATCATATAAAGACATCATGTCTTAAAATGACATACCATGAGTTAACAAGTAACACGTTAATCATGCAAAACATCATATACATAAGGAATGAAAACATCATATAAATCATGTTAATATATAGTAACACGAAACATATAAGCAAGCAGGCATCATAAAGAAATAACCAAGCTTTACACATGAATCAATCAAGTAGTTATCATGGTTATGTTAAGATGTCCAATCTTATTAAATAAATAACATGTAATCGACACATGTATGTGTAATGCAAGAGATTTTAATCTTTGTATTTGGAATCTAAGATTTAATGATCTAAAGGTTGACATCTTTTATGTTGGGTTTAAGTATGTGTTACGCAAGTGATTTGGTTATCCAAGACCAAGAGATGTGTTTGTGTGTGTTAATGGAATGTGATAAGAACGTTCTTAAGAAAGCTCTTTGTAACAGGAATCTAAGTGAATTTACCAACTTCAATAGATCTTGTGTATGCTCTAGAGATAAGGTTTGAACTAGATTATGAGCAAGGTTTGGTTATGATGAACGCTTGAAAGGAAATAGACATATATAGTGTCTATCAATAAGTAGAATTATTACGTGGAATAAAGTCATCATGCTTATGAAGACAAAAATGACAAGATGATGAGAAAGCTCTAGTTCATAGAACTTGCAGATGTTTATTTAAGATCATTTACTTGATGAGGTAAAATGAAATCTCTTGTAACACAACCGTTCATGTCGCAAGGAGAGAATGATGCATAGGATATACAATATCCTTTTAACAGGATGAAAACTTAACGCATGATTTCTTAGGCATAATGTCTTCCAAAACATCATGTTTTCCTAAATGAAGATATGAAGCCAAAGTGTTTGAATCGGATAGTGCTATCTAAATATACTTGGTCTCAAGATTATACTAGATGATGACAAGAGGAATTAACTCGAGTTTCTTATGTATACTCCTCAAGAGTCATTGTTGCTCGGGCTACATAAGGTTGGCTTTGAGATTGCATTTTAACATATGTTGTTAAGATGTTGAGTGTGAGCTTGTGAAAGTGGTGCTACTTAAACCTAGTAAATGAGTGTGAGCTTCATGCTCATTTGATGGTGAAGGTTCTTATTTCTCTAGGTGGTAAAGTATGGTTTAGTTTTTTTAACGAGTGTTTGGATTTTTTCAACAATGCACTCAATGGATTCAAACGATGGTAAGGATGGTGGATTGGTTGATCTAGGTGGTAGGTCTTCTAATGTGTCTTAATAAAGATGTGGTGATGTAGAGGTTTGTTTTGCTTGTGAAGCTTAGGGGCCGAGATATATCATAGAAGTGAATGAGATGATGGTGAATGAACAAGTGAACTTAAGTACTCAATGTTTAGTGATGAAGACCTATTGTCATTTGTTTTATCCCTATTGATTGAGAGAGTGTTAGGATAAGTGTTTTAACATATGTTTTTAAAATACTTGGGTGTAGATTCTTTCGGATGTGACTTTGAATGACTACAATCATAAGTCAGATTTACTTGAATATTTCGGATGAAACACTTCAGTTGTCAATCCTACTTTGTTGAGATTGGATAGTGCTAAAGGGTGGCAAGACTTGATAATACATCTATAACTTAAGTATATATTATGACTTGATGTAAATACTTATCGTCTTGAAGGATGACACATTACTTTCATGTTAACCAAGTGAGATAACATGTATAGATACAAGACAATATCCGTAGTCACAAGTCAGACTTGTGATTTTGATATTATATGTAATTTGTGTAAGTAACGAGTCCGGATTAGTTAGGAAGGTGTCAAGTCACCAATTAAGTGAAGCTAATGGATGAAGGATGAGTTAAGGATGGAAGAATGTAGTAACCGTGGGTAATGACTACAAAACATTTGTGGTTAGGGACCCACGGATGGCAAGGAACCAAATAAAGGGTTCCTTCTGTAGGATCTACTCCTTGATAGATCTTTGAGCCAATGGATCGATAGATTGCCAATGTAATCAAAAGCAATACTATATGGAAAATCTCTATGTTCTTGTATCTATGCGGAATTTAAATACAAGTAATATGAACACGATATACTAATAATACTCTGATCCTCTATGGATCCTTTTTTAATCACTAAAGATTGAAAACGTATATCAAAATATCAATAGTAGTATCATCCTTAGCACTCTCCAATGAAGTGGTAGCCATGAGATGAAGACCATCCAAATCAGTATCATTCTTGCTTTCATCAACTTCCTCATCAGAATCAACCACTAAACCCTTTCTCTTCTTGGACTTAAGCTTATCCTCCAACTTCTTAACATTTTTCACTAGCTTAACAACTTCTTCTCCAAGTGTCTTCTTGGTAGTCGTGAGATCTTTTTCCAAATCATCAACCTTTTGCAGACACCTGTTCAACAAAATAGACATGGAGGTGAGAGTAACAGGACCTTCAGCTCCATCAGCAGGAATACCTGTGGCATCAGGAGCATCATTGGTACTGAGAGGAGAATCATCAAAACCTGCATCCAAATTTTCAAAATACTCAAAAGTAGGTATCAATGGACTGGGTGTGGTCAATCTTGTAGTCTGTGGAGAGGTAAAAGGTTGGTCAACATCAAAAACCTTAGGTGCAACAAGATTTTCTACTCCTAAAGACCTAATTGTTTCTACAAAACTACTCACATGTTTATCAGGAGCAACAGATACTAGTGATGGTGGTGGTGTAGGAGTTCTAGGTGTAGATGGTCTAGGAGATGGTGGTGGCTGGGCATTAGCAGCAACTGATGCACTTGCATCAGGAGCAACTCAAGGACCCTCAATATCATCCACTGGTGCGTTGGCATCAGTAGGTTCTTGTCCATCAGCAGCAATTCCCTCATCAGTAGCTGCATTGCCACCAGGGAACATTGTAGGTAACAAAGGCCTGTGAACCCTAGTATATTTGGACTGCATTGAGGCAAATAATTTGCTAGTCAACTTATTAATAGGCCTATGTATGGGGTCATTGGTCTGTATGCCTAAGATAATTTGAAGAAACCTAGGATACATTAGATATTTGAGTTTGGTATCCTTAACAATTTTAACCATCTCATCAAATATATACTTAGAAAATTTTAATGTCCTACCCTGAGATAAACACACAATAGCAAAGGCTATAGAGGTGGAGAATTGATCCCAACCTCTTGACTTAGAACTTGTGCATTGAAGCAAAGTGTGTACCAGAAATCTCCACTTAGGGCAGAACTTGTTCTTGTGCCAGACCTTCCCATCTCCTTCATAACCAATAGCATGAAGACCCTGAAGAATCTCCTCCTTTGGTGCCTCATACTCACCATTTTTATCATCAAGTTGTAACTGAGCCCTAACCAATGACTCTGTAACAACACATTCTTCCTCATCAACAATAGCCACAATCTCCATTGGTTCCCCTTCAACTGAATGTACCCTAGTAGTTTCCCAGAATTGTGTAATCATTGATTCATACACAACAGTAGGGTAATGAGTTAGAGCAAATTGAATCTTGGACGTCTGTAGAAACTCCATCATTTGTACATAATGTGCATTCCCTTTTGCTCTACACAAGAAAGCAGTTTTGTTGTGATCTTCTTTGAATTGAAGTTCAACCATTCAGAATGGATTATGGAATAGAGAAGTTTTGTAATGGTTTTGAGTTATGAATGAGAGGGAATCAGTTATTTTGGGTATGGGATATGCACGTTTAGGTTATATGTAGAAATTTCCAAACGTGGAAGGTAATTGGCAATAATCGTGGAAACAATCTTTGACCAATTTTGACTTTAATAATATCCCAAAATAAAACATGAAACTGACTCCTTTAGCAGAAACCAAAGTCAATCCGCAGGAACTGATGGTCAATCAGTAGCAACCTACATATGTTTGACTACGATCAACCATTCAACTCATCAGAAGATACATTGACCTATCAGCAATAATGATGGTCAATCAGCAGGAACAACGCATCAGGAGAAACCATGCTTCAGTAAAATATCTTCAACAAGTACTCTTCAACCGCCTATCATTAATTAGCATTAACTTTTTCAAGAACGAGTTTGACTTGGCCTATAAATAAGAGTAAAAATCCCCAAATCACACCAATCAAATTAATAATCCCTAATTAACCATCACAACATTCTCTCAGCAGCAACCATGAACCCTAGCTCTAAAATTATTGAGATTTCATCAGATTCTCCATCTGATTCAGAGTCATCACAACCATCTTACTTCCTTCCAACCATTATTCGAGGACTAACCAAGGAACAGGCTCGCAAAAGAAGACGTGATCCAAATCCTGCTAATAGCCCTCTTTCATTGTCTTTCTTCCCTCCTAAACGCAACCCCAATGCACCACCAAGTGATGAAGGACCTTCACAACCACCATCTATCTTTAAACCAGTCACAACTTTTCTCCAAAGTGAGATGGAGAGAGTTGTAGTAGGGATGAGTAGAATCCCAATCCCTGAGAAGCCTCAATCATCCCGAAAACGTCCAGGTCTACTAAAGGTTGTCCTAGGGCTCGCTTGTCCAAAAGTTCGGACAAAGATATGCAGGCCAGAGGGGTCCACAAGTGTATGCCTGGCCCCAAGGACAAAGGCAAGGGAAAGATGAAGGACTAGTGGGTTGGTTAGGTTGTATAGTTATGGGCTTCTTTTGTTTGGTTTTGAAAACTTCCTTATAATCTGTCTATCATGAATAAAATCTCTATTTTCTGTTCTATTTATCCATACTACTGATATATTCTATGATCATCAGCAGAATCTCATATGTACTCTATCCATCAGTAGAATCAGAATCCTGCAAAACGAACACTAAAAACAGAACACACAAAAACAAACTTCAAACAAATAATGGTTAGATTATACAAGTGTTAAACCTGCAAAACAAATTTAGTGAACAAAATTATAATAAAATACATAATTTACAATATTAATCCTCCCTGAGGCATATGCCTCCCCTCAAACAAAGCATTAAAGGGTTATCCATCCCAATGTGGACAACTAAGTAATTAAACCTAGGTCCATCAAAAGCCTTTGTTAATAAATCAGCCACATTGTCATCAATATAAATTTTAAGCACCTGAATTAAGTGTTTCTCATTTGCAACCCTAATAAAATGGTGCCTAATTTCAATATGCTTTGTTCTTTGATGAAATACTGGATTTTTAACAATTGAAATTGTACTTTGGTTATCAATATAGATTTTAGTGTTCATGAAGTTGAACCCATAATCAAGCATCTGATTTTGTATCCAAAGTACCTGTCCACAACAGTTAGTAGCAGCAACATACTCTGCTTCAGTAGATGAGGTAGCCACAATGGTTTGCTTCTTGCATTGCCAATAAATTAACCTTCTGCCAAGGAATTGCAACCTCCTGTAGTGGACTTCCTGCCTAGGTTAGCACCAGCATAATCACTGTCACTATAAGCTTCCAACACAAATGGAGATTCTCTTGGGTACCAAAGACCTAACTTAGGTTGGCCTTTAAGATACTTGAAAATTTTCTTCACTGCATTCAAATGGGAAGTCAATGGAGTGACTTGATGTCTAGAACAAGCACTGACTGCAAATGTGATGTCAGGCCTTGAAGCTGTAAAGTACATCAGTGAACCAATCATAGATCTGTAGAGGTGAACATTCACAGCTTCATCTGGTTCATTCTGATTCTTAGGCTTTGGAGGTTCATAAAGGGTAGTTACAGTCCTCAAATTCTCAAAGTCAAATTTCTTGAGAATATCTGTCACATACTTCTCCTGATGGATGAAGATCCCTTCAGGCTGTTGCTTTACTTGTAACCCCAAGAAAAAGGTAAGCTCCCCCATAGCACTCATTTGAAACTCACTCTTCATGAAGGTCTCAAATTCTCTGCACCAAGCTTCCTTTGTGGATCCAAAGATGATATCATCCACATAAACTTGGACAAGAATTATGTGTCTAGAATTCTTTTTGATGAAGAGAGTTTTATCAATTGCTCCTATTATATGACCATGCTCTAAGAGGAAGGTTGACAATCTAGCATACCAGGCTCTGGGTGCTTGATGAAGCCCATAAAGTGCGTTCACAACCTTATATACCTTCTTTGGATTATGTGGGTCTTCAAATCCTTTGGGTTGAGTAACATACACTTCCTCTTCAATCTTTCCATAGAGAAAGGCACTTTTCACATCCATTTGATAAACCACAAATCCCATGTATGAAGCAAAGGCCAGAAATAGTCTAATGGCCTCAACCCTTACGACAGGTGCAAATACCTCATCATAATCTATGCCTTCTTCTTGTCTAAAACCCTGAGCAACCAACCTTCCCTTGTTTCTGACCATAATACCCCTAGCATCCCTTTTGTTTTTCAAAATCCACTTGCTCCAAATAGCAATCTGTAGGAAGGTAGGTAGAACAACCTTAATCACTTATGAATCATGCCTAATCCTAGAGAGAGAAAGTAAGTAGAGAGAGAGAGAGTGGGAGGGAACTCTAGTGTGTGAAAATAATAAGCCTTGTTATTACTAAGAGCACCAACCTCTCAAGTGAGGTATTACATGAGTATTTATACTAGTAGTCTAGGGCTTCACATATCTTTGACCTTATTACATAACTAGCCCTTAGACTTTATAAAAACATGAAAACATTATTAAAACTTCATCATAAATATATTCTAACGCAACCTATTACATAATATTAATGACCGACACTTTCTATAAATAAAATATGATCCTAACAATCTCCCCCTAAGTGTTGGTCATTGAAGGTTGTGCGACATCATAATCTTTGTTTTTAAACTTTAACATTCATAGCTCTTGACGTCTTTAAGAATCATCAGATGAATCATAGTTCCAGTTCATCATGCTTCATTGTTGTTGAAGTGATCTAATGATGTCGTATGCCTTTCGTCACTTCTTTGTCTTTGATGGTTATGCGCCTTTCCAACATGCTCATACGTCTTTAGTCTTTGTCATACATACATTTGTTGTTCCCGTTCTTTCACTTTGATCTTTGTCACTTTACTTTATAGATTCTTCTTTTTAGCGTAGAATCTTTCTTTGACTGTTGCCATCCTTTGATCTTTGTGAGAACTTTTCTTTGACTTCATGATGTATATATGAGCATGTGGAAACTGGTGTCATGGTGGTGGTTAGTACCTGCATGAAAACAGTTAGCAATAAATCAACCGGTACTTACAGATAAGGAATTAGAGATCATCAACAGCATAGTGTGAAGACTCCTTCTAACCTTTACCATGGCCGTTCCCATTTCGGATACTCCTGAGGGAGCTTACGAGACCTACTAAGTAGCTCAAGAAATGGGTGAGTCGCTGGGGATCACTCCACGACTGTAGACCGTTTTGAAACCACCGTGAACACTAAGCGTAACCCATAAAGAATTACCGAAGTGACCTGCTGTCAGGGCTGCTTGATGTTGACCCTGGCAGGAATTTCCATTCAATCATTGAGAAAGTACATAAGTAAATCCTCTCATAAACGTTCTAGGCAGATTACTAAGATCTGCGTAGGACTCCTAAGTTTACATCTGGCGTCCTTAATGATGAACAACCAGTGTAGAAATATCATGTGTTCCTATGAGATCTTTTGATGAATCTCGAGGCTCTAGACTCGATAAGTACACATTTGGTTTCCTATGCGGAGATTAGGGAGAGGTCTCCTGCTTCAATATCAACCATCTCTAAGAGACAGGTCGATAGATTACACTGGTTCCCCGTGAGAATGAAACAAGCTATTTTAAGAGAACTTGAGTGGCTAGAAGGTTAACTGCAGTGCGTCACTGGGTCCATGACGTCTTTATATTCAATACCGGTGTCACCTTAGCAACAACCAGTAGCATACGAATTGAACCCGGTGTCTGCCCTAAGGTTGAACATATGGAGGGCTATTTCTTTTCACCCTTTTTCATAACTTTTCTTTTTAATTCTTCAACCCCTTCTTTCTCCTTTCTCATTTTCTCCTTTTTTTCAATCATACCTAAGGACTTCTAATTCTAATCTATTGGATTTGTCCTTGGGTAGATCCCTCCGGCTCTGGCGGATCATAGGACGGTTTTTCCTAACCTTAGTCACCTTATATCTCCATGACTATCCTATAATTGCCACAAAACCATTTATTGAAAATCTCTCAAAGTGTTTATGAATGTAAAACACATTTTGTTGACACTTTGAGAGTTTTGCATCATTTTGAAGGACTCCCCCTTTACATGTGCTCATGGATTTTTTTAAGAAATTTGCACATGCATGAGGAGTTTACACTTTTTGAATTGATCCACTTTTAGTGAACATGACCGATTCGAGACACGCTTACATTACTAGTTAGACTAGCTTGAAGTTATTACCCGTCCTGGTCAAGTCCAAAGAAAGTCTCTCGAGATGGTACATTCTACTCAGACAAGTCCTATTCGAGACACGCTTACATCACTAGTTGGACTAGCTTGAAATTATTACCCATCCAGGACAAGTCTTTTTGATTACTGACATTTAAAGCTTCATCAATTCATTGGTACTTTCTGAGTCGAGCTCTTTTGAGATTCAGTCACAATCTTTAAACATCTTTGATCACATTTTAATCATGTCTTCTCCCCCTCAAAAATAGCATATCGTGATATTTTTTATATCAACTGATTAAGAAAAAGCTTTTGGAGAGACAGACAGATTTGTTTTAGCATGAACTCGGAATATTTTTGTTTTTATAAAATACTCCCCCTCAAAACTCGCATATGTTTTTGAGAATGTTAAACTTTTTAAGGTTTAGAGGGAAGGAGTCTTCTCGAAGCAAAATTCTAAAAGAGAAAGAAGTTTCAGATTTGTTGAATTTTGCATCACGATTTTTTGAAAAACAAAGACTTCTCTTTGTTTGAATAGGAATGTCGCACTGAGGCGTACAACAGTGTCCATTTTTAGGATAAGTGCACTTTTTGATGAAAATCATTTTTGCGTAGCACTTTCCTTTCTTTGAAAACTTGAGTTGTGCACTGTAATGTGTACACAAGTCATTTGGATGATGAGCACCTGATTTTGATAGATTTTGAAAATCTTTTTGAAAAATCTTGAAAAGATGGTGCTCAGAATGTAATAGAATTTTGAAAATCTAATTTATCATTAGATCAACAATCATGGTCTTTGAGCTTAAAGATTTTGAAAGTTTTTCTAAAGAAAACTCAAGCTAGATAAGTGTTTGGTTCTCGTTTTAAGATAAGTGCTCAAAATATATTTGAAATCTTTGTTTGATTAAGCACTTCCCTTTCTTTGAAGTGCGGGTCCTAAACTGATGTGTCCAGAAGCCATCTGTATAAGTCCTTATTTGAAATCTTTTCGAGTTTTTATACCCGGACTTTAAGTTTTGAAAAGATTTCACTTTGAAGCACGGGTTGTAAGCTGAAGTACTTACAAGCCATTGTGAAGAAACTTTTGAGAAACGACATGTTTTAGAAAAACATTTTAAAGAACTCCCGTTCAAGCATCTGTACATGTCCGTATCATTGTTGAATGACATTTCTAGAAACATACAGAATATTGATTTATACGAGAGACATGTCGTGAGAAGAATATTTTTGGATTTTTTAATTTTATATTGTTTTTGTATTTTTTGAAATTTTATATTTTTTGTATTTTGTTTTTGTTTTTATAAAAGAAATGGAAAATCAAAAATAGAAGATTGAAAGAATGATTTTATAGAATTTATAGAATTTGAACCCTTTGATGAACTGGGTTCTAAGATAGTTGAAGCACCTGCAACCAAAGAAGAAGAGGTTTCACAAATAACATTGTTAGAAGTACATGAATCATCACTCAGCGGGTGTTGAATATCAACGGTTGTAATGGTTTCTACTTCCTTATCCTGATGATTATCACTATTATTTGTCTTGGTGCAACTATCAAAATTTTTTCCTGTGGGAATCCATCTAAGACCAACTGTTTTAAAAACTTTTCCCGTAGGAATCTACCTAAGGTAAGATCTAGACGTAGTTTTCTTATCAGATGCAGCGGAAGTCTTAGTCTTGGAAAAACTACATCCTTTCGGTATCCACCTACTGGGTTTCTTAACCTCTTGCTTCTTATCAACGGGTTTGTTTCTTAACCTACTGGGTTCCTTTCTTGAGAAATTGTGCAATACATGCATCGTGATTAGCTGAAAAAACACATTTTTGACATGTAGGGCAGACAAATTCAACATCGTTGTTTAACATAGCAATTTTAACTTTGTCACTACAGTCTTTTGGAAATTGCTTTTTGTTGTTCGATGAGACCTTGGAATTCTTTGTGTTGCATTCTATGTTCCTATCATGCTCTTTTGTGCCACTACTCTTAGATGCAATCCAATCCCTAGTAATTAGTTGATTGTTCCTAGGTAATGGTTTACTACTATTAGCAGTGCTTTGGAATCTCGTAGAATTCATCACACTAGGTTTTACACCAAAAATTCCGTCTTTTCGAAGTTGTGTCTTTTTCCTAGCTTCCTCTACGCGGTGATTTTGGACCATGTCATTAGAACCAACAGATTCTTTAACAGTTTTTATGGTCACATTCGGTGTATTATTCCTAGAAGGGCCAGGTGTACTAACATTTGTGTTTCTTTCAACAACCAATTTTTGTTTATCAACAATCTTTTCATTTTCACTTTGCTGGGGCAATGGTGTTGGAGTGACTGGTTTTGTCAAATCCTTTTTCTCATCGACTTTTGGAGCAAACCGTGAAATTGACATTTTTGGTTTTTGAACCGTGTTTGAAACATTTGGTTTCTCCGAAGTCAATGGTTTTGCAAACTTAGTTTCCTCACCCTTCCCTTTTTGACTTTCAAGCTGAGCCCTCAAAATATCATTTTGCTCTTTCATGATGTTGAAGGAACGCTCAGACGACAATTTTTCATACTTGCATTATTCCTTTTTTTGATCAAGTTGTTTAAAACATGACACACTTTCTTTTTCAAGCTTTATAAGAGCATTTTCATATTTGGAAAGAATTTCGGAGGTCTCAACTCTCAGTCTTTCATTGTCTTGAACCGAATATGTTTGTATGATGATAGACATTATATCAGTAGACAGAACTGCTTCGAAGAGAGAATCATTTAATCTTTCCAAATCATTCATGTTTTCACGAGTTTCATTAGCTTCGTTTACCAGGGATTTGTGGTCCTTGACAAAGTCGGCCGTTTCTTTTAAGAAAGCGTTTTCAAAATGAATTACCCTCGCACTGATGTTATTTAGTGGGATAGTAATTTCGTTTTCAAACACCTTTTTCTGTTCGATATGAAAACTAGAATGCCAGTCGTTAATACTGATAGTAGTTGTAGATTTAACAATATTTTGAAGTTCTTGAATTCTCCTTTTAACGTCATCAAGAATGTCTCTAGCCTCACTTGTATTAAAAGTGTTGTTAGAAGAAATTTTGTCACAACTCGTAATTTCATGTCCTTTTTCAAACGTCGAAATTTCATTTTTTATTTCAGAAAGTTACTATTCATTTTTACTATTCACTTTCACTATTCATCTCCGAAATTTTTATTTCATATTCTCGTAAGTTAAACTATTTTAACGATAATCCGAGAGTTTGGCGCTCGTCGGATCATTTCTATAAAAATCACGAAGCCGTGTCCGAGATTTACTTTTGGGTTTAAACGTCGTTCCAGCATCCCGATATGTCCATAAAACACTATAAACAATAGAAATATGATTTTCTCTCATTTTACGACAATTTTAAAAGTTTTGGAATTTTACGTTTTCCAGTTCAGCGTTTTACGCGAATTACGCGTTTTTGACCAGCGTTTACAGTTTTAACAACGTTTAAGCAACCCGATGGAACTTACCATTCATTTTATATTTTATTATGGAGTATTTTGACAAGTTTAGTCATTCTTTCAAGTTTCATATTTTTACGATACCCGGATTTACGTTTCGCGGTTTAACACTTTACGGTTAGCGATTAACGGAACCAAAACCGACTCCGTGAACTAGATATTAACAAGTTTCCTACATACTCATCTACCATGTGCACCCCCCCCCTCAAAATATCTAGTCAATTTGACCAATTATTTACTAAAATGCCATTGGATTAGATATTTCCTACAAAAATACAAATAACACATTCATACTTATTTTCATGAATCAAAAGTGAGGTTTTCTCGCTTTTTCTTCCTCCCTAGCCAAGACCAAAACAAGAACACAATCAAGGATCCATTATTTTTTCAAGATCAAGACATAATCAAGCTCCATTTACATTCCTTGTTAGGGTTTTGTGATGAAAACCTAGGTTTCTTATACTTTTCTCATCAAATCACCTCAAATATTCAAGTAAGTTTCAAGTAAACTTTTTAATCTTTTTATACTTTTATTTGATCCATAACATGATGTATTTTTATGTTCTAGTACAAAAACATGTAAGTTACATATGATATTTATACCACTTTTCATGTATTTCTTAATTATTATGAGATTATAATTAACCTATGATTATTCCCATGAAACCCACCAAGGTTGGTGATGTTTAGGACCCCATGACACCCTAAGAAGGGGTGTGGTAGGATTTAGTAATTGTGGAGTTGATTGGAGTGGATTTGGGCATGTATTAAACTAGAAAAATGAATTTTAACCACTATATAAATGTTGCTGTCCCATTTTGTAAAATCCAGAAAACTCAGGGGTTTCCGGGTAACTTTGGGCTAGAGATTTAGAAAATAATTTCAAAAACGAATCCGTGGGCGAAAGAACGGATTAAAACGAGTTTATAACGAAGGAGATATGATTTTTGCAAGTTTAACGACGAAAACTATTTTCTGAAAATTGTACTTGCTGTCCCACGATTTTCAAGAGCCAATCTGAGGTGTAAAAATTGATCTAGCCTTCCCGACTTATCAAAAATATATTAGTATGTTGTCCCATGATTCCGGGGATATAAAGAACGTAGAAAACAAGCTTATAACGACCAAGATATACACGTTTCAAAATCGACGAAACTCTGTTTATTTCCATCAGCTTTTTAGCAACATGTTGAGAGCCATTTATCTTATTGATAAACCCATTTCTGGAAAATTTACATCATTGAAAAAAAGTTAGTTTACCCAGTCTAGTTTCCAAAACATCCAACTGTTTGTCAAAAGGATTTATAACGAATAACTTATGGTCTTTCAAACTTTCCGGAAAACTGCCCAGAATTTGCCAAAACAGCCCAAACACCTCACTTGACGGCTAATTTCCTTTATGATCGAGACCCGTATGGACAAACTTCAGTTCTGTGACTTTTTAGATATGATGAAAATCTTCCTAAAACTACTGAGCTTCTTTCCAAACTCTTAATATTCACTATTTCGTGACTAGTTTTACGAGGCCAATTTGGACATATTTTCAATTAATGAAGATGTTATATTTTGCGACGAAAACCTTATATTTGCCATAGAACACCAAACGAGGATCGTGGAGTACCGTTTCAATGTATTTACATGGAAAGTGGTTATTAACTTAACGAGACGTCAAAAATGTATTTTTCGATGATAAACGTTATTTTCAAAACTAACGAGTGGTATCGATAACATACGTATTTGCATGTGTAGCATCATTTCATTTCTTACATTAGACCATATCATTCATATTAGGTTGCGGTTAGAGATCGTGCCTCATTTCTGTGTATTCACTGTTGTCATTGTAGCTATCACACCAGGTGAGTCATAGCCCCTACTCTTTTAATTGTTTTATCAACTTTTTGGGGGAGAATACATGCTCGTTTTACTTAAACGCATTACTCGCTTTACATGGTTGATTACTCAAATATTTTTAGCCTTATCTAATACTTGTTTGATTATCCGAGTACAATATTATTCACTTGTTACCTACTTGCTATTTACTCATGGACATGAGTGCATAATTTAAACTATTACAGATTACATATGATTGCCTAAGTTAAGAACCGTTAGCTACATTTCTTAGTATGTTTGATTACCTACATTTCATAGGTATGTGATTACCTACATTTCATAGGTATGTGATTACCTACATTACTTGGGAGCATAACCTCCTACATATAGCTAGAAAACCTTTTTGGTGCCTTGAACTTAGTGCAATCAATATTCTTTTCTAAATTGGTGCTATGACACTTTGTTCGATAAACTATTTATGCGTTTTGCTTATGGTCAAATTCATTTTTATGGCGACATCGCCATGGCTACATTATCACTTTTACCTTTATATAGCGACATTGCTACACTTATCTTTGAATCTTGAACCACATATTACTTTTGTTTACACAAACCAAATCATATTTGGCAGTGGGTTGTGAACACACAGGTTACAAGTCTCTTATGGCGGGAGTTGTAACTGAGTGGATTTATGATGCCTTTGCTGGGAAATCTTCATTCATATGCATTACCTTCTTTTTCACAAGACTCTATGAACTCACCAACCTCATGTTGACACTTTAGCATGTCTTTTCAGGTGTTAAGCAATGGCACGCTACTGGAGGTTTTGGCAGGGCATGGCATGGTCATAGAAGACTCTGCTTATTCATATGGGGACCGTGTAAACTATTTTAAGGGCCTACTTCTGCACTACGTTTAACAATGTAATTTCAACATTTTGATTAAACTATTTTATTCTAAATGATTCAAGTGAAAACCATTTTTGAACTTGTGATTGTAATACCAATTGAGTTACACCCCAGCTACATGTATGCTTCCGCTGGACCCGATTTTGGGGGTGTGACAGATTGGCATCAGAGCTTTGGCTATAGCGAACTAAGTGTTTTTAAAACCTAGACTATAGCTACTTTTAAGAAAACTTAACCCTATGACTGTCACGTGCCTGCTTGCCAAGATAATGCCTCACTTGTGGTTTGTTGCTGACATAGGTGATGAGATTTGTGTCTCATTATCGAGTATATTATATTCATTTATTCTAATTGATTACTATAATTGTCTTTCATATAAGCATGTTCACGTATCGTATATGTCACCGCATTATGTTTTCCTTGCATAGTTTCATCATTTGACCTCGCGTTTGGTCACTTGCTTTTGTCTTTCAGAATGTCTTGGTATTTGTGAAGGACATAGTCTTAGTATGACTGAGCTGAGTATTTCAAAATTCATGGAACGTCGGTAGAATATAGACTGGTCATCTATATTCAACTCGAGATAGTGAGATATAGGCTGACCACCTATGTCTGACTCAGAAATGAATTTTGCAACACTGAGAATAGTTATAATAAATTTTTTTCTGGATTGAATCCTTTACTCGATTTCCAAATGTTTCATTTTTGTGTGTGTATACTCTCGTTTTCAGAACATTCATACTTTTCATCACTTCGTGAACCGCCGCCTGGAAGCACGTCAACTAGTCATTTAATTTCATGAACATTCACGTCTATGCATGATACACTTACATCACGGTATTTTCTTTTATCACAATATCATTTTGTCGCGGTTGTCACAGTCTCTTCCCTTCTCACCATCACTATCATTTCCTTTCCCCATCCCCATATATATATATATATGGAATTAGCTAACACTCAATAGATTCCTATGTCACTCATCACTCACTACTCCCAATATTGATAAGCGGATATTATCAATGACCTTCCTAGGAAAGACTTTCCATACCATCTATAAGGAAAATCTCTCGGTATATTAAGACCATTCATAACTCAACAGAAATCTCAGGATATTACAAAACTATTCGAACCACTATCACTGGCCTGATCACCAAAATTCTATCATCTAGAAAGTATCGGCTTGACTGAATTATAAGATTCGTTTAGATATGAGTGCTCACTAAGCAACACTATAGAGATAGATCCAACCTTCTATCCAAGACTATAGAACCATCAATTGAACATGACCTCGCCAATAGACATTATTCAAACGTGTTAGACACCTTTGCATTTAGTGCAGACATACCTACCTGGCTATTTTATCCTCGTAATACTTTCACTTTTTAATGGATTTTTCTCCAAACTACCGTTATACAAAACATATATCTTGTAAGAAATACTTTTCTGAGGCGCTTATTTTGATAAGCAAATCCCTTTTGGTTAATCTTTTACAAAACTATTGAATGTTAGGAAATTTTAAACATCGATCTTTCGTAAACCATATTATCCACCTTATGTTAAAAACTGTCCTATCTTGCATAACTATTAAATTTTGAAACATCAAGAAAAATGTTACTTGGAAAGCCATTTGCTTAAAGTTGTAAATTCATTTGTTCAGGGAAGGTTTATGAACAAAACACACAATCTCAAAACAAACTTTGAAAATCAATCACTATATTACATCACTTATACATTTAGGAGTTTGTGAATTGACGATATAGAGCTTGGGAAAATCTTAGCAATGGAGACTAAGCACCGTAGGTGGAGAGAGACTCGACTCATGACATTCCTGCGAAGGAATCACAACCTCATCCTAATCTATTCTTTCCAATAACACCCTTGACGGACTTAACCTTGTAAGTCTTTCAAACAAGATTCATGATACCTATTTCAATTTTTCCTAATGAAGGAAATTGATTCACCTCAAACTCCTAGCGATTACATTAAGATTCTTTTGGAACGACACCACCTGTCATCTGCAGACCAATGACCAGGATTAGAGAATGATTCAAACATAGGGAGATATGCCCATCGGGTGTGATTTAGTCTAGAAATGGTTGGGTTAACCATTTGCTATAAATCTGATTCATTGACAACAATAGCTATCACAAGATTCCAAAGACAACACCATTGAGACACAATACACAAATATGGAGAGATAAACCCGAGATACATTGGACCATTCAATATTTCAGACAGAATGAGCCTAGTGGCCTACAAACTTGAGCTCCCATTAGAGCTCAGTAGTTTACACGATAAATATCATCATCCTTTCACCAATACCACTCTAGAGACCAACACAAACTGTAACACCCCCAAAAGTCGTTTAATAACAGCGGAAGACTTAACATGTCAGCGGAAGACTTTCGGGGTATTACTTCGAGGATCTTTGTCACAATCATAGAAAATATCACAAAGTGAAGTATTAAAGTTTTATTTTATTTCAAAATACCAAATATCAGTAATACAAAGCATTATTAAGTTAAGAACGTGTTTTATTCTGAAGGAAAATAAGCAGTTTATTATCGTCCTTGTCATGCTTTTGCCCACTCCGTGCCATCCAGATCCATCTTGTTTAGTTACCTGAGATAAACATGCTAAAGTCAACATAAAGTTGAGTGATATTCATAGGTTTGAGTTTAAGAGTTTAATCACAAGTTACGAATGTATTGTAATCACATACAATCAATATGTTAAAATAATTCAATGTTCCTGTTATTGCCTTAAGCTCATGATACTCAACGATTAACAGCCAATCATAAATATGAATTAGGATGGTAAGTAATAGGCCCCCAAAGATAGGTATTTGTCAATAACCTATTTATAAGAACAATAAAGTGCGCCTGGTGTTTTCTCCAACAACCAAACGAGGATTGTTAATCACTAATAGTACTATCCACAATTATTTACGTTCACCCTTCAGGTGATTAAGGTTCATGATAGAGGGACTTCTGACAATAGTAACTTAAGCAAATAACATTGGCCTGACGGTATTTCAATACCCGGTATAAAAGACTTGTGATCGAGTTTTAAGCATGTATCTCCCCACGGAAAAAAAATAGTTAAAGAGTGGGCTATGAAATCACCTTAGTAGTATAGTGGTATCGTAGTCTCAATAAGGCAAGGAAACAGCTTCACACAATACAACCTAAAAGATAATGTAAGTTTCAGTTAATAGTCTAAATCTGGTTTTATCGCGAATACTTGTTATTTAGTTACGAGTAAATCTCGTGTTTGTTTAAGTGCTTAAAAAAAATGTTATATATAATTATATCTCGTAAGTAAAAATATCGATGATTGATATAAAGTTAGTTTTTATAACAGAAATAAACGTATCGTTTTACAAGAAATAAATGACGTATTGTTATATCGTTTAAATTTGATTATCGTTATATGTGTTTTATTCGTATTATATATATATATATATATTAAGTTACGTTTTATTATTTATCGTTTTAACATATATTCAAATATATATAAGTAAAATATATATAAAGTTTTTATTAAAATCAATATTACCATTCAATCCTTCATGTTTCTCAAATTTACACTTTTTACCCTTAACGGAAAATATTTGCGTCGTTAGTCCAAAAATTATATATTTACATTTTTGGTCCAAATATCAAATATTTACATTTATTATCTCTAAGTTTCAGTATTTACAGTTTATATCCTTAAAAAAATTAGTTTTTATACTTTTCACTAAAGTTTACCAATTTGTCAATTTTAGTCCCTAACCTACGAATATTTGCAAAAATAGTCCAATCTTTACTAAATTCAAAACTTAACATTTTTATTAGTTCAATAAGCTCAAAACATTTAAAAAAGTTTAGTTTGATAGCTTATTAGCTTATTCTTAGCTTATTTCTTTTCTTGGGCTTAACGATCCAATATTAAGGCCCGTTAATATTTTCCGATCCAATGGGCTTACGAAAGGTTTGGGCCTGAGTTTGGGCTTATTTTAGGATGTTAAAAACACTGGAGTTGGGCTCCCAGGCCCAGTGTATCACATAAGCTTAATGGGCTTAAGATAAGCCCACGTTTTGGCTTATATAGTTTTATAAAAATTTGAGTTTTTGTCGGTACAAAACAGGTCGAGTACAAGGTCCAAATAAATTTATTAGGTCGAATAAAATGTGTCTTGTGATTGTCTAATAAGTTGTTAATGAGGTCGAGTTTTAAAAAGAATATGTCATGTGTCTAAATATTCATTTACGATACTAAAGTGATCGAGCAAACTTCATATGTTGAAACTGCTCAACACTTAGAAAAATTCTAAGTGTTGAGATTTTATTCGAGTTGTCCAAAAGGTCACAAAACATGTCGATTTTAATAAGAACAAAATGTTTTTAGATTCGAAACTTTTTATATTTTGTTTACTAGTGTACCAAATAATTAGTGTCTCCAAAAATAATAATATGTTACGTTCGTATATTAAGAAATAACGAGGCAAAGTGTTTGTACGAAAATCAATATTGAAACTGTTTTCCAACGCTTAGAAATATTCTAATTGCTTTCCATTTATACGAAAAGGTCAAGTGACATTAGGAACGTGTTATATTTGTTACGTGTATGATAATATTAGTTCAAAAATCATTATGTCTCTTAGTTTCTAGCATGGTTAGAATAGAGTACGATAGATAAAATGTATACGTTACGTTTTAGTATAACAAAATAAATGATCAAAGTAAACGTGCAAAATATAATAGAATGAAAAATAGAAAGGATTGAATAGGTTTCGAGTTGGCTTACTTCACCTCAAAAGGTGGGGATAATGGTACGTATGGATCAAGAATGGAGCAATGAGGATCGTGGTTCACTTCTTGGTACACTAGAGATATGAGATGAGCAAAGATTGGCCTCCTTGGATCACTTCTAGTCTTCGCAATCGTTCTAAACCTTCTGTCCCATCTTTAAGTGCTACACGACTTGTAACTTGTATATTTGGTAAGTTTTTGTGTGTGTGATCAATTGAGGTGCATGGGAACTTTTTATATAGTGAGATTATGAAGTGTAGATAGGTACAAAGTTCACAAGAACGTGTGTTGGCTCGTTTGCATGGGGTGGCACCTCAAACTATGCCCAATCGATCAATAGCCAACAAGGAGAAGGTGTAAGAGAGATATGCTGTTCATTCCTGACATTCCTGTTCATTTGAGTTGGTCTAGAAGTCATTGGGTACATTGGGTGGTGCTAAGGAAGGCTTGTGACATGATTTGGTTTTACATTGTTCATGGTTTTTGTGTTTTACTTTGGCTGAATTTAGAGCAGTAAACGAGTGAGACAAAGAGCAAATTTGGTCATTTATGATTCTTTGCTAGGTAGTTAATGAAGTGGTGCAAAGATATAACTCGGTTGTGTGTCAAAATAAAAAGATACGAGGGGGTTTTGGAGGTGTGTCGTGGCTGGGTGAAACGACCAAAGAGGGTGCGTTTTGGGCTTATAAGCTCTTTGGGCTTGTGTTTGTTTTCGGCCCAGCAGAAGAGAAGAAATAAAGAGGAGTCCGTTTGGTATTAATGCTAGGAAGTGGGGCCCATTTAAGATGTGGGGTCCACATAGAAATTTTAGGGAGTCGGGATAAGTTCAAGTAACGATAGTGAACGATCTCGAGAATTTTCGTAGGTTCCGGAATATATAAATATTGTACGTAAAAGGTGTCGTATAATATATAATTATTAATATATACGTTTAATAATTATCATTACAAACGTTAAAATGTATTCGCGATAATTTAGACTATCTAGGTTTGTGTGCAAGCGATGTCTCTAGGCAAATAATATATCACAATATTCCGTTAGTGATTCAGATAATAAGTCATATAAAAAAAAATTTTGTCACACGTAATAATGGGAAATTAAATAGTGCAAGTGTTTACTAACCGTTGGGAAAATTACGAGAGGCTACAGTACATACATCTTATAGTGAATTCCGTCCCGGAATTCGAGTTTAGGAGGGTTGCCAAGGGTGTCTAAGAGAAGAGGTGTGGGTACTTGGTGCGAAACTGGTCCTCGCGTTCCCAAGTATACTCTGGTCCTCGTTTAGAGTCCCATCGAACTTTTATGATAGGGATACGGTTTTGTTTTAGTTGTTTGACTTCTCTATCCATGATTTCTACTGGTTCCTCGGTAAAAACGAGTTTGTCATCAAGTTGTAATTCTTTCAATGGAATGACCAAAGATTCATCGGATAAACACTTCTTGAGATTTGACACATGAAAAGTGTTGTGAATTCGGCTAAGTTCCTCGGGTAGTTCGAGTTTATATGCCATGGGTCCAATTCTTTCTAGGATTTTGAATGGACCGATGTATCTTGGGTTTAATTTTCCCCTCTTTCCGAATCGTATCATTCCTCTCCATGGTGATACTTTTAACATAACTTTATCTCCAATCTGAAATTCCATGGGTTTTCTTTTTAGGTCGGCGTAACTTTTCTGTCGGTCTCTAGCGGTTTGTAAACGTTGTTTGATTTTGATGATTTTCTCGGTTGTCTCATGAACTAGATCCGGTCCTGTGAGTTGTACTTCTCCGACTTCTGCCCAGCAAACGGGCGATCTACACTTTCTACCGTAAAGTGCTTCAAATGGTGCTGCCTTGATACTGGTATGATAACTGTTGTTGTATGAGAATTCTGCCAATGGTAAGTGTTTGTCCCAACCTTTTCCGAAGTCTATAACACAAGCGCGTAGCATATCTTCTAAGGTTTGTATAGTTCTCTCACTTTGACCATCGGTTTGTGGGTGATAGGCTGTGCTCATATCCAGCTTTGTTCCTAAAGCTTTTTGCAATGATTTCCAAAAATGAGACGTGAAACGACTGTCACGATCTGATATAATGGAAATCGGCACTCCATGTCGTGACACAATTTCCTTCAGATATACCTGAGCAAGCGTGTTCATTTCATCAGTTTCTTTGATTGGTAGGAAATGAGCTGACTTGGTGAGACGATCAACGATAACCCATATCGTATCGTAGCCGGTAGGGGTTTTGGGAAGTTTGGTGATGAAGTCCATTGTAATGCGTTCCCATTTCCACATGGGGAGTTCAGGTTGGGTGAGTAATCCGGAGGGTTTCTGGTATTCTGCTTTTACTCTTGAACATGTTAGACATTTACTGACGTACTCAGCGATGTCGGCTTTCATGTTCGGCCACCAATATAGTTTCTTAAGATCTTGGTACATCTTGTCGGAACCTGGGTGAATGGAGTATTTTGACTTGTGAGACTCATGCATGATAAGGTCACGAATACCTCCGAAGAGAGGAATCCAGCTTCTTTCCTTGAAACAAAGCATTCCATTTGACCTTTTTACAAATCCATTTTCGTTTTCTGGCATACCAAAAATCTTTTCAATTGGTCGATTTTCTTTCTTAAGAGCCTCGCTCTGGGCGATAATGATTTGTGTTGGAAGGGGTGAACAAATAGTCATGCCTAACGATCTAACCCTGAGAGGTTTTAGTCTTTCTTTTCGGCTTAGTGCATCTGCTACTACATTAGCCTTTCCTGGGTGATAACGGATTTCACAATCATAATCACTAAGCAATTCTAACCAACGGCGTTGCCTCATGTTTAAATCCTTTTGATCTAGGATGTGTTGAAGACTTTTGTGATCTGTAAACACGATACACTTAGTGCCGTATAGGTAGTGTCTCCACAATTTAAGAGCGAATACTATTGCTCCTAGTTCTAGATCATGGGTTGTGTAATTTTCCTCATGTTTCTTCAGTTGACGTGAGGCATAAGCTATTACCTTATCTCGTTGTATCAAAACTGCACCTAAACCATGGTACGAAGCGTCACAATATAGCACGAAATCTTTGCTTCCTTCTGGCAATGCTAGTATTGGAGCTTCACAGAGCTTTTGTTTTAACAGTTGGAAGGCTGATTCTGCTTCTTGTCCCCAAACGTACTTTTCGTTTTTTTGGGTCAACTTGGTCAATGGTTTTGAGATTTTAGAGAAACCTTCAATAAATCTCCGGTAGTAACCTGCAAGACCTAAAAATTGACGTACTTCTGTGGGAGTTGTAGGTGATGACCATTCTTTAACTGCCTCTATCTTTGCTGGATCTACGTGGATACCTTGACTACTGATTATGTGTCCCAAAAATTGCACCGTGGGAATCCAAAAGTCGCATTTTGAAAATTTTGCGTACAACTTTTCCTTCTTAAGTAACTCTAGGATTGTTCTCAAATGATTGGCATGTCCCTCTTTGTTACGAGAGTAGATCAGAATGTCGTCAATGAATACTATCACGAATTTGTCCAAATATGGCTTGCATACTCGGTTCATTAGGTCCATAAACACAGCGGGTGCGTTCGTTAGACCAAATGGCATTACCTGAAATTCATAGTGTCCATAACGGGTTCTGAAGGCTGTCTTGGGAATATCTTCTTCCCGAACTCTCAATTGATGGTATCCCGACCTTAGATCAATCTTCGAGTATACACTCGATCCTTGTAATTGATCAAACAAATCATCTATTCTAGGTAAAGGATATCGGTTCTTTATAGTGAGTTTGTTTAATTCTCGGTAATCTATGCACATTCGGAATGATCCGTCTTTCTTTTTAACAAATAGAACTGGGGCTCCCCAAGGTGATGAACTTGGTCTAATGAAACCTCTATCGGATAATTCCTTTAGTTGTTCCGATAGTTCCTCCATTTCGGAAGGTGCCAACCTGTAAGGTGCTTTTGCTACTGGTGCCGCTCCAGGCACTAGTTCAATTTGGAACTCTACTTGGCGAGTCGGTGGAAGACCGGGTAGATCTTCAGGAAATACTTCGGGGAATTCCTTAACGATAGGTACATCTTTAAGTTGTTTCTTGGTTAACTTATTTTCCGTCACCTGAACTATGAATACACGACATCCTTCGTTCATGTATTTTACCATTCTGAGGCATGAGATGATTCCGTATCGGTTTTTATTCTTGTCGCCATGGATAACGAGGGTTTCATTCTTAAAAGGAATGTGTATGGCTTTCTCGTCACAATGAATCTTAGCATGATGTTTGGATAACCAATCCATTCCGATGATAGCATCAAAACTACCGAGTTGGACAGGCATCAGGTCAATAGGAAAGGATTCTCCTACGAGGGTTAAGGTACAATCTTTTAAAACAGAGTTGGTGCTAATTAAGTTCCCATTGGCCATTTCTATCTCGTAGGTGGTGTTTAACTTAGAAGGGTTAGAGTTAATGAAAGGGGCAAACGTATCTGACACGAAGCTCTTATCTGCTCCAGAATCAAATAATATTCTAGCATTATGATGATTTAATAAGAACGTACCCGTGACAACGTCGGGGTTTTGTGGTTCATTTTCATTTCCCATCACGTATGCTCTTGCTCGTGCAGTGTTCTGACCATTTCCTTTTGGACAGCGGTTCTTGAAGTGTCCGGTTTCTCCGCATGAGTAACATGTTGGTGCTATTGGTTGTAGGTTGCTGCCGGTAGCAGGGGTCCTACAATCTTTTGTGGCATGACCTATCCTTTGGCATTTATGGCATTTCACTGTACAAGCACCATTGTGATGAAGCTTGCATCGGTTGCACCGTGGCTTAATACCTTGATATCCATTGCCATTGGTTGCCGTAAATATCTTAGGAGGTTCTTGTCGTTGGTTCTGTTGTTGACGATGTGGGTTCTTGTTCTGGTTTTGTTGTTGGTTGATCCTGTTGTAGTTGTTGCTGTGGTGATGGTTGTTGTTGCGATGGCCGTTGTGGTAGTGATTGTGGTTTTGGTGGTGGGTGGTTCTCCTGTCATCGAGCTTTCTTTTGAGTTCGTTGCACTTGATTTCGCGGTCTAGGAGTTTTTGTGCTAACTCCATTGCGACTTCTAGTGATGGTGGGTTGGATGCTGTGACGTTTCCTTCAATATTCCGGGGAAGACCTTCAATATACTTTTCCAGAGTTTTCTCTAAATCTGGTACGATAGAAGGACATAATGCCATTAGCTCGTGGAATCTCCTGTTGTAAGCCCTAAGATCGATTCCTTTGACTGCAAGGACATGGAATTCGTCTTCCAGTTTCCTTATTTCAGATCGAGGACAGTACTTCTTTAGGATCTTGGCTTTGAATTCCGTCCAAGAGAGTCGGTACGCTGCTTCTGTACCTAAAGTTTGAGTTGTAGCGGTCCACCATGACAAAGCGTCATCCATTAAGGTTCCTGTGGCAAATGTGACCCTGTTGTTTTCCGAGCATCCACTCCTTTGGAATACCGTTTCGCATCTCTCGAACCAATGGGCAAGTTTTGTTATCCCTTCAGTACCCATGAAGTAAGTTGGCTGACAAGCCATAAAGTCTTTATAGGTACATTGGCGAGGTGCGGGAGCAACATCTCTTGCCGGTTGTGCGTTAGCATTTGCTTGTTCGGCTAAGGCTGCATTGATTCCATTGGTGATTGCTTGTTGGATTTCTTCCGGGGTCATGGTTGCTGCTGAGGTAGTGGTCGTGGTTCTCTTAGGTGCCATATTCCTAAAAATGAGAATATATTTTCAGAATTTTCATAATAACCATCTTGTGTTAGACTATTTAGTAACATCAATAGGTTCAAAGTTATAATAGTGTCACATATATCACGATGCAATATACGATATCATAACACTCATGAAAATAAAGCAAACATAACATCATTGATTAGATTGTCGTTTTACATCACTTATTTATTCTTGTTGACATATCTCTAGGACATTCAAATACAAGTTATTACTGTGATGTAGGTGAGGCTACGTCGACAATCTATGGCATTCTAGGGTTTTCCTTGCTTATCATCAAGACGACGTTCTAGTTCCTGAATTTTGGCGGCCATGGTTTCTATGATTTGGTCTCGGTCTCTCTCCCTAGCTTGTGTTTCTTGTTGTGCACGTCGCAGAGACATGACTTGGGCTCTTGTGGTGTCGAGGGCTTGATCGATGTCACACATGATGTCCTTGTTTACGGTGTTAGCAGAGCAAAGTAATCCGATGAATTCCATAGCTTCACCGAATTGGGTACTTAGTTGTTCAATCATAGTTCCCGTCTCTAGGTGTCCCATCACAAGTTGTTCTATCTCAGCTGACATGACTTCTATTAGTTCATTAGGGATGTTGTTCACCAAGGTGGCTATGGCGTCTAACCTGTCTTCATGTCTTACTAACCTAGCTGCCAAGAGTGGTATGGTATGGTGAATGGGTTCTCCAGTGACTGGAAGGATCTTAGATGCAGCAAATGATGATCTTTCACCAAGTTCTCTGTTGGTGGGGGTACCTTCTTGAGATCTCCAATACTTAAGGATTGGTAGTAGAAATGACCATTTGCGAGCATTGACCCGCTTACGAGCCTTATGGTTGGTTCTTGCATAGTAGTAAGGATCTGAGGAGGTAGGACGGATCTGGTAATTCCTTGGTTGATAAGGTAGAGGAGCACTGGAAGTTTTCACAGGTGGTGGACTGTTGATTGTCACTGGTACAGTAGTAGTCTGCTGATAAAATATACTAGGTAGTATCACTGGTTCTGCAGTCGGAGCAACTTCCTTTTTCCATTTAGTATCATCCCAGATGTTTTCTTCAGCATATGAAAGAGCTTTTCCAGCTGTGGTTGGTTCATAAGGCTGGAATGGAGAAGTTTGCTTACTGCGTCTGATTGGACCAGTTGATGCTTGAGGTGAAGTAAAGGATTTCTGACTTTCCTTATTCTTGTCTGTTGTAGGTGACACAGTCATTGGAGCAAGAGTTGGTTCAATAGGTGTAGAGCTCTCAGTTTCCGAATCCGATAACAACACAATGAAGTTGGGTTTGGAAGACATGGTACTGTAATAATCCCAATTAGTAAACATAATTATTAGCAAAATCATAGCATGTAAGCATATATCAAGTTATATAAGTAAGAAATAATGAGAAGTAATTTTTCTACCAGATGTTGGATTGTAGGCACGGAGGGCATGAAGTGGTATTTTGTAAAAATGGTCCAGTTAAAGTGTAGTTATAGTCCAATGTTTAAAAACATCTGGTTCTCTATAACCGTGGCTCTCTGATACCAATCTGTAACACCCCCAAAAGTCGTTTAATAACAGCGGAAGACTTAACATGTCAGCGGAAGACTTTCGGGGTATTACTTCGAGGATCTTTGTCACAATCATAGAAAATATCACAAAGTGAAGTATTAAAGTTTTATTTTATTTCAAAATACCAAATATCAGTAATACAAAGCATTATTAAGTTAAGAACGTGTTTTATTCTGAAGGAAAATAAGCAGTTTATTATCGTCCTTGTCATGCTTTTGCCCACTCCGTGCCATCCAGATCCATCTTGTTTAGTTACCTGAGATAAACATGCTAAAGTCAACATAAAGTTGAGTGATATTCATAGGTTTGAGTTTAAGAGTTTAATCACAAGTTACGAATGTATTGTAATCACATACAATCAATATGTTAAAATAATTCAATGTTCCTGTTATTGCCTTAAGCTCATGATACTCAACGATTAACAGCCAATCATAAATATGAATTAGGATGGTAAGTAATAGGCCCCCAAAGATAGGTATTTGTCAATAACCTATTTATAAGAACAATAAAGTGCGCCTGGTGTTTTCTCCAACAACCAAACGAGGATTGTTAATCACTAATAGTACTATCCACAATTATTTACGTTCACCCTTCAGGTGATTAAGGTTCATGATAGAGGGACTTCTGACAATAGTAACTTAAGCAAATAACATTGGCCTGACGGTATTTCAATACCCGGTATAAAAGACTTGTGATCGAGTTTTAAGCATGTATCTCCCCACGGAAAAAAAATAGTTAAAGAGTGGGCTATGAAATCACCTTAGTAGTATAGTGGTATCGTAGTCTCAATAAGGCAAGGAAACAGCTTCACACAATACAACCTAAAAGATAATGTAAGTTTCAGTTAATAGTCTAAATCTGGTTTTATCGCGAATACTTGTTATTTAGTTACGAGTAAATCTCGTGTTTGTTTAAGTGCTTAAAAAAAATGTTATATATAATTATATCTCGTAAGTAAAAATATCGATGATTGATATAAAGTTAGTTTTTATAACAGAAATAAACGTATCGTTTTACAAGAAATAAATGACGTATTGTTATATCGTTTAAATTTGATTATCGTTATATGTGTTTTATTCGTATTATATATATATATATATATAATAAGTTACGTTTTATTATTTATCGTTTTAACATATATTCAAATATATATAAGTAAAATATATATAAAGTTTTTATTAAAATCAATATTACCATTCAATCCTTCATGTTTCTCAAATTTACACTTTTTACCCTTAACGGAAAATATTTGCGTCGTTAGTCCAAAAATTATATATTTACATTTTTGGTCCAAATATCAAATATTTACATTTATTATCTCTAAGTTTCAGTATTTACAGTTTATATCCTTAAAAAAATTAGTTTTTATACTTTTCACTAAAGTTTACCAATTTGTCAATTTTAGTCCCTAACCTACGAATATTTGCAAAAATAGTCCAATCTTTACTAAATTCAAAACTTAACATTTTTATTAGTTCAATAAGCTCAAAACATTTAAAAAAGTTTAGTTTGATAGCTTATTAGCTTATTCTTAGCTTATTTCTTTTCTTGGGCTTAACGATCCAATATTAAGGCCCGTTAATATTTTCCGATCCAATGGGCTTACGAAAGGTTTGGGCCTGAGTTTGGGCTTATTTTAGGATGTTAAAAACACTGGAGTTGGGCTCCCAGGCCCAGTGTATCACATAAGCTTAATGGGCTTAAGATAAGCCCACGTTTTGGCTTATATAGTTTTATAAAAATTTGAGTTTTTGTCGGTACAAAACAGGTCGAGTACAAGGTCCAAATAAATTTATTAGGTCGAATAAAATGTGTCTTGTGATTGTCTAATAAGTTGTTAATGAGGTCGAGTTTTAAAAAGAATATGTCATGTGTCTAAATATTCATTTACGATACTAAAGTGATCGAGCAAACTTCATATGTTGAAACTGCTCAACACTTAGAAAAATTCTAAGTGTTGAGATTTTATTCGAGTTGTCCAAAAGGTCACAAAACATGTCGATTTTAATAAGAACAAAATGTTTTTAGATTCGAAACTTTTTATATTTTGTTTACTAGTGTACCAAATAATTAGTGTCTCCAAAAATAATAATATGTTACGTTCGTATATTAAGAAATAACGAGGCAAAGTGTTTGTACGAAAATCAATATTGAAACTGTTTTCCAACGCTTAGAAATATTCTAATTGCTTTCCATTTATACGAAAAGGTCAAGTGACATTAGGAACGTGTTATATTTGTTACGTGTATGATAATATTAGTTCAAAAATCATTATGTCTCTTAGTTTCTAGCATGGTTAGAATAGAGTACGATAGATAAAATGTATACGTTACGTTTTAGTATAACAAAATAAATGATCAAAGTAAACGTGCAAAATATAATAGAATGAAAAATAGAAAGGATTGAATAGGTTTCGAGTTGGCTTACTTCACCTCAAAAGGTGGGGATAATGGTACGTATGGATCAAGAATGGAGCAATGAGGATCGTGGTTCACTTCTTGGTACACTAGAGATATGAGATGAGCAAAGATTGGCCTCCTTGGATCACTTCTAGTCTTCGCAATCGTTCTAAACCTTCTGTCCCATCTTTAAGTGCTACACGACTTGTAACTTGTATATTTGGTAAGTTTTTGTGTGTGTGATCAATTGAGGTGCATGGGAACTTTTTATATAGTGAGATTATGAAGTGTAGATAGGTACAAAGTTCACAAGAACGTGTGTTGGCTCGTTTGCATGGGGTGGCACCTCAAACTATGCCCAATCGATCAATAGCCAACAAGGAGAAGGTGTAAGAGAGATATGCTGTTCATTCCTGACATTCCTGTTCATTTGAGTTGGTCTAGAAGTCATTGGGTACATTGGGTGGTGCTAAGGAAGGCTTGTGACATGATTTGGTTTTACATTGTTCATGGTTTTTGTGTTTTACTTTGGCTGAATTTAGAGCAGTAAACGAGTGAGACAAAGAGCAAATTTGGTCATTTATGATTCTTTGCTAGGTAGTTAATGAAGTGGTGCAAAGATATAACTCGGTTGTGTGTCAAAATAAAAAGATACGAGGGGGTTTTGGAGGTGTGTCGTGGCTGGGTGAAACGACCAAAGAGGGTGCGTTTTGGGCTTATAAGCTCTTTGGGCTTGTGTTTGTTTTCGGCCCAGCAGAAGAGAAGAAATAAAGAGGAGTCCGTTTGGTATTAATGCTAGGAAGTGGGGCCCATTTAAGATGTGGGGTCCACATAGAAATTTTAGGGAGTCGGGATAAGTTCAAGTAACGATAGTGAACGATCTCGAGAATTTTCGTAGGTTCCGGAATATATAAATATTGTACGTAAAAGGTGTCGTATAATATATAATTATTAATATATACGTTTAATAATTATCATTACAAACGTTAAAATGTATTCGCGATAATTTAGACTATCTAGGTTTGTGTGCAAGCGATGTCTCTAGGCAAATAATATATCACAATATTCCGTTAGTGATTCAGATAATAAGTCATATAAAAAAAAAAATTTTGTCACACGTAATAATGGGAAATTAAATAGTGCAAGTGTTTACTAACCGTTGGGAAAATTACGAGAGGCTACACAAACTGAACTTCGGGACGAAGTTCCTTTTAGAGGGGAAGAATGTCACAACTCGTAATTTCATGTCCTTTTTCAAACGTCGAAATTTCATTTTTTATTTCAGAAGTTACTATTCATTTTTACTATTCACTTTCACTATTCATCTCAGAAATTTTTATTTCATATTCTCGTAAGTTAAACTATTTTAACGATAATCCGTGAGTTTGGCGCTCGTCGGATCATTTCTGCAAAAATCACGAAGCCGTGTCCGAGATTTACTTTTGGGTTTAAACATCGTTCCAGTATCCCGATATCTCCATAAAACACTATAAACAATAGAAATATGATTTTCTCTCATTTTACGACAATTCTAAAAGTTTTGGAATTTTACGTTTTCCAGTTCAGCGTTTTACGCGAATTACGCGTTTTTGACCCGCGTTTACAGTTTTAACAGCGTTTAAGCAACCCGATGGAACTTACCATTCATTTTATATTTTATTATAGAGTATTTTGACAAGTTTAGTCATTCTTTCAAGTTTCATATTTTTACGATACCCGGATTTACGTTTCGCGGTTTAACACTTTACGGTTAGCGATTAACGGAACCAAAACCGACTCCGTGAACTAGATATTAACAAGTTTCCTACATACTCATCTACCATATGCACCCCCCCCCCCCCTCAAAATATCTAGTCAATTTGACCAATTATTTACTAAAATGCCATTGGATTAGATATTTCCTACAAAAATACAAATAACACATTCATACTTATTTTCATGAATCAAAAGTGAGGTTTTCTCTCTTTTTCTTCCTCCCTAGCCACGAACAAAACAAGAACACAATCAAGGATCCATTATTTTTTCAAGATCAAGACATAATCAAGCTCCATTTACATTCCTTGTTAGGGTTTTGTGATGAAAACCTAGGTTTCTTATACTTTTCTCATCAAATCACCTCAAATATTCAAGTAAGTTTCTAGTAAACTTTTTAATCTTTTTATACTTTCATTTGATCCATAACATGATGTATTTTTATGTTCTAGTACAAAAACATGTAAGTTACATATGATATTTATACCATTTTTCAAGTATTTCTTAATTATTATGAGATTATAATTAACCTATGATTATTCCCATGAAACCCACCAAGGTTGGTGATGTTTAGGACCCCATGACACTCTAAGAAGGTGTGTGGTAGGATTTAGTAATTGTGGAGTTGATTGGAGTGGATTTGGGCAAGTATTAAACTAGAAAAATGAATTTTAACCACTATATAAATGTTGCTGTCCCATTTTGTAAAATCCAGAAAACTCAGTGGTTTCCGGGTAACTTTGGGCTAGATATTTAGAAAATACTTTCAAAAACGAAGCCGTGGGCGAAAGAACGGATTAAAATGAGTTTATAACGAAGGAGATATGATTTTTGCAAGTTTAACGACGAAAACTATTTTCTGAAAATTGTACTTGCTGTCCCACGATTTTCAAGAGCCAATCTGAGGTGTAAAATTTGATCTAGCCATCCCGACTTATCAAAAATATATTAGTATGTTGTCCCACGATTCCGGGGATATAAAGAACGTAGAAAAGAAGCTTATAACGACCAAGATATACACGTTTCAAAATCGACGAAACTCTATTTATTTCCATCAGCTTTTTAGCAAAATAATCCAAGTATAGAAAAACTACTTTTGTAATACAACATGTTGAGAGCCGTTTATCTTATTGATAAACCCATTTATGGAAAATTTACATCATTGAAAAAAAGTTAGTTTACCCAGTCTAGTTTCCAAAACATCCAACTGTTTGTCAAAAGGATTTATAACGAATAACTTATGGTCTTCCAAACTTTCCGGAAAACTGCCCAGAATTTGCCAAAACAGCCCAAACACCTCACTTGACGGCTAATTTCCTTTATGATCGAGACCCATATGGACAAACTTCAGTTCTGTGACTTTTTAGATATGATGAAAATCTTCCTAAAACTACTGAGCTTCTTTCCAAACTCTTAATATTCACTATTTCGTGACTAGTTTTACGAGGCCAATTTGGACATATTTTCAATTAATGAAAATGTTATATTTTGCTACGAAAACCTTATATTTGCCATAGAACACCAAACGAGGATCGTGGAGTACCGTTTCAACGTATTTACATGGAAAGTGGTTATTAACTTAACGAGACGTCAAAAATGTATTTTTCGACGATAAACGTTATTTTCAAAACTAACGAGTGGTATCGATAACATACGTATTTGCATGTGTAGCATCATTTCATTTCTTACATTAGACCATATCATTCATATTAGGTTGCGGTTAGAGATCGTGCCTCATTTCTGTGTATTCACTGTTGTCATTGTAGCTACCGCACCAGGTGAGGCATAGCCCCTACTCTTTTAATTGTTTTATCAACTTTTTGGGGGAGAATACATGCTCGTTTTACTTAAACGCATTACTCGCTTTACATGGTTGATTACTCAAATATTTTCAGCCTTATCTAATACTTGTTTGATTATCCGAGTACATTATTATTCACTTGTTACCTACTTGCTATTTACTCATGGACATGCGTGCATAATTTAAACTATTACAGATTACATATGATTGCCTAAGTTAAGAACCGTTAGCTACATTTCTTAGGTATGTTTGATTACCTACATTTCATAGGTATTTGATTACCTACATTTCATAGGTATGTGATTACCTACATTACTTGGGAGCGTAACCTCCTACATATAGCTAGAAAACCTTTTCGGTGCCTTGAACTTAGTGCAATCAATATTCTTTTCTAAATTGGTGCTATGAAACTTTGTTCGATAAACTATTTATGCGTTTTGCTTATGGTCAGATTCATTTTTATGGCGACATCGCCATGGCTACATTATCACTTTTACCTTTATATAGCGACATTGCTACACTTATCTTTGAATCTTGGACCACATATTACTTTTGTTTACACAAACCAAATCATATTTGGCAGTGGGTTGTGAACACACAGGTTACAAGTCTCTTATGGCGGGAGTTGTAACTGAGTGGATTTACGATGCCTTTGCTGGGAAATCTTCATTCATATGCATTACATTCTTTTTCACAAGACTCTATGAACTCACCAACCTCGTGTTGACACTTTAGCATGTATTTTCAGGTATTAAGCAATGGTACGCTACTGGAGGTTTTGGCAGGGCATGGCATGGTCATAGAAGACTCTGATTATTCATATGGGGACCGTTTAAACTATTTTAAGGGCCTACTTCCGCACTACTTTTAATAATGTAATTTCAACATTTTGATTAAACTATTTTATTCTAAATGATTCAAGTGAAAACCATTTTTGAACTTATGATTGTAATACCAATTGAGTTACACCCCAGCTACATGTATGCTTCCGCTGGACCCGATTTTGGGGGTGTGACAAATTTGTTCTATTTTTGAAAGAGATTTGGAAACAACTATCTTTTTAGAAAAGAATTTCGCGAATGGTCGTTTTATGGAAAACACAGATGGTTCTGTTTGTGGAACAAAAGTAATTCCCGAAAGTTTGTTCAATTTGTTGTTCTCAATGGGTTTCAAATCCTTATGTTTCATTTTAGTTATGCTTTCTTCGACAAGTTCCATCATTTGCACAGAATCCCAAACGACGGGAGGATCATGTTTGGTGTAAATCACATTACCATTATACAAAACATTCTATTCTTGCTGAGCTTTCTTGAGATTACAACGAGTTGAGTTACCAAGAGCCATTTTATGTTTCGTATGGTAAATCGGATTAGTTTGATTTGAAATCATTTTCAGTGTTTGACTTGACTGACCCGACTTAACCACTAATTCTTCTAGATGTGCAATCACGTGTTCTGACTCTACGATTTCTTCCAAAAGTTTATCTTCTTTCTTTGCAAATTCCTTTTTCAACTCATCCCTTTCTTTTTCAAGATTGGAATAAGCTGATTTTTGTTTAGAGAGTTGGTTTTGCAAATCTTAAATTTCCGCGTTTAAAGATTTTATTTTCTTGAACGAATTAACATCAAGTGTATCAAAATTGATTTGCAAAAGTTTTTCCCTTGAAATGGAATTTTGATAACCAGTTTCTAATTCTGACAATCTTTTGTTATGAAACTCAAAAGCATTAACGTTTTTCTTGTAACTCTCAAGCTCAGCGGTCAATTTAACATTCGCAGCCTTAACATCGCGATTTACCTTTTTCACTTTCTCAATTTCAATGCTGCAATTATTCAATAAAGATTCAAAGAAAGCACGGGTTTCCTCATCATTAGCACCATTTTGTGCAACTTGAACTCCATTAGGATCCATATCTGGAGTTTCATAGTTAGCATTGCTATTAACTTGTTCCCCCACATATGTATCATAATTAGGTTCAAGTGGCACATAATGTGGCTTCTCATGAGCAATCGGATTAGCATCATTACCATGATTTGGTACCTCATAGAGTGAATTTGAATCATAAGTAGGAGGAAGATCAGAATCACTGCTTGATGTTGTTGCCTGCTGATTTGCCATACAGTTGTAGGTTTCATTGAGATCTGCGGAATTCTCATTAACTCTTGTTGTAGCTATGAAGTTGTTTTCCTCAGCAGTCAATGGTATACCCGATTCTTCTTTATTGGCAAACATCAACAAGTGCTGGATCTTTTCTACCTTCGTCATTGCATTGACATCGTAATTATTACCAATATCACTGCGGTGAATTTCAGATGTAAGTTTTTGAATCGAAGTCATAAAACAATCAATCCCATGTTGATTAAGCACATTCTGATTCACAATCTGATCTATTTGATTTCTGACATACTGCCCTGCATATTGCATCTGATTCCTCATCTGTATACTCGAAGCATATCCTTGCTGATTGTTGTTATGTTGTTGGATGTTTAATGCCTTGAAGAGTGAGGCAAAACCATTGGACAAAGTACTTGTGAAACTGTCATGGTGAGTTGCCATTGATTCAATTCAAAGTGAAAAGTTGTTCTTAGGATCTTTTGAAAGATAACAAAGGTTGTTGTTGTAGATTAGATGTTTTAGTGAAGTTGAAAAGCATTTTTTGATGTTCTTTAGTGATTTTGAATTTTCCCTCCAAAAATTGAATACGAAAATTTTCTTTCTCAAAATTTGAAAATCACTATTAAATGCAATTCTAAGGTTACCAGAAAAATTTGAGTTTTCAAAATTTTGGCCTAAAAATATGAATTTCAGGCCAAAATTTTCAACCTTATACCAAAATTTGAATCTCGCGTAAAAATTGAACGTTTAATCTCCTGTAAAAAATAAATTTTACTCAAATTTTCCCCCCAAAAAACTCGATAAAGCTTTTGAAACTCGGTATAGCTTTCTCAAAATTTAACTCGGTAAAAGTTCCTGATTCTAGCTAACTCGATAAGACTTAACTCGGTAAGAATCTTGAGTCTTTAACTCGATAAGCTTGCTGAAAATCCTAACTCGGTAACAAGGTTAAGTCTCTAACTCGATAAGCTTACTGAAAATTGTAACTCGGTAACACAAACTACTAACTTAACTCAGTAAAGTGAATACAATTGGGCAGAGTTTCCCCTAAATATTGAGTACAAAGATCCTTACTCGATAAACGATAAGGAAAGGCTAACTCGCCAAAATGTAACTTAACTCGCAGTAGAGGTCCTAACTCGCTAGATAATTCTCCTAACTCGCTAAACCTAATGATCTAACTTGCTAGAAATGAATATAACTCACTAAAGTCAGAAATCCCAAACTCGATAAAAACTGGCTAACTCGTGAAATTGGCGATGAACAGTAACCGATTTCCAAAAAATTCACTTTTATACCTAGTTTTTTCTACCAAATCAAACCTAAATCAACCTATATTATCCCTTGGCTAATGATACCACTTGTAGGACCATAGAACAACCTTAATCACTTGAAGAAGATTGGAAAATGCCAGCACTTTGTTGATGATTGCCAAGGTCTAAGGGGCTTGGAAACCTTGTAAAAGGTTCATCAAAGCTTGTGGATGGATCAGTAGGAGTGATGGTATGAATAGCAGAAATAGGTACTACAGCAGAAATACCATCAGGGGAATTGGTGTCAGCAACAACAACATGAGACACATCAGCAGAAACAGAACCACGATCTGCAGAATCCATGTTGCTGCTGTTGTCGAGAGTAGCTTGTCTTAGTAGTGCTTCAGTATCTTTAGCAAACTCAAGACCAAGCCTCTCAGCTTCTTCATTTGCTGCATGTTCTTGCTTTTTGAGCCTAGCAAAATCTTCTGCATAAGTTGATGCATCCACACCAGAAGCAGTTTTGTCAGGAGAACCTGCAATGTTAGTAGGAAGAGAAGAAAAAACAATGGTTGGTTCATCACACTCTGAGTCATAGTCTGAGTCATCATCCAGGATTCCTGCATTGTTATTTGGTGACTCTTGTGTACCTGCAGATTGGTTAGTTTTGAACCTAGTATAACCCAAATGATCAGTTAAGTAGTCAAGGTCAAAATACCAATCATGACCTTTACCCTGAACATTAGGTTTATCTTCTAGAAACCTCAGGTTAAGAGTCTCCTCTATCTTCTTTGCAGATAAATTATATACCCTGTAAGCCTTACTGTGAGCTGAATATCCAACTATATACCCCTCATCAGCCTTCCCTTCAAACTTTCCTAGATGATCACTTGTATTCAAAATGGTCACATAACATCCAAAAGGCCTGAAGTAGATAATGTTAGGAATCTTCATAGTCAAAAGTTCATAGGGTGTCTTATTGTGTGTTCTAGTAATTGAAACCCTATTCAACACATAACAACAGTGCTTACTGCTTCAGTCCAAAACATAGTAGGAAGTTTAGAGTCAGCTAGCATAGATCTTGCTACCTCTATCAGGGTTCTATTCTTTCTTTCAGCAACTCCATTTTGTTGTGGAGTTCTGGCATTACTATAATCCCTTTTGATTCCCTTAGTCCCACAGAGTTCAATCAAGTTAGCATTTTTAAACTCTATCCCATTATCACACCTGATACTTTTAACCTTTTTGTTCAATTGGTTTTCAACCAAGGCTATAAATTCTTTAAGAGTTTGAAAAGTTTGATCTTTAGTGCTCAAAAATAATACCTAACAAAACCTGCTGTAGTCATTAGTGATCACCAGGCAGAAGTACTTATGGTTAATACTTCTGATGAAAGTTGGACCAAAGAGATCCATATGTAGCAACTGAAGAGGTTCTGATATAGTGCTCACTGCAGTAATGGCTTTGTATGAAGCCTTGTGTTGCTTCCCTTTATTACAGGCAACACAGTTGTGCTCATTGGTGAAGATATTTGAAGGAAGTCCATGGACCAATCCATGTTTAGATAGCTTGTTGATGTTTTTGAAGTTCACATGTGCCATCCTTCTGTGCCATTTAGTAGACTCATCTAAGGATGCTTTTGCCACAAAGCATGCTATATCAACTTTAGGTTGGACAGTATTCAAGTTGAATGTGTAGAGATTGTAAGTTCATGGGAACTCTTAGTAAAACAAGACTTTCATCAGGTAACTTGAAGTCTTCTGAAAGTAGAAGACAGTCCTTTTCAGTGAATAGAACATTGTTCTTCTTGTCACAGATTTGAGAAACTGAGAACAAATTGAAGTTTTGTAGCTCCTTCACATAGTACACATTCTCAAAGTCCACCTTGGGAGTCCTAATGGTTCCCTTCCCTGTAATTCTTCTAACTCCTCCTCCAAATGTTACTGTGCCTCTATTAATGGGCACAAAGTCATGCAACTTGTCTTGGTTCCCATACATGCTTCTAGAACACCCACTATCAACAATACCTACTTCTTTACTCTTAAGAGGATGGTCCTACAACAACAAAATATACAACGAAATTAGTTACCAAAGAGAGACTCAAGTCATAAATGACTTGAGCCTGCCTTGTGGATCATTAGTGTGAAGCCATGTAGATGAATGAGATCCACCATTGTTTTTGGACCCCCGTGTGTAAATGGTCTATTATGTCTCCAAGAACAACCTGCTGAGGGCTTAACAGCAGAATTGCAGTATGCCCCTCCTATATACCTTGGGTCTTAAAAACCAGGCGAATAACCATTCTGAAAGAAATTATTATTTTGTCTAAAAAAATGGTCTAGCACCATGTTTGTTCTAGCCAGCAGGAAAAGGCCTACCAGCAGAAACTGATCCACCAGCAGAAATAGACTTACCAGCAGAAACTAGCTTATCAGCAGGAACTGATTTGGGTCTGCTGGTGGTGTGTGTTGCCTGTGGGAATTATGGCCTAGGTCTCTTTTGGTCAGCATAAACACCCATTCTCTTATCATGAAAGTCACAATCTTTAATCAGATGAAATTTACTCCCACAAACAAAACATTTCTTCTTTCTAGAAGATTTATTCAAAACAAAAGATGTCTTATTACACACCAAATCATTCAAACCAATACAAGAAACATAATTGTTTTGCAAAGACTGTAAAGAATTGTTTTTCAGAGAAATAAAAGATAAGTCTTCAAGAGAAGCTGTCTTTGAAGTGACTTCATCAGCAACAACTCTAGGAGAGAAGTCAACAGATTTGTAAAAAGACTTGGGTGAGTCTGACTTGACACTGGAATCACAACTGGCATAGCTATTGGTAGTGGTCTCTGAGGTCTTGTCACTAAAAGAACAAGATACAAATTCATTAGAATTATTGCTAGAGACGCTACTAGAGTCAGGGGAGTCATTAGACCTATTGCCAGTTTTCATTTGTGATTCAACAAGTCCAAATGGTGTGAGGTGGGCATACAGGTTCCTGTAATGGTGGGAGAAACAGTGTGCATCTCTCCCTTTTTAACAAACTTTACAAGGGTTTGAAATTGCAGAGGTGGTTCAGGGCCAAAAATACTTGGTTCATTAGGGTCAAAGACATCATCAGGTCCAATATAATCTCTATACCCTAATGCTCTTCTAGACCTAGTGGACTGACAACTATCATAGACTCTATCAAGACTTTTAGCCCCTTGTTGCCACTTCATGCGACCTGCAACTTCATTATCAAACTTAACCTGCAACTCTTGTTTTTCTAAATCAACTTTAGCTTTTTCTTTTTCAGAGAACTTCAACAAATTACCAGTATTCTCTAAGTCTCTTTTTAACAACCTAATTTTCTCTTCATATGCTAATTGATTCTGTTGAAACCAAACATTTTGTTGCTCTAGTATTCTAACTGCTTCCTTATAGGCTTGAGCCTAAATATAGCATTCTTTATATTTTGGTTCAATTTCATCATAAGATTCTTTAAGTGCAGCATATTTTTTATCACAACCAAAAACATAATTAGGTACCTGAGATGAGATGCCCATAAAGGCAAATTCTTCATCACAACCTGCCAGGCAAGAGTATTGCTGAGAAGCACTGCTTTCAGCATCTTCAGTGTCATGCTCCTTCCAATCAATGCAAGAATCCATAGTTGTTACCAAAGCCTTTGAATTGCCAGATTCCAACTCCTTCTGCTAGTAGGCTGAATACCTTATGTTGTCTTCAGTCTTCTTTGTAGTACACTCTCTAGAAAAATGGCCTATCTCACCACATGAGTAACACTTGAACTTTCTTCTGTCAAACCTAGCTGGATCCCTTCCTTTGAGTTTGAGCTTTCTGCCAGCTTTCTTCTCAAACCTTCTGACTTTAACAGTAAGCATAGCCATCTGCCACTTTAAATCCATCGCTTCCAGATCTAACATGTCAACTGGCTCAATTTGCTATGCTGCTGTTGTTCATAGTCAGCAACAAACGGATGAAGCACATCCTCTACCACATTACTAGATTGTGGATGATTCTTTGGACCAGTAGAGGTGTAGGAAGATGAGGAAGAACTTGGACTTGCAGCATGTGTCATCCTATTTGAAGTAGTGCTTACAAAGGCTGAGTTTGTAGGAGTTGTTGAGTAAGTCGAGTGCCCCTTAATATCAAGCTCAAGACTTCTGAGCTTGTTATACAGATCATCAAAAGAGAGATAGTCTAGTCCACCTTTGGTTTTTAGTGCAATACTGACCTGGGACCAAGAAGGAGGTAGAGCTCTTAGAAACTTGGAATTGCATTCCTCATTGTCAGGCTTGGCTTTCAGCTAGTTCAACTGACTCAAGATCTTTTGAAATCTGACATACCCTTTATGTATACCTTCCTCCTCTAAGATCTTGAATTCCTGAAACTCCTGCTTGAGCATGGACTTTCTCATTCTCTTAGACTCATCATTTCCCCCAAACCTTGCTTTAATTGCCAACCAGATATCTGTGGCATCAACAAGGTAGTGAAAATCTCCTATATGATCATCTGGGATAGCTTGAAGCAAGATGGTTCTTGCCTTATTTTCTCTTTGGATAGCAATCACTTCCTTAGCAGTAGCAGGAGGAAAGATGGTAATCTTACCATCAGGGTCTTTTCCAGTCTTCTTCAGACTATTGCCATTTAGGATCACATTCCAGAGATTAAAATCACTGCTAGTAATCCAATTCTGCATCTTCATTGCCCATATCTCGTATTCATCCTTCTTGAGATATGGGAACTTTGCATTGCTGCTGGTAAGAGTAAGCTGCTGAAGTTGTTGTGTCAAAGCGTTGTTTGGTTGAGTGACCTATGTTGCATCAGATGTTGTGTCTGACATTGTTTTAGGGTGAAAGAGTGTGGAAGAAAAAGTTGTTATTTGTTTACAGAGAATCTCCTATGGCTCTGATACCACTTGTAGGATCTACTCCTTGATAGATCTTTTAGCCAATGGATCGATAGATTGCCAATGTAATCAAAAGCAATACTATATGGAAAATCTCTGTATACTTGTATCTATGCGGAATTTAAACAAAAGTAATATGAACATGATATACTAATAATACTCTGATCCTGTATGGATCTTTTTTTTTAATCACTAAAGATTGAAAACATATATCAAAACATACATCCGGGAGTTCCTTTTATACTACAAGGAATCCTAACCTCTCTTACAAGAAAACGTGTAATCCAAGACTATAAAATATATTACACATCTTGTCCTAAAATAAACTAAATATAATCTTCTAAGAACTTCCAATGCTACAGATTAACGATATCCGCAGAACTTCTATCATCAGCAGGAACCAGACATCAGCAGAAACCACTATAAGCATCCGCAGGAAGTCATCAGCGAAAACAATCTACTCTCTTCAATAATTCCTAACACCTTACTTTATGCATAAGGGTTCCTTGGGTGAGCTTCGTTTAAATTGAATTTTTAGCGAGAAGTTGTTTCCTAATGGTTATAATGAGTAAAAATGGTCCTAATATGCTTAATGAACACCGAGGAAAATGTTTCTCACTAAAGTGAATGATTTGGTGTTTTAGTTGGTGAAGGAGTGGTGATTACGTTGGCATTGCAAGGTTTTGGAGATGGTGTTGGAGTAGCAAGGTTGAGGAAGTTTGTATCTTTGATGGGTGAGGAAATGTTGAGTGATGAAACACTTGATGGTGATGAGCTTAGTTGGATGCTTTTGTTGAAGCAACATGGTTTTACACTAATCCTAGCGGTTTTCCTAATAGGTCTAAATGATTCTGATGAGGTGTTAGATTTAGTCATTTCAAGACTTTGGCTAGCTAGAATTATAAGATTAAGAGAAGTAATGGTAATGGTGTGAATTGGAAGTATGAATGTTGGTCAATTTATAGGAAGAACATGTTATGAAAAGTAGTGTTTGGATCAGATGTTGTTCCATACACATTTGGAGGTTCCTAATCATTTGGAAGAGTTCAAATCATTGGAAGTCAATCCAATGAAGGTGGGTGGAGTGAAAGACTAACTTATGCACTAAGTACTATGTGATCATGGAAGATAATTTTCCACAGATTTGGAGGAACCAAAGGAAAGATTTCTTCCTAGTAACAGAAAGGTTCCTTGGGTTAGTTTAGCCAAGTTTGAAATTTTGGCGGGAATGATGATCCTATTGTTTGAAAGTGTGCTAAGAGGGCTCTTAGAATTAGTGATAAATACTAACAAGCATGTAGGAAACAAGTTTGGAACCTAAGGATTACTAGAAAAATTCCAAAAATTCAAAGATTAAAAAGTTTGCTGAATGTCTGGAGGAACCAATCGACAACAAGGGCGGAACTAGATGTTTGGTTCCGCCATTTCCGTGGAGCCTCAGAATTGAGACAGAACAGTATTTTCGAGGGCGAGACGTTTTCCAAATTTTCCGAAAATTCTTGGAACATAAACTTAAATTTATATCTGATTAGGAAATGCGGAAAATAGATATGGAAACACTCTTACCGTTAGACTTTGACCGGGGGCTAGCAAAATTCACTATACTTAGTGAAAATTTCCATATTCTTGAAAATTTGACAATATCTCAAATGTTGTCCACCTGCATATCCGTTAGTACAAGACATTGTCTGAAGATAACTAAATATCCTAGAGATACTAATATCCATGAAACACATTGTTTAACTACCACATTGTTCAAATTTCAAGTTGTGCCAAACACTCCTTAACAAAGGACATTTATCGACTCCCAAAACCCGTTCAAATATCCTAATTATACTTGGAACATATCAACCTAATTTGATGTGATAGATTAAAACCAACAACACATATTCTAACACATGTTAGCATATAGATCAAGCCGAGGATTATGAACTTACCATAAATGGAGATTAAGCAACACACGGAAAATTGATAACACCAAAGTGTTATCGTCTAAACATGACATGGTTAGTTTACATGATCAATCAAAGATGAGTTTATATCTTATAGCACGACTCATTCATTAAACATTATAGTAGAAGCATATATATTCCAAACACCATTTTACAAGACTACTATATGTTTAAAAATGTAGTGACTCATTTAGACACTTGACCATATTTCAAGATACTTAATTAGCATAACTCAATACTCATTCCTAAGTGAATTAAGCAAAATAATCACTTAACACATGCAAAGACGAAAATCTAAGACTATAAGTAATACAAAAGAAATTTATCAACTTGGTGCACAAGATCTAATCAAAAGTCTTATCAAATAAGCAAATAGAATATCAAGGTAAGATTGACACTTATGTATCACAAATAAGCAAGTGTAATCCCAACTTAAAACAAGCAAACAACATGTATGCAAACAACTAAAACAAGTAGTCATATTAGCATAGCATAATTAGCGAAACATTTTTCATATTATATTCCGCTTCAATGGTAATTTGATACATGGATCGTGCTCCATTTTAAAAACCATTTGTTTTGAAAATAAGAGCTACGAAGCTCTGATGCCAATTGTGAAAACGTAGAGGAGGGGGTGAATACATTACCGTTTTAAAATCTTAAAACTTGTTGTATCAAATATAGTATAAATCATTGTGTTTGCAATAAATCAAGTTTCTCCATTATTAGTCCGGTTTGTTTTTCTTTTCTAAAAACATCCATATGACAAATTACCACTCAAGCTTGTTGTAATATGAAGAATACCAATTATAGTCTTATGACTAATATAAAGCATATGGCATAATAAGTTGTCACACAAGCATAAACATCAAATCACAACACAAACAATAGTATAGTGTAAGTGTAAAAGTAAAGAAAGTGCAAACCGAACATGTGGATTTATAGTGGTTCTGTCACGGATCTCCTCTCCGCCCTACTCCACTCCCCGAGTACCCAACTCGAGAGTTACTTTACTAGATCAACAAGCTCCCTTCTTGGCGGAGAAAACCTTACAATCGTTGCTTACACTTTTTCCGATACAAAGCTAAATACCGGGTTCTTTTACAAGGGTACAACAACTCCCGCTAGTTCTTTTACAAGGGTACAACTACTCCCGATGGTTCTTTTACAAGGGTAAAACAACTCCCGCTATGTTTTGTCGCCCAACATACTTGTTTTTTATGGCACAAACACATAAACCATCTAATCTATAATAATGAGTACAATGATGATCCAAGACATAAATGTCTAATGGATATGAATGACTAATCTAAAAGAACTTCCATTAATAGAAAGCCTTCAATGAATGAAGATCACAAGTTCTCTAAGCTTGTTGTGATGAATCTTCATGTATGTATACTTGTGGTGGATGATGATGGCAAGATCTCCAAGCTTTTTTGGTGGATCAAGATGTATGATATGCTTACAACAAAGATGAATGTTAGAAGTATTATGATCATGATGATAAGGGTGATTAATTATGTTTTCTACATGGTTTTATATTGATCTAAGTTGTATGCTAAGTGTAGAGAGAATGTGTGTTTTTCAATAACTAACTTGTTAGAAAAACCATGGACTTGTATATGTAGGTAAACTACCAAAGACATAAACCATGTGCATAAACCATGAGCTACCTTTTCTAAAACTAGCAAAGACATAAACCATGTGCATAAACCATGAGATACTTTCCAAAAACTATGTCAAGTCTAATCAAGATCTTTACAATCTTTCCAAAATCAACTATGACATATCTTACACAATCTATGACATATCTTATAAGATCTATAACATATTTTACAAGAATATTTGGAAAGAAATACATTCTAGAAAATGATGATCCATGTGATGATGTAATTATATACTTTCCATTTTGATAAAAATGTATATGAAAGTAAACTTGTAAATTTATTAGAAAATGTATTAACTTGCTATATGACATTTAGTAAGTTACTAAAAATGTTTGATGTACTTATGTTGTTATAAGACACATTTTTATAGATTGTAAACTTACTAATATTAGCTAGACAACTAATGTGGCACTTATTCTATTTGATACCTAAAGTGCACTTTGACACCTAAAATGCTTAAAGACTCAAAAAGTATTTTAATCATTTTAAATGGTTAGTCTTCTAAAATACTTAATGATCTAGCCGTATTTTAAACATTCTAAATGGTTTGTCAAGGGCTTTGATCATAATGCCACATAACAAACATGTACGAACCTGTGTTGTAGCATACGAGGACTCGAGACGTTGAGAGGTATTGAATGTATGTTGAGACAAAATAAGATTACAAGTAACTTGTACATTTTACGTTATGTATCAAGTTATATGTTTGTCATCAATCAAAACAAACGAGACTGTATAGATTAAATATCATAATATTTGCACTAACATCTTCAATAGTTTTCTTTACACGTTTTCTTGTAATGAGCTATTTAGGGTTTCTTGTAGTATAAAAGAAAGTCACGGCTATGAATTATGTACGACATTAGAAAAACAATCTTTAGTGATTAATATAGAACCATATAGGATAAAAGTCTTTTAGTTATTTGTCTTCTTTAACTCTTGTGTTTATATTCCGTGTAAACATAAGTTTATTAGAGATTCTCAATATAGTTTACTTTTGATTACATTAGTATTCTATCAATTCCAAAGGCTCAAAGATCTATCTAGGAGCTGATCAAACAAGTGGTATTAGAGCCTGGAGAGAGTCTTTGTCAAAGAAGAACAATTTATCTCTTAAAAACCCTTAAACACAAAAAACAATGTCATATAAAGCAGGTGATTCTGGTGTTACTCAAGCAAATACTCAAACACAGCCACTCCAATAAGTGGTCACAACCACTGTGTCAAACAGCAAAGCTAAATTTCCTTACTTCAAAAAGGATGAGTATGAGATCTGGGCAATGAAGATAGAAAACTGGATCATAAATAGTGATTTCAACCTCTGGAATATGGTTCAGAATGGCAACAGCAGAAAGAAAATTAGAAGAGATCCTCAAGGCAACATTATAAGTCTTCCTCCTTATACTGTTGACGAACATGTTGATGTCCAAAGAGAGACTAAGGCAAGAACTATCTTGCTTTAGTCTCTCCCAGATCATTCTATGGGATATTTTCATCATCTTGATGATGCAAAGGAGATCTGGAAAGCTATTAAAGCAAGATTTGGAGGTAATGATGAGTCCAAAAAGATGAGGAAGTCCATGCTAAAGCAGGAGTTCCAAGAGTTCAAGATCTTAGAAGAAGAAGGCCTGCATAAAGGTTATCACAGATTTTAGAAGATTTTAAGTCAGCTAAATCAGTTGAAAGCAAAGCCTGATAATGAGGATTGTAATACCAAGTTCTTAAGAGCCTTGCCTCATTCCTGGTCACAAGTCTGCATCATTCTTAAAACAAGAGGTGGTCTTGAGTAATTGAGCTTTAATGACCTATACAACAAGCTCATGACTCTTGAAATTGATATCAAGGGACACTCAGCCTATTCACCAACTCCAACAAATTCAGCATTTGTTAGTACTACTACTAGCAATAACAAGGTGTCATATGCTGATAGCCCAAGCTCTTCATCAACATCATCTTCCTACACCTCTACTGGACCAAAGACTCATTCAGAATCTAGAAGTGTGTTAGAAGATGTGCTCTATTACTTTGTTGTTGATTATGAACCACAACAACAACTAGATTTTGAAGATCTTATGCAAATTGATAAGATGGACTTGAAGGAGATGGATATTAAGTGGCCGATGGCTATGCTTTCAGTCAAAATCAAAAGGTTTGAAAAGAAGACTGGGAGAAAGGTCCTATTCAAAGGCAGGGATGCAGCCAGGTTTGATAAGAAGATCTATTTGTTACCTATGTAGCCAACTAGGGGGGCGTTTACTTTTTATGTTAGCTAAGGAGTGAGTAGGTCCCATGTGGGCCAATGGGCTGTTATTACGTCTGGATGAGGAGGAGTTCTATTTTCACCCTCTCTTGATTAAGACCGAATAAGGGAAAATGAATGGACCCCACTATAAAAAGTAACAATATTAAATATTTAGTGGGCCCAAATCCTTCCCATATGGAAAAAAGAAACAAGCCCTAGGTCACTTTGCTAGAGAATACACTGAAAAGAAGGCTGATGACAAAACAAGATATTCTGCATTCAAGCAGAAAGAATTGGAATCTTGGCAATCTAAAGCCTTGGTATCTGTGGATTCAATGATTGACTGGAATGAGCATGAGTCTGTAGATGTGGAAAGTGATTCTTCTTAGGTGTATGGAATGCTTGCTGGATGTGACACAGAAGATGAGACTGAAGAATTTGCTTTGATGGGCATCTCATCTCAGGTACATAATTGTATATTTGGTTGTGATAGTAAATATGCTAAACTTAAAAAGGAGTTTGATGATATAGAAACTCAATATAAAGACTACTATATTCAGGTACAAGCCTATAAAAGTGCACTTAAAACATTAGAACAACAAAAGGTTTGGTACCAAAAGAATCATTTGGCATATGAAGAGAAGATTAGGATTTTAGAAAGACATTTATAAAACACTACTAATTTGTTAAAATATTCTGAGAATGAAAATGCTAAGGTGAATGATGCGTGGGAATCGCAACAGGATTTACCTCTCGAGGGATCTCGAGAAGCTTACAACCCCCACCAGGCAGTGTACCTGATCGTTGTAGTATAGTATAGTGACAAGTACCGGGGGATTGATCGTTCAGCTTAGGAATAGTGTCGCTAGGATTAGAAAGCCTAATTACTAGTTCTAGAGGTGAGGGATGATTATTTTTGTATTTTTATGTTTTTATGAAAGCAAGTAAAAATCTCGGGTTTTGGAAGAGTGGGCGGAATTAGTTGCTATTCAACTAACCCAAAACTAAGATGCAATCAAAATAAAATACTAAAAATGAAAATAAACTAATTTATACTAAGGTTGTGAGCAGTAATTGGAGAAAATGTGTTTACTTAGACTTCACTACTCCCTAGATATCTTTTACACGTTAATTACTTGTTATAATTGTATGGATGACGGATTGTATTCCTTAATACCATTCATGGGTTGGCATACATAACTCCCCAATTCTATGAGCTCTTATCTCCTCCTACACCATGACCCAGCACAACTATAGGGATTGTAAACAGTGGCTCATGCATTAAATACAACCAATAAAGACCTAGTACGCCTCGGTTCATGTTTCTTAAGACGTTCAAGCATGTTACCATTTGGAGATCTGCCAGTTTTCTTAAGCCTAACATATAAAATCATTCATCCAAGACAAGAATAAATAAGTAATCAACACATAATCAATATCTAGGTTTCATTAGATCTAAGCAAACACAAAAGAGATCTAGCCTAGCATAATGGAATTGAGACAAGAACAAGATATAGACAACCAACACATAGACATATTGATTGAATTAGAAAAACACTTATCTCAATTACAATGCAAGGTATCAAGGGTTTGGAACCCTTGAAAAACCTGTAAAAGTTGCACCAAATTCGTCTTTAGGGTTTCTCCAAAACTTCTTTCCTTAATGTGAAAAACTAGAAAACTATATATAGGAAAACAGGGGTGACGGCGTCAAGAGCAAGGGTGTGACGCCGTCATCTCGCCGCCAAATACTTCCTCGGACGGCCTTGATCTACTTCTGATGCCCTGTGTGACGCCGTCATCAACTACGGTATTTTATTCTTGGGACTTTGACGCCGTCAAGAACAACTCTTGACACCTTCATGTACTGTTCCCAGCATGGAAAATTGAGACTTTGCCGTTTTCTTCACTTTTATGCTCCAAAAACGTCCAAAATGACTTCTTTTCCAGAATTCACTCTCCAAGTACCTAAAATCACAAAAGGAACGATTTAGGGCAATATTTGATCAAATAAATTCGGATTCGGGCTTAAATGACCCCCTAAAAACGGATCATTTTTTGCCTCATCATATACCCTTACACTTGAGATTTGCTTGTCCTCAAGCAAATGCGCTTTTATTCTACTCAAAAGACAAGTTAGGGGTCATTTAACACTAATATAAAAGTAATTAAAACAAATAATCGTTCCACTAAAGACCAATAGACAAACACGGAGGTCATACACAAGCACCTCACAAATAGTGTTTAGATACTCACATCTCTCTGGTGTAATAAAGTAATATAACATTATGGAAATGGAAGATATCTCTCACTACCTGTCATAGCAAAATAGATTACCATAGGCTTGGGAAAGGGTCAAACCTCCACCACATGGCGTAAGCACCTAGGATAAACTATCAAAGAGGTCTTTTAAAGGGTTGTAACGTTAGGTATAGGGATATGAATTACACGGTTTTGTTGGATAAAGGAAGTTTTGCTGGTGGCGAGTTAACAATCTTGGTTAATTACATGTACAAGATGGCGTTGCTAAGCCAAGACTAAACTTGACTTAAGCTAACAAATGAAAAATAACTAAAAACATAAAATGAACATAAAATGAAACGGGATGGTAGTCCGTATGTTTTTTTATTTATTTATTTATTTTTTTTTCTACATATATTTTTTTTCTTTTTCTTGATTTTTCGATTTTTTTTTTTTTTTTTTTTTTTTTGCATACAATCTTACCCTACCATCCAAAATAATACATCATAGGGGTATGAACATTCCCCTTACACTTGAATCTTTACATACTTTACATTCAACTATTCTAATGACTCGAATTAAGAAAATCAAAACACTTGGAGCACTTTTAAGATTAACGTACATATGGGGGTAATAATATTATGTTCTTCCCCATTACTCCATAAAATAAGTACTTTACCCATGAGTCCCAATCGTCCCAAAACAATATGTACAATGATATGACTCGACTTAGCAACCATGTAATCAATTAGAAAGTTAACTTAGGGTTTAACAAATAACAATAATGCACTAAAAATGAGCGCATACACGGAAGGCTAAGGCGATTTGGTTGTACATTTAAGTGGGGTGTAACAAATTCTTCCTTTAAGTAAGATGCTTAAAGTTAGAAACGAAAAGATAGGCTCGGAGGGGTGTACTAGGGGTATCGTGTACTAAAAATGAGTACAACGCTAAGGGTGTGGGAAAAATTAGTTGACTTAACTAGCCAAGTAATATGACTTAAATGGTCAAGTAATTATGATACGGGTTTAACACAAGGGTGATCCTAATGCCTCTTATCATGTAGTAAATCCTACCACACGAATGTAGTCTCACTAGCGGTCTCGGGATGCATCACTAACGCAAGTTCTAGAATCTAAATGCTACCGGTACACTCATAAGCACTAATAATGAATGCTTTTCCTATCAAATCTAAAGGCGAACCTCACATTTTTGGGTGGAAAATTTTTCTGAATATACGGTTATGTGCTAGTCATACAACCTCCTATCCATGAGACGCTTGCTATGGCTAAAGTTTCACTCCTAAATGTTGTGAAAAATTTTAAATTTAGCGCTAAAATTGCACTAACAAGTATTTCTCATAGTTTTATTGTACATCTACTATCAAACAAAACAAACTCAAGAGAAAGTGCATATGTAAGGTATCATCTTTTTACCCTCCCCTTACACTTAAGATGAACATTGTCCCCAATGTTCAAGTAAAGAATGTAAAAGTGAAAAAGTAAAGAGAATGAAATCAAATACTCCCCTGATTCGCTCGGTATGGATTATAGGTTGGCCAGGTTAAATCTTCCTCCAAGAAAATGAACAATCAAAGCTTCCCTTCCAGAACATAAATCATCTCCTCGTCATACATAACCTGTAAATCCTGACAAAAATAGACAAGACAACCTTGCGTAAAATCGGCGGCATCCTATATAAGTTACTAAATCCTAGAAAACAAAGTAAGATATAATGCTTGTGGAATGAAGTTTGCAGATTTCCTGGAGATTATAAAACTTAATAATTCACAAAAACCATAAGACTCCGTTAGAAAAACAAAACCGGTAAAATTTCCAGATTTTAACTCCTGACGCCGTCAAGAGTAAACCCCTGACGCCGTCAGAATGGACCTGAAGAAATTCTTATGTTAAGTTTCCGGAAAATTTCTGGAAAAACTTGGTCCTACTTCCTGGAAAATCCTGCAAAACTTCATTATGACTCAATACAAGCATTTGACTCTAACAAATACGAATATACATGTTCATTTAATATTGTGGAGAATCATGATCGGTTTTGTAGGACCTTATATCTATCAACTTTAATACCAATATAAGCACTAGAAGAAGGAAAGATGGTGACTTGATGAGATATGTGTGGCGTTAGATTATATGAAAAAGAGTAATAAGATGAAGAGAACTTTTATTAAAAAATACACACAATACACACACAAGCACACCTTACAAATGAGAGGTAAGGTGCCTTATATAGTTCCATACATAGGCTTTGATGGGCTTGGGCTTGGACTTGGTTACATGGTTGGATAACTAGGCTTATGAAACATAGCACATAACATATTAGCTTGCCAAGTCCAAGGCCCAATGACTAAACTATTACTAAACTTAACAAATGACACAAAGTTACAATATGAGAATGACCATCACTTCTATATATATAATTTTTAATGCTAACAATCTCCCCCTAAGGGGTGGTCATTCGAATGATGCTCCACGTGAGTGGGTCTTCTGTGTTCTTTGTCTTTAACTTTGTGTGTCATTGTAGAATAGTCTTTAGTCTTTGTTCCTTCATACTTTGTGATCTTTGATAACTGATTCTTCATCGTTCTTTGTTCTTTAGTGATGTGGAGTTATCTGCCTTTCGTCACTTCTGTGTCTGTGGTGGTTGTTTGCTATTCCAACATGCTCATACATCTTTGGACTTTGATATTCATATGCACGTAGTTCCCTTTCTCTCACTTTGATCTTTAGTCTTTATACTTTGTAGATTCTTCTTTTTGGCGTAGAATCTTTCTTTGAACTTTGTGTTGTATAGATCTTTGAGGGGGCTTTCTTTAACGACCAGATGTATGTATGAGCACGTGGAATCTGTCGCCATGGAGATGAAGTGTCCCTGCATATAAACAATTAGCAATAAAACATCCGGTTCTTACAAATAAGAATTAGAGATCGTCAACAGCATAGTGTGAAGACTCCTTCTAACCCTTACCAAGGCCGTTCCCATGTCAGATACTCTCGAGAGAGCTTACAAGACCTACTTAGTAGCTCAATGACTGGGTGAGTCGCTGGGGATCACTCCACGACTGTAGACCATTTTGGAACCACCGCGAACACTAAGCATAACCCATAAAGAATTACTGAAGTGACCTGCTGTCAGGGCTGTTTGAGGTTGACCCTGGCAGGAATTTCCATTCAATCATTGAGAAACACTTGTGTGAATTCTCTCATAAATGTTCTGGCAGATTGCTAAGATCTGCGTAGGACTCTAAAGTTTACATCTGGCGTCCTTAATGATGAACAACCAGTGTAGGAATATTATGTGTTCCTATGAGATCTTTTGATGAATCTCGGGGCTCTAGACTCGATAAGTGCACATTTGGTTTCCTATGCGGAGATTAGGGAGAGGTCTCCTGCTTCAATATCAACCATCTCTAAGAGACAGGTCGATAGATTATGCCGGTTCCCCGTGAGAATGAAACAAGCTCTTTTAAGAGAACTTGAGTGGTTAAGAAGGTTTAGTGCAGTGCGTCACTGGGTCCATGACGTCTTTGTCTTCAATACCGGAGTCACCTTAGTAACAACCAGTAGCATATGAGTTGAACCCGGTGTCTGCCCTAAGGTTGAACATATGGAGGGCTATTTCTTTTCACCCTTTTTCATAACTTTTCTTTTTAATTCTTCAACCCCTTCTTTCTCCTTTCTCATTTTCTCCTTTTTTCAATCATACCTAAGGACTTCTAATTCTAATCTATTGCAATTGTCCTTGGGTAGATCCCTCCGGCTCTGGCGGATCATAGGACGGTTTTCCCTAACCTTAGTCACCTTATAACTCCATGAATCCTATAATTGCCATGAAACCTTTGATTGAAAATCTCTCAAAGTGTTTATGAATATAAACACATTTTTGTTGACACTTTGAGAGTTTTTGTTTCTTTTGAAGGACTCCCCCTTTACATGTGCTCATGAATTTTTTAAGAAATTTGCACATGTGTGAGGAGTTTGCACTTTTTGAATTGATCCACTTTCAGTGAACATGACCGATTCGACACACGCTTACGTCACTAGTTAGACTAGCTTGAAGTTATTACCCGTCCTGGTCAAGTCCAAAGAAAGTCTCTCGATACGGTACATTCTACTCAGACAAGTCCTATTCGAGACACGCTTACATCACTAGTTGGACTAGCTTGAAATTATTACCAGTCCAGGACAAGTCTTTTCGATTACTGACATTTTAAGCTTCGTCAATTCATTGGTACTATCTGAGTCGAGCTCTTCTGAGATTCAGTCACATACTTTAAACATCTTTGATCACATTTTAATCATGTCTTCTCCCCCTCAAAAATAGCATAGCATGATATTTTTGATATCAACTGATTAATAAAAGGCTTTTTGGAGAAAAAGACAGATTTGCATGAATTTGGAACATTTTAGTTGTTTATACTCCCCTTAATGATAGCATATTTAAAATCAATTTTAAGGGTTTTGAGGGAGTTATCTTGAGCACTAATTTTGAGAGATTTTGAGAAATCTTTTGAACAATCTTGAAAGAGTGCTCAAGAATTTTGTTTGAAAACGAGTTTATGCTTGAAATGTTTTTCGTTTGTTTAGACTCGAACTTTTTGAAAAAGAGTTCGTCATTGAACGTGTGAGTCCTTGATTTGAAAATAATCAGAAGTCATCATTAGGGTCCGGGTTTCGTACTGAAGTATACGAAAGCCATTGTGAAGAAAATTTTGAGAAACGACATGTTTTAGAAAAACATTAAAAAGAACTCCCGCTCAAGCATCTGTACATGTCCGTATCATTGTTGAATGACATTTCTAGAAACGTACATAATATTGATTTATACGAGAGACATGTCGTGAGAAGAATATTTTTGGATTTTTTGATTTTATATTGTTTTTGTATTTTTTGAGATTTTATATTTTTGTATTTTGTTTTTGTTTTTTCAAAAATATTTACAGCGAAGCGATTTTGAAAACATTTTTCAAGAAGATTCGAGAAGACGTTCTAGCTCCTCAGGAGTTAGGCTTCGCATGCCAATTCGTCGAACTAAATAGTCAAACCTTTCTTTTGGAAGGGCTTTAGTAAATAGATAGGCGAGTTGATAATCAGTCTTAACGAAAAATAATTCAACAGTACCCTCTTCCACGTGTTCTTTGATGAAATGGTAGCGGACTTTGATATGCTTCGTCTTAGAGTGATGTACGGGATTGCACGAGATGGCTATGGCACTTTTTGAGTCACAATACATAGGTATTCTGTCAAAAGTAAAGCCATAATCTGTGAGCTGTGTCCGCATCCAAAGAACTTGGGCACAACACGCAGATAGAGACACATACTCGGCTTCGGCGGTTGATAGCGCAGTACAATCCTGTTTCTTTGACGACCAGCTTACAAGCTTTTCACCCAAAAATTGTGCTCCACCTAATGTACTTTTTGCTGTAACTTGATCACCAGCATGGTCTGCATCTGAAAATGCTGTTAGATTAAACCCCGAATCCTTCGGATACCAAAGTCCCATGTTAATGGTGCTTCGTAGGTACCGAAAGATCCGTTTAACCTCTTTGAGGTGAAGTTCGGTAGGCTTTGCCTGAAACCGTGCTAACTAGCAAACAGCAAATTGGATATCGGGTCGGCTAGCAGTTAGGTACATGAGAGAACCGATCATGCTCCGATATTTTTTCGGATCGATGGGTTTCCCAAATAAATCAGCACCTATTTTTGGTGAAATGACCATTGGAGTACCAACGGTATCACAGTTTTCCATTCCATGTTTTTTCAAAATCTCTATAGTATATTTAGCTTGATTGATAAAAATACCACGAGGGGATTGATGTATTTGTAAACCAAGAAAGAATTTTAGTTCCCCCATCATGGACATTTCAAATTTTCTTTTCATGAGATTTTCAAAATGTTTTGAATGTTTAGGATTGGTTGATCCAAAAATAATGTCGTCCACGTAAATTTGAACGATCAAAATGTCATCTTTGAACTTTTTGATAAACAAGGTGTCATCAACCGTTCCTTTGGTGAAATTGTTTTTAAGCAAGAAAGATGATAGTTCGTCATACCACGCTCTTGGAGCTTGTTTTAGACCATAAATTGCTTTCTTAAGCTTGTAGACGTAGTCTGGATGATCTTTGTCTATGAATCCCTCTGGCTGACTCACATACACTTCTTCTTTCAGAGTTCCATTCAAGAATGCAGTCTTAATGTCCATCTGATAGACTGTGATGTTTTTGTGAGCTGCATAGGCTAAGAAAATCCAGACTGCTTCAAGTCTAGCTACAGGCGCGAATGATTCCTCGAAATCTATCCCTTCTTCTTGTGGATAACCTTTAGCCACGAGACGAGCTTTGTTGCGAATAACAGTCATTTCCTCATCCAGTTTGTTCTTCCACAACCACTTGAGATCAAGAACACGTTTATCAAGTGGTCGTTCAACAAGTTCCCAACTATCATATAACAGGTATTGAAGAAATTCCTCCTGCATCGCTTCAATCCAAGGGTTTTCTGCCATTGCTTCCCGAATGTTCCTTGGTTCTTTGAGGCTGATTGAGCAAACGTAGATGCACAATTTGAGATCGGTGGCTAGTTGTCTCCTTGTCTGAACTGGCTTTGAAGGTTCACCAATAATATGTTCTATTGGATGGTCTTTTGTCCATTGAAACGTAGAAGGGTACCTTGGGTGTAACGAATGTGTGTTAGATGGTTCTTGTAACCTTGAAGAAGATTCAGCAGAGTCTGTTGCAAATGGGTTTTCAAATGTTTCTTCTTCTTCTAACGCAACATCGTTTGAATTATTTGTTGGTTCTTCTTGAAAATTTGTGTTTTGGTTTTGCTCATCAACGCTTGCTAGAACAGTTTCAAGTACTGGAGTTACTTGAGTAGATGTAGATGATGTTGAGGTAGTTGGTGCTTCAGCTTCGATTGTTGTAGATGCATCATGTGGTGGTGGTGTTGGTTGATGGTTTTGAGCGGGTGCAGCGGAATGTTGTTGAGATGCATTTGTCGAAGTACCACCATAATATTCATCAAACATTAACTCGAAGAAATTTTCCAGTTCTTGTTCTGAAGGTTTATCCGTGTTTGTTGATTGAGCTCCTTGAGGTATGAGTCCTGAACTGATGTGTCCAGAAGTCTGCATGTTTGGTGCGGGTCCTAATCCGTTTTGATTAGAAGCCATTGGATTAAGCGCGGGTTCTAGAGCGTATCTCTCAGAAGCCATTTGTGAAATCTCGTCAAACTTCACATTCATCGTCTCCATTATCTTTTTCGTTCTTCTATTATACACCCTGAATGCCCCCGAGTTTTCTGAATATCCAATGAAGATTCCAATATCACCCTTAGCTTTTAACTTTCCTAGATCTTCCCTATCATTCGTCGGATAACACAAAGCGCCAAACACGTGAAGGTAAGAGATGTCAGGTTTACGGTTGTTCACTAGCTCATATGGGGTTTTATTGAATCTTGGATGTACTAGGGATCGGTTCTGAGTGAAACAAGCAGTGGCAACAGCATCAGCCCATAAGAATAGTGGTGCACAAGAAAAAATCAGCATTGTACGAGCAGCTTCCACAAGAGCTCTATTTCTTCTTTCAACTACCCCATTCTGCTGTGGAGTTCTAACAACTGATGTTTGATGAGTGATTCCCACATCTTCAAAGTAGTTTCTTAACTCCTGATTAGTGAATTCTGTGCCATTATCTGTTCTTAGAATCCTTACTGGAGCTTGAAGTAGAACTTGAATACGCTTCAGAAAGGTGATGATGATGCCTGGTGCTTCGTCTTTTGATCTCAAAAACTTTACCCAAGTGTATCTTGAATAATCATCAACAATAACGAGAATATACTTCTTCCAATTAAAGCTTTCAACTCTCATTGGGCCACATAAGTCCATGTGCAACATATGTAACCTTGCTTCCGAACTAGGTACGGTTTTGGGTTTATATGATGCTCTTTTACTTTTTCCTTGTTCGCATGATGGACAAAGGTGTTCCTTGGTGTATTTGAACTTAGGAAGTCCGATGACGATGTTGTCTTTGGCTAACTTGTTGATCGTGTCGAAATTGAGATGGGATAAACGTCTATGCCACAGCCAGGACTTAGTTTAGGTTGCCCTTGTCATAAGACAAATTGGTGATGTAGAAGCCATTTGGTTGATGTCGATAGCATACAAATTTGTACTACGATTACCAGTTAAGAGATCATCACCAACCAAATTTCTAATAAAAACCGTGTTTCTCCTGAATGCAACTTCTAAATCTGCATCACAAAACTGCCCTACTGAAAACAAGTTGTGTCCCAACCCTTCGACGTAGTAAACTCGAGTGATTAAAAAATTCCCAAACTGAAGATCTCCATAACCCTGAATTGCTGCTACATGATCATTTCCAAAGCGTACAGTTCCCATGAATTTCCAGATGAAATTGATCAGCAGCTTTAAGTTCCCGGTCATGTGCCTGGAGCAACCCGAGTCGATGATCCAAAGACATATTTCGATAACCTGCCAAGAATAGAAGAGTTTGTATTTGGAAACCGTGTTGAATTGGGTTCCATGGGGTTAGGAGTAAAAGCAGAATCACACTTATGGACAGTTGCTACTTGTTTAGCTTTAGTTATTTCTAATTTGCCGTCCTTAAGAGTGAACTCTCTACCCGTTGGTATCCACATACAAAGCTTAAGGTAGTTCCTAGGCATTCGACTACTAGTGGTAGACCTAAAGCGTGCAACTAATCTTTCTATAGATCTTGATCTGGCACTAGTTCCCTTTGGAACATACTTCTGTTTAGGCATAACATTCACCTTCTTAGAAACACATTCATCATGAACATCATTAATTAAACATTTCTTGCATATTAAACAAACAGAGTCATTACATGCATTAGAAACAGTACTTGTGACATTACATTCAGATGAAACATGTATGTTATTACAAAGCGATAAATTCCTAGGGTGTTCTTCTACTTCTTCAGCTTTATTCTTGCAACTACTTTTAGAAACAGGCGAGACTCTATTGTTCCTTGTATTGCTCCTAGGCTTTAGTCTGCTGCTCCTAGAGGTGCTTTCTAATCCTGTAGAAGGTAAGGCACACGCGTTAGGATTTATATTGTTGTCCTTTTTATCATCACTAGACTCTTTAGAATTATCCTTTTTGCACGCATTTGTCTTAGAAGTGGAGGCAGACGCATTAGTGGGACTAATCCTAAAAAGGCCAGGTGCTATCACTTTTGGTGTTTCGACAACCGCTTTTCCTTTATCAACAATCTTATCATTTTCACTTTTCTTGGGCAAGGGTGTTGGAGTGACTGGTTTTGTCAAATTCTTTTTCTCATCGACTTTTGGAGCAAACCTTGAAATTGACATCTTTGGTTTTTGAACCGTGTTTGAAACATTTGGTTTCTCCGAAGTCAATGGTTTTGCAAACTTAGTTTCCTCACCCTTTCCTTTTTGACTTTCAAGCTGAACCCTCAAAAGATCATTTTGCTCTTTCATGTTCTTTAAGGCACGCTCATACGACAATTTGTCATACTTGCATTCTTCCTTTTTTCGATCAAGTTGTTTAAAATATGACACATTTTCTTTTTCAAGCTTTATAAGAGCATTTTCATATTTTGAAACAATTGTGGAGGTCTCAGCTCTCAGTCTTTCATCGTCTTGAACAGAATATGTTTGTAAAATGATGGACATAATGTCAGTGGTCATAACAGCTTCGAAGAGAGAATCATTCAGGTTTTCCAAAACATTCATGTTTTCACGAGTATCATTAGCTTCGTTTACCAGGGATTTGTGGTCCTTGACGAAGTCGGCCGTTTCTTTTAAGAAAGCTTGTTCAAAATGGATTACCCTCGCACTGATGTTATTCAGTGGGATAGTAATTTCGTTTTCAAAAACTTTTTTCTGCTCAATATGAAAACTAGAATGCCAGTTGTTAATATTGATTGTAGTTTTAGAAGCAACAATATTTTGAAGTTCTTGAATTCTCTTTTTAACGTCATCCAAAATTTCTCTAGCCTCACTTGTATTAAAAGTGTTGTTAGAAGAAATTTGTTCCATTTTTTAAAGAGATTTGGAAACAATTACTTTCTTAGAAAACATTTTTGAGAATGGTCGTTTTATGGAAAACACAGATGGTTCTTTTTGTGGAACAAAAGTAATTCCCGAAAGTTTGTTCAATTTGTTGTAATCATTGGGTTTCAAATCCTTTTGTTTAATTTTAGTAATGCTCTCTTCGACATGTTCTATCGTTTGCATAGAATCCCGAACGACGGGAGGATCATGTTTGGTGTAAATCATATTACCATTATACAAAACATTCTGTTCTTGCTGAGCTTTCTTGAGATTACTGGGGGTGTTGTACCGAGAGCCACTTTATGTTTCGTATGGTAAACCGGATTAGTTTGATTTGAAATCATTTTCATTGTTTGACTTGACTGACCTGACTTAACCACCAATTCTTCTAAATGAGCAATCATGTGTTCTGACTCTACGATTTCGGCCAAAAGTTTGTCTTCTTTCTTTGCAAAGTCCTTTTTCAACTCGTCCCTTTCTTTTTCAAGATTGGTATAAGCTGATTTTTGTTTAGAAAGTTGGTTTTGCAAATCAGAAATTTCCGCGTTTAAAGCTTTTATCTTCTTGAAAGAATTAACATCAAGTGTATCAAACTTGAGTTGCAATTGTTTTTCCCTTGAAACGGAATTTTGATAACCAGTTTCTAATTTAGACAATCTTTTGTTATGAAATTCAAAAGCTTTAACGTTTTCTTTGTAACTCTCAAGCTCAGCGGTCAATTTAACTTTCGCGGCCTTAACATCGCGATTGACCTTTTTCACATTCTCAATTTCAATACGACAATTATTCAATAATGATTCAAACAAAGCACGTGTTTCCTCATCATTCTCAACATGCTGTGAAACGAAGCCTCCATTATGATTCACATCTGGAGTTGCTGAAGGAGTATTGCTACTACTTGGCGTGTCCAGGTATGTATCATAAGTGGGTGCTAGCTTCTCAGAATGTTGTTCCTCATGAGGAGACATATCAAATATATCATTATTGTGACATGTGTTGAAGTTTGATACCTCAGATGGTGCATTGGTGTCATAAACAGGAAGTGTATCAGAATCCGTGTCATACTTAGCTTCCTGAAGATTCGCCAAATCTTATGCGTAGAAAGAGGGTTTTGACTAAATTTACGCGTAGGAAAAGGGTTTTGACCAAATCTTATGCGTAAAAAGGACAGAAAGTACTGTTCACAGCTGTAGATTCGTACTATTCACCCAAGTTACGCGTAAGGAGACCAGAAAGCTTGAAAAATCCGATTTTTCCAACCAAAAATACTTTTTCCACTTGTTTCTTTTGATCAAATCTTTCCCAAAACACTTAGAATCACTAAAACTTCAATAAAGCTCAAAACTTTAACACCAAAACTTGTAAAAATCAAATCTTTTTGAAGAAAAAGTACACAAATGAATGAAAAGTGTAACTTTTTAACAAAAAACTTGATAAAAACGCTCCTAAATCATTGTTAGGCGATTGATACCACTTGTAGGACCTTATATCTATCAACTTTAATACCAATATAAGCACTAGAAGAAGGAAAGATGGTGCTTGTGTGTGTATTGTGTGTGTTTTTTAATAAAAGTTCTCTTCATCTTATTACTCTTTTTCATATAATCTAACGCCACACATATCTCATCAAGTCACCATCTTTCCTTCTTCTAGTGCTTATATTGGTATTAAAGTTGATAGATATAAGGTCCTACAGGTTTGTTTCTTAAAAACATATTTGGGGTTTCCCTTTACACTTATCTTTTGCAAAAATACTTTTAGGTTGGAGTTAAGACTAGGCCAAACAACATAGTAAAGTATTTCGACATTTTAATTTAGAGACATGATCTACCAACAATAAAAATAAAGCATGCATACGGAAGCAAATAACAAATAAACAAATAAACAAACAAATAAATAGATAAAGCTTGGGTTGCCTCCCAATAAGCGCTTGTTTTTGTTCGAGTCACGAGCCTGACTCTACCCTTATTTAACGGAGATAGGGGAGGTTTTCCTTACACTTAGGATTAAATGCGGGTGGAAGTAGCGATACACACCCTTAGGGTGGAAGTATGCCACGTGAGAAAATAGTGGTGGATAAATTATATGCTCAAAGGGGTGTGCTCCTATCATCATAACCTTACCTAATTCAATCGGGTTAATGGGTGGATTAAGATTTTCTCCTAGAAAGGGATCATCTTCTATCAACTTCGAGAAACTCCTAGTTGGGAATCCATCTTGACCTAATAAACATGGTTTAAACCCATAATGTTTCTTATGATCAATCATGAATGGGTGATGTAAGTATGTAAGGTCATTTTCCACTCCTATATTGGCTCCCTCTCTACAAGGCTTAGAGTCCACTACCTTTATCCTAAGACTACCCGGACTATATGGTTTGATGGGTGGATCGGGACCTTTTTCAATTCCTAAACTTTCATCCAAGGATGGAAGATTAGGTAACGGTTTTGGTTGAGGCTCCGGTTCATCAAAACTAGGAACTTCCCTAGAACTAAGAGTAAGGTTATCACTATAAGTATTCAAACCTATATCCTCTAGTTGTGTTTGGTTCAAAGGTTCTACCTCAATTCGGATTCCTATTGTCTTTTCTACTTCTTCCGGGTAAGTTACGGGTGGTATGTGTGCCTCAAATGATGGCAGGACTTGTGGGGTACTCAGTGAGCTTATGTTATTCACCTCATCATTCCATGTGTTAGGATCTAGCCCTAACATTCTCCCAAGTATCTCACGTGCTTCTCTAGGCATCTCAACTTCTATGTCCGAATCATATGGGTCATCCTCATTATTCTGACTGCTATATACAAATTGCGCATGAGATTCATCATCTGTTTCTTGAGATTCATCATCATCGATCATAAAACCTAGGTTTTTTTGATTAATGTGATCATGTTCGGCTACATCCTCCATCACATCAAGGTCATCTATGTGTTCATCCTGTATTCTGGTAGGGCCTAACCAAGACATGCAGCTAGGTGGCTCATACGAAACTATCCTAGGTGAAAGCTCATATGGTGCATAGGTTTCACTAAATGAGGCATTTTGAGGGGTTGATGGAGCTCTTAAGGTGAATTCTCTAAAAGCATTATGCACTTGGCCTCTTTTCTCAAAGTACTCAATAAAATCAATATAAGATCCTGTCCTCCTCATTTCGTTCCTCCATCTTGTAATATCCAAACTAGTGTAATTATATTTTTTCTGGTAAAACTCTAGTGTCGGACTTGGTGGATTCGCGTTCTCCATAATGGCAAACGGAATAGTCAATGGAAAGGTTTTTACAAACAAAGACACAAAGAAAAGATAGACTAAAGAAAACCTAAAAATAAAAATAAAATCTTACTAGAAAGGAATCTAGCAAGTAGACCTAATAAAAAGAAATTCTAACCTAGAATAACTATTCCCCGGCAACGGCGCCAAAAACTTGATGCGTGGGAATCGCAACAGGCTTTACCTCTCAAGGGATCTCGAGAAGCTTACAACCCCCACCAGGCAGTGTACCTGATCGTTGTAGTATAGTATAGTGACAAGTACCGGGGGATTGATCGTTCAGCTTAGGAATAGTGTCGCTAGGATTAGAAAGCCTAATTACTAGTTCTAGAGGTGAGGGATGATTATTTTTGTATTTTTATGTTTTTATGAAACCAAGTAAAAATCTCGGGTTTTGGAAGAGTGGGCGGAATTAGTTGCTATTCAACTAACCCAAAACTAAGATGCAATCAAAATAAAATACTAAAAATGAAAATAAACTAATTTATACTAAGGTTGTGAGCAGTAATTGGAGAAAATGTGTTTACTTAGACTTCACTACTCCCTAGATATCTTTTACACGTTAATTACTTGTTATAATTGTATGGATGACGGATTGTATTCCTTAATACCATTCATGGGGTGGCATACATAACTCCCCAATTCTATGAGCTCTTATCTCCTCCTACACCATGACCCAGCACAACTATAGGGATTGTAAACAGTGGCTCATGCATTAAATACAACCAATAAAGACCTAGTACGCCTCGGTTCATGTTTCTTAAGACGTTCAAGCATGTTACCATTTGGAGATCTGCCAGTTTTCTTAAGCCTAACATATAAAATCATTCATCCAAGACAAGAATAAACAAGTAATCAACACATAATCAATATCTAGGTTTCATTAGATCTAAGCAAACACAAAAGAGATCTAGCCTAGCATAATGGAATTGAGACAAGAACAAGATATAGACAACCAACACATAGACATATTGATTGAATTAGAAGAACACTTATCTCAATTACAATGCAAGGTATCAAGGGTTTGGAACCCTTGAAAAACTTGTAAAAGTTGCACCAAATTCGTCTTTAGGGTTTCTCCAAAACTTCTTTCCTTAATGTGAAAAACTAGAAAACTATATATAGGAAAACAGGGGTGATGGCGTCAAGAGCAAGGGTGTGACGCCGTCATCTCGCCGCCAAATACTTCCTCGGACGGCCTTGATCTACTTCTGACGCCCTGTGTGACACCGTCATCAACTACGGTATTTTATTCTTGGGACTTTGACGCTGTCAAGAACAACTCTTGACACCTTCATGTACTGTTCCTAGCATGGAAAATTGAGACTTTTCCATTTTCTTCACTTTTATGCTCCAAAAACGTCCAAAATGGCTTCTTTTCCAGAATTCACTCTCCAAGTACCTAAAATCACAAAAGGAACGATTTAGGGCAATATTTGATCAAATAAATTCGGATTCGGGCTTAAATGACCCCCTAAAAACGGATCATTTTTCGCCTCATCATATACCCTTACACTTGAGATTTGCTTGTCCTCAAGCAAATGCGCTTTTATTCTACTCAAAAGATAAGTTAGGGGTCATTTAACACTAATATAAAAGTAATTAAAACAAATAATCGTTCCACTAAAGACCAATAGACATGCACGAAAAATGAACCACTTTTAGGGGGTCATTTAAGCCCGGAATTCAATTTATTTGATCAAATATTGCCCAAAATAGTTCCTTTTGTGATTTTAGGTACTTTGGGTGTGAATTCTGGAAAAGAAGGCATTTTGGACGTTTTTGGAGCATAAAAGTGAAGAAAATGGCAAAGACTTAATTTTCCATGCTGAGAACAGTACCTGACGGCGTCAAGAAGAAAAACCTGACGGCGTCAAGAGTAAAATCCGTGACGACCCAGTGAAAACCTGAAAGCGTCACAAGAAGGGCGTCAAGAGTTAATATGGTGACGGCCTGCATAAGGGATACACATGACGGCGTCAAACCCAGATCTAGGCAGTCCGAGAAACTATTTAGCGGCGAGATGACGGCGTCAGAGATTTGTTCTTGACGCCGTCACCTCAAAAAAACTATATATACTTTTCTATTTTTCATTCATAAAGAGAGGAACTTGTGTGGAGAATACTAGGGCCGAACCCTAAAAACCCTAGGTCATTTTTTACTGTATTTTCAAGGGTTTTCACCCCTTGAATCCTTTCATGTTCAATTGAGATAAGTCTTCTCTTAATTCATTCAATATGTCTATGTGTTGTTTGAATATATCTTATGCTTGTCTTGATTTCAACATGCTAGGCTAGATCTATCATGTGTTTGCTTAGATGTAATGAAACCTAGATGTTAATTATGTGTTGATTACTTGTTTATAGTTGTATTGGATGAATGATTTCAATGTTAGGCTTAAGAAAACTGGCAGATCTCCATTGTGTAACATGCTTGAACGTCTTAGGAAACATGAACCGATGTGTACTAGGTTTTATTGGTTGTATTTAATGCATGAGCAAATTCTAATGATCCCATGTTAGGAGCTTCTTAGCCGGCTCGACATAGGAGTGAAGTAGGCGCTTATAGGATTGGGGAAGTAAGTACGCCACCCCATGAATGGTATTAAGGAATACAATCCGTCATCCATGAAAGTGTAACAAGTAATTAACATGTACAAGATATCTAGGGAGTAGTGAAATCTAAGTAAACACAATTCTCCCATATATTGCTCACACCTTTAGTATAATTTAGTTTATTTTCATTTCTAGTATTTTATTTTGATTGCATCTTAGTAATTGGTTTAGTTGACTAGCAACTAATTCCGCCCAACTTCTTCAAAACCGAGATTTTTACTTGCTTTCATAAAATATAAAAAATACAAAAAGAATCATCCCTTATCTCTAGACCTAGTCTTTAGGTTTTCTAATCCTAGCGACACTATTCCTAGCTAAACGATCAATCCCCCGGTATTTGTCATTATACTATACTACATCGATCAGGTACACTGCCTGGTGGGGGTTGTAAGCTTCTCGAGATCCCTCAAGAGGTAAAGCCTGGTGCAATCCCTACGCATCAAGTTTTTGGCGCCGCAGCCCGGGGAATAGTTATTGTCTAGGTTAGAATCTCTTTTTATTAGGTTTACTTGCTAGATTCCTTTCTAGTAAGATTTTATTTTTATTTTTAGGTTCTCTTTAGTCTATCTTATTTCTTTGTTTCCTTTGTTTGTAAACTAACTCGATGGATAACAATAACATTTATCATTTGATTCCTGTTATTCGTGTTTTTTGTCGTAGGATTTTCCAAATGCCCGCCCCAATCCCTTTAGTGGAAAATGAGAACCCACCTAACCTATCGCCTAACCACCACTTTGACAATAATTCTGAAATGGAGGAGTCTAACCATGATGATGACCATAGGGCTAGTCCTTTCTACTATTCAGACTCCGATGAGGATCTAGGTGATGGTGATGTGATTAATGAGGGTAGGATGGAAGATGAAGTGAACCCTCTTAGGTATGTCGACCCTAGAACAAGGATTGAGAGTGATAGCTCATTCAATATGCAATTTCCTTGTAAGATTAGATTTAGGAGCTTTAATGCCTACCTTAACTCATCTCTCCCAGTGAACATAATCTCGCGTAGTGAATATAATAAAATCATGGTAGATGAGTTAGAATACAAAGGAGATAATGTTATTGCTAGGGCAATGTCATTGCATGTGTTTGTAGGAAGCTTTGTTTATCTTGTTGAGTTCATGGTTATGGAAAATCTGGGAGAATTTATTGATAGTAAGTTAACCGAAGTTGTGTTTGGAAAACCTTTCAAAAGGTTGACCAACCTTGATGAAAAACTTATGGAAGGGTTAATTACATTCTCGGATGGGGATGAAGATTTTGTCTACCAAATGCCCCGTGCACACCCTAGGTTCAAGGATTTTTCCATGGAGAAGTGTAGTAGGTATCCGCCCATAGAAATGCTAAGTGAGAATGATAAGAGAAAAGGGCTTAAATATACTCATGAAAATAATAAAAGGTACTATCGCGGATGTTTAGAGTTAGGTGATGATTATAAGAAAGATGAGGCGACTATCAGATGGCTCACCCTCGGTTATGTGAGCATAAGCGACACACAGTAGCCCATGACCTTGAGTCTAGCTACAAGACTCGTAAATAAATAAAAAAAGCGCTTCTTAGGAGGCAACCCATGTTTTGTGTGATTTTTATTTTTGCTTGTTTGTTATTTGCTTCCGTATGCATGCTTTATTTTTATTGTTGGTAGATCATGTTTCAAAACTAGAATAGTGAAAATACTTTATTTTGTTGTTTGGCTTAGTATTAACTTCATCCAAAGGTGTTTTTGCAAAAGATAAGTGTAAGGGGAAACCCCAAATATGTTTTTAAGAAACAAAACCGATCATGATTCTCCACAATATTAAGTGAACATGTATATTCGTATTTGTTAGAGTCAAATGCTTGTATCGAGTCATAATGATGTTTTGTAGGATTTTCCAGGAAGTAGGACCAAATTTTTCCAGAAATTTTCCAGAAACTTAACATAAGAATTTCTGCAGGTCACTTCTGACAGCGTTACAAGTTTCCTCTTGACGGCGTCACGTGTAAAAATCTGAAAATTTTACAAGTTTTGTTTTTCTAACAGAGTCTTAAAGTTTTTGTTGAATTATTAGTTTTATAATCTCCAGGAAATATGCAAACATCATTCCACAAGCATTATATCTTATTTTGTTTTCTAGGTTTTATTAGCATATGTAGATTGCCGCCGATTTTACGCGAGGTTGCCTTGTCTGTTTTCTTAGGTTTTTACAGGTTATGTATGACAAGAAGATGACTTATATTCTGGAAGGGAAGCTTTGATTGTTCATTTTCTTGGAGGAAGATCTAACCTGGCCACCCTATTATCCATACCGAGCGAATCAGGGGAGTATTTGATTTCATTCTTTTTACTTATTTCACTTTTACATTCTCTACTTGAACATTGAGGACAATGTTCATCCTAAGTGTAAGGGGAGGGTAAAATGATGATACCTTACAGATACACTTTCGCTTGAGTTTGTTTGTTTGATAGTAGATGTGTAATAAAACTATGAGAAATACTTATTTAGCGCCAAATTTAAATTTTTTTACAACATTTAGGAGTGAAACTTTAGCCATAGCAAGCGTCTCATGGATAGGAGATTGTATGACTAGCAGATAACCATACCATTCAGAAAAATTTTCCACCCAAATATGTGAGGTTCGCCTTTAGATTTGATAGAAAAAGCATTTACTATTAGTGCTTATGAGTGTACCGGTAGCATTTAGATTCCAGAACTTGCGTTAGTGATGGATTCCGAGACCGCTAGTGAGACTACATTCGTATAGTAGGATTTACTACATGATAAGAGGCATTAGGATCACCCTTGTGTTAAACCCGTATCATAATTACTTGACCATTTATGTCATATTATTTGGCTAGTTAAGCCAACTAATTTTTCCCACACCATTAGCGTTGTACTCATTTTTAGTACACGAAACCCCTAGTACACCCCTCCGAGCCTATCTTTTCGTTTCTAACTTTAAGCATCTTACTTAAAGGAAGAATTTGTTACACCCCACTTAAATGTACACCCAAATCGCCTTAGCCTTCCGTGTGTGCACTCATCTTTAGTGCATTATTGTTATTTGTTAAACCCTAAGTTAATTATCTAATTGATTACATGGTTGCTAAGTCGAGTCATATCTTTGTACATATTGTTTTGGGACGATTGGGACTCATGGGTAAAGTACTTATTTTATGGAGTAATGGGGAAGAACATCATTTATTACCCCCGTATGTGCGTTAATCTTAAAAGTACTCCAAGTGTTTTGATTTTCTTTATTCGAGTCATTAGATTAGTTTATTGTAAAGTATGTAAAAATTCAAGTGTAAGGGGAATTTTCATTCCCTATGATGTATTATTTTGGATGGTAGGGTAAGAGTGTATGCAAAAAAAAAAAAAAAAAAAAAAAAAAAAAAAAGAGAGAGAAAAACATACGGACTGCAATCCCGTTTCATTCCATGTTTGTTTTATGTTTTTGTTATTTTTCATTTATTAGCTTAAGTTGAGTCTAGTCTTGGCTTAGCAACGCCATATTGTACATGTAATTAACCAAGATTGTTAACTCGTCACCAGTAAAGACTGCCTATATCCAACAAAACCGTGTATTCCATATCCCTACACCTAACGTTACAACCCTTTAAAAAGACCTCTTTGATAGTTTATCCTAGGTGCTTACGCCATGTGGTGGAGGTTTGATCCTTTCCCAAGCCTATGGTAATCTATTTTGTTATGACAGGTAGTGAGAGATGTTTTCCATTTCCATAATGTGATATATACTTTATTACACCCGAGAGATGTGAGTATCTAAACACTATTTGTGATGTGCTAGTATATGACCTCCGTGCTTGTCTTTGGTCTTTAGTGGAATGATTATTTGTTGTAATTACTTTTATATTAGTGTTAAATGACCCCTAACTTGTATTTTGACTAGAATAAAAGCGCATTTGCTTGAGGACAAGCAAATCTCAAGTGTAAGGGTATATGATGAGGCAAAAAATGAACCACTTTTAGGGGGTCATTTAAGCCCGGAATTGAATTTATTTGATCAAATATTACCCTAAATCGTTCCTTTTGTGATTTTAGGTACTTTGGGAGTGAATTCTGGACAAGAAGGCATTTTGGACGTTTTTGGAGCATAAAAGTGAAGAAAACGGCAAAGACTTAATTTTCCATGCTGAGAACAGTACCTGACGGTGTCAAGAAGAAAAACCTAACGGCGTCAAGAGTAAAATCCGTGACGTCCCAGTGAAAACTTGAAGGCGTCACAAGAAGGGCGTCAAGAGTTAATATGGTGACGGCCTGCATAAGGGATACACATGCCGGCATCAAACCCAGATCTAGGCAGTCTGAGAAACTATTTGGCGGCGAGATGACGGCGTCAGAGATTTGTTCTTGACGCCGTCACGTCAGAAAAACTATATATACTTTTCTATTTTTCATTCATAAAGAGAGGAACTTGTGTGGAGAATACTAGGGCCGAACCCTAAAAACCCTAGGTCGTTTTTTACTGTATTTTCAAGGGTTTTCACCCCTTGAATCCTTTCATGTTCAATTGAGATAAGTCTTCTCTTAATTCATTCAATATGTCTATGTGTTGTTTGAATATATCTTATACTTGTCTTGATTTCAATATGCTAGGCTAGATCTATCATGTGTTTGCTTAGATGTAATGAAACCTAGATGTTAATTATGTGTTGATTACTAGTTTATAGTTGTATTGGATGAATGATTTCAATGTTAGGCTTAAGAAAACTGGCAGATCTCCATTGTGTAACATGCTTGAACGTCTTAGGAAACATGAACCGATGTGTACTAGGTTTTATTGGTTGTATTTAATGCATGAGCAAATTCTAATGATCCCATGTTAGGAGCTTCTTAGCTGGCTCGACATAGGAGTGAAGTAGGCGCTTATAGGATTGGGGAAGTAAGTACGCCACCCCATGAATGGTATTAAGGAATACAATCCGTCATCCATGCAACTGTAACAAGTAATTAACATGTAAAAGATATCTAGGGAGTAGTGAAATCTAAGTAAACACAATTCTCCCATATATTGCTCACACCTTTAGTATAATTTAGTTTATTTTCATTTCTAGTATTTTATTTTGATTGCATCTTAGTAATTGGGTTAGTTGACTAGCAACTAATTCCGCCCAACTCCTTCAAAACCAAGATTTTTACTTGCTTTCATAAAATATAAAAAATACAAAAAGAATCATCCCTCATCTCTAGACCTACTCTTTAGGTTTTCTAATCCTAGCGACACTATTCCTAGCTGAACGATCTATCCCCCTGCACTTGTCATTATACTATACTACATCGATCAGGTATACTGCCTGGTGGGGGTTGTAAGCTTCTAGAGATCCCTCAAGAGGTAAAGCCTGGTGCAATCCCTATGCATCATTGTTCAAGGAGCATGTCAGGAAATAGAGAAAGATTGGAAGATTTTGTGCCTATTAGAGGTGGCACCGTGACTTTTGGAGGTTGATAACGCTCAAAATTAACATGTTTTTAGTCGCGTTATTGTTTGTTTTATGAGTGGAAATTGGTCATATTTGTATATATTTGTTTCTTAATCGTGGAAAAGTGTTTATGCATGCAAATATAGCCAAAAGCAGGTAAAAATGATTAAAAGATGAAGAAATGAAGTGGACATGCATTTTTGGAGAGTTTCAAGAGGATCAAGGAAGAAAGAAACGTTGCATGGACAAAAGGATTTGATAAAGAAAGGTTGTCTACACGAAATTATCAAGGAAATATCAAGTTCTAATGGACAAAGTCATGCCACGAAGAAAAATAATGCATGCAACGTAAAACGACAAAGAAAAGACAAAGAAATATGGTTCAGACAGATTCCAACCGATCGGTTGCAACTCGCAACCGATTTGGCTGGAAATGTACCAAAGATTGACCATCCGATCGGATGGCGAGAAACCAATCGGTGGGCTTGACTGAAGTTACAACTTTTGCATTTATTGGCGAATTTACTCCCCATAATCATGTGTGGCTGATCATTTCTGCTTATTAACTAAGGATGGACGTTTTTACTTGAAGGATAAGTGTCATTATGCTATATAATGACTACTTAGAGCCTAGAGTTACTTGTACCACCATTATCTAACTTAGTATTACACCAAATCTTGCTAGTTTATCTTATATTGCCTGAAAGTTTACTAAATGTTGTAAAAACGTCCAGAACGTGTTGAGTTAGAGTCTCAAGCATTGATTCGAGTGTGGAGTTGTTTACTTACGTTAGTGAGCAATTGGAGGAGTGTGGTTGCTAAAGTTCCACAAGTTTATTCATTGTAATTCTCAAGACTAGGTACACCTTGATACTTATAATGAACAATTGTTACTTTAACTTTTATGAAAGTTTTCTTATTTACTTATGTTTTAATATGATTACTATGGAGTAATTTGTGATATACTTGTGTATATGATGTGATTGGTTAATGGAGTATTATTTTATTAAAAAGGTGATGCATGAAAACATATCTATTTTATGAGTTTGTTGAAATAACATCTTTTCTTGCTTAATTTGTCGGAAAAAACAATTTCTTGAAAAATAGGTCTGAAAGGAATTTCAACTTGTTTTTATTCCAAAATATTAATGCACCAAATTAGTATGGAATAGGATGCTTGACAACTATCTTATTTACTTGTTAAAATAGATTTGAGACGATTTCATCACGAAAAAAGGACCGAAAGGATTCGTAGGAATTCATAAGAAAAGAATTGATTTTCTAAACAACCATGTGTTTATAGGATTGTCATACTAATTTGATATGTCCGAAAGGAGTCATTTAGGTGATAGAATTATTAGTGGTAGTGAAAACATGATATACATCATAGATTGTATAACTACTCATTTTTAGTTGCTCATCATAACAAGTTTTACACCAAACTTTGTACTTAAATTGTTACGATACTCCTAATTACCAATCAAGGAATTATACACAAGTAAATGTTTAGTTTTTATTGAGTTTCTTTTAAGATTTTACATTAATTTGGATTGACAACCCTTATTTAACAAATGTTTTTCTTATTACTAAAACCACCAAATCCCTTGGGCGATCTCGACTTACCCACCTTTATTACACCGGACGAGTATACTTGCTCGTATGTGCTAGATTATAATCGGATAATTCGTGTTTATAAATTTTAAAACTTGTACTAATAAAACGCACTTCAAGTTTTTGGCGCCGCTGCCGGGGATTTGATTAATTTTCTTAGTTTTTTGTAATAAAATTGTTTGTAATTCGTAAAATTTTTAAAGTTTTTAGAGTAAAAAGTAAGAAATTTTTGGTTTTTGACCAACCGATTCGGATGGATGCCCATCCGATCGGTTGGTGGTCTCGGTAAATTTTATAGGATTCTGTTTTTTGTAATTAATGTTTATTTTTTCTGTTTTTAGTTAATTAGTTTTAATAATTATATAATTAATGTTAGTTATTAATAGTTTTAAGTTGTAATTATTAGTCATTTTAATGTTTTTAGTAGTTTTAATTTTAATTAATGATTTAGTAGTTTTAAAGACACCTTAGTTAATGCTTTAAATTATTTTATAATTATTGTTTTATTAAATATTAGTTTATATATATATATATATATATATATATATATATATATATATATATATATATATTATTGCAGAAAACTCCAACCGATCGGTTGGAGGAGGTAATATTGTGCCAACCGATTCGGATGGATTTCAAACCGATCGGTTGGGCGTCTCGGTAAAATTTTAGATATTTTTAATTTTTAGTTTATTTTCAATTCTTAGTGTTTTATTTAGTTAATTTACTTGTTCTTATTTCATGTTAAGAGTTACTTGATTAAAACTAACCTTCATGCTAATGATTTGGATTTTTTTTTGTGATGGTTATGTTATAGTTAGTAAGTGCTTAAGTTGAAATGGAGAGTTTGAGTCAGATTTCTGCGTATTTGAAAGACTTGGAAGGTATGTTCAAGGATTTCGGTGATTCCTTGGAAAAGTTGGAGAGCATGTTGGAAAAAGCTAAGTTGGATTTAGAAGGAGAAGAGGTTGTTGGTGACAATGTTTCTTATTTGCCACATGAAATGTGTTACCCAAAGAAGGAGAAGGAGAGAAAAGTTGTTGTTTTCACTAGAGCACCACCTAAGGAATATGATGCTCCACACATGAGGTATTCTACACCTTGTGCGGTAGAAGGAGTTAAAGCGTGGGATGCGGAATTGAATATGGAATATGGAGACAATTACATTTCGGAAGAAATGCTTGACAAGCTTGGTTTTGTTAGGCTCGATTATGGAAGTTATGGTAAGAAGGAAGTGAAAGGAGTTAGAGTGAATATTCATGGTCACATCTTTAAAGTTGATTTTGTGGTTTTGGAGTATACTAATGAAGATGAACCGGAAGTGATCTTTGGTAGAGAGTTTTTAGTGAATACCAAGTGTACATTGGATTTTGCACTTGGGGAGTTAAGAATTAACATAAGTAATTTGGAAGAAGGGAAGAGTGTGAATGAAATGCTTGTTGATGTTTGTGAAGGAATGGAAATGATGAAGGAAGGAAGGGATGAAGTTTGTAAGATGGGGAAAGCTAACCGAAACAAAACACCATTGAACCCATTGTTGTTCTTTTGACGATGAACCACTCCGGTACAACAAGCTAAAGTGACCTCTACGCTTCGTCCCCGATGCGTAGGGCCGATCCCCGTGTGCTAGAGGGAGGACCTGTTTGTGTTAAGCATATAGTTGGTTCTTGTCTTGTTTAGGCATTTGGGTCCTTCCTCTCCACAAAACAGAAAGTCTCATTTACTTACGGAATCTCAAATCTCTCTCGCTTCTTCAGCTTGTTCCTATTCGTCTATTCGGGACGGGGCAGGCAGCCCACATACATGAAGAGAAGAATAGAGAGGGGGTTATCCTGCTTAAACTTTACTACTGGAAATTGGGAAGGGCTATAAGTAGGCCGTTTGTTGAAAACAAATCATCATCATCCAAAACACCACCAAATTCACCAAAAAGTACCAAACCTTTAACCAAAGAGCAAAAACAAGCTATCTTGGAGAATCTTGAAGCAAAAATTAGTGAATTGATGGAAAACAAACCGGTCATTGAGGTGTTGAGGAATTATATGGAGTATAGGAAGAAAATAGATGGAGTTATGTTGGCAAAGTCTAAGTTGGATGATAACAGTTTTGATGAAGTAGAGGAGAGAAGGATAATTGAGAATGGGCTCCCAAAGAAAATGAATGATCCCGGAAATTTTGTTTTACCGGTTAAAATTAATGGGACAACTCCTTTATATGCATTAGCTGATACGGGTTCTAGTGTGAGTATTATGCCTTATCCATTGTATCATAAGTTAGGATTAAGAAACCCTACACCTAACAATTCTAAACTCACTATGGCGGATAATTCTAAGGCAAAAGCAATGGGAGAAGTAAGAAATGTGAGAGTTCAAATTGGTTATCAAGCATTCTTGGCAGATTTTCTTGTGTTGGATGTTGCGGTTGATAAGGAACTACCTTTGTTGTTAGGTAGACCATTTTTAAGAACTTATGGAGCTATAATAGATATGGGAAAAGGTACCATGACAATTGATGATGGAGTTCTTAAGAATACTTACTATCTAAAGCCAAGAGGGGGTAGTAATGGAGATGATAATGATGAGGACCAAGAGGAGGATTACCTTGGTTGCTTTGAAGTAGGAAAGGATGAAGATGGTAGGCCTAAGTTTGGTCCATGCACACCTAGTTTCTTTGATATTGAAGATGAAATGGAAAGAGCTCTAGCAATGGAGGCTTTCTTTAATCCATTTAAAAATATTTTTGTGTTTAACAAGTTGACAGATTTTCTTGGATCTTTACCAGTCCAATTGAAGAACTTGGAATGGGGTTCTGAAGGTCATAGCATTTATGATAAGGCGAAAAATGATCCGTTTTTAGGGGGTCATTTAAGCCCGAATCCGAATTTATTTGATTAAATGTTGCCCTAAATCGTTCCTTTTGTAATTTTAGGTACTTGGAGAGTGAATTCTGGAAAAGAAGCCATTTTGACCGTTTTTGGAGCATAAAAGTGAAGAAAACGGCAAAGTCTCAATTTTCCATGCTGGGAACAGTAGGTGACACCGTCATGGGCGTCAAGAGTAATTCCATGACGGTGTCAAACCTCAAGAATAAAAATCCGTAGTTGATGACGGCGTCACACACAGGGCGTCAAGAGTAATTTGTGTGACGGCCTAGGCCTTGACGGCGTCAGAAGTAGATCAAGGCCGTCCGAGGAAGTATTTGGCGGCGAGATGACGGCGTCACACCTTTGTTCTTGACGCCGTCATCCCTATTTTCCTATATATAGTTTTCTAGTTTTTCACATTAAAAAGAGAAGTTTTGGGAGAAACCCAAAAGACGATTTTGGTGTAACTTTACAGGTTTTTCAAGGGTTCCAACCCCTTGATACCTTGCATGATTAATTAAGATAAGTGTTCTTCTAATTCAATCAATATGTCTATGTGTTGGTTGTCTATATCTTGTTCTTGTCTTAATTCTATCATGCTAGGCTAGATCTCTTTTGTGTTTGCTTAGATCTAATGAAACCTAGATATTGATTATGTGTTGATTACTTGTTTATTCTTGTCTTGGATGAATGATTTATATGTTAGGCTTAAGAAAACTGGCAGATCTCCAAATGGTAACATGCTTGAACGTTTTAAGAAACATGAACCGAGGCGTACTAGGTCTTTATTGGTTGTATTTAATGCATGAGCCACTGTTTACAATCCCTATAGTTGTGCTGGGCATGGTGTAGGAGGAGATAAGAGCTCATAGAATTGGGGAGTTATGTATGCCACCCCATGAATGGTATTAAGGAATACGATCCGTCATCCATGCAATTATAACAAGTAATTAACGTGTAAAAGATATCTAGGGAGTAGTGAAGTCTAAGTAAACACATTTTCTCCAATTACTGCTCACAACTTTAGTATAATTAGTTTATTTTCATTTTTTGTATTTTATTTTGATCGCATCTTAGTATTGGGTTAGTTGAATAGCAACTAATTCCGCCCACTCTTCCAAAACCCCGAGATTTTAATTGCTTTCTAAAAAATATAAAATTACAAAAATAATCATCCCTCACCTTTAGAACTAGTAATTAGGCTTTCTAATCCTAGCGACACTATTCCTAAGCTGAACGATCCATCCCCCGGTACTTGTCACTATACTATACTACAACGATTAGGTACACTGCCTGGTGGGGGTTGTAAGCTTCTCGAGATCCCTCGAGAGGTAAAGCCTGTTGCGATTCCCACGCATCAAGTTTTTGGCGCCGCAGCCTGGGGAATAGTTATTGTCTAGGTTAGGATTTCTTTTTATTAGGTCTACTTGCTAGATTCCTTTCTTGTAAGGTTTTATTTTTATTTTTAGGTTTCCTTTAGTCTATCTTTTTCTTTGTGCCCTTTGTTTGTAAAACCATTTTCGTTTTTCTTCATGGCGGATGAGATTCCATTTAGATCATTAACAATAGAGGAACAATTAGTTTATTCGGATAGATTTGCTTCCTGTTGTTCAAATGAATTTTTAAGTGATCTTAGCTATATACAAGAGGAGATGGGTGTAAAGTTTGATAGGTTTGATGAGTTATGCGCATGTGTGACCTATATTAAACAATCATTGTTAGGATCAATTCCTTTTAGTAAGACCCTTTGGAAAATTTTTGAGGAAAGCCTCCTAACCGTGAACCATGAGTTCAATGAATTGATGGGTTTGTATACATCACAACTTGAGGAAATAATTAAGGAGGATTTAGCCGAACATGATCATATTAAGCAAAAAGATGAATCCTTTAGGCAAATTGAACATTGTAATCAAGTTATTGAGGAAGGTTCTTATGAATCAGACTTAGAACTTGAAATGGCTAGAGAAGGATTTGAGATACTTAGGAACATATTTAGGTTAGATTCTACTAAAACACATGATGAGGATATAGGTGATGTTGAGAAAAGGAAGGATGAGGTAAATAACACAAACCTAGAAAGTACCCCACAAGTCTTACTATCATTTGAGGCACACATACCACTCGTGACTTACCCGGAAGAAGTAGAAGAGACTATAGGAACCCCAATAGAGATAGAACCCTTGGATCAACTAGAGAATATAGGTTTTAACACTTGTAGTGATGACCTTTCTTTTAGTTCTAAGGAAGTTCCTAATTTTGATGAACCGGAGCCTCAACCAAAGCCGTTACCTAATCTTCCATCTTTAGATGTGAATTTAGGAATTGAAAAAGGTCCTGATCCACCCATCAAACCATATAGTCTGGGTAGTCTTAGGATAAAGGTAGTGGACTCTAAGCCTTGTAGAGAGGAAACCAATATAGGAGTTGAAAATGACCTTACATGCTTACATCACCCATTTATGATTGATCACAAGAAACATTATGGGTTTAAACCGGGTTTATTAGGTCAAGATGGATTCCCAACTAGGAGTCTCTTGAAGTTGATTGAAAATGATCCCTTTCTAGGAGAAAATCTTAATCCACCCATTAACCCGATTGAATTAGGTAAGATTATGATAGGAGTACACCCCTTTGAGCATATAATTCATCAACCACTCTTTCCTCACGAGGCATATTTCCACCCTAAGGGTGTGTATCGCTACTTCCACCTGCACTTAATCCTAAGTGTAGGGAAAACCTCACCTTTATCCGTGAAATAAGGGTAGAGTCAGGCTCGTAACTCGAACAAAAACAAGCGCTTCTTGGGAGGCAACCCATGTTTTGTGTGATTTTATTTGTTTGTTTGTTATTTGCTTCCGTATGCATGCTTTATTTTTATTGTTGGTTGATCATGTTTCTAAACTAAAAAGTGGAAATACTTTACTATGTTGTTTGGCCTAGTCTTAACTCCAACCTAAAAGTATTTTTGCAAAAGATAAGTGTAAGGGGAAACCCCAAATATGTTTTCAAGAAACAAACCGATCATGATTCTCCACAATATTAAATGAACATGTATATTCGTATTTGTTAGAGTCAAATGCTTGTAATGAGTCATAATGAAGTTTTGCAGGATTTTCCAGGAAGTAAGACCAAGTTTTTCCAGAAATTTTCCGGAAACTTAACATAAGAATTTCTGCAGGTCCATTCTGACGGCGTCAGAGTTTACTCTTGACGGCGTCAGGAGTTAAAAATCTGGAAATTTTACCGGTTTTGTTTTTCTAACAGAGTCTTATGATTTTTGTGAATTATTAAGTTTTATAATCTCCAGGAGATCTGCAAACTTCATTCCACAAGCATTATATCTTATTTTGTTTTCTAGGATTTAGTAACTTATATAGGATGCCGCCGATTTTACGCGAGGTTGTCTTGTCTATTTTGTCAGGTTTTACAGGTTATGTTCGACAAGGAGATGATTTATATTCTGGAAGGGAAGCTTTGATTGTTCGTTTTCTTGGAGGAAGATCTAACCTGGCCAACCTATAATCCATACCGAGCGAATCAGGGGAGTATTTGATTTCATTCTCTTTACTTTTTCACTTTTACATTCTTTACTTGAACATTGGGGACAATGTTCATCTTAAGTGTAAGGGGAGGGTAAAAAGATGATACCTTACATATGCACTTTCGCTTGAGTTTGTTTTGTTTGATGGTAGATGTGTAATAAAACTATGAGAAATACTTGTTAGTGCAATTTTAGCGCCAAATTTAAATTTTTTTACAACATTTAGGAGTGAAACTTTAGCCATAGCAAGCGTCTCATGGATAGGAGATTGTATGACTAGCACATAACCGTATATTCAGAAAAATTTTCCACCCAAATATGTGAGGTTCGCCTTTAGATTTGATAGGAAAAGCATTTACTATTAGTGCTTATGAGTGTACCGGTAGTATTTAGATTCTAGAACTTGCGTTAGTGATGCATCCCGAGACCGCTAGTGAGACTACATTCGTGTGGTAGGATTTACTACTTGATAAGAGGCATTAGGATTACCCTTGTGTTAAACCCGTATCATAATTACTTGACCATTTATGTCATATTATTTGGCTAGTTAAGTCAACTAATTTTTCCCACACCCTTAGCGTTGTACTCATTTTTAGTACACGAAACCCCTAGTACACCCCTCCGAGCCTATCTTTTCGTTTCTAACTTTAAGTATTTTACTTAAAGGAAGAATTTGTTCCACCCCACTTAAATGTACACCCAAATCGCCTTAGCCTTCCGTGTATGCGCTCATTTTTAGTGCATTATTGTTATTTGTTAAACCCTAAATTAACTTTCTAATTGATTACATGGTTGCTAAGTCGAGTCATATCCTTGTACATATTGTTTTGGGACGATTGGGACTCATGGGTAAGTACTTATTTTATGGAGTAATGGGGAAGAACATCATTTATTACCCCCATATGTACGTTAATCTTAAAAGTGCTCCAAGTGTTTTGATTTTCTTAATTCGAGTCATTAGATTAGTTAATTGTAAAGTATGTAAAGACTCAAGTGTAAGGGGAATGCTCAATTCCCTATTATGTATTATTTTGGATGGTAGGGTAAGAGTGTATGCGAAAAAAAAAAAAAAAAAAAAAAAAAAAAAAAAAAAAGAAAAAAAAAAAAAAGAGAAAAAGAGAAAAAAAAACATACGGACTACCATCCCTTTTTATTCTATGTTCATTTTATGTTTTTGTTATTTCTCATTTATTAGCTTAAGTCGAGTCTAGTCTTGGCTTAGCAACGCCATCTTGTACATGTAATTAACCAAGATTGTTAACTCGCCACCAGTAAAAACTTCCTTTATCCAACAAAACCGTGTAATTCATATCCCTATACCTAACGTTACAACCCTTTAAAAGACCTCTTTGATAGTTTATCCTAGGTGCTTACGCCATGTGGTGGAGGTTTGATCCTTTCCCAAGCCTATGGTAATCTATTTTGCTATGACAGGTAGTGAGAGATATCTTCCATTTCCATAATGTTATATTACTTTATTACACCCGAGAGATGTGAGTATCTAAACACTATTTGTGAGGTGCTTGTATATGACCTCCGTGCTTGTCTATTGGTCTTTAGTGGAACGATTATTTGTTGTAATTACTTTTATATTAGTGTTAAATGACCCCTAACTTGTCTTTTGAGTAGAATAAAAGCGCATTTGCTTGAGGACAAGCAAATCTCAAGTGTAAGGGTATATGATGAGGCGAAAAATGATCCGTTTTTAGGGGGTCATTTAAGCCCGAATCCGAATTTATTTGATCAAATATTGCCCTAAATCGTTCCTTTTGTGATTTTAGGTACTTGGAGAGTGAATTCTGGAAAAGAAGCCATTTTCGACGTTTTTGGAGCATAAAAGTGAAGAAAACGGCAAAGTCTCAATTTTCCATGCTGGGAACAGTAGGTGACGGCGTCAAGAGTAATTCCATGACGGCGTCAAACCTCAAGAATAAAAATCCGTAGTTGATGACGGCGTCACACACAGGGCGTCAAGAGTAATTTGTGTAACGGCCTAGGCCTTGACGGCGTCAGAAGTAGATCAAGGCCGTCCAAGGAAGTATTTGGCGGCGAGATGACGGCGTCACACCTTTGTTCTTGACGCCGTCATCCCTATTTTCCTATATATAGTTTTCTAGTTTTTCACATTAAAAAGAGAAGTTTTAGGAGAAACCCAAAAGACGATTTTGGTGTAACTTTACAGGTTTTTCAAGGGTTCCAACCCCTTGATACCTTGCATGATTAATTAAGATAAGTGTTCTTCTAATTCAATCAATATGTCTATGTGTTGGTTGTCTATATCTTGTTCTTGTCTTAATTCTATCATGCTAGGCTAGATCTCTTTTGTGTTTGCTTAGATCTAATGAAACCTAGATATTGATTATGTGTTGATTACTTGTTTATTCTTGTCTTGGATGAATGATTTATATGTTAGGCTTAAGAAAACTGGCAGATCTCCAAATGGTAACATGCTTGAACGTCTTAAGAAACATGAACCGAGGCGTACTAGGTCTTTATTGGTTGTATTTAATGCATGAGCCACTGTTTACAATCCCTATAGTTGTGCTGGGCATGGTGTAGGAGGAGATAAGAGCTCATAGAATTGGGGAGTTATGTATGCCACCCCATGAATGGTATTAAGGAATACGATCCGTCATCCATCCAATTATAACAAGTAATTAACGTGTAAAAGATATCTAGGGAGTAGTGAAGTCTAAGTAAACACATTTTCTCCAATTACTGCTCACAACTTTAGTATAATTAGTTTATTTTCATTTTTTGTATTTTATTTTGATCGCATCTTAGTATTGGGTTAGTTGAATAGCAACTAATTCCGCCCACTCTTTCAAAACCCGAGATTTTTAATTGCTTTCTAAAAAATATAAAAACACAAAAATAATCATCCATCATCTTTAGAACTAGTATTTAGGCTTTCTAATCCTAGCGACACTATTCCTAAGCTGAACGATCAATCCCCCGGTACTTGTCACTATACTATACTACAACGATCAGGTACACTACCTGGTGGGGGTTGTAAGCTTCTCGAGATCCCTCGAGAGGTAAAGCCTGTTGCGATTCCCACGCATCAATTTACAAAAGAGAAGAAGGAGATGGTGATTGGCATTGCAAATTTGATATCACATGTCCTAGCGGAAGGAACTTTGCACGAACTTTCAAAACTCAAAAGACTACTAGGAAGTTGGCAAACAAGTATCGTGGAGAAGACATTCTTAGGAATGAATATTTCTATGGATGAAGAAGAATGATCACAAGAATAAAGCACATCTTGTGCTAGTTTGTTTGTTTCGTATTTTTATTTTTCATGCATTTTATTTTATGTTTTTAGGTTTTATGCATTTCATGTTTGAATGAGACTATTTATTTATCTATCTTTATCTATTTATCTTTTGATTCATTTAGTTTAAGTTTTTAGTTTTTAGAGGTTAAGTTATGTTTTAGTTTTAAGTTTAGAAGTATAAGTAGATGACCAAATTTTTGGTAGACAAAGTGTGTTTGGAATACATACAAGATAATAAGTTTTGAGAAAAGAAAGAACTACTAGCACTTGTGTCAAGTTTAGTAGTGGAGAAAAAACCTTGAAAAATCAATTTCATACCAAACCGAATGGATGGATTCACAACTGATCGGATGGAGTTGAATATATAAACCAAAATTTTCAAAAACTTAAGAAAAACACATACATACAATCCACCAAAATTTGGGGTTAAAAATTCGACCATAAGAAGTTGTTAGAAGGTTGCAGGAGTGATAATTAATCATCAATGCCATCAAGTCAAGTAAGTTATATCATTAATTTTGTTCAATTAAGTTTTAATTTGGATGATTGAAATTAGGTCACGAATTGGGTATTTTTGAATTAGTTCGAATTGAGATGTAATCTTTTGTGGATAAGTGATTAGATGATAGGAGAAGGTATTGCAAAAAGAATTAGATCAATTGGTTAAGTTTTGAGTAAGAATTCATTGATTGAATTTTCGGATTGAATTGGGTATAATCTTTAGAGCTAGTTTATTTGCAATTGATGAATCCCAGAAGTTATATGATTGATAATTAGTGATGTAAGGTTATTGCATTGTTGATTAGAGCACTAATTGGAAGATTTTAGTAGATGATGTTCTTGGTTTTTATAGAATCGTTCGGTTGATGACTGGAAATGTTAAGAATCATTGATAGGAGAGTTTGAATGTTAAAAATACTCACGAATGGAAGATTACAAGTTAGAAATAAGTTCGGATTGATTGGGAAACGTTTAGGATGGATTGAGGATGAATGTAGTATACAGAAACTCCAACCGAATCGGTTGCGAGTTGCCACCGATCGGTTTGGAGTATGCCAAAGTTGCATCCGATCGGTTGGACCTCAAACCGATCAGATGGACGACTCGGAAAATTTTTTGACATTTTTGAAAATGTGTTTTCTAGTTTCTAAATTGATTAGTATTAGTTCTTATACTTATATACTAACATAATTTGAGCCATCCTTTTCATTTTGTTAAATCCAGAAAAATACAAAAAGATTTTACACTTTAAACCTTAGCCTAACCCTTGTCAAAGTCTAAATGGTGGGTTGCTAGTTGCTTGGTTGTTGGATTGTTTTTGATGATTATTAGTTAGCCATACTTCACAATTCATGTGTGTGCCATTCTAACAAGACGAAGAGTGCACCTTCTTATTTGTATTTTTTGTGGTGATGCTTATGCGAAGTGTGGGAGAATTGTGATGTAAAAAAAAAAAAAAAAAAAAAAAAGTCATCGCAACTATAAGGTGACAAATATAGCCAATGTGCTATATTATTATAAATAAAGAAAGTCATGAGATATGTTGTTAGCCGATGTGCTAACTTTGAAGAATATTTTTATGGTGAATCGATGTATCAACATGTGAAAGTAGAAGAGGAGAAAGATTGTAACTATTATCATTTTTGGGTTTGTGGATTATTTGAGATTAGCAACTATGGGACTTAGACTTTGATTTTATTTTTTTTAAAACCAATTTCATAAAAATTCTCATGCCTTATCCTTACCTTTTTGACTTAAAGTAATTATTTTGCACGAAAGTTTATAAAACCCTTAGCCTAAACATTACAACCTGAATAAAAGACGTCTTTGATGAATTATTCTATTGTTTTTGTAACAATTCGCAATTTCAGGTTAATTACTATTCCCGGAAAATTTCACTATTCACTTTTACTATTCATTTTTCCCGAAATTTGATTTTTGTTTCTTGGCCTCGAGTGATAAATCATTTCCATGGCAAATTAAAAGTTTGACATTCATAAGCTCATTTTCGTGAAAGTTAATAAGGAATTACACGTTTTAGGGAAAAACGTCATTCAGAAATTCTACGCACAACGAAACTCGACTGCGTTAAGTGACCCCGCATCAGAAAAATGTTTGACACACTCATGATTTATTTGAGAATTAATCATGACTGAGAAAAACATGACCAAAATAAGCCTCGGCCGTGAAAAACTGGAATTTTTAGTTTTTAAGCGTTTTTACTCAGCCGTAACCTTAGCCTATACCTGCACCGCATTTCTAAGACGATTTAAGTTTTCAACTTTTTAGAAAAAGTCAACATATTTTTCCCTCCTCCATTGACCAAAAATCATTCCTTGATTTTATAAGTCATTCCTTGATTTTTAGGCTTACGGTTTGATGTCTAAAAGACATTAAATACCAACCGACACTAGACTGAGCCCAGTCTAGACATTATAAGTCATTTTAAATCAATATTATCCTATTAGAAAAGTAACATTTTACTTTTCTCACTTTTACGCAATATTCGTACGTTTTACGTATTACGCGCTTTAGACCCGTGTTTCCAGTTTTTAGCAGGGTTTTACCACCCAAATGGAACCTACCACTCATTTTATATTTTATTATGGAGTATTTTGACAAGTTTAATCATTCCTACAAGTTTCGTATTTTTACGATACCCGGTTTTACGTTTTGTGACGTAACAACTTACGGTTAGCATTTTACGGGGTCGAAACTAGCTCCATAACTTGGATAATATCTTCCAAAGTCCAACCCTTCCTCCCCAAGCATTGCAAACCGCCACTAGGGGGGGGATTCACACTAGGTGGCTTGATCTCATGCTTTAGGCCTTAAGATCCTTACAAGTGTTCACCTTGCTCTCCAAGGTTGGACTAGTCAATGAAATGTAACTTCCTCAAGCTCCTATAAAGCCCTATCCCCCTTCATTTGTACGCCACACTCACACACACACCATCCTCTCATCCTTAGCTCATTCTCTTCCAAGTTTCATGCAAGATTCAAGAGCATAACAACACATAAACACTAGTTAGGTTTTGATTCATCAAAACTACTTCCAATCTTTAGAACTTTGGTGATTTCTCTTGAGTTTGAATCCACTCAAGTCACCTCAACTTTCATCATCCATCTTTCAAGATTACAAGAGTAGAAAGATTGCATGAAGTGAAGTGGGTTGAAGCAAGTCTATCAAAGTCCTATCCTTACATGTTAACTTTCCTTTCTTTGTTGAAAGCCAAAAGTTGTAAGCCAAACCCTAACATGCTTCTTGTTAAATAATCATGTTCATGTTATTTACCTATTATTCTTGCTATATTATGTCTTGTATAAATGTCCATGATGTATAAAAGTGAGTAAAACAAGTTATTGTACATGATTGATAAGACAAGTTAATAAAACAAGTAAACTAGTAACTTTCTTGGTATAACCTGATCAAAATGGTAAAATTATGATATTGGATCATTGTATATTACAGTAGAGGACTTAACAAGGAAACCATAGCAATTTGAACCACCTAAAACGAGTATACGAGTCAAAAGTTACGCCCATTTGAAGTTACCAAAGATTTCCAGCAAAACTGCCTAAACCATACTGTTTTGCATTCTGACTTTTTGAAAGTCACCCTTCTGGTCCGATTCATCAAAAAGTTAAAACACAAAAGTTGTCCGGAACGCCGTTTTCGTTCAGGAACAAAGAAGCTCGAGCCCTGAAAACACTTTCCGAGTGATAAAATTCTTCAAATTCTAAACAGCCCATTTTTAGGCCAAAGTCATTATATATAGGTTATGGTTTAAAAGGAACAAGAGGTCTTATGACCTATAATCAAGACCACAACCATGGCTAGAGCCAAGGTTGAGTCTCATGACCTTGGAACAAGGACCAAAGGTCATGGCTAGGCCATGACGAAATGACCATGTAAGCTTACTTAGGCGAAAACATGAAACAAGTATTGGCGATAACTGGAACAAGAAACTTGGATCTACTTCATCTAAAGGAACCATGAGATATTACAAAGAGAAAATGGTCATACAAGACTTATGAAACTACCCCTAATAACAATCTTCATGTACTAATAAACTTTCCTAAGTTTATTCAAATATCGGACATGTAACTTTTCGGATCAAAACATATATATATATATACTTTATCAACTACGACAATAGTAGGGAGCCTCATGTGAGGAGTTCATTATGTAAGCCGTCGAGTTGAGTTGTGGATTTACGAATTAAAGTGTCCTGGCTCCTCGAACGTTTACTAACATGACTTCTGAATTATGTCGGCCCGAACGGTAGTAAACTATATATAAACTATACATGTTTCATGAACCATTACTTTCAAAGACTTACACTATACATCATACCACATCATGGACTAAGTGCAAGACATACATATATTGGCATGTTTATGTTTCCTTAGACATTATTCCAAACCTAAGTTGCAACGATTATTATAGGTTGCTCGTAAAAACCTTCGCGATTCGACCATCATATTCACTACTTGCTACATAACTTAAGGTGAGTCATAGCCCCTACTCTTTTAGTTGTTTTACCAACTCTTTGGGGGAGAATACATGCTCGTTTTTACATAAATGCAATACTTATTTTACTTGAACATGCTACTTGTTTGCTTAAACACCAATTGCCTTACTCAATGTTTGTGGCTTACTCAAATGCCTTATGTGTTTACATGTTACATAATTCATTGCCTTCCCGTTGCACTAGTATTCAACAATGCGTAGTATTATGGCTTCCACTTCATTGTCATCATTATTTATATGGCATCATTGTAAAGATTGTTTATATAACGGTATTGCTACATTTATCTTTGAATCTAGATACAAGTTTTACCTTTGTTCACATAAACCAGATCATATTTGGCAGTGGGTTGTGAACACACAGGTTACAAGTCTCTTATGGCGGGACTTGCAACTGAGTGGATTTACGATGCCTTTGCTGGAAAATCATCATTCAAATGTTTTACATTACATTTTGTCACTAAACTCTATGAACTCACCAACCTCGTGTTGACACTTTAGCATGTATTTTCAGGTTCATAATGAACAAGGATGGCACGGAAGGGGCACGGATATTCAAGAGGGCTATAAATTTTATTATCATTTGAAACTCATTTAATGTAAACTGTAAACATGGAACCAATTGGGACCTCTTTTTGTAATCTCTGATATTTGTACAATTTGAATGATAAATCTTTTAAAACGACTCAATTGGAGTTCGTTTTCTATTATTGTGACTATTGTGCCGTCGAGTAACACCCAGTTTGAATTCCGCTGCAACCATGAATTGGGGGTGTTACAGTTTTGATACTTGTATAAGCCTATGGTAAGAAACATAAATCATGACTGTGCAATGAGTGATCTATTAATCATTACACATATTGAGTAATGAGTGAATTTCAAATTATCTTCGTGAGGTGCTTAGAATTTTTATCAAGCTCTTTATTTACTTGATTGAGTTCAAATAAGATATTTGCACTATTGCCATTGAATTCAATTTTCTTTTGATTAAGACTTGCTCGAGGGCGAGCAAAGCTCAAGTGTGGGGGATTTGATAACGCTCAAAATTAACATGTTTTTAGTCGCGTTATTGTTTGTTTTATGAGTGAAAATTGGTCATATTTGTATATATTTGTTACAAAAGTGTTTATGCATGCAAATATAGCCAAAAGCAGGTAAAAATGATTAAAAGATGAAGAAATGAAGTGGACATGCATTTTTGGAGAGTTTCAAGAGGATCAAGGAAGAAAGACACGTTACATGGACAAAAGGATTTGATAAAGAAAGGTTGTCTACATGAAATTATCAAGGAAATATCAAATTCTAATGGACAAAGTCATGCCACGAAAAAAAATAATGCCTGCAACGTAAAACGACTAAGAAAAGACATAGAAATATGGTTCAGACAGATTCCAACCGATCGGTTGCAACTCGCAACCGATTCGGCTGGAAACGTGCCAAAGATTGACCATCCGATCGGATGGCGAGAAACCGATCGGATGGGGTTGACTGAAGTTACAAGTTTTGCATTTATTGGCAAATTTACTCCCCATAATCATGTGTGGCTGATCATTTTTGCTTATTAACTAAGGATGGACGTTTTTACTTGAAGGATAAGTGTCATTATGCTATATAATGACTACTTAGGGCCTAGAGTTACTTGTACCACCATTATCTAACTTAGTATTACACCAAATCTTGTTAGCTTATCTTATATTGCCTGAAAGTTTACTAAGTGTTGTAAAAACTTCCAGAACGTGTTGAGTTAGAGTCTCAAGCATTGGTTCGAGTGTGGAGTTGTTTACTTACGTTAGTGAGCAATTAGAGGAGTGTGGTTGCTAAAGTTCCACAAGTTTATTCATTGTAATTCTCAAGACTAGGTACACCTTGATACTTATAATGAACAATTGTTACTTTAAGTTTTATGAAAGTTTTCTTATTTACTTGTGTTTTAATATGATTGCTATGGAGTAATTTATGATATACTTATGTATATGATGTGATTGGTTAATGGAGTATTATTTTATAAAAAAGGTGATGCATGAAAACATATCTATTTTATGAGTTTGTTGAAATAACATCTTTTCTTGCTTAATTTGTTGGTAAAAACAATTTCTTGAAAAATAGGTCCGAAAGGAATTTCAACTTGTTTTTATTCCGAAATATTAATGCACCAAATTAGTATGGAATAGGAAACTTGACAACCATCTTATTTACTTGTTAAAATAGATTTGAGACGATTTCATCACGAAAAAAGGACCGAAAGGATTCGTAGGAATTCATAAGAAAAGAATTGATTTTCTAAACAACTATGTGTTTATAGGATTGTCATACTAATTTGATATGTCCGAAAGGAGTCATTTAGGTGATAGAATTCTTAGTGGTAGTGAAAACATGAAATACATCATAGATTGTATAACTACTCATTTTTAGTTGCGCATCATAACAAGTTTTACACCAAACTTTGTACTTAAATTGTTACGATACTCGTAATTACGAATCAAGGAATTATACACAAATATATGTTTAGTTTTTATTGAGTTTCTTTTAAGATTTTACATTAATTTGGATTGACAACCCTTATTTAACAAACGTTTTTCTTATTACTAAAACCACCAAATCCCTTGGGACGATCTCGACTTACCCACCTTTATTACACCGGACGAGTATACTTGCTCGTATGTGCTAGATAATAATCGGATAATTCGTGTTTATAAATTTTAAAACTTGTACTAATAAAACGCACATCAGAGGTGGAGATGGCATGATAACTAGGAAAGGAACCATTAGAACTCCTAAGTTGGACTTTGAAAATGTCTATTATGTCAAAGAGCTTCAAAAGTTTAACTTGTTCTCTGTTTCACATATGTGTGACAAGAAGAACAATGTCCTCTTCACAGAGAAGGATTGTCTTGTGCTTTCTAAAGACTTCAAGTTACCTAATGATAGTCAGGTTTTGCTTATAGTTCCAAGAAGTCACAATCTCTACACATTCAATTTGAATGATGTCCAACCTGAAGGTGATCTAGCTTGCTTGGTGGCAAAAGCATCCTTGGATGAGTCTACAAAATGGCACAGAAGGATGGCACATGTGAATTCCAAAACCATCAACAAGCTGGCTAAACATGGATTGGTCCAAGAGCTTCCTTCCAAAGTTTTTACTAATGAGCATATTGTGTTGCCTGCAACAAAGGAAAGCAACACAAAGCTTCTGACAAGGCTGTGAGCACAATTTCAGAACCTCTCCAGTTACTTCATATGGACCTCTTTGGTCCTACTTCTATCAGAAGTATTGAGCACAAGTACTTCTACCTGGTGGTTACTGATGACTATAGCAGGTTTTATTGGGTATTCTTTTTGGGAACTAAGGATGAAACCTTACAGACTCTTAAAGACTTTATTGCCCTTATTGAAAACCAGCTCAACAAAAAGGTTAAAGCTATAAGGTGTGAAAATGGGACAGAGTTTAAAAATGCTAGGTTGATTGAACTTTATGGGTCTAAAGGGATTAAAAGGGACTATAGCAATGCCAGGACCCCACAACAAAATAGGATTGCAGAAAGAAAGAATAGAACCCTAATAGAAGCTGCAAGATCTATGCTTGCTGACTCTAAACTACCCACCATGTTTTGGACTCAAGCAGTTAGCAATGCTTGCTATGTTTTAAACAGGGTATTGATTACTAGACCTTACAACAAAACACCTTATGAATTGTTGACTGGGAAAGTTCCTACCATTGGCTACTTTAAACCTTTTGGATGTCATGTGACTATTCTAGATACCTATGATCACTTGGGTAAATTTGAAGGGAAAGCTGATAAGGTGTATATTGTTGGTTATTCAGCTCATAGTAAAGCTTACAGGGTCTATAATTTATCTGCCAAAAGGATAGAAGAAGCACTGAATCTGAGATTTCTTGAAGATAAACCTACTGTTTAGGAAGCAGGTCATGAGTGGTATTTTGACCTTGACTATTTAATTGATCATTTAGGGTACACTCGTTTCAAAGCTAATCAATCTGCAGGTACACAAGATTCACAAGCTAACACTGCAGGTACCTCAGATGATGATTCAAACTCAGAGTGTGATGAACAAGTTATTGTGGTTCCTTCTTATCCTACTAACTACTTTTCAGGTACTGAGCCTAGAGATTCTTCTAGTATGACTGAAGCTGATACAAGTTATGCTGAAGAACTTGATAAGCTTCAAAGACAAGATCATGAAGCAATGGATGGATGCAGCTGAAAAGTTTGGTTTTGAATTCTCCAAAGACACAGAGGAACTATTAAGACAAGCTGCCAGTGAAGCCCGCAGGAACATGGATGCTGCTGGTAATGGTTCTGTTTCTACTGGTAGTGTTCTAGTTCTTGCTGATATTGTTTCTGCTGATGCTACCTGTTAGCATTAAAAATTATATATGTAGAAGTGATGGTCATTCTCATATTGTAACTTTGTGTTGTTTGTTAAGTTTAGTAATTGTTTAGTCATTGGGCTTTGGACTTGGTAAGCTAATATGCTATTAGTTATGTTTCATAAGCCTTCATATCTTGTCATGTAACCAAGTCCAAGCCCAAGCCCATCAAAGCCTATGTATGGAACTATATAAGGCACCTTACCTCTCATTTGTAAGGTGTGCTTGTGTGTGTAAGTGTGTGTGTTTTTTTTATAAAAGCTCTCTCATTTCCATCTCTTTCTCTATATACATACGATTCATATATACATCTACAAGTCACCATCTTCTCTTCATCTTTACTTCATCTAGTGCTTATATTTGTGTTAAAGTTGATATATCTAAGGTCCTACAAGTGGTATCAATCGCCTAACAATGATTTAGGAGTGTTTTTATCAAGTTTTTTGTTAAAAAGTTACACTTTTCATTCATTTGTGTACTTTTTCTTCTAAAAAAGTTTGATTTTTACAAGTTTTGGTGTTAAAGTTGTTGTCTTTATTGAAGTTTTAGTGTTTCTAAGTGTTTTGGGAAAGATTTGATCAAAAGAAACAAGTGGAAAAAGTGTTTTTGGTTGAAAAAATCGGATTTTTCAAGCTTTCTGGTCACTTTACGCGTAACTTGGGTGAATAGTACGAATCTACAGCTGTGAACAGTACTTTCTGTCCTTTTTACGCATAAATTTTGGCCTAAAACCCTTTCTTACGCGTAACTAAGGTCAAAACCCTTTTCTTATGCGTAACTCCGGTCAAAACCCTGTTTTTACGCGTTACTTGGAAGTCTACGCATTAAAACCTACGAGTAAAGTCACTTTCTACGCGTAAGTTGAAGTCTACGCACAAGATCCTACGCTTAAGTTCAGTTTCTACGCAGAAGATCAGCTCTTACGCATAAGATCATATCTTACGCGTAAGTTTCAGAGTTCTACGCATATCTTACTCGGTATTTCCCTGACTTGGATAAGTTTGTGGAATACTTCGACAAGGGATATCTTTCAAGCTTGGACAAGTTTGAGAGATCAATTTGGTTGAAAAACCTTACGCGTAACTTTTCTTACGCATAAACTCAAAGTTTACGCGTAAAAATCAAAGCTTACGCATAAACACTTTGTTTACGCATAACCTTAATTTTTACGCATAACCTGAAAGTTTACGCATAACTTTTATTACGCGTAAGATTTGAAATTAACCATAAGATTTGAAGTTAAGCGTAAGAATCACTGTTTACGCATATGTTTCTGGGTTTACGCGTAAGTTTTGACTTTTTGACAACCAAACTTCAAACGGCCATAACTTTTGAACCGTAACTCCGTTTTCGACGAATCAGCTGTCAAAACGACCGCGAGACCGAGAAGAAGGACACGTTGAATGATCTCAAGCCAAGCTTCGAGGCCCAAATCCACTCCGAACGGAAGTTATTGAGGTTTCAAGGTTTTAGATCAAATTTTTCACCATAAAAACTTGCATCAACTTACACTAAACACAACTCCTACTTCGTTGAAACGATCCAAGAATCAACTTTATCCATCTACACTTCATCAATGGCAACTCAGCAAGACATTCATGCAGCTGGTGCGGAAAACCGACCTCCAATGCTTGAAAAAGGTGGATATCTCCCATGGACAAGCCGCATGCTTCGTTACATCAAAACAAAGCCTGATGGTAAATTAATGATCAACTCCATTACAAATGGTCCATTCAGGCCACGACAAGTTCAAATTGAAGGTGATCCAAATACAACACCTCCTACTCAACCATTCGTGCGTGAACAAACAGAAGCAGATTACACAGAGGAAGACAAGAAGCAGATCGCCGCTGATGATATGGCAATGCATTTAATCCAACTTGGATTACCACGGGAGATCTTTGCTGCGGTCGACAGCTGTGAAACTGCTTATGCTATGTGGGAACGTGTTAGAAGGATTTGTCATGGAACAGAGATTGGACAACAAGACGTTGAGAACAAACTTCTTACTGAATGGGAGAATTTCACATCCACTAAAGGTGAACAGATTGAATCTTACTACACAAGGTTTTGCACTTTGATGAATGAGTTAATCAGAAACAAGTTGACACCTCGAACAATTGCAACAAACATCAAATTCATCAATAACCTTCCAGAAGAATGGGGTCGTTATGTTACAATTGTCAATCAAACAAAGGATTTACATAAGGTGAACTATGATCAACTCTATGACTTTTTAAAGCAAAACCAAGCTGAGGCTAATGAAGTAAGGAAAGAAAGATTGGCAAAGAATCATGATCCTCTCGCATTAATTGCTACTACACCAACACCGCTACCAGTGAACACACAACAACAATCATCATCTTCCACTCACAACTACATGCAACCATCATACATTCAACAACCAACACCAGTCTACCAACAACAGTTCTACCCACAGCAACAACAACATGTTATTCCACAACAGCAATACCAACAATTCCAATAACCAGAATTCACTGAAAATGATGAAGCTACTGCAGCATTGACCCAAGCGTTTGCTTTTCTGTCAAAGGCATTCCAAGGCCGCTATTCTACACCAACAAACAACAACCAAAGGATTTCATCGAACACTCGCAATAAGCAGATTGCTCAGCCGAGTTTCAATATGGGCAACGGAGGCCAAATGGTTGGAGTTTATGGGAATCAGCAAGGATATGCTACTGGAATTAACATGGGGAATCAGAATATGCTGAATGCAGGGAATCAGAATGCAGCAAATCAGTATGGTCAGTATGCAGGGAATCAGTTGGGTCAGTTTGTTGGAAATCAGAGGGGTCAGAATGTTGGTAATCAGGCAATGGGTAATCAAAATAGAAATGTTGCAGCTCCAGTAGTTGGGAATTTGGGAAATGTGAATCAGGGTAATCCTGTAAAGTGTTTCAACTGTCAGGGTGTAGGTCATATGGCAAGGAACTGTCCTACTAAGCCGAACAAGAAAGATCTAGCGTACTTGCAGAAAGCAGTGATGTTGGCACAAAAGGCAGAGGCAGGATTTCAATTGAATGCCGAGGAGAATGATTTTATGGCTCTTATGGATGACATGGAAGATAGAGAGGATATCGATGCGAACTGCATATTCATGGCGAATCTTCAGGAAGCTAAGTATGACACGGATTCTGATACACTTCCTGTTTATGACACCAATGCACCATCTGAGGTATCCAACTTCAACACATGTCACAATAATGATATATTTGATATGTCTCCTCATGAGGAACAGCATTCTGAGAAGCTAGCACCCACTTATGATACATACCTGGACACGCCAAGTAGTAGCAATACTCCTTCAGCAGCTCCAGATGTGAATCATAATGGAGGCTTCGTTTCACAGCATGCTGAGAATGATGAGGAAACACGTGCTTTGTTTGAATCATTATTGAATAATTGTCGTATTGAAATTGAGAATGTGAAAAAGGTCAATCGCGATGTTAAGGCCGCGAATGTTAAATTGACCGCTGAGCTTGAGAGTTACAAAGAAAATGTTAAAGCTTTTGAATTTCATAACAAAAGATTGTCTGAATTAGAAACTGGTTATCAAAATTCTGTTTCAAGGGAAAAACAATTGCAACTCAAGTTTGATACACTTGATGTTAATTCTTTCAAAAAGATAAAATCTTTAAACGCGGAAATTTCTGATTTACAAAACCAACTTTCTAAACAAAAAACAGCTTATACCAATCTTGAAAAAGAAAGGGATGAGTTGAAAAAGGACTTTGCAAAGAAAGAAGACAAACTTTTGGCCGAAATCGTAGAGTCAGAACACATGATTGCTCATTTAGAAGAATTAGTGGTTAAATCGGGTCAGTCAAGTCAAACAATGAAAATGATTTCAAATCAAACTAATCCGGTTTACCATACGAAACATAAAGTGGCTCTTGGTAACAACACCCCCAGTAATCTCAAGAAAGCTCAGCAAGAACAGAATGTTTTGTATAATGGTAATATGATTTACACCAAACATGATCCTCCCGTCGTTCGGGATTCTGTGCAAACGATTGAACATGTCAAAGAGAGCATTACTAAAATGAAACAAAAGGATTTGAAACCCATTGATTACAACAAATTGAACAAACTTTCGGGAATTACTTTTGTTCCACAAAAAGAACTATCTGTGTTTTCCATAAAATGACCATTCTCAAAAATGTTTTCTAAGAAAGTAATTGTTTCCAAATCTCTTTCAAAAATGGAACAAATTTCTTCTAACAACACTTTTAATACAAGTGAGGCTAGAGAAATTTTGGATGACGTTAAAAAGAGAATTCAAGAACTTCAAAATATTGTTGCTTCTAAAACTACAATCGATATTAACAACTGGCATTCCAGTTTTCATATTGAGCAGAAAAAAGTTTTTGAAAACGAAATTACTATCCCACTGAATAACATCAGTGCGAGGGCAATCCATTTTGAACGTGCTTTCTTAAAAGAAACGGCCGACTTTGTCAAGGACCACAAATCCCTGGTAAACGAAACTAACAAAACTCGTGAAAACATGAATGTTTTGGAAAACCTAAATGATTCTCTCTTCGAAGCTGTTATGACCACTGACATTATGTCCATCATTTTATAAACATATTCTGTTCAAGACAATGAAAGACTGAGAGCTGAGACCTCCGAAATTGTTTCAAAATATGAAAATGCTCTTATAAAGCTTGAAAAAGAAAATGTGTCATATTTTAAACAACTTGATCGAAAAAAGGAAGAATGCAAGTATGACAAATTGTCGTATGATCGTGCCTTAAAGAACATGAAAGAACAAAATGATCTTTTGAGGGCTCAGCTTGAAAGTCAAAAAGGAAAGGGTGAGGAAACTAAGTTTGCAAAACCATTGACTTCGGAGAAACCAAATGTTTCAAACACGGTTCAAAAACCAAAAATGTCAATTTCACGGTTTGCTCCAAAAGTCGATGAGAAAAAGGATTTGACAAAACCAGTCACTCCAACACCCTTGCCCATGAAAAGTGATAATGAAAAAAGAGTTGATAAAGGAAAAGCGGTTGTCGAAACACCAAAAGTGATAGCACCTGGCCTTTTTAGGATTAGTCCCACTAATGCGTCTGCCTCCACTTCTAAGACAAATGCGTGCAAAAAGGATAATTCTAAAGAGTCTAGTGATCCTAAAAAGGACAACAATATAAATCCTAACGCGTGTGCCTTACCTTCTACAGGATTAGAAAGCACCTCTAGGAGCAGCAGACTAAAGCCTAGGAGCAATACAAGGAACAATAGAGTCTTGCCTGTTTCTAAGAGTAGTTGCAAGAATAAAGCTGAAGAAGTAGAAGAACACCCTAGGAATTTATCGCTTTGTAATAAGAGACATGTTTCATCTGAATGTAATGTCACAAGTACTGTTTCTAATGCATGTAATGACTCTGTTTGTTTAATATGCAAGAAATGTTTAATTAATGATGTTCATGATGAATGTGTTTCTAAGAAGGTGAATGTTATGCCTAACCAGAAGTATGTTCCAAAGGGAACTAGTGCCAGATCAAGATCTATAGAAAGATTAGTTGCACGCTTTAGGTCTACCACTAGTAGTCGAATGCCTAGGAACTACCTTAAGCTTTGTATGTGGATACCAACGGGTAGAGAGTTCACTCTTAAGGACGGAAAATTAGAAATAACTCAAGCTAAACAAGTAGCAACTGTCCATGAGTGTGATTCTGCTTTTACTCCTAACCCCATGGAACCCAATTCAACACGGTTTCCAAATACAAACTCTTCTGTTCTTGGCAGGTTATCGAAATATGTCTTTGGATCGTCGACTCGGGTTGCTCCAAGCACATGACCGGGAACTTAAAGCTGCTGATCAATTTCATATGGAAATTCATGGGAACTGTACGCTTTGGAAATGATCATGTAGCAGCTATCCTGGGTTTTGGAGATCTTCAGTTTGGGAATTTTTTGATCACTCGAGTTTACTATGTCGAAGGGTTGGGACACAACTTGTTTTCAGTTGGGCAGTTTTGTGATGCAGATTTAGAAGTTGCATTCAGGAGAAACACAGTTTTTATAAGAAATTTGGTTGGTGATGATCTCTTAACTGGTAATCGTGGTACAAACTTGTATGCTATCGACATCAACCAAATGGCTTCTACATCTCCAATTTGTCTTATGACAAGGGCAACCGAAACTAAGTCCTGGCTGTGGCATAGACGTTTATCCCATCTCAATTTCGACACCATCAACAAGTTAGCCAAAGACAACATCGTCACTGGACTTCCTAAGTTCAAATACACCAAGGAACACCTATGGCCATCATGCGAACAAGGAAAAAGCAAAAGAGCATCATATAAACCTAAAACCGTACCTAGTTCGGAAGAAAGGTTACATTTGTTGCACATGGACTTATGTGGCCCAATGAGAGTTGAAAGCATTAATGGGAAGAAGTATATTCTCGTTATTGTTGATGATTATTCACGATATACTTGGGTAAAGTTTTTGAGATCAAAAGACGAAGCACCAGGCATCATCATCACCTTTCTGAAGCGTATTCAAGTTCTACTTCAAGCTCTAGTAAGGATTATAAGAACAGATAATGGCACAAAATTCACAAATCAGGAGTTAAGAACTTACCTCGAAGATGTTGGAATTACACATCAAACATCGGTTGTTAGAACTCCACAGCAAAATGGGGTTGTTGAAAGAAGAAATAGAACTCTTGTGGGCACTATTCTTATGGGCTGATGCTGTAGCCACTGCTTGTTTTACTCAAAACCGATCCCTAGTACATCCGAGATTCAATAAAACCCCATATGAGCTAGTGAACAACCGTAAACCTGACATCTCTTACCTTCACGTGTTTGGCGCTCTGTGCTATCCGACGAATGACAGAGAAGATCTAGGGAAGTTAAAAGCTAAGGGTGATATTGGAATCTTCATTGGTTATTCAGAAAACTCGAGGGCATTCAGGGTATATAATAGAAGAACGAAACAGATAATGGAGACGATGAATGTGAAGTTTAACGAGATTTCACAGATGGCTTCTGAGAGATATGCTCTAGAACCCGCGCTTAATCCAATGGCTTCTAATCAAAACGGATTAGGACCCACACCAAACCAACAGACTTCTGGACACATCAGTTCAGGACTCGTGCCTCAAGGAGCTCAGTCAACAAACACGGATAAACCTTCAGAACAAGAACTGGAAAATTTCTTCGAGTTAATGTTTGATGAATACTATGGTGGAACTTCGACAAATGCATCTCCACAACATTCCGCTGCACCCGCTCAAAACCATCAACCACCACCACCACAAGATGCATCCACAACAATCGAAGCTGAAGCACCAACTACATCAACATCATCTACATCTACTCAAACACCTCCAGTACTTGAAACTGTTCTACCAAGCGTTGATGAGCAAAACCAAAACACAAGTTTTCAAGAAGAACCAACAAATAATTCAAACGATGTTGCGTTAGAAGAAGGAGAAGAAGTATTTGAAAACCCGTTTGCAACAGACTCTGCTGAATCTTCTTCAAGGTTACAAGAACCATCTAACACACATTCGTTACACCCAAGGTACCCTTCTACGTTTCAATGGACAAAAGACCATCCAATAGAACATATTATTGGTGAACCTTCAAAGCCAGTTCAGACAAGGAGACAACTTGCCACCGATCTCGAATTATGCATTTACGTTTGCTCAATCAGCCTCAAAGAACCAAAGAACATTCGAGAAGCAATGGCAGAAAACCCTTGGATTGAAGCGATGCAGGAGGAATTTCTTCAATACCTGTTACATGATAGTTGGGAACTTGTTGAACGACCACTTGATAAACGTGTTCTTGATCTCAAGTGGTTGTGGAAGAACAAACTGGATGAGGAAATGACTGTTATTCGCAACAAAGCTCGTCTCGTGGCTAAAGGTTATCCACAAGAAGAAGGGATAGATTTCGAGGAATCATTCGCGCCTGTAGCTAGACTTGAAGCAGTCCGGATTTTCTTAGCCTATGCAGCTCACAAAAACATCACAGTCTATCAGATGGACATTAAGACTGCTTTCTTGAATGGAACTCTGAAAGAAGAAGTGTATGTGAGTCAGCCAGAGGGATTTGTTGACAAAGATCATCCAAACTACGTCTACAAGCTTAAGAAAGCAATTTATGGTTTAAAACAAGCTCCAAGAGCGTGGTATGACGAACTATCATCTTTCTTGCTTAAAAACAATTTCACAAAAGGAACAGTTGATGACACCTTGTTTATCAAAAAGTTCAAAGATGACATTTTGATCGTTCAAATTTACGTGGACGACATAATTTTTGGATCAACCAATCCTAACCATTCAAAACATTTTGAAAATCTCATGAAAAGCAAATTTGAAATGTCCATGATGGGGGAACTAAAATTCTTTCTTGGTTTACAAATACATCAATCCCCACGTGGTATTTTTATCAATCAAGCTAAATATACAATAGAGATTTTGAAAAAACATGGAATGGAAAATTGTGATTCTGTTGGTACACCAATGGTCACTTCACCAAAAATAGGTGCTGATTTGTTCGGGAAACCCATCGATCCGAAGAAATATCGGAGCATGATCGGTTCTCTCATGTACCTAACTGCTAGCCGACCAGATATTCAATTTGCTGTATGTTTGTTAGCACGGTTTCAGGCAAAGCCTACCGAACTTCGCCTCAAAGAGGTTAAACGGATCTTTCGGTACCTACGAAGCACCATTAACATGGGACTTTGGTATCCGAAGGATTCGGGGTTTAATCTAACAGCATTTTCAGATGCAGACCATGCTGGTGATCAAGTTACAGCAAAGAATACATCAGGCAGAGCACAATTTTTGGGTGAAAAGCTTGTAAGCTGGTCGTCAAAGAAACAGGATTGTACTGCGCTATCAACCGCCGAAGCCGAGTATGTGTCTCTATCTGCGTGTTGTGCCCAAGTTCTTTGGATGCGGACACAGCTCACAGATTATGGCTTTACTTTTGACAGAATACCTATGTATTGTGACTCAAAAAGTGCCATAGCCATCTCATGCAATCCCGTACATCACTCTAAGACGAAGCATATCAAAGTCCGCTACCATTTCATCAAAGAACACGTGGAAGAGGGTACTGTTGAATTATTTTTTGTTAAGACTGATTATCAACTCGCCGATCTATTTACTAAAGCTCTTCCAAAAGAACGGTTTGACTATTTAGTTCGACGAATTGGCATGCGAAGCCTAACTCCTGAGGAGCTAGAACGTCTTCTCGAATCTTCTTGAAAAAAGTTTTCAAAATCGCTTCGCTGTAAATATTTTTTGAAAAACAAAATACAAAATTTGAAAAACCAACAAACACAAAATACAAATATATAAAATTTTCAAAAAATACAAAAACAATATAAAATCAAAAAATCCAAAAATATTCTTCTCACGACATGTCTCTCGTATAAATCAATATTCTGTACGTTTCTAGAAATGTCATTCAAAAATGATACGGACATTTACAGATGCTTGAACGGGAGTTCTTTAAAATGTTTTTCTAAAACATGTCGTTTCTCAAAAGTTTCTTCACAATGGCTTTCGTATACCTCAGTACGAAACCCGAACTAAAATGATGACTTCTGATTATTTTCAAATCAAGGACTTGTACGTTCATTGACGAAATCTTTTTCAAAAAAAAAAAGTTCGAGTCTAAACAAACGAAAAAGATTTCACGCAAAAACTCGTTTTCAAATAAAATTCTTGAGCACTTTTTTCAAGATTGTTCAAAAGATTTCTCAAAATCTCTCAAAATTTGTGCTCAAGAAAACTCCCTCAAAACCCTTAATTGATTTTAAAATGTGCTATCATTAAAGGGGGAGTACAAAAACAAAAATGTTCCGTATTCGTGCAAAATGAAATCTGTCTTTCTCTCCCAAAGTTTTTTTAATCAGTTGATATCAAAAATATCACAATATGCTATTTTTAAGGGGGAGAAGACATGATTAAAATGTGATCAAAGATGTTTAAAGATTGTGACTGAATCTCTAAAGAGCTCGACTCAGATAGTACCAATGAATTGACGAAGCTTAAAATGTCAGTAATCGAAAAGACTTGTCCTGTACGGGTAATAATTTAAAGCTAGTCTAACTAGTGATGTAAGCGTGTCTCGAATAGGACTTGTCAGAGTAGAATGTACCATATCGAGAGACTTTCTTTGGACTTGACCAGGACGGGTAATAATTTCAAGCTAGTCTAACTAGTGATGTAAGCGTGTCTCGAATCGGTCATGTTCACTGAAAGTGGATCAATTCAAAAAGTGCAAACTCCTCCCGCATGTGCAAATTTCTTAAAAATTACATGAGCACATGTGAAGGGGGAGTCATTCAAAAGAAATACTAAACTCTCGAAGTGTCAACAATGTGTTTTATTATCATAAACACTTTGAGAGATTTTCACAAAAAAGTTTTTATGGCATGTGATCAATGATAGGATAGTCATGGAGTTACAAGGTGACTAAGGTTAGGGAAAAACCGTCCTATGATCCGCCAGAGCCGGAGGGATCTACCCAAGGACAAATTCAATAGATTAGAATTAGAAGTCCTTAGGTATGATTGAAAAAAGGAGAAAATGAGAAAGGAGAAAGAAGGGGTTGAAGAATTAAAAAGAAAAGTTATGAAAAAGGGTGAAAAGAAATAGCCCTCCATATGTTCAACCTTAGGGCAAACACTGGGTACAATTCATATGCTACTGGTTGTTACTAAGGTGACACCGGTATTGAAGACAAAGACGTCATGGACCCAGTGACGCACTGCACTAAACCTTCTTAACCACTCGGGTATCTCTTAAAAGGTACTTGTTTCATTCTCACGGGGAACCAGTGTAATCTATCGACCTGTCTCTTAGAGATGGTTGATATTGAAGCAGGAGACCTCTCCCTAATCTCCGCATAGGAAACCAAATGTGCACGTATCGAGTCTAGAGCCCCGAGATTCATCAAAAGATCTCATAGGAACACATGATATTTCTACACTGGTTGTTCATCATTAAGGACGCCAGATGTAAACTTAAGAGTCCTACGCAGATCTTAGCAATCTGCCAGAACATTTATGAGAGGATTCACTTTCGTGATTCTCAATGATTGAATGGAAATTCCTGCCAGCAGGTCACTTCGGTAATTCTTTATGGGTTACGCTTAGTGTTCGCGGTGGTTTCAAAAGGTCTACAGTCGTGGAGTGATACCCAGCGACTCACCCAGTCATTGAGCTACTAAGTAGGTCTTGTAAGCTCTCTCGAGAGTATCTGACATGGGAACGGCCTTGGTAAGGGTTAGAAGGAGTCTTCACACTATGCTGTTGACGATCTCTAATTCTTATCTGTAAGTACCGGATGTTTTATTGCTAACTGTTTATATGCAGGGACACTTCATCTCCATGGCGACAGATTCCACATGCTCATACATGCATCTCGAAGTCAAAGGAAAGTTCTCACAAAGATCAAAGCAAAGAAAGGTTCAAAGAAAGATTCTACGTAATGTGAAAGAATCTACAGAAGTAAAGTGACAAAGATCTGTGTAAAAGAACGGGAACTACAAATGCATGTATCACAAAGACTGAAGATGTATGAGCATGTTGGAATGGCAAACAACCACCACAGACGCAGAAGTGACGAAAGGCAGATAACTCCACATCACTAAGGAACAAAGAATGATGAAAAATCAGTCATCAAAGATCACAAAGCATGAAGGAACAGAGACTAAAGACTATTCTACAACGACACACAAAGTTAAAGACAAAGAACACGGAAGACCCACTCACGTGGAGCATCATTCGAATGACCACCCCTTAGGGGGAGATTGTTAGCATTAAAAATTATATATGTAGAAGTGATGGTCATTCTCATATTGTAACTTTGTGTCGTTTGTTAAGTTTAGTAATTGTTTAGTCATTGGGCTTTGGACTTAGTAAGCTAATATGCTATTAGTTATGTTTCATAAGCCTTCATATCTTGTCATGTAACCAAGTCCAAGCCCAAGCCCATCAAAGCCTATGTATGGAACTATATAAGGCACCTTACCTCTCATTTGTAAGGTGTGCTTGTGTGTGTAAGTGTGTGTGTTTTTTATAAAAGCTCTCTCATTTCCATCTCTTTCTCTATATACATACGATTCACATATACATCTACAAGTCACCATCTTCTCTTCATCTTTACTTCATCTAGTGCTTATATTTGTGTTAAAGTTGATATATCTAAGGTCCTACACTACCCATTCTGCTGGTAGTGTTCCTACTGATGATAGTTCTATTCCTGCTACTCATTCTACTACCTCATCTGTTGACTCATTGGGGTTTAATGAATCTCCTACAAGATTTCCTAGTCCATCTGATCTTGCTAATTCCCAATCTTCAAGCTTTGAGTTGGAAGGTATTCATCATCAATCAAGAACAGGCATCTTCACTTCTTCCTCATATGATGATGACTTTGAACCTACAATCAATAACCTCCCAACCTCAGTTGATGTTAGTCCTCAAGTGACTAAAAGGATTAACACTGTTCATCCACAATCCTTGATTATTGGTGATCCCACTTTAAGTGTTCAGACAAGAAATAAGGTGAAGAAGTCAAAGTTTGGTGAAACTGCCTTTGTTAGTTACATTCAGCATCAACAAAGAAACAATCATATAGACTTTCACCATTGTCTCTTTGCTTGGTTTTTGTCTCAAGTTAAACCAACTAGTCTAGCTCAAGCCCTTGCAGATTCAGATTGGGTTGCTGCTATGCAAGAGAAAATGCAACAATTTTTGAATGAGAATGTATGGAAGTTGGTGCCATTGCACGATGGCAAGTTTGCAATTGGGACTAAATGGATCCCGAAGTGTAAAAGGGATTCAAGGGGGATTGTGGTAAGAAATAAGGCAAGATTGGTAGCTCAAGGTCACAGGCAAGAAGAAGGCATTGATTATGATAAAGTGTTTGCTCCAGTGGCAAGAGTTGAAGCAATTAGACTCTTCTTAGCCTTTGCCTCATATATGAGCTTTATGGTTTATCAGATGGATGTAACAAGTGCATTCTTTTATGGTGAGATTGAAAAAGAAGTATATGGGACTCAACCCAAGGGCTTTGTGGACCCACAAAATCCTGATTTAGTTTGCAAGGTGGTTAAAGCACTCTATGGTCTTCACTAAGCACCCAGAGCATGATATGCTAGGTTGTCTTCATTTCTGCTGAAACATGTCAAGACATACTTAGGAAGTTTGATATAATAACTGCAACTACTCCTTATGAAGTTCCAAAACCAAAATCCAATAATGAACCAGATCCTACTGTTAATGTTCATCTTTACAGGTCCATGATTGGTTCACTTATGTACTTGACAGCTTCAAGACCAGATATTATGTTTGCAGTCAGTGCTTTTTCAAGACACCAAGTTACACCATTGACTTCACACTTGAATGCAGTCAAGAAGATCTGTAAGTATCTAAAGGTCCAACCTAAGTTAGGTCTTTGGTACCCCAGAGATTCTCCATTTTTGTTGGAGGCATACAGTGATAGTGATTATGCTGGTGCTAATCTTGATAGGAAGTACCATTTAGATTGTTAAAAACCCAGTTTTTCATCAAAGAACACAACATATTAAAATTAGGCACCATTTTATCAGAGATGCAAATGAAAAACATCTTATTCAAGTGCTTAAAATCCATACAGATGAAAATGTGGATGATTTATTGACAAAAGCTTTTGATGGTCCTAGGTTTGATTACTTAGTAGTCCATATTGGGATGGTTAACCCCTGATTATTCTATTTGAGGGGAGGAATAAGCCTAAGGGGAGGCTTATTGATTAAGGGGAGGATTAGTGTTGTAACATTTTTGTAACTTATTTGTATAATTTTGTATATTCTATATTCTTTGTCCACTAACATTTTTGCAGATACTCAAGTCAAATAAGCACAATCAAAAAAGAAGAATTCAATGAAAAGAAGAAACTTGCAATTTTATTCATTATTAAAGGTTGCAACATTACAAAAGCAGGTTTTTAATACATCAAACACCTAAACCACTACTCCTTGGGCCTCTTGCCTTTTTCCTTCAAGTCAGGCATACTCTTATGCACTCCTCTGTCCTTGATTTCCTCCCACAACCTCTGGGATGGCAGTCCTAGAATTTCATTGGGTGGTTTTGGTCAACTTTGAGATGATTGAATGGTTTCAGGCACTAGAATTGGCCAATTGATGATGCAGCTTTCTCAAGTTCACTTGTTAACACCTTTGAAAGTTGAAGAGAATCATCATCATCTTCATAGTCAACATCAGAACCGAACACATATGGTGGAGGATTAGGGAGGTCCTCTAAGGCAATGGGTGACTCCACTTTCTTCTTTCCTGAAGTTGAGACCTTGGGTGAAAGGTAATTGTTCCATCCTGTTGATTCTGAGGATGAATCGGATGAGATATCAATAATATCAGGGTTAGGGTTCATGATGTTGCTGCTAATTGAAGGTTTCAAAGATTAATTGAGGAATCGAAGATTGTTTGGTGTGTTTGGATTGGGATTTCAAGCCCCTTTTATTGGCCTGGTAAAACTTAAATTTCCCCTAGAGAAGTTAATGCAATTTAATGTTAGTCGGTTGAGAAGTAAAAATTGGAGATATTTACTGAAGAAGAGTTGACCATAAGAAGATATTTTACAGAGGAGTTGTTGCTGATGATGGGTTACTTTCATTCCTGCGGGTTGCCCGTCACTCCTGCTGATGGGTCATAGTTCCTGCTGGTCGAGTTAATTTATTGACCATGGTCAAACAAACTTGGGATTCTGCTGATTGACCAAGTATTCCTACTGTTTGACTTGTGGTTGCTGCTGGTAATGCAAATTTAGGTATTTTATTTTAGGTCAAAATTAAATTCAAAATTGGTCAAAGATTCTTTCCGAGATACTTGCCAATCCATTTACTAAGTTGGGAAACTACTTCATATAACCTAACATGTGTATCCCACACCCAAAATAACTGATACCCTCTCGTTAAAAACTCAAACCCATTTCACAACTTCTCATTTTCGCAAATCATTCTCTCAAACCTTAAATGGCCACTCTTAAGTTCAAAGGTGATCATAATAAAGTTGCATTCTTGGGAAGAGCCAAAGGAAGTGAGGTGTTTGAACCGATGATGGATTTCTAGCAAAGGTCCAAACTCCAATTTGCCTTGACACATTGTCCTCCTGTTGTGTATGAGTCATTGGTCAAGCAATTTTGGGCCACTACTGAGGAACGATCTCTTGAGGGTCAACCCAAAGAGATTGTGGTTACCATTGATGGTGTGGAGTATGTGACTACAGAGTCCTCTGTACGGACTAAACTTCAGTTGGAAGATGAAGGTGGTGTGTTTGATACTAACAGGGAGATGATTCTTGAAGGTTTGGCTAATATTGTGTATCAAACTAATGGGAAGAATGTTTGGTACAAAAACAGATTTTGCCCTAAATGGAGGTTTCTGGTACATACTCTACTTCAATGTAATAGTCCCAAGTTAGAAGGCTGGGATCAATTCTCAAGCTCTCTTGCTTGTGGTATTATTTGTTTATTACAGGGTAGAGTTTATAATTTTTCTAGGTATATATTTGAGGAAATGCTTAAAAATGTTAATGATACCAAATATAAATTTCTTATGTATCCTAGGTTCCTTCAAATAATATTAGGCATTGAAACCAATGACAAAACACCTAGACTCATTGCCAAACTGACTGCAAAATTGTTTGCCACAATGCAAATTAATTTTGATGGGGTACATAGACCATTACTGCCTGCTATGTTGCCAATTGACAATGAGGATGCTGGTGAAGGTGATGCTGCTGGTGGTAATAATCCACTTACCCCTAATGCGGCTGGTGCCAATGCAACAGTAACTGCTGATGTTGGCCCCTCAGATGCTCCTGATGCAAGTGCATCAGTTGCTACTGATGATCAGCCACCACCATCCCCTAGACCTTCAACACCCAGACCTCCCACATCACCATCATCTGGGTTTGTTGCTCCTAATGAGCAAACTATTGCTCCTGATGAGCAACCTCATGGTTCTATTGAGACAGTCAAGTCTCCTGTAGCACAGGTAGATAAACCTGTTCAACTAGAGGGTATTTCCATTGACCAAAATCCTGACTCACCAAAATATAGAAGGCTACTCACACCTAGTTCTCCTAGTCCTTTTGATGATAATGCAGATATAGGTGCAGGTTTTCATGATTCTCCATCCAGGACCAATGAAGCTCCTTCTACCACAAGTACACCTATTAGTGGAGCTAAGGATCCTGTTAATCTCACCTCTTTGTGTACTTTGGTACACAGGTGTGTGCTTAAGATTGAGGAGTTGGAAGCAGATCTTAAAGGTACAAAACAGACACTTGGCACTATTGTTCTAACGTTGGTGAAGAAGGTTAGGAAATTATAGGATCAATTAAAGACCAAAAAGAGAAAGGGTATGGTCTTTGACTCTGATGAAGAAAAGGATGCAGCTAAGGAGAATGTTGATGTTGACATGGGTGGACATGTTCGACCTGATGCAGATCAAGAGCCTGTTGATATTCCATTGTCATATTCCAGAAGGAGAAATATACAGAGGCTTAGAAGGAGGACAAAGGGAGCCATTCCAGCTGTTGATGTTACTTCTACTAGTGTTCCTATTCCTTCTGATGATCCTTCATCTGTTGCTATTGCTACCATTCCTGCTGCTAAGGTTGATATTTCTGTTGATCATCCATCCACTAAGGTTCCTCCTGTTTTTACTACTACTGAGGTTCCTGTTGTTAGAGTTACTTCTGATGGACTTTATACTGATGTTCCTGCTGATACTGTTACTATTGGTCAACCAAATGATGGTGTTAGTGTTTCTTTTGCCCAATCCTTTGATTCTACTGGTGTTCCAAAAGTTTCTGATGACAAGGGTAAAGCACCCATGGTAGAGGAAGATCTTGGTTCTGATCATGCAAAGGCTGAACAAGAAAAAATTCTCAAACGTTTGGCAGTCGAAAGGGCAAATGTTGAATTAGCAGTAAAGATGCAAGCAGAGTTAGATGCAGATTTTGAAAGGCTAAATCCATCAGTTGCATCAAATTCACCTCCTGAAAGGAAGAGAGAGTTAGATGATGCATCATTGAAATTCACTGCTGAGAATTGGAATAACATTCTCTCTGAAGTCACTAGAAATCCATCTCTTGCTCAGACCATTTTGGGAGATGCTTTTGATGGAGAAGATTATGCTGAGAAGATGGTTGCATTGGCTACTCAAAGGAAGAAGGCTGATGCTAAGAGAAAGGCCAAAGAGAAGAGAGACAAGCCTATGACTCAGGCCCAAATGAGGGATTATATGAGAAACATTGTCAAGAATATGAGTTCAGCTGTTTATAATTCTGGGTGGTCTCTGGGTTATGTTAAGTCCGTGTCTGATGATGAACTCCTCAAGCAGTATGAAAAGATTCAGTCTAATCTTAAAAAATCTAGGATTCAGGTTAATGAGACTTTGAAGAGGTCTGCAAATGTTTTGGAAGAACCTGATACAAATGATTGAAGTTTGCTGATTCTACTGATACCTCTAAGGATGCTTCTGATGTGGTTGCTTCACACCCTATTGTAGAATCTTCTAAAGAACCATCATTTCTTTCTGCTGATCCAAAGGATGGATCTGCTACTACTGATGATCCTCCTTCTTCTCCAAAGGATACATCTACTTCTCATGAGGTTCCACCTCCTGAGCCATTCATTCATGTTGAGGAGCTTCCCAAAACTCAAGACACAACAACTCAGGAATCTAATCCTATGGACACATCACAGGAACAATCTATTCCTTCTGAGAGTGCACAACCTATTCCCACTAAAGCAAGCAAACCCATTCCTATTGTTGCTCCTCAAGTTCCAACCTCTACACCTGATGTTACTCCTGATGCACAATCTAAAGTTCCTAGTTCTGATGTAGCTCCTTCTAATGTGTCTTCTTTTCTTCTACTCCTGGAAAAAGGAAGAAGAGCATAGCCAAGAAGAAGGTTTCTAAATAGCTTGATCTGAAAACTGAAGATAGTGCATTCATCAAGGTTGATGAGGATGCTGATTCTGCTGATGAGGAACCTGCTATATGGCATGCTTTGAATAGATGGGAATTAACTACTACTCCTATGGGACAATTGAATACTATTCATATAAGTGATGGGTCTTACAAGCATTTCACAATTCTTAGAGAAATTTTGCATCTAGTGGATAGACAGGATCTAATCAACTTATATAGCATGGTGGCAAAGTATTTTCAATCTCATAGACCTGAGGGTGTTGGTTTGCTATTGCTTGGTGATCTCCATGTGCTTTTTGATTCTATTTTTCAAAATGGGAAAGGTTTAATTACTTGGGAAGGACAGCATAATTGGAAGATTGTTAACTGGCAGTTCTTTCCTCTCTCAAATGTCCAAATGGTGGAAACTTTTTCTGGTAAAGATCTGTGCATGTGGTCAGATCTGCAGTATCCAAAATCAGTGAAGGTTATGCAGCAAATGCTTAAGCTCAAGTTGACAATTCCTAAGGATGTTGTAGGCAATGCTATGACTAATGCCGAAAAATTGATTCAGCTGATCAGGAAGAGACTTGTTGATAGGCAAGATGCTTCATCTTGATCATGGTGTTCTGTACTATTCTTGTCATATATTTTTATTTCTTTTTTGGTTAAAAAATGTTATTCATTGTCTACTAACTTGTATATTTGAGTCTGCTATGTCTACAGGAATTGAGTGTTGGTTAATTACCACACCACTGATGGTAATCAACTCACCATGTCTTACAGACAAGAAAGAGTTGATTCACCATGAGGGTATGGCTCTGGTGTGATCGTCAAATCCGTTTTTGGTTGACAATTTACCAAAAATTGTATTGTCACACCCCGCCACGGCGGAAACGCGCGGGTGTAACTTCATGGATATCATCACAACACCTGGTGTCAACATAGAGAACAACTACATGCACATAAATAGAGCAATGTACCAACACACAGTGTTGTAACAATACCCATAGATAACAAAATAAAATCCAGAAGGTAACTTCAATAAGTTTGAAAGTACCAAACATAAAACATAAATGTATCAAATCCAAAACCAAATAAAATCAAATCCCAAAACATAAATAAGTCTCCATGCAACTAAGTCTCGCCTAATTGCTGCCTTCAACTTTGGCCTTAGAATGCTCACCTGAAAATGATGCTTAAAATGTCAACATAATGTTGGTGAGATTCATAGGTTTAGACTCAACACACCAGGCAACCGAATTTACTGTGATTACAAAATATAGCTGGACAAATAATTATAGTTATCATATAGCTACATGCATTTGCAAGCTAATATCCACACATAAAGGCAACAACACTCATAAGGCAACCATTAGGACGGCTCGTGTCCTCCGACCCCATAATTAGTACAACATCAGGACGGCTCGTGTCCCCCGATCCCATAATTAGTGCCACATCAATTAGGTCGCATGCGCGAGCAACAGGGTAAGCACCCTCCTAATTGAATCCCAAAATATATCATCAATTAGGTCGCTATCCTAATTGAATCCCAAAACATCCACGCAAGCAAATAATCACATATAGCATACATACAATAACTTTATAAGTCCAAGCTCTTTAATACCACACACATAATCACAGTAAACCAAAACATTTAAGACAAGCATCATTCCCATCCCAAGTTTAAAACAAAGTAAAAATATGGGACTATGAACTCACCTTAAACTCCGCAGCTCCACAAAACAATACACAATCTATAATACACAAAAATAATCCATATTACACACGGTCAAGCTAAAAGCTACAACCCATGTAATACACATATGATGGATGTCTAAGACTCATATGACCCACCATGGATCTCCTAGACACCACACTAACGACTACCATAACTTAATACTCACTAAATCCCTTGCACTCTAAAACTCAGAAAAAGCAGAATTTTTGAGTAGATTCACTCACATGAAATCACGACAAATAAAGCTTAACAACTCACACCAAAAATTTACCATGGTATCTCATAAGCATAGAAGCTAATCCTAGAAGGACATGTACCAACAACACACACAAGTATTCATAGAAAATTCAAACTTGTCAACTACTCAAATTCGGATCTGAACGCACACCAAAAAGTTTTGATTTTTAATAATTAATTCCACAAGTTTTTATCGCGAATCCTCTTCGTGGTAGTCTAATATAACCTAAAACTTAACTATTCCAGAAGACCAAGTCAAAATACCACTTTTACAACCACATGCCAACCACAAATGTTTACTCAAAATCTGTCCCGGTTTGACAGCTTTGACACCTTAACAAAGAAAAATCAAAAGACCGACTTCCCGACCTCAAAATTGATCGTGGATGGACTTTTTGGAAAGCTCTTTCATTATACTACAATTTAGACTTAAAATTCGTGATCTAACTCATCACCATCTGTTATGTACACTCACATCTTTACAGCCTTACAAATCTGTCCAAACCCTAACTCAATAACTAGCATGTTTTACGCTCAATTCCCTTAACCATTAACCATAATATTAACATCTAATCATCCTAACATGTTTTACTTCAATAATTTACAGAAGTATATAAATCCTAGATTCCATCATATTAATTATTACATGAATCATAACAATAATTGATTAATTACACATAAGGGTTAAAGATTTTACCTTGATTCTTGATCTTTGCTAGACAATTATGAAACCCTAATTTTTTTCTCTTGGATCCCCCTTTGTGTCGACTTGTAATGCAGGAAAAAGGGATAGGGGAGTTTTGATTTTGTATTTATAATTAATTTGGATAATCCCTAAGACTTAGAGTTGTATTTGGTATCAAATTTGATTTCCTTTTTCCCCCCTAACACCTTAATCGGCCGCCCCCCCTAAATAATATATTTTTTTTATTTTTTTTATTAATTAATTTATTACACTCAAAACCTCATACTTTTCATATTTTATGTATTCCCATAACAAAACCTAACGTCTTTCGCGATAAACCTTAATTTTACGACAAACCGGAAAATATTCATTTTCAAAATAAAGTTTCCAAAAATAGATTTTACACACTCCATGAGCATTTCCTCACAAAAACAACATCCCCGTAACTTACTAACGCTCAATAACTTGAACGAAGACTCGTTACGCAAAAACTCAAAACGCCAAATATACACAAGTCATTTCTACACCATATAAGTGATCAAAATGAACTTTCCCAAAATTAACATTATCAAAAATCACAACAACAACCACAACGCGAAGGGATTTAGTGCTAACTTAAATACTAACCACACTATAACACACAATAACACCCATAAAACTACCCAGACACCCCAAACAAAGTTAGATTAACTCGAGGCTAAAAGTCTAACTAACCTGCTAAAATCACGGTTGTTACATCATCCCCCACTTAGGGAAAGCTCGTCCCGAGATTTAACAGCTCGTATCATCAGACTCCTCAGCAAACAACTTAGAATACTTAGCTCTCATTTGATCCTCACGCTCCCAAGTAAACTCAGGACCACGTTTGGAATTCCATCGTACCTTTACCAATGCAATCTTACTACGCTTCATACTCTTAACTTCTCGGTCCATATCATGCACACCACTTAATTCCTCAGGCAATCTCAACCGATATGCCACAAGTCCAATCCTTTCTGTAATCTCAAATGGCCCAACATATCTAGGTGCTAACTTGCCTTTCTTACCGAAACGCACAACACCCTTCCATGGTGACACCTTCAACATTACAAAATCCCCAACACTAAACTCCAAAGGTTTGCGACGATTATCCGCATAACTCTTTTGACGATCTCTCGCAGCCTTAAGTCTTTCCTTAATCCGGAATACCATATCCGTAGTCTCTTGTACCAATTCAGGTCCAATTAACTGACTCATCCCAAACTCTGCCCATAACACCGGGGATCTACACTTCCTCCCGTACAACATCTCAAACGGTGCACATCTAATGCTTGAATGATAGCTGTTATTATAAGAAAACTCAGCCAAAGGTAAATGAGTATCCCAGCTTCCTCCAAAATCAATAGCACAAGCACGAAGTAAATCTTCTAATGTTTGAATCGTTCGCTCACTTTGTCCATCGGTCTGTGGATGATAAGCAGTACTCATATCCAACCGTGTATTCAAAGCCTTTTGCAGCAACTGCCAGAACTGTGAAGTGAACCTACTATCCCGATCTGAAATGATAGACACAGGCACACCATGCCTTGCCACAATCTCATTTATATAGATCCTTGCCAACTTCTCCATCTTGTAATCTTCACGAATGGCCAGAAAATGTGCAGACTTCGTCAATCTGTCCACAATAACCCATATCGTGTCATGCCCATTACTTGTGCGAGGCAATTTAGTAATGAAATCCATAGTTATATTATCCCACTTCCACTCAGGAATTGGCGGCTGCTGCAACAATCCAGAGGGTTTCTGATGTTCAGCCTTAACCTTCAAACAAGTTAGACATCGACTGACATACTCAGCTATCTCCCTCTTCATACCCGGCCACCAATAAGCATCTCTAAGATCATAGTACATCTTATCAGATCCTGGATGAATCGAGTATCTCGTCTTATGAGCCTCATCCATGATCACCTTTCTCACGTCTCCCACCCGTGGAACCCATATTCGATCTAAGAAATATAGTCCACCATCTTCCTTCCTTTCCATCTGTTGATCTAAACCACGCAACATTTCAGCCACAAGGTTCTCATCCTTGAAAGCTTCCTCTTGTGCTGCCAATATCTTACCCTTAATTCCCGACTGCAATGTTATGCTCATAGCTCGCACACGACTTGGCTTAATTCTTTCCTTTCTACTCAACGCATCGGCCACCACATTCGCTCTTCCAGGATGATAACGAATGTCGCAGTCATAATCACTTAACAGCTCCATCCATCTTCTTTGACGCATATTCAACTCCTTTTGATTAAAAATATGCTGAAGACTCTTATGATCAGTATAGACCGTACTCTTCGTGCCATACAAATAATGTCTCCAATTCTTGAGAGCAAACACCACCGCACCAAGCTCTAGGTCATGAGTAGTATAATTCTTCTCATGAACCTTGAGTTGTCGTGATGCATAAGCTATCACCTTTCCCCTTTGCATTAACACACATCCCAATCCTTGATTCGACGCATCGCAATATACCACAAAATCATCTGGCCCATCAGGTAATGTCAGAATAGGTGCATTACACAAACTATCCTTTAACGTCTGAAAAGCCACTTCTTGCTCATCTCCCCAGTCATACTTTTTATTCTTCTGAGTCAACATAGTGAGAGGCTTAGCAATCTTTGAAAAATTTGCTATAAATCTCCTGTAATATCCTGCCAGTCCTAAAAATGAGCGTATCTCAGAAGGTTTCGTGGGAGCCTTCCAATTCTTGACCGCTTCTATCTTGCTAGGATCTACATGTATACCTTCACTATTCACTATATGACCCAAAAATTGTACCTCTTGCAGCCAAAATTCACATTTAGAGAACTTAGCGTACAATCTCTCATTCTCCAACAAACCAAGTATCAACCTTAAATGCTCCCCATGCTCTTCCTTCGACTTAGAGTAAATCAGAATATCGTCGATAAACACAATTATGAATTTATCCAAATAAGGTCTACACACACGATTCATCAAATCCATGAATATCGTTGGTGCATTAGTCAACCCAAATGGCATAACCGTAAATTCAAAGTGTCCATAACGAGTTCTAAAAGCTGTCTTGGGAATGTCCTCTTCGTACACTCTTAACTGATGATAACCAGATCGCAGATCTATCTTTGAGAAAAATCTCGCACCCTGCAACTGGTCGAAGAGATCATCAATTCTAGGTAAAGGATGCAGATTCTTCACCGTCAATTTATTCAACTCTCGATAATCAATACACATTCTAAACGAACCATCTTTCTTCTTAACGAACAAAACAGGCGCTCCCCACGGAGAATGACTAGGTCGAATAAACCCCTTATCCTGTAGTTCTTTCAACTGTGCAGCCAACTCTTGCATCTTCGTAGGTGCCAATCGATAAGGAGCCTTCGCTACCGGTGTCGCTCCAGGAATTAACTCAATACGGAACTCCACCTGCCGTATTGGCGGTAATCCGGACAAATCCTCAGGAAAAACGCCCGAAAACTCACATACAACTGGAATATCCCCCACTTTGAGTTCTCTAGTCTTCGCACTCAAAAGAGATTTCAAATTCTTCTCCACGCTTTCTCCTTGTACTCGTAGCACAACACCGCTCTCTAATGGAATTTGAACCACCTTTTCATGGCATATTACTTCAGCTTTATGCCTAGCCAACCAATCCATCCCTATTACCACATCAAAGCTACCATGTCCTAAGGGTATTAAGTCAATCTTAAACGCAACGCCCTCTAACACGATAACGCACTCACGTATAACTTTATCAACTTCTACTTCTATACCACTAGCTATTTCAATCAAAATACTAGGTCTAAGTTCACTAAACTTAACACCCAATATTCTAGCAAATTCAATAGTAGCAAAACAATAATCCGCACCCGTATCAAATAACGTAGTAGCATAATGACCATTGAGAGAGAACGTACCAGTAACAACATTCGGGTCTTGGCGCGCCTCGCTTGCATTCATTGTAAATGCCTTTCCCCTAGCTGCATTTCTATTAAACCCTTGTCCTTGTCCTCCTTCAATAGCCAACTGACTCCCAGGCCGTCCAAACATTCCAACCAGTTTGGGACACCAGTTTCGCATATGATCAACACTACCACACTCATAGCATGCCCTGCGATGAACCCTTGTGCCAACCGAGTTGGTTGGAGTCGCTTGAGTAATCACAGCACGACAATCCCTAGCAAAGTGTCCAGGTTTGCCACACCTGTAACACCCACAACATGGTGTGTTCTCGAGATGACAGTAACCACACTTAGCACATCTAGGGGCGTAACCAACATTTCCCTTCTTCTCATTACTACCAGTCACAGCTGTAGAAGCTGTTCCCACATAACCCGCTGCCTTTATAGAATCCGTTGCTACGAACCCCTTTCCTTTTCTTGCTTTCTTATTGTCACCACTAAAACCAGTTGTCTTAGTAGTAGTATCAACTTCCTCTCGCTTCTTCTCTCCCGACTTTGCCAGTGTTCCACTCCTAACTGCTTCATCCGTCAATGCCCCAGCCTTTTGAATAGCACTTAGAAGCGTTGTCGGCTTAGTCGCCCTAACCATCGAACGAATCTGTGGAACCAATCCACGGATATACTTCTCAATACGCTTCGATTCAGGAGTTACTAGATGTAGAACCATCCTAGCTAACTCATGAAAGCTATCAGTGTACCCCATATGATTAGCTCCAACCATAGTATGATTCCACAATTCTTCTTCCAACTTTTGCAGCTCATTGACTGGGCAAAACTCCTCCGTCATTAAGGCTTTGAAGTCCTCCCAAGTCATACCCAAAGCCGCAACTCGTCCCCTAGCCTGAAGTTGCGTGTTCCACCAGGTCAACGCCTTGTTAACCAAAGAACTAACCGCATACTTAACTTTCTGGCCCTCACTACATCCACTTATATCCATCATAGACTCCATTTTCTCTACCCATCGAGTGAGTGCAATCACACCACCCTTTCCATCAAATTCCTTAGGCTTACAGGCCATGAACTCCTTGTAAGTACACCCATTACTTCCGCCTCCTCCACTTCCAGCACCATCAGGATGAGCTCCACTGCCTATCTGCGCACTCAATTGAGTCACTAGTTCAGGCATTAAAGCTTCTAGCTGCTGGTTGATCATTTGCTGAAAGATAGGGTTGCTATCCCCAATAATAGGTGTCGACTTCTTGGACTTCTTGGGTGTCCGGTAAGCTCCACTCATAGGTGACTTAGTGATAGGTCGTCTTGGTTTCCTTGGCGCCATTTCCTAAACACACAGGACAATAGAACCATTAGAGACCATTCACAAGATTCTATAATCTCCATAATCCTACTCAAATCATCTACCTCCCATAAGCATATCACCATTGATTCAATGTAACATTGGCTGTAAGTCCACATATGTCGTGATACATTTATAATTGTGTTGGCCACCCACAATTTTAGATGTATCCTTCCACATGTGTACTTACTTCCAAAGCCACATCTAACAATAGTAACATCTTATAACAAATATCACGCAATCGAAACTAACCAAAATATACACCCACAATACACATAATATACACACCATAAATATCCAAACTCGCCCAAGGCTTCTCCTTAAAACACGGGATAAATCCCAAAAAAATCCGAAGGAATTTACATTCCAACATATAATCAATGTCAAAACAACTCAACAAGACCATAAAACATTAAAACATAACATAAAAAAACAAGCCGTACGCAGTTCGAGTCCTATCTAAGACCTAAAACGGAATACGTGCAGTGGACTCCAAGTCCGAATCCACTTCCTCCTCCTCGCTCACCCATCCATTCTTATTTCCATGATTCTGTGGTAGAGGATGTCTTGCAAAACCATCTTCACGATCTCTTAACTCTTCATCTATCATATCCACAAAATCATACAATCCTCAGGGTCTAGCCCATACTCCCCCATCATCTTCCAAAAACTGGGGACATTTGAACAGGTACTTGGTGGTGAAGCCTTCCTTATCAGCTACTTTTGTCTCATATCTCTCCACCAATTCCCCATTCACATTCTCCAGTGTCATCTTCTCCTCAATCACACATGGTACCATGCTAGCGGGGACCAATATCCTCATGTTGGTTCTCTTCATCTTCCCAACTCTCTTGCATCCCTTAGCAACTACAGTAGCCCAACGAAGTGTCTTTCTTGCAGGAGGTGCCATTCTATAAATGACACACACACGTTGCTAAGTACAGGGTTCGATAGACATTCAAAAACTCAATAAAATAACTCATAATTTAGAAAAAGAAACATGTAAGATATTATACTTACACATAGGTCCTAAATGCAACTATATGAGGGACTCCTAAGCTATAGTCTAGGTTAAACCACCTAATTCTCTATAACCTGGCTCTGATACCAATCTGTCACACCCCCGCCACGGTGGAAACGCGCGGGTGTAACTTCATGGATATCATCACAACACCTGGTATCAACATAGAGAACAACTACACGCACATAAATAGAGCAATGTACCAACACACAGTGTTGTAACAATACCCATAGATAACAAAATAAAATCCAGAAGGTAACTTCAATAAGTTTGAAAGTACCAAACATAAAACATAAATGTATCAAATCCAAAACCAAATAAAATCAAATCCCAAAACATAAATAAGTCTCCATGCAACTAAGTCTCGCCTAATTGTTGCCCTCAACTTTGGCCTTAGAATGCTCACCTGAAAATGATGCTTAAAATGTCAACATAATGTTGGTGAGATTCATAGGTTTAGACTCAACACACCAGGCAACCGAATTTACTGTGATTACAAAATATAGCTGGACAAATAATTATAGTTATCATATAGCTACATGCATTTGCAAGTTAATATCCAAACATAAAGGCAACAACACTCATAAGGCAACCATTAGGATGGCCCGTGTCCTCCGACCCCATAATTAGTACCACATCAGGACGGCTCATGTCCCCCGATCTCATAATTAGTGCCACATCAATTAGGTCGCATGCGCGAGCAACAGGGTAAGCACCCTCCCAATTGAATCCCAAAATATATCATCAATTAGGTCGCTATCCTAATTGAATCCCAAAACATCCACGCAAGCAAATAATCACATATAGCATACATACAATAACTTTATAAGTCCAAGCTCTTTAATTCCACACACATAATCACAGTAAACCAAAATATTTAAGACAAGCATCATTCCCATCCCAAGTTTAAAACAAAGTAAAAATATGGGACTATGAACTCACCTTAAACTCCGCAGCTCCACAAAACAATAAACAAAAATAATCCACATTACACAAGGTCAAGCTAAAAGCTACAACCCATGTAATACACATATGATGGATGTCTAAGACTCATATGACCCACCATGGATCTCCTAGACACCACACTAACCACTACCATAACTTAATACTCACTAAATCCCTTGCACTCTAAAACTCAGAAAACGCAGAATTTTTTAGTAGATTCATTCACATGAAATCACGACAAATAAAGCTTAAAAACTCACACCAAAAATTTACCATGGTCTCTCATAAGCATAGAAGCTAATCCCAGAAGGCCATGTACCAACAACACACACAAGTATTCATAGAAAATTCAAACTTGTCAACTACTCAAATTCGGATCTGAACGCACACCAAAAAGTTTTGATTTTTAATAATTACTTCCACAAGTTTTTATCGCGAATCCTCTTCGTGGTAGTCTAATATAACCAAAAAATTAACTATTCCAGAAGACCAAGTCAAAATACCACTTTTACAACCACAAACTTTTACTCAAAATCTGTCCCGGTTTGACAGCTTTGACACCTTAACAGAGAAAAATCAAAAGACCGACTTCCAGACCTCAAAATTGATCGTGGCTGGACTTTTTGGAAAGCTCTTTCATTATACTACAATTTAGACTTAAAATTCGTGATCTAACTCATCACCATCTATTATGTACACTCACATCTTTACAGCCTTACAAATCTGTCCAAACCCTAACTCAATAACTAGCATGTTTTACGCTCAATTCCCTTAACCATTAACCATAATATTAACATCTAATCATCCTAACATGTTTTACTTCAATAATTTACAGAAGTATATAAACCCTAGATTCCATCATATTAATTATTACATGAATCATAACAATAATTGATTAATTACACATAAGGGTTAAAGATTTTACCTTGATTCTTGATCTTTGCTAGACAATTATGAAACCCTAATTTTTTTCTCTTGGATCCCCCTTTGTGTCGACTTGTAATGCAGGAAAAAGGGATAGGGGAGTTTTGATTTTGTATTTATAATTAATTTGGATAATCCCTAAGACTTAGAGTTGTATTTGGTATCAAATTTGGTTTCCTTTTTCCCCCCTAACACCTTAATCGGCCGCCCCCCCCCCCCCCTAAATAATATTTTTTTTTTATTTTTTTTATTAATTAATTTATTACACTCAAAACCTCATACTTTTCATATTTTATGTATTCCCATAACAAAACCTAACGTCTTTCGCGATAAACCTTAATTTTACGACAAACCGGAAAATATTCATTTTCAAAATAAAGTTTCCAAAAATAGATTTTACACACTCCATGAGCATTTCCTCACAAAAACAACATCCCCGTAACTTACTAACGCTCAATAACTTGAACGAAGACTCGTTACGCAAAAACTCAAAACGCCAAATATACACAAGTCATTTCTACACCATATAAGTGATCAAAATGAACTTTCCCAAAATCAACATTATCAAAAATCACAACAACAACCACAACGCGAAGGGATTTAGTGCTAACTTAAATACTAACCACACTATAACACACAATAACACCCATAAAACTACCCAAACACCCCAAACAAAGTTAGATTAACTCGAGGCTAAAAGTCTAACTAACCTGCTAAAATCACGGTTGTTACATGTATGGTTTTCAACTCACCATATCTCTTTGAGTGAAGAGTTGACTAGCCTACATGTATATGGCTTGTCGTAAAGGCAGTGGAAAGACCACATTTTGGTAATCAACTCACCAAGATGATGAATGTATTCCATCAAAGAGTTGGCTAGTCCAAAAGCAAACGGTTTTTGGTAAAGACATCTCAATTCCGTTGATAGTTGTAATACTTTGCTCAAAACTATAGGGTATTTCACTCACCCATGCTTCATGTGCTGAGAGTGAAAATGGTTTTCAATTCACCATGGATAAGGCCCTTTCTGGGAACCTAAGAATTGACTAGTCCTGAGCAAACGGCTACAGGTAAAGACATATCAAATTCGTTTATGGCTATAATGGTTTGCCAAAAATCATTAGGGTATTTCAACACACCAATGATTCATGTTCCAAGTGTTGAAATGGTTACTAGTTCACCAGGGTGATGCCATGATTCCACCAAAGGACTAGCTAGCCCAAGAGTGAATAACTACTTGGTAAAGGTTCAACAAATCTATTCATGTTGCTGCTAGATCCTTGTTCTTAAATATGGTTACTTGTTGCTGCTGGTACATTCAAGTTGTTGTTGGTTACCTAATATTATAGTAGAAGTTCAAGTTTCAATTCTCATGCTCTGGCAGTTAAAGATCTATCTAGAAACTTGAAGTTAACTACGTCAAATTCAAGTTTAGGGGAGGATTGTTTGGAATTATTTAAGTTAGAATAGTTTCTGCTAATGGTTCCTACTGGCAGGTATGTAGTTCCTGCTGGCTATGAATTATGTGCAACATTAGAAAAACAATCTGTAGTGATTAATATAGATCCATAGAGGATCAAAGTCTTTTAGTTATTCTTCTTTAACTCTTGTGTCTATATTCCGCGTAAACATAAGTTTATTAGAGATTCTCAATATAGTTTACTTTTGATTACATTAGTATTCCATCAATTCAAAAGGCTCAAAGATCTATCTAGGAGCTGATCCAACACAAGCAGAATCCAATTAGTGACAAAGTTCGTTGGATGTATAAAGGAAACACATAAAATGATTGTGTTTGTATTTTCTTGTAATGTTTTTAATTTTCATATTTTATTTCACGTATTGTACTTTTAATTTTAGTTGAATAAAATGTGTTTGGTTTAATAAATATTGTACTTATACATTTGTAACGGCTAAAAAAATATACCCATTTTTCACTTAAAAATACTCGCTTTCACATACACATCATACATTCATTCCAAATCATATAATTTCACTTTCACATACACATTTTTCATACAAAAATTTCATAAAAAAACACAAACATTATATTACCATCGTCTTCTTCTTCATGAAAAAAGCCGAGACTAGAGAAAATTGACGTCATATCTACCCGTTTGATAAAAGCGGAAGAATTGAAGTTTTATTAATATAACACTAACGGGATGAGTCCAGAAGATGCATTGGGCATCGGAAAAATAAAAAATGTAATCTGAGCAAAACGTTTTGGCTCAAATTAATTTTTCTATTTGAATGTCTTATTTTATTTTATATATTGTAATTTTAAGTTAAGTTTAATAGGATGTATTTGTTTTAAATAAAATAAAAGGAAAAAAAATGGGACGAATAATGTGTTATTGGGTTTTTTACTCAAAGGATATTTTAATTGTTTGTATGTTATTGGTATCCTATTGTTGTGGCGCTCAGATGACAGACAAATAACGTATTATTCGTTCTCCCGACACCTTGCATTCAAATTATCTAATAATGTCTTTTATATTGCCCTCCAAAGTTTCTTATAAGCACCTCATCTTTTATCTTCTTGAGAGTATAGAACAAAACTTTATATTTGAAAATCCAGCCCCTCTCTTTTATCAAATAATCAATAAACCTATAAAACAAATATCTAAACAAAACATAAATGAGAAAAAAAAATAATATAGACAAGTTTAATAAGATCAATAAGCGTATTTTGGCTTATTTGAACAATTAACAATGTTGTACATGGTTTATGGTTGTCCTGTTTTTATAAATGTGGTTAGTTTGATTATTAAATAGCATATCCTTGCATTCGAAATTATTACAGACCATACATGGAATACTTTTATAGACTATGCGTAGAGTATTCGAAAATAGCTACAGATGATACTCTAAGCTGACATTTACTTCAAAATCTCAAACGAGTTATTGAATGGAAGGATTATGATTTTATTAAGTTCCAATAAGCAAACTAAATGATTGAACATAAATATAGCTCGTATTAATCGCTTTGGGTAATAGTAATTTATGATATTTTGGCAAAAAAATATATAGCTGTAAGTGAAACTTATTTATAAAATACATTTAATTTGATAACGTACATGTATTATAACTACAAAGAGTTAAACGAGGTAAAAGCTAAACGCTTTTATTGGTGTTTTATACAAGAGTGCCTAAACAAAATTGAAAAGATTAACGCTCATAGCTAAACAAGCATTATTCCAAACAACCCTAGACTCTCCAAAAAGCCCGTCGCCAAATTGAGAAGAAATTTACAAAAAATATAATTAAATTAAATTAAATTTTAGTTTTCGATTAATTGGAAAGAATTAAATTAATAGTTTTCTTATTCAAAATTCTTTAATCAAAAAACCCTAAACGTTGACAGAATGTTTTATGCACACATTCAAAGCTCCCATCGATGTTAACCATGGAGTCAACACGCTTCCATTGAGTTTCTCGCCTCGTCCTTACAGGCTTCCAAAATAAAGCTTATGATGTTTATACTATATGCATATTTACCTATACTTTTGAAACAGTCATCATATAACTATCACATAAAATACTACATTTGTTTTTTTTACAAACGTGTTTAGCAGCAAACTGTCAATTCATATATATATGCACCATTCAAGATTCTAGTACAAACATAACCCTAAAAACTTTATGCTAAAAACACAAAATGTCCATGGCCAATATTTCTTTGTGTTTTGGATCGAACCCGTGTGCCAAGCCCTTAATAGTTGCATGCAAATCAACACCGGCATCACATGACACAAGCTCATACTCCGGCTGGAATAGCAACTTTTACAAGATGCTTTCTTTAAGCTCGAATAAAGTAGGAACCCAAGAGATTAAAAAAGCTTATAGAACATTAGCTCTTAAGTATCATCCTGATGCATCTCATGATCAAGACACCACCGAAATGTTTGTATTGTTGCAGATAGCATATAAGACACTCGTGGATCCAGAGTTACGTAAACATTACGATTTTACACTCAGGTGTCGTGAAGATGGTCATGTTGGAGAAGCGAGGAGATGGGAGGGTCAGATTGTTGAGCTCAAGCGGAAGTCTAGTTTTCGGGCTGAGCGTAAAGAAGGATCATGGGGAAGTAGAGTAAGGTATGCCAATAAACAAAATTAAGAATCTTGAATGTTGCGTTCCCGGCCGAGTTTTAGATGAAAGGGAAAATAACAAAACAGAAGATAGAAGGATGATAATTAAATGTTATTTTTTCGTGTTATCGATGTCAAAACTTGATACTATGTCGTTTATTTATTATTTGATTGTAATAATGTTAATGAAAAACTTGAACGCAAACTAATGAAAGCACACTTAAGTTCCGTTTGTTCGATTCAGAGCCAAATTGTCTCCGACTATTATTGAACATAAAATATCCGAAATGTAAATAAAATCACGTTATCATATCTTTGATACTTTTTAAGAACATTGGGGACAATGTTCAATTTAAGTGGAGAAAGTGTAAAAAGAGACACCTTAGAGACTAGAACTCATTCGATATTTGTTTTGTTTTTAATTAATTGTGTAATAAACTGAAAAAAATATTTGTAATGGTAACTTTAGCACCATATTTAAAATTTTTATGACATATATGAGTGAAACTTTAGTCTTAATAAACGTCTCATGAATAGGAATTACATAGCAAGCACAAAAACCCAACCACTCAAAAATTTTCACCCCAAAAATGTGAGGTTCACCTTTAGATATATAGGAAAAAAACATTCACCTTTAATGCTTATGAGTGTACCGGTAGTACATAGATTCTAGAACTTACTTTTGTGATACATTCCAAGATCGCTAGTGATTACTTCACACCCTTGCTATGTACTCATTTTTAGTACAAGATACCCCTAGTTAATTCCTCTGAGCCGATCCTTTTCGCGGTTCTCGTGATATTTCGTTGGATTCCGATATATTAATGAAGAACATTGTTTACAATCCACCCCTAAATGTTACACTCAAATCCCCTTAGCTTTCCTTGTATGAACTCATCTTTGGTGCATTATTGTTACAACATATTTGTTAAACCCTTTGTTAATTATCTAGTTGATTAGATGGTTGTTAAATCGAGTGATATCTTGTAAATACAGTTTTAAGATGATTGAGACTCATGGGTTTAGTACTATTTAATATAGAGTAATGAGGAAGAAAGAAAAAATTACTACCCACTGATGACGTATAATACGGATAGCAGGCTTACTGGGCCTGGACTATCTCGTGCGAACTAGGCTCCGGCCCTACAAGCAAAATGGGCCCCGACCCAACGAGCAAACTGGGCTCCGACCAAACGGGCAAACTGGGCTCCGGCCCAACAACCCAATAAAACCGGATATGGCTAAAAGCCCATGCCATAAGAATGACACAACCCGGACAAGCAAAGGACGTATGCGTGCGGCACTTCCGAAGTACGCTCGCAGACCGGCCCCTGGTCCGGAAAACCATCCACGTCCACATACATCGATTAAGCTACGGACCATTGCCCGACAAGGGTCCCACCTCAGCCACTACAGCAGTATGTGAAATATTAGGAAACCCTAATATTTCCATTGCCTATAAAACGAAATCTCAATTCGCACTTTCGGGTATGATTTTTTCACTCATCCCAATACGCTTGTATTTCTTTGACAACATGAGTACTTACTCTCAATCCGGAGCTTAATCGTGGGGTTCATCCCCACGGTAAGGTTAACGGTTTACTCTCACTTATGCAGAGATCAATCATTCACTTGGATTAGTGCAAATTTAACTCACAAGGTGTCCGTGAAGGATAGCCCAAGGCATCACTGAGCCCAATCCTAACCCGTTACACCTTTTACACTAACAATTTGGCGCCATCTGTGGGATCGGTAAACAACTGCCTTATCAAAAAATACTCGCCATGAGCCAGCAAGCAAACACCAACACGCCGGCACCCACATCCGCCCTGAAAAATACGGGCGCAAAAGATAAAGAGACGGTATTGGGAGGCAACGGCATATCTACACCTAGCACAGATCTCCAAGATTACTGTGAAAGGAACTATGACTGGATAATGCCGATCATGGCTAAGAAATATCATCAAAAACAGAAGCAACAAAAGCTCGACGAAGTGAAAGCTCGCCTTGCCTTTGAAGAAGCATCACAACAATCTAAATCCAGTGTAGAAAGTAGAAGGGGGGGAGTTGAATAGTTTCACCGCTTCTTTTAAATTTTCTAAAGCGTTTCACCATTTTAGGTCCGGTTAATTTACATTTGCAAACTTGTTGAATTCTACTAGTTGTGTGATATCAATTTAGCTACTAGCAAATATGAACAAAGAAGTAATATAAAGAGTAGGGAAGAACACAACCAAAGAGACGCGGTAATTTATAGTGGTTCAGCACGAAGCTCACTCCTCCGTCCTACTCCACTCCCCGAGTATCACACTCGAGAGTTATCAATCACTATATCAACACACTCTTTTAGGCGAAGCAATCCGTACAAAAGCTTACACAAGGTTTAACAACACTAAGCGGAATGTCGAGTTCTAATCCTAGCTAAAACCAATCTACACCAAGGCCCACGTAGCCACACGAACAAGCACTCTTGTCCTACTTAGATACACACACGAGCTAAGCCTTCTCATGAACGAGCACTCCCGTTCACTAGATTCTTCACATTAAGACACACTTGGATCTTCACCCAATCCAAGTCTTCACACATGACACACTTGGATCCTTTCCCGATCCAAACCTTCACACGCGACACACTTGGATCCTTTCTCGATCCAAGCCTTCACACAAAGACTCAACTAAGTCTTAACCTAACCACTTAGGACATCACTCTCCTCACAACAAATACAAAAGCTAATCTAGTTACAAGACTTCTTGGATCTTCATCTTCTCCAAGTTCACACACATATCTCCGTCCTCGACATGCACACAAGTCGGAAATATTACAATGTTTACAAAACCTATAACCGTAACACTTGTTACGTTTGTGTGTGAACACCTATAACATCTCGAAACTTCATCTATGTCGATAGTTCTTCTCTTGCACTTTGGGAAGAGGCATTGACTTTAACTTCTCGAATCTTCATCTACGTCGAGAGTTCTTCTCTTGCACTTTGCGGAAGAGGAAATCACTTATAAACATATACCGACATGTTATACTGATCAAAGACAAAACAAAAATAAAAAAGAAAGTTTTTGTGTGTGTGGAAGCCTGTTTTCTGAAAGGGAACAGTTCAGTATTTATAGACGACAAGAAAGGAGGCGACGGTCCTTTATCACTAAGGGACCGCCGACCTCTTTAAGGGACCATCCCAACAAGACGCTCCCATTTTGTTCTGACGTGGTGAAAACTTATCTAGTGTAAACTAAACTGAATTGGGGGGAAAAGTAGCTGTTATAAGTTTAAATTTGAATATATTTTCTTAATAAAATATTTCTTTAAAAACACAAAAATATTTTTGTGAAATAAAGCTCTTTGATCACTTAACTAATGACGGTATAATGTTTAGAGAAAATAAAGCTCTTTGATCACTTAACTAATGACGGTATAATGTTTGTTCATACCTGAAGTGACGTTGTAGTAGCTACATGGAAGAAACAAGCTTCCTCGATTAAAAACTTATAAACCGTAACTTTACGTAACATGTCTTTATATTTTGTGATTATCAAAACACGAGAATACCGAATAATGCGAATAACATTTTTGACATTATTTGTATTAACAATCTCCCCCTTTTTGATGATTACAAAATATAAACTCATTTTAAGTAAAATTATGCGTTGATAGATTTTTAATGAGTTTTCCTGTTACTTCTCCCCCTTTTTGTAGAATCAAAAAGGTGTCGTTGTCGGTGAGGAGAGGAGACACAAGCATCCATGAAAGGGCATCGTTGTAAAAATCAACGGTAAACAAGCTCCCCCTAGCTAAGTGCTCCCCCTAAATGAGGGCACCGGGGAATCGAGCTATGGTGATGTGCTATAAAACCAAGTTAGAATCAAAGCACACACACACACACACACACACACACATATATATATATATAGGAGAATATGGAGAAATAAGATGAATGTAAATGTGAAATCAAGTAGGTAGAACATGAATCAGATAGACAATCAGAGAAAAAGTCTAAATTTTGACTGCTACTAGGGACGGTCCCGTAAATAGGGGGACGGTCCCTTGGTCAATGGTTTTCCTCGTGGAGAGATTGATATGGTCATAAAAGATTTGGACTTTGAGCCAAAGATCTATGCCATGATGAGAGACTTTTTGGAGTAAGTCCTTGAAACGAGTCCATGCTTCATAGAGAGTTTCACCTTGACGTTGTTGGAACATCAAGATGTCATTTCTTAGCTTGGTGGTTCTCCCCGGTGGGAAAAATTGAGCAAGGAAACGAGTGGTGAGATCATCCTAAAAGGTGATGGATCCCGCGGGTAAACGCTTAAGCCATTGACTACCTTGGCTACGTAGAGAGAATTGGAAGAGACGCAATCGGGTCGTCTCTCGAGTTTCAACATTAAGATCTATGGAATCTACGATTTTGAGGAAATCCTTGAGATGTTGATTAGGATCTTCTAAACGAAGTCCATGGAATGCACATCCTCTTTGCACCAATCAGATGGTGTCAGTTCGCAAGGGAGACACATTGGCTCCTTGAGTGAGCTCAATGGTGTTTCGATAGCCTATGTGGCTAGGACGGGAGTACTCTCCTAAAGTGCAGGGTCTAGGAGGTTGGTTTGGTTGTGGTGGGTTTTGTTGTAGTGGGTTGATGGGTTCAAAGATATTACTGATGCGTGGGAATCGCAACAGGCTTTACCTCTCGAGGGATCTCGAGAAGCTTACAACCTCCACCAGGCAGTGTACCTGATCATTGTAGTATAGTATAGTGACAAGTACCGGGGGATTGATCGTTCAGCTTAGGAATAGTGTCGCTAGGATTAGAAAGCCTAATTACTAGTTCTAAAGGTGAGGGATGATTATTTTTGTATTTTTATATTTTTTAGAAAGCAAGTAAAAATCTCGGGTTTTGGAAGAGTGGGCGGAATTAGTTGCTATTCAACTAACCCAAAACTAAGATGCAATCAAAATAAAATACTAAAAATGAAATTATACTAATTTATACTAAGGTTGTGAGCAGTAATTGGAGAAAATATGTTTATTTAGATTTCACTACTCCCTAGATATCTTTTACACGTTAAGTACTTGTTATAATTGCATGGATGACGGATTGTATTCCTTAATACCATTCATGGGGTGGCATACATAACTCCCCAATTCTATGAGCTCTTATCTCCTCCTACACCATGCCCAGCACAACTATAGGGATTGTAAACAGTGGCTCATGCATTAAATACAACCAATAAAGACCTAGTACGCCTCGGTTCATGTTTCTTAAGACGTTCAAGCATGTTACCATTTGGAGATCTGCCAGTTTTCTTAAGCCTAACATATAAATCATTCATCCAAAAACAAGAATAAACAAGTAATCAACACATAATCAATATCTAGGTTTCATTAGATCTAAGCAAACACAAAAGAGATCTAGCCTAGCATGATAGAATTAAGACAAGAACAAGATATAGACAACCAACACATAGACATATTGATTGAATTAGAAGAACACTTATCTTAATTAATCATGCAAGGTATCAAGGGGTTGGAACCCTTGAAAAACCTGTAAAGTTACACCAAAATCGTCTTTAGGGTTTCTCCCAAAACTTCTCTCTTTTTAATGTGAAAAACTAGAAAACTATATATAGGAAAATAGGGAAGACGGCATCAAGAACAAAGGTGTGACGCTGTCATCTCGCCGCCAAATACTTCCTCGGACGGCCTTGATCTACTTCTGACGCCGTCAAGGCCTAGGCCGTCACACAAATTACTCTTGACGCCCTGTGTGTGACGCCGTCATCAACCACGGATTTTAATTCTTGAGGTTTGACGCCGTCATGGAATTACTCTTGACGCCGTCACCTACTGTTCCCAGCATGGAAAATTGAGACTTTGCCGTTTTCTTCACTTTTATGCTCCAAAAACGTCCAAAATGGCTTCTTTTCCAGAATTCACTCTCCAAGTACCTAAAATCACAAAAGGAACGATTTAGAGCAATATTTGATCAAATAAAGTCGGATTCGGGCTTAAATGACCCCCTAAAAACGGATCATTTTTCGCCTCATCATATACCCTTACACTTGAGATTTGCTTGTCCTCAAGCAAATGCGCTTTTATTCTACTCAAAAGACAAGTTAGGGGTCATTTAACACTAATACAAAAGTAATTACAACAAATAATCGTTCCACTAAAGACCAATAGACAAGCTCGGAGGTCATATACAAGCACCTCACAAATAGTGTTTAGATACTCACATCTCTCGTGTGTAATAAAGTAATATAACATTATGGAAATGGAAGATATCTCTCACTACCTGTCATAGCAAAATAGGTTACCATAGGCTTGGGAAAGGATCAAACCTCCACCACATGGCGTAAGCACCTAGGATAAACTATCAAAGAGGTCTTTTAAAGGGTTGTAACGTTAGGTATAAGGATATGAATTACACGGTTTTGTTGGATAAAGGAAGTTTTACTGGTGGCGAGTTAACAATCTTGGTTAATTACATGTACAAGATGGCGTTGCTAAGCCAAGACTAGACTCGACTTAAGCTAATAAATGAAAAATAACAAAAACATAAAATGAACATAGAATAAAAAGGGATGGTAGTCCGTTTTTTTTTTTTTTTTTTTTTTTTTTTTTTTTTTTTTTTTTACATACACTCTTACCCTACCATCCAAAATAATACATCATAGGGAATGAAAATTCCCCTTACACTTGAATCTTTACATACTTTACATTAAACTAATCTAATGACTCGAATTAAGAAAATCAAAACACTTGGAGCACTTTTAAGATTAACGTACATATGGGGGTAATAATATTATGTTCTTCCCCATTACTCCATAAAATAAGTACTTACCCATGAGTCCCAATCTTCCCAAAACAATATGTACAAGGATATGACTCAACTTAGCAACCATGTAATCAATTAGAAAGTTAACTTAGGGTTTAACAAATAACAATAATGCACTAAAAATGAGCGCATACACGGAAGGCTAAGGCGATTTGGTTGTACATTTAAGTGGGGTGTAACAAATTCTTCCTTTAAGTAAAATGCTTAAAGTTAGAAGCGAAAAGATAGGCTCGGAGGGGTGTACTAGGGGTTTCGTGTACTAAAAATGAGTACAACGCTAAGGGTGTGGAAAAAATTAGTTGACTTAACTAGCCAAGTAATATGACTTAAATGGTCAAGTAATTATAATACGGGTTTAACACAAGGGTGATCCTAATGCCTCTTATCATGTAGTAAATCCTACCACACGAATGTAGTCTCACTAGCGGTCTCGGGATGCATCACTAACGCAAGTTCTAGAATCTAAATGCTACCGGTACACTCATAAGCACTAATAGTAAATGCTTTTCCTATCAAATCTAAAGGCGAACCTCACATATTTGGGTGGAAAATTTTTCTGAATATACGGTTATGTGCTAGTCATACAATCTCCTATCCATGAGGCGCTTGCTATGGCTAAAGTTTCACTCCTAAATGTTGTAAAAAATTTTAAATTTGGCGCTAAAATTGCACTAACAAGTATTTCTCATAGTTTTATTACACATCTACCATTAAACAAAACAAACTCAAGTGAAAGTGCATATGTAAGGTATCATCTGTTTACCCTCCCCTTACACTTAAGATGAACATTGTCCCCAATGTTCAAGTAAAGAATGTAAAAGTGAAAAAGTAAAGAGAATGAAATCAAATACTCCCCTAATTCGCTCGGTATGGATTATAGGTTGGCCAGGTTAAATCTTCCTCCAAGAAAATGAACAATCAAAGCTTCCCTTCCAGAATATAAATCATCTCCTTGTCGAACATAACCTGTAAATCCTGACAAAAATAGACAAGACAACCTCGCGTAAAATCGGCGGCATCCTATATAAGTTACTAAATCCTAGAAAACAAGATAAGATATAATGCTTGTGGAATGAAGTTTGCAGATCTCCTGGAGATTATAAAACTTAATAATTCACAAAAACCATAAGACTCCGTTAGAAAAACAAAACCGGTAAAATTTCCAGATTTTTAACTCCTGACGCCGTCAAGAGTAAAACTCTGACGCCGTCAGAATGGTCCTGCAGAAATTCTTATGTTAAGTTTCCAGAAAATTTCTGGAAAAACTTGGTTTTACTTCCTGGAAAATCCTGCAAAACTTCATTATGACTCAATACAAGCATTTGACTCTAACAAATACGAATATACATGTTCATTTAACATTGTGGAGAATCATGATCGGTTTGTTTCTTAAAAACATATTTGGGGTTTCCCCTTACACTTATCTTTTGTAAAAATACTTTTAGGTTGGAGTTAAGACTAGGCCAAACAACATAGTAAAGTATTTCCACATTTTTAGTTTAGAAACATGATCAACCAACAATAAAAATTAAACATGCATACGGAAGCAAATTACAATCAAACAAATTAAAATCACACAAAACATGGGTTGCCTCCCAAGAAGCGCTTTTCTTTATTTACGAGTCTTGTAGCTAGACTCAAGGTCATGGGTTAACGTGTATCGCTTATGCTCACATAACCAAGTGTGAGCCATCTAATAGTCGCCTCATCTTTCTTATACTCGTCTCCTAACTCTAAGCACCCGCGATAGTATTTTTTATTCTTTTCATGCGTGTACTTAAGTCCTTTTCTCTTATCATTCTCACTTAGCATCTCTATAGGCGGATACCTACTACACTTTTCCATGGAGAAATCCTTGAACCTAGGGTGTGTGCGGGGCATTTGATAGACAAATTCTTCATCCCCATCCGAGAATGTAATTAACCCTTCTATGAGTTTTTCATCGAGGTTGGTCAACCGTTTGATGGGTTTTCCAAACACAACTTGGGTCAATTTATTATCAATAAACTCTCCTAGACTCTCCATAACCATGAACTCAACAAGATAAACCAAACTTCCTACAAACACATGCAATGGTATTGCCCTAGCCACAATATTTTCCCTTTTGTATTCTAACTCATCTACCATGATTTTATTATATTCATTGCGCGAGATTATGTTCATTGGAAGAGATGAGTTAAGATAGGTGTTAAAGCTCTTAAATCCGATCTTACAAGGGAATTGCATGTTGAATGAGCTATCACACTCAATCCTAGTCCTAGGGTCGATATATCTAAGAGGATTAATTTCTTCTTCCATTCTATCCTCATTAATCACATAGCCATCATCAAGATCCTCATCGGAGTCTGAATAGTAAAAAGGACTAGCCCTACGATCATCATCATGATCAGACTCTTCTAGCTCAGAATTATTGTCAAAGTGGTGGTTGGGTGAGAGGTTAGGTGGGTTCTCATTTTCTGCTAAAGGAAGTGGGGCGGGCATTTGGAAAATCCTACGACGAAAAACACGAATAACAGGAATCAAACGATCAATGTTATTGTTATCCATCAAAGTAGTTTACGAACAAAGGACCCAAAGAAATAAGATAGACTAAAGAAGACCTAAAAATAAAAATAAAATCTTACTAGAAAGGAATCTAGCAAGTAGACCTAATAAAAAGAAATTCTAACTTAGACAATAACTATTCCCTGGGCTGCGGCGCCAAAAACTTGATGCGTGGGAATCGCAACAGGCTTTACCTCTCGAGGGATCTCGAGAAGCTTACAACCCCTACCAGGCAGTGTACCTGATCATTGTAGTATAGTATAGTGACAAGTACCGGGGGATTGATCGTTCAGCTTAGGAATAGTGTCGCTAGGATTAGAAAGCCTAATTACTAGTTATAAAGGTGAGGGATGATTATTTTTGTATTTTTATATTTTTTAGAAAGCAAGTAAAAATCTCGGGTTTTGGAAGAGTGGGCGGAATTAGTTGCTATTCAACTAACCCAAAACTAAGATGCAATCAAAATAAAATACTAAAAATGAAATTAAACTAATTTATACTAAGGTTGTGAGCAGTAATTGGAGAAAATGTGTTTACTTAGATTTCACTACTCCCTAGATATCTTTTACACGTTAATTACTTGTTATAATTGCATGGATGACGGATTGTATTCCTTAATACCATTCATGGGGTGGCATACATAACTCCCCAATTCTATGAGCTCTTATCTCCTCCTACACCATGCCCAACACAACTATAGGGATTGTAAACAGTGGCTCATGCATTAAATACAACCAATAAAGACCTAGTACGCCTCGGTTCATGTTTCTTAAGACGTTCAAGCATGTTACCATTTGGAGATCTGCCAGTTTTCTTAAGCCTAACATATAAATCATTCATCCAAAAACAAGAATAAACAAGTAATCAACACATAATCAATATCTAGGTTTCATTAGATCTAATCAAACACAAAAGAGATCTAGCCTAGCATGATAATTAAGACAAGAACAAGATATAGACAACCAACACATAGACATATTGATTGAATTAGAAGAACACTTATCTTAATTAATCATGCAAGGTATCAAGGGGTTGGAACCCTTGAAAAACCTGTAAAGTTACACCAAAATCGTCTTTAGGGTTTCTCCCAAAACTTCTCTCTTTTTAATGTGAAAAACTAGAAAACTATATATAGGAAAATAGGGATGATGGCGTCAAGAACAAAGGTGTGACGCCGTTATCTCGCCGCCAAATACTTCCTCGGACGGCCTTGATCTACTTCTGACACAGTCAAGGCCTAGGCCGTCACACAAATTACTCTTGACGCCCTGTGTGTGACGCCGTCATCAACCACGGATTTTAATTCTTGAGGTTTGACGCTGATGAGTGTGTAAATACTCATCATTTTATACCAATCTGAGCTGCCAAAACATGCAAAAACACCCAAATATGTATCAAAAGACTTAAAATATCTTAGAGGTGTGTTTTATATGTTTCAAACACAAAATATGCAAAAACAAATGAAAAACGTACAAAGTTTGCATAATTGGCAGTTTCAGTCCCTCAAGTTTCATAAATTTGCAAAACTAGTTCCTGGTAAATCAAAACTTGTACAAATGTCATAAAAGGTCCTTGGGATTCATAAGTTGTAAGAAATAGTCCTTTAAAGTTTAAAATAACATATTTACAACTTTGGTCCCTCAACTTTGAAAAATGTCAAAAATAGTCCCTAAGGTTTTGAAAAATGGAAAATGTGAAAAATAAACCTTATACTATTCTTAAAATGACATAATTGGTCCTTTGTGTTAACTGTTTGATATTTACAGGTTTAGCCCTTCAATTATTAGAAAATTACAAATCAGTCCCTGAAGTTTGGTGAATTGGCAAAAATAGTCCCCGGGTATTTTAAAAGTGAAAAATATCAAATATACCCTTGTACTATTCATTTATGGCTAATTAGGTCCCTGTGAGAATTTTGGTTAACTTACAAATCTAGTCCCTACACTTTGCTTAAATTACACTTTTAGTCCTTGTGATTTATGGGCTTTAAACCAAACGGACCTAATTCTATTTTACAACCAAACAAACAAACCAAAAATAAAACACAACCTTAGCCTACCCTCAGCCCACCAAATGGCCCAGTCCATCTTTTTGTTTAAACCTAGTTTGACCCGGTCAAACCCACAAAACCACTCACCCTTCTCTTTTCCCTCTCCCTCACTCACACCCCTGCTACTCCACCAATACCACCATACCAGACCTGGTATCACCACCCCAACTTGACCACCTCACCCTTATCCTATCCATCACACTTCCCCAACACCAATAAATGCCCCCCCCCCTAGTGATAGCCTCAGTCCCAATTGGCTTAAAAGCCATTTTTCCCGCCAATTTGAATCCAGAAGCAAGAGACATCCATTGGCTGCATATGTTGGTGGGATTTGACCAGTGGGACCCACATGACATCTTGGATGCTATAAAGAGAGAAGAGAAGCAGTGGAAGAGAAAAAGTAGTGTAGCTTTAGTTTTAGGTAATCGTAGATTATGAAATTTAAAATTCAGATGTAATTTTTAGTGCAAAATGGTTGTAATCTGTTTAACTTATGTACTGTAAGCTATTTTAGTATTTAATTCCAAGTTACCTTTTGAGAATTTAATTTTGCATTTTTGAGTGAATTCGACAAACTCACTCAACACTGTTAAAGTTGTTAGTTCATAGTTCTCTAAGCTCATTTCAGTTATTAACCAGTTTTTATAAGCTTCTAATGTTTTAAAGTAAGTTTCCATTTACAAAAATCAAAAATACTCAAAAAGAAAATAGTGAAAAATGAAAGAGAGAAGAGATGAAGAAGATGGCTTGAGCTCAGTTGAATAATTGGATTGGGAGTATTAGAGACTCAAGGGAGTCATATAAGTGGTCCTTGATTCTCAGTTGTGAGCCTGGAAGTTTTTGTAAGCCCATTCCTTGATCTTTACCATTTTACTGTACACGTACTTGTATCTGATTATGTTTGTGTTTTTATAGATATTAGGTGTAACTCAGTAAGTATAATGCTTTAAATATGGTCCTTGTTCCTTATATTTCATAATTACCTTGTATCTAGTTAACCTGCCAATTTAGCTTGTTAATGAGTTATGGTATTTTGTTGTTATTGCTGTTATGTATGTGTTCATTTAAGCTTATTTTATCATACTAGATCATCTTGGATAAGTAGATTAGAATCAATCAGTGGTTTACCTTGAAAATCACATTTTAACTGTCAAAAAGGGGTGTTTGGAATTGGTAGCTTGAAAGTGTTGTGGTTGTCCTTGGTGACCAAAACCTAGGTAGACAATTTACTTGAGTCCTAATTAACCCTAAACAGTCCCTAGTTTACTCATTTACATAGTAAAAGTCAAAATCACATCTTAAGTCCCTTCACAGTTAACTGTGAAGGACTTGTGATCCACAAACCTTCAATCTAGCTTATTAGTTGTATTTTTATCTTAGTTTAGGTTAATAATAACTTAATATAACATATAAAGTTAGTAGTGAGTGTTAGAAATTCAAATTAGTCAACCTAGGTTAGTTTTATTAAAAGTCAAATTTGCACTCCTTAAATTTTCCCCATAATGGCCTGATTTGTTTTGATTTATGTAGTAGGTTTTAAGCCTTGAGCTTATTAGAATAAGTAGTCTCTAAGTTCATCTTCAAGATTCCATACTCATTAGATTTTTAGGAATTTTCTTGTGGGCCCCACTTGTGCCCAAAGTCAGCTGCAGGCTCACTGTTCTGCCCTGTGCAGCAGCTCAGCCCCCCCACACCACCACTTTGTGGTGGTTTTCCTACCACCTCAGTGATCCCACAACCCCCCTCTTGGTCTATTTCAACCCCCCTCCTGGTAGGGTGCATGATTTGACTTATGGTTTGACCTGAGGTTCACTGGGTCCCACCTAGAACCACATCACAAGTCTGTCCCAGTTCTTTGTTAAAGTTCATATATGAAAGTGCTTATTTCAAACTTATTTGCTTATCAGTGATCATGACTTGTTGTTTTTAGTTTATTTGAGTGTATTTTGCTTATTGAAACCTAGTTTTGCCATTGTGGGCCCCACCTAAGGTCCTTTTAGCTTATTTTCCACATTGGTCAACAATAGTCAACTATCTCAAGTTTTAGCTTTCATTTCAGCTTATTTTAAGTTTATAAAAAGTTTGTTTTTACAAAAAGTGTTTGTGTTTAAGTATTTAATAGGTTTGTAAAATAAAATTCAAGAAAAACAAATATAAAATTAAGTGATAGTTTCTATTTAATTAAATTTAATTTTAATTTCCATTTTTACATTTTTATTAAGTAAGTTGTGTTTTTATATTTTTAATAATTTCATCTTAGGTTAAAATAGTTATAATAATTTTTTCAGATTTTTATTTCATCATTTAGTATTTATTAGATTTAATCTTAGTTTAATTTATAATTAATTAATAATTAGATTAAAATAGCATAATTAGTTTTTATTAATCAGAACCTTGTTTTTATATTTTTTATAGCTTTTATATGTTATAAAGTAATTTTAGAAATTTTATTAGAATTTTTACTGTTCATTTAGTATTTTTCCTAATTTAAAATAGTTAATTAGTTAATTAGTAATTAATTAGTAATTAATTAATAGAAAATCCACAAAAAGACAAAAATATTATTTTTAATTTTTTATACTTTCTTCAAGTTCTAATTTAGGTTTAGAAAATATTTTGGATAATTTTTAGTTTAATTTAAATCATTTGTCATTTTTAGTTTATTTAAATTAGGTTTTAATTTAGATTTTAAATAGTTTAATTAATTAAATAATAGTTTAATAGTATTTTAATCACTTTTATAATTTCTTTTTCATTTTTAATTTCAAGTTTTGAAAAGTGTCAAAAGCACCCCCTGTAGTTTGATAATTACCAAAAACCCACTTTTCCAGTCCGATACGTGATCTTAATTGTGAATTTGTGCATATATCTGGTATCTGATTTTTGTGAATATTATATCTGTTTGCCAATACCAAAATAACAGTAGCAATATCATTCCCACATCATCTGGCTACTGTCCTCAGTGCCACTTTCTCATAAACGATTCCAAAAGCACCATTTCAATCTCGCTGGGACTTTTACGACCCGGGGAAACACTACACTATCACCGGAGTATTGATTCTAGGCTGTCTTTGACTTGTTGACCTTGGTCAATAATAATCTGACGGTTTAGGCTCAATCAAAATTTGGCGCCGCTGCCGGGGAGGTTGTTGCGTGTTTTATAAAATCGTTTTAAGTTTAGTGGTTTTTCAAAACCCTCCCTGTACAAATTTCACACAAATTTGTAAAAAGTTTTTGTAAAAACATAATCATATCAAAAACGTTCATTAACACTTCTCCTGAAGTGTTGAAAACACCAAAAAAATTAAAAACAATCAAAAACAAACTGTGAAGTTAAATTACTTCGTGTTCTTTAAGATTACAACCTGAAACAGTTGGTTTAAGGTAAGTTCTGACATTAAATTGCGAACTGAAGAGGAAACCTATTTACTTCCTCCCGCCAGCCTGCGAGTAATCTTAAAGGGACGATTTCGGTTAACGAATCAGTTCCAAAAATATTTCCCAAGTTTTCTGCACACACACCCATAAGCCTAAAGCAGTTTTTCAAATTAATTAATAAACCCATAAATAAGTTCCCAAACTTAAGATTAAAACTTGCCTTTATATCCCTGTGAGTGGTGTACCTTTTTCAAAGAAGCCATTCACTTGTGATTTCTGGTTTAAGTTCACTATGGTTTTGCCTCAAATTTGTTTTGAAAAATTGTTTTTGGTGCATGTGCACTAAACATGTTTCTCGAAAATACCAAAAATATTCACCTTTACCCTCTCACCTTTTTGATTCTCCATTTCTCACCCTCTAAAACCTTTTGATTCTTTCTATGTCTCATCCACACTTTCTGATTTGCCAGTGGTGTGGTAATCCTTATAATGGTGGCAATTGCCCCAGTTGTGGCATGGTAGAGTCAGGAAACGGGTCTGTCTATAACCAGAATCCCTATTCCTACCATGACACAACTGATTCATTCCATCAGTTACCACACCATGAGACTCAGCAGTTTTACTGTTGTGAGTACTGTGGTGGTTCACATTACAGTTCTGATTGTCAATCGGGCAACACGCTTGTCTATGAGCAGTTTCCTGATAACAATTATGACTCTAGCACATACGACTCACAGCCACATCAGTTTTACTGTTGTGATTACTGTGGAGGTCCACACTTTAGCTCTGATTGTCAAACGAGGAATCCATTTCCTTGTAACAATTATGACTCTTCGTATCAAGACCAACCTCCACAGTGTCAAACTATCCAAGCAACTCCTCAAATCCAGCAAGACTTTTTAGAAGTTCTTGAGAAATTTAAAGAACTTAAGGAGGAGTTAGCTAATATTTCACTCCGCCAAACTCCAAGTTCTTCTTGTGCATATTGTGGGGGTCCTCATAGTGATTTTCAATGTCAACCTTTCGGTTTTGACACATCCACATCCCCACAATTTCCTTTCATTCCAAATTCTCGTGGGAAAACTATGGCAGAATTACTTGCTGAAGAACGAGAATCTGGAAAAAGCATGGAAGAATTATTGGCTGAGCAACGAGCAGCTAAATTTCGTGCTAACATTCGCAATACTGCTCTATTTGATGACTATGATGACAGTGATGATGAAGATAACATTGTTATTATTCAAAAAGATTCATCAAAGTCATCAGTTGATATCCCAGCAGTTGAGATTCCATCTCAAACAACTGCTATCACACCCGAGGTTCCCACTCACTCTTTGATCATGGGGGACGAGCATCTTGACACTGTTCCTGAAAGGGAATCGGACGAATTCATAAAGTCTAGTGTTGAGAACCTTGTTCCAATCCCGAGAGAGTCACAGGGAACTTTGGATGATATGTGTGATATTCCTTCCCCCATTGAGTGTACTAAAGATCAATTTGAGACTTTCTCAGATTTTAGCATTGATTGTACATCTCATGGAGACATTGAGTATGTTGAGGCACCACTGCCTCATTCTGATGTTGATCCTCTTCTCGAGGAGTTTGCTGATGAACTTGCTCACATCGATCCACCTTCCTTGGAAAGTGATAATGGTCTCCTTGACTTCGAAGCTGATCTGGGAGAAATTGAAAGTCTCCTTTATCATGATCCGTCACTCACTTCTGATCCCGAAAATCCAATAGAGAATATTGATCACTTTGTTCCCAAAGCATTCAATACTACTCTCACCAATCCTCTATTTGAATTCGAATCTGAATTCACTTTGATTTCTGATAATCCACTCTTTGATATTCAGAACGAGGATTGTGATGAGTTTATTCCGGAACATGAGTTCACAGATTCACATCTTGTGAATAATTCTCTTCATGAGGAGTTCTCCGGTGAACTCACTCATCATGTCATGACTCCTCCGGAGTTTGATATCCCGGGGGGAGATGCTTTCAATCATGAGAATTTGCAAATTCCCACCCACCCTCCCAGGATGTTTTCGAGCTCACCCTTTGAAATCCAAAATCAGGCTAATAAGCCTGCCTTCGAGGAAGAAGATCTTATCATGATTGTCATCATGATTTTCTCCCTTTTCTTCACCTATAAGGTGACTTCTCCTGTTCTTCACTCCTTTGGGAGTGAGGACACTATATTTGATCCCGACATTTTCATGTATCGTTATCTTGAGCCGGGACTATGTCTCATCGGTGTGGAACTTTCACGTGCTTCAAATGTTTATCCAAACATCTTGAATGAAAGTTCTTCCACATCATGCTTCCCCAAGGACTATTGAATTCGGGGTCGAGTCAAGCTAGCGACTCGGTAAACAAAAACAGTAGCATGCTTATAGGGTTTTCACCCTAAGTGTGGGGGAGTCCCCCATGCTATGATTACAAAAGTGAAAAACAAAATTGTGTTTCCACATTTAGCTTGTTATGTTCTCCTTTTACGTTCCAAGAGTCGGCATAATAGCCGGGACTTTGAATATTGAGGACAATATTCATGCTTAGTGTGGGGGGTATTCGCTATTCTAGCGAATTTCATCACATTTTACTATCTTGTACCCCCGTTTTTGACCAAAATTTTTCAAAAAATTTTTCACTAAAGCTCAAAATTTTTGTGGTAATCAGTCCGCCAAAGTCTTAATGACAAATGGATTGGCTAGTCCAGGAGCAAACGGCTCTTGGTAAAGACATCTCAAATCCGTTGATGGCTGGCAGTTTGCCAAAAATTGTATGGTTCCTCAGCTCCCCCGCATCCTCATAAGCAAATGAGCTGGCTAGCCCGCAAGATTATGGCTTGTGGTAAAGGCCGTGGAAAATCCATAATTGGTAATCAGCTCACCAAGATGTTGACTATTCCATCAAGAGTTGGCTAGTCTAGAAGCAAACGGCTTTTGGTAAAGACAAATCAAATCCGTTGACAGCTGGTGGTTTGCTCAAAATCACACGGTTATCAGGTGTGCCACAGTTCTTACACCTGGCTAATCCAGAAGTGATGGCTTTTGGTAAAGAGTTTCAAATCCATTAATTTTTCTCAAAAGATTGCTAGGGACTAGCAATAGCTTAGTGTGGGGGATTGATGAGTGTGTAAATACTCATCATTTTATACCAATCTGAGCTGCCAAAACATACAAAAACACCCAAATATGTATCAAAAGACTTAAAATATCTTAGAGGTGTGTTTTATATGTTTCAAACACAAAATATGCAAAAACAAATGAAAAACGTACAAAGTTTGCATAATTGGCAGTTTCAGTCCCTCAAGTTTCATAAATTTGCAAAACTAGTTCCTGGTAAATCAAAACTTGTACAAATGTCATAAAAGGTCCTTGGGATTCATAAGTTGTAAGAAATAGTCCTTTAAAGTTTAAAATCACATATTTACAACTTTGGTCCCTCAACTTTGAAAAATGTCAAAAATAGTCCCTAAGGTTTTGAAAAATGCAAAATGTGAAAAATAAACCTTATACTATTCTTAAAATGACATAATTGGTCCTTTGTGTTAACTGTTTGATATTTACAGGTTTAGCCCTTCAATTATCAGAAAATTACAAATCAGTCCCTGAAGTTTGGTGAATTGGCAAAAATAGTCCCCGGGTATTTTAAAAGTGAAAAATATCAAATATACCCTTGTACTATTCATTTATGGCTAATTAGGTCCCTGTGAGAATTTTGGTTAACTTACAAATCTAGTCCCTACACTTTGCTTAAATTACACTTTTAGTCCTTGTGATTTATGGGCTTTAAACCAAACGGACCTAATTCTATTTTACAACCAAACAAACAAACCAAAAATAAAACACAACCTTAGCCTACCCTCAGCCCACCAAATGGCCCAGTCCATCTTTTTGTTTAAACCTAGTTTGACCCGGTCAAACCCACAAAACCACTCACCCTTCTCTTTTCCCTCTCCCTCACTCACACCCCTGCTACTCCACCAATACCACCATACCAGACCTGGTATCACCACCCCAACTTGACCACCTCACCCTTATCCTATCCATCACACTTCCCCAACACCAATAAATGCCACCCCCCCCTAGTGATAGCCTCAGTCCCAATTGGCTTAAAAGCCATTTTTCCCGCCAATTTGAATCCAGAAGCAAGAGACATCCATTGGCTGCATATGTTGGTGGGATTTGACCAGTGGGACCCACATGACATCTTGGATGCTATAAAGAGAGAAGAGAAGCAGTGGAAGAGAAAAAGTAGTGTAGCTTTAGTTTTAGGTAATCGTAGATTATGAAATTTAAAATTCAGATGTAATTTTTAGTGCAAAATGGTTGTAATCTGTTTAACTTATGTACTGTAAGCTATTTTAGTATTTAATTCCAAGTTACCTTTTGAGAATTTAATTTTGCATTTTTGAGTGAATTCGACAAACTCACTCAACACTGTTAAAGTTGTTAGTTCATAGTTCTCTAAGCTCATTTCAGTTATTAACCAGTTTTTATAAGCTTCTAATGTTTTAAAGTAAGTTTCCATTTACAAAAATCAAAAATACTCAAAAAGAAAATAGTGAAAAATGAAAGAGAGAAGAGATGAAGAAGATGGCTTGAGCTCAGTTGAATAATTGGATTGGGAGTATTAGAGACTCAAGGGAGTCATATAAGTGGTCCTTGATTCTCAGTTGTGAGCCTGGAAGTTTTTGTAAGCCCATTCCTTGATCTTTACCATTTTACTGTACACGTACTTGTATCTGATTATGTTTGTGTTTTTATAGATATTAGGTGTAACTCAGTAAGTATAATGCTTTAAATATGGTCCTTGTTCCTTATATTTCATAATTACCTTGTATCTAGTTAACCTGCCAATTTAGCTTGTTAATGAGTTATGGTATTTTGTTGTTATTGCTGTTATGTATGTGTTCATTTAAGCTTATTTTATCATACTAGATCATCTTGGATAAGTAGATTAGAATCAATCAGTGGTTTACCTTGAAAATCACATTTTAACTGTCAAAAAGGGGTGTTTGGAATTGGTAGCTTGAAAGTGTTGTGGTTGTCCTTGGTGACCAAAACCTAGGTAGACAATTTACTTGAGTCCTAATTAACCCTAAACAGTCCCTAGTTTACTCATTTACATAGTAAAAGTCAAAATCACATCTTAAGTCCCTTCACAGTTAACTGTGAAGGACTTGTGATCCACAAACCTTCAATCTAGCTTATTAGTTGTATTTTTATCTTAGTTTAGGTTAATAATAACTTAATATAACATATAAAGTTAGTAGTGAGTGTTAGAAATTCAAATTAGTCAACCTAGGTTAGTTTTATTAAAAGTCAAATTTGCACTCCTTAAATTTTCCCCATAATGGCCTGATTTGTTTTGATTTATGTAGTAGGTTTTAAGCCTTGAGCTTATTAGAATAAGTAGTCTCTAAGTTCATCTTCAAGATTCCATACTCATTAGATTTTTAGGAATTTTCTTGTGGGCCCCACTTGTGCCCAAAGTCAGCTGCAGGCTCACTGTTCTGCCCTGTGCAGCAGCTCAGCCCCCCCACACCACCACTTTGTGGTGGTTTTCCTACCACCTCAGTGATCCCACAACCCCCCTCTTGGTCTATTTCAACCCCCCTCCTGGTAGGGTGCATGATTTGACTTATGGTTTGACCTGAGGTTCACTGGGTCCCACCTAGAACCACATCACAAGTCTGTCCCAGTTCTTTGTTAAAGTTCATATATGAAAGTGCTTATTTCAAACTTATTTGCTTATCAGTGATCATGACTTGTTGTTTTTAGTTTATTTGAGTGTATTTTGCTTATTGAAACCTAGTTTTGCCATTGTGGGCCCCACCTAAGGTCCTTTTAGCTTATTTTCCACATTGGTCAACAATAGTCAACTGTCTCAAGTTTTAGCTTTCATTTCAGCTTATTTTAAGTTTATAAAAAGTTTGTTTTTACAAAAAGTGTTTGTGTTTAAGTATTTAATAGGTTTGTAAAATAAAATTCAAGAAAAACAAATATAAAATTAAGTGATAGTTTCTATTTAATTAAATTTAATTTTAATTTCCATTTTTACATTTTTATTAAGTAAGTTGTGTTTTTATATTTTTAATAATTTCATCTTAGGTTAAAATAGTTATAATAATTTTTTCAGATTTTTATTTCATCATTTAGTATTTATTAGATTTAATCTTAGTTTAATTTATAATTAATTAATAATTAGATTAAAATAGCATAATTAGTTTTTATTAATCAGAACCTTGTTTTTATATTTTTTATAGCTTTTATATGTTATAAAGTAATTTTAGAAATTTTATTAGAATTTTTACTGTTCATTTAGTATTTTTCTTAATTTAAAATAGTTAATTAGTTAATTAGTAATTAATTAGTAATTAATTAATAGAAAATCCACAAAAAGACAAAAATATTATTTTTAATTTTTTATACTTTCTTCAAGTTCTAATTTAGGTTTAGAAAATATTTTGGATAATTTTTAGTTTAATTTAAATCATTTGTCATTTTTAGTTTATTTAAATTAGGTTTTAATTTAGATTTTAAATAGTTTAATTAATTAAATAATAGTTTAATAGTATTTTAATCACTTTTATAATTTCTTTTTCATTTTTAATTTCAAGTTTTGAAAAGTGTCAAAAGCACCCCCTGTAGTTTGATAATTACCAAAAACCCACTTTTCCAGTCCGATACGTGATCTTAATTGTGAATTTGTGCATATATCTGGTATCTGATTTTTGTGAATATTATATCTGTTTGCCAATACCAAAATAACAGTAGCAATATCATTCCCACATCATCTGGCTACTGTCCTCAGTGCCACTTTCTCATAAACGATTCCAAAAGCACCATTTCAATCTCGCTGGGACTTTTACGACCCGGGGAAACACTACACTATCACCGGAGTATTGATTCTAGGCTGTCTTTGACTTGTTGACCTTGGTCAATAATAATCTGACGGTTTAGGCTCAATCAGACGCCATCATGGAATTACTCTTGACGCCGTCACCTACTGTTCCCAGCATGGAAAATTGAGACTTTGCCGTTTTCTTCACTTTTATGCTCCAAAAACGTCCAAAATGGCTTCTTTTCCAGAATTCACTCTCCAAGTACCTAAAATCACAAAAGAAACGATTTAGGGCAATATTTGATCAAATAAAGTCGGATTCGGGCTTAAATGACCCCCTAAAAACGGATCATTCTTCGCCTCATCAATTACCACCTTCCATGATGGTGGATGGTAATGATTACGAACAAAGGAACAAAGAAATAAGATAGACTAAAGAAACCTATAAAAATAAAATAAAAATCTTACTAGCAAGGAATCTAGCAAGTAGACCTAATAAAAAGAAATTTCAACCTATACAATAACTATTCCCCGGCAACGGCGCCAAAAAATTGATGCGTGCAGGTTGCACCCTCGCAAAAGGTTTTACCTCTCAAGGGATCTCAAGAGGCTTGCTATACCCACCAGGCAGTGTACCTGACCGATGTCATATAGTGTAGTGGCAAGTACCGGGGGATTGATCGTTCTCTCGGGGAATAGTGTCGTTAGGATCAAAACTTAATTAAACTAGGTCTAGAGGTGAGGGATGATTCTTTTTGTATTTTTATAGTTTTTTAGAAAGCAAGTAAAAATCTCGGGTATTGGAAGAGTGGGCAGAATTAGTTGCTAGTCAACTAACCCAAATAACTAAAAATGCAATAAAAATAAAATAACACGAAAGTAAATGTTGAGAAAAACAATAATAAGAGAAACGTGTTTACCTAGATTTTACTACTCCCTAGCTATCTTTCATTAGTTGAATAGTTTGTTACAATTGCGTGGATGACGGGTTATATTCCTTAATACCATTCATGGGGCCGTGTACGATCTTCCCCAACTCTACAAGTTTCTACCTCTTCCTACGTCGAGCCGATAACTAGCTCCTAACATGGCCTCCTTAATAGTCATTCATGCATTAAATACAACCATAAAAACCGTAGTATACATCCGATTCATGTTTCTTAAGACGTTCAAGCATGTTACCAATTGGAAGTCTGCCAGTTTTCTTCAGCCTAACATCGATATCATTCATCCATTACAATTAATAACAAACAATCAAACAACAATCAATAGCTAGGTTTCATTACATCTAAGCAAACACAAACAAACCTAGCCTAGCATGTTAAAGTATAAGATAGAATCAAACAACACATAGACATATTGAATGATTATTGGAAGACTTATCTTTATTGAAACATGAATGAAAGAAGGGTGAAAAACCCTATAAAATTCGACCTAGGGTTTGTCCCAAAGTTCCTCCAAAAGTTCTCTCTTTAATGAATGAAAATTAGAAAACTATATATAGAGATTACAGGTCTGATGGCGTCACGTTATGATCCTAACGCCGTCAACTAGCCGCCAATGCTTCCCTCGGATTGCCTAGATCCAGATCTGATGCCGTCATGTGTTATTCCACTCTTGACCATCACGTGTAAATTTTGCTCTTGACGGCCTTCGTGACGCCGTCACTCTTTAACTTCCAAAAACATTTTGGTGCATCTCGTGTAACTTTTTATCCACCTATTTGCCAATACGTGATGCCGTCAACTCCAAAGCATGATGTCGTCAAGTACTATTTCCAGCTTGATTTGGAGACTTGATGTGTAAAATTACACACCTTTTATTTGACCAAAACCGGACCAATAAGACCAAAAACTGACTAAATATGCCAAATATGTAGTGTTTTTGTGTTTTTGAAAGTACAGGTATGGATATTTGATAAATGGACAAAAATCACGAAAAATCGACAAACCGAGCACGAGATTGGAAGAATGTTCGAAAGCCGAGGTCGGGCAAGGATTTTTCATTGACCGGTCTTAATTATGCTCAACATGCCAAATCTACCTCAAAGAATCAAAGAAATACAAGTTTAGCCCTTGGAACAAATTATCATGATTGGCAGAATTGGTCCTCAGAGTTTAACAAGTTACATTTTTGGTCCTTGGATTCTACTAACTAAAAATGCTACAACTAAAACTAAACCTGGTCCAAATCTAATATAACCCAAAACCATCCACAACACCACAAGCCCATCACTTTGTTTATCTTACCCAGTCCATTTCCCTATTAATAATTAACCCGGATCCAGTGTTTTTATTATAACCCGAGAAAAAACCACCCAGGTCAAACCCTCAATTCCAATAGTCAAAATAAAATTCCCAAAAGCAAGCGCGTCCTTTCTTAGGAAATTACTGTACATCTCCCTCACCCCCATTTACCCTGCTCTCCACACATTTACCCGTACTTAAAATGTTTCTAGAAGATGCTAACACATGTGGCAGAGGATGATGCAAGGGAATAACACGCTGGCAGAATTGAATCTTGTGATTGGTGGGATAAACGTGGCTCATAATCCAAGGGCTGTGGATAAATCATTATAATGATCGGATGATCAAAGGGATATGATGAGAGATCCAGAAGCTTCAGGAGACCCTAATCCTCTCTCCTCATATGGCTATAAAAGCCCCTTCCCTCCCCACATTGAAAGGTGTTAGTTGTTAAGAGTAGGGTAGTTTAGTGTAGCTTAGGAGTAAATTAGCTTAATTAGAATTAGCTTTAGCTTGTTTTCAGCTTATAATTCCTGTCTCTTTAACTTTAAAGCTTTGTAACTCAGTTTTTAGTATCGATATAATTTCAAAGTTCACTCTCAATTTTTATCTCATTTTACTTGAAAGCTCACTTTATGTTATCTGCTGGTTCAAAAGCTATTTTTTCTGTCTCATAAGCTCATTCAAGCTTAATCATAGCTTGTAGTGAGTTTTGTAGCTTAGTTTCTGCTTGGATTGGTTAAAGTGTCATTGGTCAACGAAAGTCAACACTAAATTGAAGATGGTGTTCATGTGTTTGATTCATGATTCCTGTGGAGTTTAGAGCCTATCTAAAGATAGGCATGTTACAAATGTCTCCTCTGTTCAGCTGAGGGATTAGATTGTAAGTCTCATTCCAACTGTTCATATCTTAAATTTTATTCAGTAGAAATATAGAGTAGAGTGATATAATTGAGCTTGATTGTTGTTTTAGCTACTTGTTGTGATCTTATCTAAGTTAAATTTCTTAGTTGTAGTCATATTTTAGTTGTTACAATCTTTTAGCATTTAAACTGTTAACCCACTGTTCATCTTGCATAATTGAGAATCTGTGGAATTTTGTTGTTAGTTTTCATGTTCCTATGCTTATATCAGTGTAATATTTCTTATTATGATCATAATTGATAATTTCATGGGTTAGTTTATCTAGTTGCTTTGTTTAAGTTTCAAATCAGTTCATTAAAGTGTGTTTGGATAAGTGTTGTTTTCTGCAGTTTGATGTGTTTTGGTCTTTGGATTTGGTTTAGTCAGGTTATATTAGGATATATTAGAATAGTTAATTCAGAAAATCAGAGTTCATTTCATTAAAAAGTCAAAATAGCCTTCAATTTCAAGCATTGCATTCACTAATGATAGTTTCGATGGCAAATTCATATAGATAGTTACAATAGTAGTTGTTATATTTCATCATACTTTAGCTTAAAACTTCAATTTCAGTAGTTTAGAATTAATCAAAACTCATTAAAGTCAGATTTCACAACTTGAAAAGTCCAAATGACCAAAGTCAATTTTGAATACCATTTTGTTTTAGAATTTTAATTTCTTCATTTCTCAATTATTATAGAAAAAATTTTAGAATCTAAAAGTCCACCAGCTTGTGTTTTCATAATTAATTTTTTTTTTTATTATTAGAAATTTTCTTAAAAGCTTTTGACAAGCTGAAAGTAGCCTGTCTGAGAAAAAAATGTCCTGCTCATTCATTTAAGTGTTCTGCCTCAGTTGTTCTCAATAACTATTTTTTTTACCTAGTTATGATTTTGGGTTGTCATTTGATTTCTATACGAGCTTGTAGTACCAGCTTCTAGTATGCTTGTTTTGTAAGCTTGATCACTAGCTTGTACTCCCTTGCTGCTGCAGCCCTGGTTTGGCATCATCGCTGCACCAATTTGCCCCTTTCTAAGCTGTTTTAGAACCCCTTCATAAGATCCTTTTGGTCTGAGATTTGGATTAGATGTTGTTTGCTAGCTTATCTTTATGTTTCCACTATTTTCAGATATTAGCTTGTGTTCCTTTAGCTTGAAAGTATCTCCTCAGGCCTGTTTGGTTTATGTAACATCACTTTAGTTTTAGCTTATTTTGAGCTCTTTTTTCATCAATCTGCCTATAAGTGTAGGTTATTTAGGTGTAGTTCAGTCTATTAGGTTGTATTGAGTTCCCCATAGCTTATTTAGACTAGCTTTTAGCTTATTTCCCCAAGCTTGTTGCCCATTTAGTTTAGCTTTTTCTATTACAAATTTCCTTTTCCTATTTTACTGTTGCATTTTTGAAGTTTATTCCTGAGCTTGTTTGTCTTTTCTAAGTTTCTGTGTGTATTCTAGTGAGTTGAATGAGTTCTGAGCTTCTGGCTTTTTCTGAGTTGGTAATGCTTAATTGTATGCTTATTGAAACTGCTTATTACTAGTACCTTGAGTTTCTGTGTTTCAATTGATCTTATTTGAGTACTTTTGAACTTATCTGAGAATAGTGCATCTGTGTTTCAAGTATCTTAAAGTTTGGACACAAGTGCTTATTAATAAGCACTTGTGATAAGCTGATTCTGCCTCAATAAGCACTTCTACTGCTTATTTTCTTTTCAAACTTTTTCTCCAAGTTCATTTGAATATTTTTGATTTTCTGTAATTTTTTTAGATTTTTCTGAATTGTTTTACTATTTTTCTTGATTTTTCTTAGTTTAAATCCATTTTTAAATACTTTTTAATAAATAAAAATAAGAAAAAGCTTTAAAAAATCCAAAAATATTTTAGTAAATTCTTTTCTGATATTTTAGATTTTTCAAAATTTATTTTGTATTTTTCACTTTTATTTTTACATTTTCCTTTATTTTTAATTCATTTAAAAATACAAAAAATAGAAATAAAATCATAGAAAATAAATAAAAAGTCAAAAAAAATATTTTTCTTTTTCTGAAAATTCTTTTTAGTTGTTTAAGATTTTAAGAAAATTATTTCAAATTTGTAGGATAGTTTTTCATTAAAAGTTACGTTTTAAGTTGTACGTTACGTTTTAAAATCGCGATTGATTTTCCGTTTTTAGATTTTAATCAATAGTGCATACATAGCTTGTACATTTTGCATTAATTGTGATTAATTGTTATAATTTGAGTTCTCATTCACTATTTTCACATTTACCACTTTTCACGACACGGTTTTCACGAATCCATAATTTAAGATTCCATTCACACCTTCGTTGGGATACGACTCGGGTGATCCATATTTCTTGCGGATCTCCTCGATACTATATATATATATATATATATATATATATATATATATATATATATATATATATATATATATATATATTATATATATATATATATATATATATATATATATATATATATATATATATATATATATATACTATAATTGATTTTTGACAAATCAATTTTTGGCGCCGCTGCCGGGGAAGGTCGAAATGAGTTTTTGATATTCGTTTTGAAAAATCGTGTTGTGATAAGCCTTCCTCTATCTTGTGAATATTTTCTATAATAATATAAAAATTGAAAAATTATAAACACTTTTCCTAAAGTGTTTACAAAAATACAAAAAAAAAGTTACAGCCTCGACTCCCTCATGGAAGAGGGGCGTTGTAAACCAAATAAGCTTACCAACATAAGAACACGTGAAATTAGTTGTTAATTGGATTACTTTAATTATACAACCGAATAAGCGAAAAAATTCTTTTCTCCTGTTTCATCGCGAGTAGTTTTAAAGGAAACGATTACAATTAACGTAACGGTTAAAAAAGAAAATAAAACTTTGTGATTTGTTTTTCAATAAATAATAAAAATCCAAAAATATTTTTCTTTTTCATATTTGATTTTCACTTTTATTTTGATTTGTTTTTATGATACGAAAAACCAAAAAATAATCTTCTTATCCTCTTATCCGTATAATTCTTCTTCTCACACCCTCTATCTATTTAATTCTCATTTATGTCTTCATTTTATCATTATGGGAAGCTTTATAATATTCCAACTGTCGAAGATGATGGAAGCAAAAGCATGGAAGAATTGTTCTTGGAGGGGCATATGCAGATTATTAGAGTGTTATTTTGTAAACGTAACATCGATTCTTCGAGTGGCAATCCCACTCCGTCTTTTGAATCTATCATCCCGGACTCTTCTCGTCCTTCTCTCACACCGGTTGAGGGAAGTGACCTCGTTTTTTAAGATGTCGATATTTCTCTTAATGATTCTATTTCGACTGAGATTGTTGAAGTTAAGCCGTCAGATCCTTTGGAGCCCGAGCTCAAGGAGTCTTTACACTATTTTAAGAAACATGATTTGGATACGGCTGCAGAGTGTGACTTACCTCCAATTGAAAATTCGAATGATCGTGTTGAGATATTCTCCGATTCTGACGATGACGATTCTTTATCTTGTGGAGACATCGACTATGTGGATGAATTACCTTCCGAGCTCGTCAGCTTAGAAGAAGATAATGATGAAGATATTGAAACGGAAATGCAAGATGAAGCTCTTCGTGAAAAATTATTGATTATCAATCTTCTCATTTCTAAGATCGAGGCATTGAAAGATCCTCCGATTTCTTCTCCTATCCCCGTTATGGATAGTGATTTCTTACCCGGGCTTGAGATTTTTCGATTTGAAGAGACGAGTAGTGGCAATCACACTATTCATGCTGATATCTCTCTTCCGGATTATGAGCGTTTTGACTTTGAGATTGACTCTGTGCTTATTTTTGATAATCCGTCACGTGACTCTCTTTTAGAGGATGTCGATTTATTTCTTGCTGCGGATGACTCGATACCACCGGGTATTGAGAATGATGAGAGTGTCCTTCGAAGAAATGTTCCTATTGAAGAAATTCACAATGATGATTTACCTTCCGAAGCTGACTCATTTCTCGATTTACCATCTTCTCGTCCACCCGCGAAACCACCGAATGTAGTTTTTGAATCCGGTACGGATGAAGATATTTTTGGAGTGGTGGACGAGATTTATGAACATGATGTTTCTGTGCTTGATATTTTACCCACCCGAGATTCAGAGTTTGACTTTGCTTTTATCATCCGTGTGTTTCACCCATTCTTTACTTATCCCATCATTTATTCACTTTTCCACTCCACCAGGAGTGAGGATACCGTTTTTGACCCCGGCATCTCCGATTATCATGCCGGGTGTCCGTTTCATTTGCTCCCCCAAGATTAAGTAAATTCGGGGCGAGTCTAAGCTATACGACTCGATAAAAAACAAGCGCTTCGTGAGAGGCAACCCATGCTTGTCCATTTCATCTTCTTATTTTTCTTATTTCTAACAAATAACGTGAAGAGGGGGTGCCTCTTCTATTCTTGTGTTCCGTGGTTGTTTGTGAATGTTTGTTCAGGATTGTCCGCGATTTATGATGACTCTCGTGCTCGTTATTCTTTCTCGAGTCTCATTCATCGATGCTTTTGGAAATCCTATATCCGTAAATCTTATCGACTAATGTTTCTTTGGCATAATTAATAAACGGCCCTAGAATTTTGTTAAGATAGCCTTTACCCATAAAACATTGAGGACAATGTTCAATTCTAGTCCGGGGGAGGGTGAATCTTTGATTCGATTTGACCTTGCATTTTTCACCATGTCGTGTACTCTTTGAACTCTGTTTTTTCCTCAAAAATGAAAAAAAAAATTGAAAAAATTGAAAGTTTCAAAAATTTTGAAGAAAAATCAATGAAAAAGTTATGAAAAAGCACAAAAAAATGAGAAAAAGATGGAAAATTTGTACAAAAATATAATAAAGTTTGAATAAGTGTTTTGACAACTTGTTGACTTTCTAGCTGGCGAGAGTAAGAATAAATATTTTGACTTGACCGGGCGTGTTGAGCCCTAGCTTGTTCCATTAACCAATGATAATCACATAAGCTAGTGCTAATTTTGTATACAAGGAGCTATAAAATGCGAATTCTTTCTTAAGAATCTGCAAGTTCCCATACTTGACTTTATACATGCGCAGCTTAAAAGCTTTCGCTTGTCTCTTACAACAGGAGCTAGAAAACGTGAATTCTTCTTTTAGAATTTGCAAGTTTCCGTAACTGACTTTATATATGCGTCGCTAATTATCGGCTAAGTATTCGCAGGTTTCATTATTTGGAATCCTAAATTGCGAAGAGCGAGAAATGATAGAGTTTATTTAGAAGTTAGATGCTAAACGTGGAGTAGTGGTTCTCTTTAGAGCTTATGAGAGGTACTTGTGGCTTTTTGCTCCCGTAAAATACGTCACCGATATATAATAGATGTTCTAGGTTAATTAGTGGTATTTAGGTTTGGATAATATTTAGTTTTTTATTTTCTTAAGAGAATCTTTGTTTTAGAAGTTGGGTACATATCAAGGAACATAAAAAATAAGAGCAAAAATGAAAAAAAATCAAAAATCAAAAGTTGATTATGAATGTGGTTTTGGAACTACCCAATAAGCTTCCATTGATGTTGAGAAAAAAGTAAAGAAAGAAAAAAGTGAAAAAAGTGAAAAATGAAAAAAAAATGAAAAGTGAAAGTTCTATCGAATAAGAGCTTAAGTTTATAAAAGTTGTTGACACGTGAGGTGCATGTGGATGATTCTGAATTGGACACATGAGGTGCACGTGTAGTACTCCGCGACTTATATATGAGATTGTATGTATCCAATTCCTTGATGAGGACCGAATTTCTAAAGCAGTGGTTCTTGAGAGAAAATGAAAAACTACTAATCGTTTAAACTTGGTATCTCTATTGGACTTAAAAATATTGAAACGAGAAAATATGAAGCAATTCATTTCTCAACAAAAATAAAATCTTGAGATATAAAACTTAGGACATGGGAGTAAGAGGTTTCCATAAGTAACTTTTATGAGTAGTGTTAGCATCTAACTTGTAGATAAGCTGTGATCTCGTTTGTATGCTTAGTTTGAGAGCTTGTGAAAAATTAAGGATGGCGATTTTTATCCGTATGGTCACTTTTCCATGAGAAGTGTTTCTACTCGTTGACCCTAAAAATTATTGCAAAATAATGAAAGTTCAACAAACCGTCACAAGTTTGAAGTATGAAAAGTCCAAGAATAGAAATGAAAGTAGAATAAAGAATAAATTTGGAAAACGGAGCATTTGCGAGAATAAATGATTTTGTAACTTCTTTTGAACCTCCTTGCTACGTTACAAAGTCAGTAGGAAGAGTTATGAAATTATTTATCTCAAAAGCGTGAATTGATCACATTGCGTGAGGGTACAGCAATACTTTAGTCGGGGGGATTTTGGTGTGTATTAACTTACACACCTTTTATTTGACAAAAACCGGACCAATAAGACCAAAAACTGACTAAATATGCCAAATATGTAGTGTGTTTGTGTTTTTGAAAGTGCAAGTATGGATATTTGATAAATGGACAAAAATCATGGAAAATCGACAAACCGAGCACGAGATTGGAAGAATGTTTGAAAGCCGAGGTCGGGGAAGGATTTTTCATTGATGGATCTTAATTATGCTCAACATGGCAAATCTACCTCAAAGAATCAAAGAAATACAAGTTTAGCCCTTGGAACAAATTATCATGATTGGCAGAATTGGTCCTCAGAGTTTAACAAGTTACATTTTTGGTCCTTGGATTCTACTAACTAAAAATGTTACAACTAAAACTAAACCTGGTCCAAATCTAATAACACCAGAAGCACATCACTTTGTTTATCTTACCCAGCCCATTTCCCTATTAATAATTAACCCGGATCCAGTGTTTTTATTATAACCCGAGAAAAAACCACCCAGGTCAAACCCCCAATTCCAATAGTCAAAATAAAATTCCCAAAACCAAGCGCGCCCTTTTCTTTGGAAATTACTGTACATCTCCTTCACCCCCATTTACCCTGCTCTCCACACATTTACCCATACTTAAAATGTTTCTAGAAGATGTTGACACATGTGGCTGAGGATGATGCAAGGGAATAACACGCTGGCAGAATTGAAGCTTGTGATTGGTGGGATAAACGTGGCTCATAATCCAAGGGCTGTGGATAAATCATTATAATGATCGAATGATCAAAGGGCTATGATGAGAGATCCAGAAGCTTCAGGAGACCCTAATCCTCTTTCCTCATATGGCTATAAAAAAGCCCCTTCCCTCACCACATTGAAGGGTGTTAGTTGTTAGGAGTAGGGTAGTTTAGTGTAGCTTAGGAGTAAATTAGCTTAATTAGTATTAGCTTTAGCTTGTTTTCAGCTTATAATTCCTGTCTCTTTATCTTTAAAGCTTTGTAACTCAGTTTTTAGTATCAATATAATTTCAAAGTTCACTCTCAATTTTTATCTCGTTTTACTTGAAAGCTCACTTTATGTTATCTGCAGGTTCAAAAGCTATTTTTTCGGTCTCATAAGCTCATTCAAGCTTAATCATAACTTGTAGTGAGTTTTGTAGCTTAGTTTCTGCTTGGATTGGTTAAAGTGTCATTGATCAACGAAAGTCAACACTAAATTGAAGATGGTGTTCATGTGTTTGATTCATGATTCCTGTGGAGTTTAGAGCCTATCTAAAGATAGGCATGTTACAAATGTCTCCTCTGTTCAGCTGAGGGATTAGATTGTAAGTTTCATTCCAACTGTTCATATCTTAAATTGTATTCAGTAGAAATATAGAGTAGAGTGATATAATTGAGCTTGATTGTTGTTTTAGCTGCTTGTTGTTATCTGAGTTAAATTTCTTAGTTGTAGTCATATTTTAGTTGTTACAATCTTATAGCATTTAAACTTTTAACCTACTGTTCATCTTGCATAATTGAGAATCTGTTGAATTTTGTTGTTAGTTTTCATGTTCCTATGCTTATATCAGTGTAATATTTCTTATTATGATCATAATTGATAGTTTCACGTGTTAGTTTATCTAGTTGCTTTGTTTAAGTTTCAAATCAGTTCATTAAAGTGTGTTTGGATAAGTGTTGTTTTCTGAAGTTGGATGCGTTTTGGTCATTGGATTTGGTTTAGTCAGGTTATATTAGGATATATTAGAATAGTTAATTCAGAAAATCAGAGTTCATTTCATTAAAAAGTCAAAATAGCCTTCAATTTCAAGCATTGCATTCACTGATGATAGTTTAGATGGCAAATTCATATAGATAGTTACAATAGTAGTAGTTATATTTCATCATACTTTAGCTTAAAACTTCAATTTCAGTAGTTTAGAATTAATCAAAACTCATTAAAGTCAGATTTCACAACAACTTGAAAAGTCTAAATGACCAAGTCAATTTTCAATACCATTTTGTTTTAGAATTTTAATTTCTTCATTTCTCAATTATTAAAGCAAAAATTTTAGACTCTAAAAGTCCACCAGCTTGTGTTTTCATAAATAATTTTTGTTTGATTATTAGAAATTTTCTTAAAAGCTTTTGACAAGCTGAAAGTAGCCTGTCTGAGAAAAAAAAAATGTCCTGCTCATTCATTTAAGTGTTCTGCCTCAGTTGTTCTCAATAACTAATTTTTTTTTATCTAGTTATGATTTTGGCTTGTCATTTGATTTCTATAATAGCTTGTAGTACCAGCTTCTAGTATGCTTGTTTTGTAAGCTTGATCACTAGCTTGTACTCCCTTGCTGCTGCAGCCCTGATTTGCCATCATCGCTGCATCAATTTGCCCCTTTCTAAGCTGTTTTAGAACACCTTCATATGCTCCTTTTGGTCTGAGATTTGGATTAGATGTTGTTTGCTAGCTTATCTTTATATTTCCACTATTTTCAGATATTAGCTTGTGTTCCTTTAGCTTGTGCTTTAGCTTGAAAGTATCTCCTCAGGCCTGTTTGCTTTGTGTAGCATCACTTTAGTTTTAGCTTATTTTGAGCTCTTTTTGCATTAATCTGCTTATAAGTGTAGGTTATTTAGGTGTAGTTCAGTCTATTAGGTTGTATTGAGTTCCCCATAGCTTATTTAGACTAGCTTTTAGCTTATTTCCCCTAACTTGTAGCCCATTTAGTTTAGCTTTTTCTATTACAAATTTCCTTTTCCTAGTTTACTATTGCATTTTTGAAGTTTATTCCTGAGCTTGTTTGTCTTTTCTAAGTTTCTGTGTGTATTCTAGTGAATTGAATGAGTTCTGAGCTTCTGGCTTTTTCTGAGTTGGTAATGCTTAATTGTATGCTTATTAAAACTGCTTATTACTAGTACCTTGAGTTTCTGTGTTTCAATTGATCTTATTTGAGTACTTTTGAACTTATCTGAGTATAGTGCATCTGTGTTTCAAGTTTCATAAAGTTTGGACACAAGTGCTTATTAATAAGCACTTGTGATAAGCTGATTCTGCCTTAATAAGCACTTCTACTGCTTATTTTCTTTTCAAAATTTTTCTCCAAGTTCATTTGAATATTTTTGGTTTTCTGTAATTTTTTCAGATTAGTCTGAATTGTTTTACTATTTTTCTTTATTTTTCTTAGTTTAAATCCATTTTTACATATTTTTTAATAAATAAAAATAAGAAAAAGCTTAAAAAAATCCAAAAATATTTTAGTAAATTCTTTTCTGATATTTTAGATTTTTCAAAATTTATTTTTTATTTTTCACTTTTATTTTTACATTTTCCTTTATTTTTAATTCATTTAAAAATACAAAAAATAGAAATAAAATCATAGAAAATAAATAAAAAGTCGAAAAAACATTTTTCTTTTTCTGAAAATTCTTTTTAGTTGTTTAAGATTTTAAAAACATTATTTCGAATTTGTAGGATAGTTTTTCATTAAAAGTTACGTTTTAAGTTGTACGTTACGTTTTAAAATCGCGATTGATTTTCCGTTTTTAGATTTTAATCAATAGTGCATACATAGCTTGAACATTTTGCATTAATAGTGATTAATTGTTATAATTTGAGTTCTCATTCACTATTTTCACATGTACCACTTTTCACGACACGGTTTTCACGAATCGATAATTCAAGATTCCATTCACACCTTCGTTGGGATACGACTCGGGTGATCCGTATTTCTTGCGGATCTCCTCGATACTATACTTATATACTATATAATTGATTTATGAATATCAAGACTTTGCCGTTTTCTTCACTTTTCACTCTGAAAACGTCGAAAATGCTTCCTTTTCCAGATTTCTTCTCCAAAGTACCTAAAATGACAAAAGAAACGATTTGAGGCAATATTTGATCAAATAATCACGACTTAGGGCTTAAATGACCCCCTAAAAGTCAAATAAAAATAAGAAAAAGCTTAAAAAATCCAAAAATATTTTAGTAAATTCTTTTTTGATATTTTAGATTTTTCAAAATTTATTTTTTATTTTTCACTTTTATTTTTACATTTTCCTTTATTTTTAATTCAATTAAAAATACAAAAAATAGAAATAAACTCATAGAAAATAAATAAAAAGTCGAAAAAATATTTTTCTTTTTCTGAAAATTCTTTTTAGTTGTTTAAGATTTTAAGAACATTATTTCGAATTTGTAAGATACTTTTTCATTAAAAGTTACGTTTTAAGTTGTACGTTACGTTTTAAAATCGCGATTGATTTTCCGTTTTTAGATTTTAATCAATAGTGCATACATAGCTTGAACATTTTGCATTAATTGTGATTAATTGTTATAATTTGAGTTCTCATTCACTATTTTCACATGTACCACTTTTCACGACACGGTTTTCACGAATCGATAATTCAAGATTCCATTCACACCTTCGTTGGGATACTACTCAGGTGATCCGTATTTCTTGCGGATCTCCTCGATACTATACTTATATACTATATAATTGATTTATGAATATCAATACTTTGCCGTTTTCTTCACTTTTTGCTCTGAAAACGTCTAAAATGCTTCCTTTTCCAGATTTCTTCTCCAAAGTACCTAAAATGACAAAAGAAACGATTTGAGGCAATATTTGATCAAATAATCACGACTTAGGGCTTAAATGACCCCCTAAAAGTGTTACACTTTTCGTCTCATCATCATACAAGTGTATGCCTTTAGCATCAGCTGAAGAACTAACAACAACAGGTATAGGAGAGGTTACAAATCTAATAACAAAAACAGAGCCACCAGACGTAACCACTGATTGCTCCTCCTTGGTAGGAAGAAGCGCAAAAAGATCAGGAACATCAAAAACCATGTCCATCGTTGTTAGAATCTAAGATTTATCAAAGGAAATCCAAACAAGGAAATGAAGTTTGGATATGAAATACGAGAGGAAGGCAAAAAGGAAATTCGGATCAATAAGACCGATTATATATACCTTTTGGCACTTGGCCCAAGAAAAGAATAAAATAAAAGGTGAACGGTTTAAAAATTGTCCACGTCCCCCACTATCTCAACCGCTAACCAAAGGCACGGACCATGGACATGCTACGAGCTCAGAAGCGGATCGGATGGTAAGATAGTCTAGAAGTATTCACCGCACACTATGCAAAGCACATGTGCAATGAACACACTAGACTGGGGGGACTTGATAACGTATAATACGGATAGCAGGCTTACTGGGTCTGGACTATCTCATGCGAACTGGGCTCCAGCCCTAAAAGCAAAATGGGCCCCGACCCAACAAGCAAACTGGGTTCTGACCCAACGGGCAATCTGGGCTCCGGCCCAACAACCCAATAAAACCAGATATGGCTAAAAGCCCATGCCACAGGCACGGCACAATCCGGAAAAGCAAAGGACGTATGCATGTGGCACTTCTGAAGTACGCTCGCAGACTGGCCCCCGGTCACTACAGTAGTATGTGAAATATTAGGAAACCCAAATATTTCCACTGCCTATAAAAGTAAATCTCAATTCGCACTTTCGGGTATGATTTTCTCACTCATCCTAATACACTTGTATTTCTCTGACAACATGAGTACTTCACATTGGAGCTTAATCGTGGGGTCCGTCCCCACGGTAAGGTTAACGGTTTACTCTCACTTATGCAGGGATCAAACATTCACTTGGATTAGTGCAGAATTTAACTCACAAGGTGTCCGCGAAGGGTAGCCTATGGCATCACTGAGCCCAATCCTAACCTGCCACAATTTTTGCACTAACAACCACATATGTACGTTAATGTTTTAACTACTCAACGTGTTTTGATCCTCTTAATCCGGGTCATTAGTTAGTTTTATTTATTTAAAATTTCAAATGTAGGGATGCAACTATAAATCCCTTATGTATGGATGTATATTTTGTAAATGGTAGGGCAAGAGTGTATGAAAAGAAAAGAAAAAAATTGAAAAAAGGAAATGAAAAAAAAGAAAAAAAAAATATACAGACTACCATCCCGCCTTTATCTTTTGTTTTAGTCAAGAAAAAAGCCTAGAAAAAAAATGAAAAAAAAAAAAAGAGAGAGTTAGAAGTTAGTGAGTCGAGTTTTGGCTTAGTAACGCCACGTTTTACATGTGAATGAATTAGATAATTGACTTGCCACCATTAAATTCCCTATATCTACAAAAGTGTGTTTTTCTTACCATTACACCGAACGTTACAACCCTTTAAAAGTCCTCTTTGATATTTTATCCTAGGCACTTACACCAATGCGGTGAAGGTTTGATCCCTTGTCAAGTCTATGGTAATCTATGTGCTATGACAGGTATAGAGTGTTTTATTTTCCCGTTTCCATTCATGTTATACAACTTATACACCCGAGACATGTGAGAATCCAAACACTTTATGTGAGGTGCTAGTATATAATTTATGTACTTATCACGATAACTGTGGAACAAGTTGTGTTGTAATTACTTTTAAACCAATGTTATATGCCCACTAACTTCAAAATTGATTAGATAAAAGAACATTTGCTTAAGGACAAACAAATCCCAAGTATAGGGATATTTGATAAGTGATGCAAGATATTGCAACCTCACAAGGAGTTTTACTTCCCGAGAGATCTCAAGAAGTTTTGCAATCCTCCAGGCAGTATACCTGACCGTTGTAGTGTAGCAGAGGTAAATCCGGTGGATTGATCTTTCTCTAGAGGAATAGTGTCGTTAGGTTGAAGTGTATGCCAAGTTAAGTCTAAAGGGGAGGGATGATTCTTTTTGTATTTTTATGTTTTTATGAAAGCGATTAAAGATCTCGGTTTTTGAAGGTAGGGGCGGAATTAGTTGTTATGCAACTAACCAAAAAAAATTATTTTTATAAAACAAAAATTAAAATAACAAGCAAAGTAAATGTGGTGAACTTCTTATGGCAAGAAAAACATGTTTACTTAGATTTCACTACTCTCTAGTTATCTTTTATTGAATTGTTGAATTGTCACATCATTTTTTTTAGTTGAAGCATTGTATTCATTAATACCAGTCGTTGGGGTGTGCTACATTCCACAACTCTATGAATATCAATTTCTCCTACAACCTTAAGTTAATTAAGCAATTATAGGATTATCAACTTCACTTCATGCATTAAATATAACGAGAAAAACCTATATTGCACGATATGGTTACGTTTTATAAGACATCAAGCTAGTTACATATAGAAGTCAGCTAGTTTTCTTAGCCTAACATGAAACAATCAACTAAACAATAGACAACGCATCAATAATCAATAACTAGGTTTCATTAGATCTATGAAAACATAAAGGAATTTAAGCTAGCATGTTAAAGAGAAGAGAAGATAAACACATAATCAAACAAAACATAGACATATTGAATGATTAAAGGGAATACTTATCTTCAATAAAACATGGATGAAAAGAGGTTGTAAAAGCCTTACAAATATTGTAAAATTCGTCTAGGGTTTTAGTCTCCAAAAGTGTCACACTTAATGAATAAAAATTGAAAACTACATATAGATCGACAAGGCTGATGGTGTTAGCTTATGGGTTCTGACGCCATCAGAAAGCAGTGTTTAGGGTTTCGTCTTGTGCAAGTAGCCGCTCTTATGCCTTCACTCTTTAATCCCTGACACTGTCAACTTATGGCTGACGCCGTCCCTCTTTAACCTTTCTAAGCCGACTCTAACAAACTTAAAACGTGACTCCCTTCTTTGAAATGCACCTGACATTGTCAGGTTATAATTCTCCAAAGTTTTCTGAAGTGACGTGTGTAAAATCTTCCAGCTCCAAATCATCAAGTGACGGTGTCACAAGTTGTAATGTAACGCCTTTAGACTTTAATTCTAACAGTTTTTTGCAACTTTGTTACTTTCTTCTCTTTTTCGCCTAAACATGTTCATAAATGGCCAATTTCTAGAATTCGCGTCCCAAGTACCTAAAATGAAAAAAGAAATGATTTGAGACAATATTTGATCATATAAACTCGATTTTAGGCTTAAATGACCCTTAAAAAGGTATCAAATAAATCCTTATCAAATATCCCTACACTTGGGATTTTGTTTGTCCTCAAGTAAATGAGCTTTTATTCTAGTCAATTTACAAGTTAGGGCCATTTAACATTAACATAAAAGTAATTACAACATACAATTGTTCTACGTTAGTAAAAACAAACACGAAAATTATATACTAGTACCTCACAATAAGTGTTTGGATTCTCACATCTCTCGGGTGTAATAAGTTATATAACAAATATGGAAACGGGAAAATAAAATACTCTCTACCTGTCATAGCACATAGATTACAATAGGCTTGGGAATGGATCAAACCTCCATCACTTTGCTGTAAGCACCTATGATAAACTATCAAAGAGGTCTTTTAAAAGGTTGTAACGTTAGGTGTAAGGGTATGGAAAACACGGTTTGTTAGATAAAGGGAACTTTACTGGTGGTAAGTCAATTATTTTGGTCAATTACATGTACAAAGAGGCGTTGCTAAGCAAAGACTCGACTCAACTTTGCTAACTACAACTCTTTTTGGAATTTTCAAGATACTATATTGACTTAAACATAAATAAAAGACGTGGATGGTAGCCCGTATGTTTTTTACTTTCCTTTTTCTATATTTTTTTTCATTATTATTATTATTATTATTATTATTATTATTATTATTATTATTATTATTATTATTATTATTATTATTATTATTATTATTATAACTTTATTAGAAACTCATAGAATTTACAAGAAGTTAGTGCATCGTCATCATCATCATCATCATCATCATCATCATCATCATCATCATCATTATTATTATTATTATTATTATTATTATTATTATTATTATTATTATTATTATTATTATTATTATTTATTTTATTTTATTTTATTTTTATAAATTTTAATTTATATAAACATAATAAGCTTACATAAAGTTGGAAGGGAGTCTAGACACAAGTTGTGCTCACACTCCTTTCTGAATACAAAAGCTTATTCTATGAAAAATAAAAACACTACTTTTAGCGTTATTTGAGTGGCTGATGACAATAGACTTAATACGTGAAAGTGTGTGCAAAGTCTCTGTATCGAATTCCCCACACGTAGAAAAAGCAAATAGTATGAACTTATATCTGTTGTCCTCACATTTTGACGCATATTTCTTCTTTTTCTTCTCCACAGCATTATGCAAAGCTACCCTAGGAGCCCATGAAGTCACCCCCTCATCAGCAAAAGGAGAGATTCCAGTCACATCCAAGCACGCATCTTTACCTTGGAGCTAATTAAATAATAATAGATCTGCAGGTCGTAGCTCTTTCCCATCCTTCGAGAGGAAACCCATAGGAGCCTCCTTACGCACCATAATCCCAACCTTGGAACATATATCAACAAGGATATCACGTACTAGATTGTGTCTGAACTTCACACCCACTTCACTAGAACAGTGAACTTCATGATCTCCCCATTGGTCCATACGATGCACATTGCAACTCGGGCATAAGCTAGCTTCAGAGAACATAGGTATAGCAAGCCTATAACACAACACCGAACGAAATTGGCGATGGTTCATCCTTTGTCCCAAACCATCAATAGGGATGGTGAAAAGAGAATCTTGTGCATGTGGGGCATGAGTACAACTGAGAATAGCTATCTGCCACGAACTAAGTGAGTACTTAGCAACAAGGTCTTTCTCAATGACATCAAAGTAGCACTTTGCCAAGGTATTCATCATATGGGGGAAGAAGCGTAAGTGGTGGTAGGGAGCAAGTCAACATTGCAAGTAGAGTTAAAAATATCACAATTATGCTCAAAAGAAGAACCATGAGAGATAATACCAGATTTAGTCAGTATCTTGGCATGTAGATCGCTTGATTGCATACGGGAGGCGAGAAAAGCAAATTGTATGATGTCCCCTGCTGAAATGATGCCAAGACCACCCATCTTGATTGGAAGAGTGGCTAGCCGCCACTACCAATCACCAAACCCCGGCCCTGAAGCTGTAACAATATTCTCCAAGGAGGCACGTAATGCCTGATCAAACTGAACTTGAGCCTCTAATAAATACAAAGGCGAACATGTCCTCAAAGCATAAGATAATTTCGCAACCCCAACGCAATTGCGAAGAAGAAGAAGTTCACATTGGGGATCATGGAGTTTACGAATCGCCTCCATTAGGGAGATGGTTTTAGAGACTGATGCGTGGAATTGTGTGCTCGCAAAAGGTTTTACCTCTCAAGGGATCTTGAGAAGCTTGCAATCCCCACCAGGCAGTGTACCTGTTCGTTGTAGTATAGTATAGTGACAAGTACCGGGGGATTGATCGTTCAACTCAAAGAATAGTGTTCGCTAGGGTTAAAACTCACTAAAACTAGGTCTAGAGGTGAGGGATGATTCTTTTTGGATTTTTATATTTTAAGGAAAGCAGGTAAAAATCTCGGGTTTTGAAAGGAGTGGGCGGAATTAGTTGCTAGTTAACTAACCCAATAAACTAAAGATGCAATCAAAATAAAATAAACTAAACTTGAACTAATTTGTGGTGTAAACAATAATGAGAAAATTGTGTTTACTTAGATTTCATTACTCCTTAGCTATCTTTTATAGGTTGATTAGTTTGTTACAATTGCATGGATGTTAGGTTATATTCCTTTATAACATTCGTAGGGCTGTGTACGATCTTCCCTAACTCTATAAGCTTCTACCTCAATCCTATGTCGAACCGACTAAAAGCTCCTAACATGGCATCCTTGGAAGTTACTTATGCATTAAATATAACCAAATAATCGTAGTACACATCCGATCATGTTTCTTAAGATGTTCAAGCAAGTTACTAATTGGAAGTCTACCAGTTTTCTTAAGCCTAACATCGAATTCATTCATCCACAACAATTATAAACAAACAACCAACCCATAATCAATATCTAAGTTTCATTACATCTAAGCAAACACAAAGAAAACCTAGCCTAGCATGTTAAAGAGAAGACAAGCGTAAGATATAATCAAACAAAACATAGACATTTTGAATGATTTGGTAAAGTACTTATCTTCAATTAAGCATGGAAGAAACAAGGGGTTGAAACCCTTGAAAAAGCTATAAAATTCGTCTAGGGTTTTATTCCCTCCAAGTTGCATACAATGAATGAAAACTAAAAAACTATATATAGATTTTACATCATGACGGCGTCAAGAGTTAAGTTTGACACCGTCAACTCGCCGCCAAAATAATACTCGTATTGTCTAGATCCACTTTTGACGCCGTCACTCTATATGGCTTCTGGGCCGTCACTCTTTGCGATAACTCTTGATGGCCTTGGAATTTTTCTACATGACGCCGTCAGACCCCCCTCACAAAACATTCTAGCGCGTCACGTGTATTTGATTTATCCACCCTTTTGTCAACTCATGACGCCGTCACTAACACCTTGTGACGTCGTTAAAGGCAATTTCCAGCATGCTTTTGAGACTTTGTCGTTTTCTTCACTTTTTCGCTCCAAAAACGTCTAAAATGCTTCATTTTGTAAAATTCCTCTCAAAAGTACCTAAAATGACAAAAGGAACGATTTAGGGCAATATTTGATCAAATAATCTCGGCTTTGGCCTTAAATGACCCCCAAAAGCGTTACACATTTCGCTTCAAGCAAATGCGCTTTTATTCTAATCAAAATACAAGTTAGGGGTCATTTAACACTAATATAAAAGTAATTACAACAAATAATCATTCCACTTCAACCAAAAACAAGCACGAAAATTATACACTAGCACCTCACAAATAATGTTTAGATACTCACATCTCTCGGGTGTAATAAAGTATATATCACAATATGGAAATGGAAAACATCTCTTACTACCTGTCATAGAAAATAGATTACCATAGGCTTGGGAAAGGATCAAACTTCCACCACTTGGCGCAAGCACCTATGATAAACTATCAAAGAGGTCTTTTAAAGGGTTATAACGTGAGGTGTAGGGATAGAATAAACACGGTTTTGTTGGATAAAGGCAATATATACTGGTGGTGAGTTAATCATCTTGGTTATTTACATGTACAATGTGGCGTTGCTAAGCCAAGACTCGACTCAAGTTAAGCTAATCAAAAACTAACAAAACATAAAATAAACATAAAAGGAAACGGGATGGTAGTCCGTATGTTTTTTCTATTTTTCTTTTTTTTCTATGTTTTTTTTTTTTTTTTTTTTTTTTTTTTGCATTCACTCTTACCCTACCATCCAAAATAATACATCATAGGGAATTTGCATTCCCCTTACACTTGAACTTTTACATACTTTACAATTAACTATTCTAATGACTCGAGTTAAGATAATCAAAACACTTGGAATACTTTTTAAATATTAACGCACAATGGGGTAATATATGATGTTCCTCCCCATTACTCCATAACACTAGTACTTTACTCATGAGTCCCAATCATCCCAAAACAATATGTACAAGATATGACTCGACTTAGCAACAATGTAATCAATTAGACAATTAACTAACGGTTTAAACATGTAACAATAATGCACTAAAGATGAGTGCATACACGGAAGGCTAAGGCGATTTGGGTGTACATTTAGGGTGGGTTGTAAACAAATTCTTCCTTTAAGTAAAATGCTTAAAGTTAGAAACGAAAAGACAGGCTCGGAGGGGTGTACTAGGGGTATCGTGTACTAAAAATGAGTACAACGCAAAGGTGTTGGAAAATTAATTGACTTTACTAGTCAAGGTAATTGACTTAAATGGTCAAGTAATTATGATACGGGTTTAACACAAGGGTGATCCTAATGCCTCTTATCATGTAGTAAATCCTACTACACGAATGTAGTCTCACTAGCGGTCTCGGGATGTATCATTAACGCAAGTTCTAGAATCTAAGTACTACCAGTACACTCATGAGCACTAATAATGAATGCTTTTCCTAACAAATCTAAAGGTGAACCTCACATATTTGGGTGGAAAATTTTTTTTGAGTGGTACGGTTTTTGTGCTAGTCAAACAACTCCTATCCATGAGACGCTCATTAAGCCTAAAGCTTTACTCCTAAATGTTGTAAAAAAAACTTAAATTTGACGCTAAAATTGCCCTAACAAGTATTTCTCTTAGTTTTATTACACATCTACTATTGAACAAACAAACTCAAGTGCAATTGTATTCTCTATGGTATCATCATTTACCCTCCCCTTACACTTAGGCTGAATATTGTGCCCAATATTCAATAAAAAGATGTAAAAGTAAATAAGGTAAAAGAATGAAAAACAAATACTCCCATGATTCGTTCAAATGTGGATAAATCGCTAACATGGTTAAATCCTCCTCCAAGAAAATGAACGTTGAAAGCTTCCCTTCCGAAATAATAAATCATCTTCTTGTCCAATATAACCTGTTAAACCTGAGAAAATAATCATGGCAACCTCGCGTAAAATTGGTAGCAATCTATATATATAAGGATATAATGCTTGTGGAATGAATGTTTGCAGATTTCTTGGAATTTATAAAACTAAAGAATTAACAAAAACTTTAAGACTACGTTAGAAAAACAAAACTCGCAAAATTTCCAGAATTTTACACCTGACGCTGTCAGGTGTTAATCCTGACGTCGTTAGAGTGTTCTGACAGAAATCTCATGTTAAGTTTCCGGAAAATTTCTGGAAAAACTTATGCCTTAATTCCTGGAATTTCCTGCAAAACATCATTATGACTCGATACAAGCATTTGACTCAAACAAATACTAATATACATGTTCATTTAATATTCGTGTGGTTCACATTCAATTTCGTTCTTAAAAATAAATTTAGGTTTCCCTTACACTTATCTTTTGCGAAATACATTTTTATGAAGTAAAGACAAACAACAAGGTAAAGCATTTTCACAATTTAGTTTCAAACATGATCTACTAACAATAAAAATAAAGCATGCATAAGAAAACAAATAAAATCAAACAAACAAACAAACAAAACAAAACAAATAAAACATGGGTTGCCTCCCAAGAAGCGCTTTTCTTTATTTACGAGTCTTGTAGCTAGACTCAAAGTCATGGGCTATTACGTGACCTCATTAGCGGTTCCGTTTCCTAGGTCATCCTCGATCTTGGTTTTGTATTCCGGACCTAGTTGCAAGCATTCCTTGTAAAAACCAAATATCTTATTCAAAACATAGTCTACTCCTCTACGTCTATCCTCATCACTCCTATAGTAGACTGCTTGCTTGTGTTCTTTTTCGATGTTTGATAAAAGACGAAATTGTTCAATCTTATAGGGCATTTGGTAAGCTATCTCATCGTTCTCATCCTTAAACCTAACTATCCCTTGAGACGGGTCATAATTCATCTTAGAAGCCTCAACAAATGGCTTTCCGAACACTACTTGACATAGGCAACCATCTATTACTGGACGAATATCCTCCACGATCACAAAATCAGTAACATAAGTGAAGTTTCCTACAAAGACGTGTAATCCTTTCACTCTTCCTACAAAGTTACTCATCCAACTCGTGTTGGGCATCATCCTATATCCAAGTTTTTTTTTATTACCCAATTGTAATGGGTCCTAGTCATAATGTTTATGGGAGATCTAAGATCGATGTAGGCTTTCCATACATGCATATGCCCAATGTTGCAAGGTATGTTGATGTTATAGGGATCACCCGCTTTGATGATTGGTGAACCAAGGACGTATGGTGTCTCGGGGTCATCGAATAAATCCTTATGGTATTCCCGTTCTTCCTTGGTGGGTAACCTATCAAAGTATTCCTCTACATTTTCTACTTCCTCAACTTTCTCTTCCTTTTTCTCTACAACTTCCTTAATCTCATCCATGTCACTTTCTTCCTTATTACTATCGACTGGCTTAATAGTAACTACATTGACAAAGTGGACGTGTTTAGCTGATGAGGGGTCCTTAATTTGGGTTCCTCTACTAGTGTCCCTAGTGTCCTTCTTTGGTGTAGTTAGCACTTGGTTGTTGAGAGCTTTCAACAAGTTGTCAATTTTATTGGTCATCTCCGCTTGTTGTTGATTGAATTCGGATTCAAACTTAGCTATGCGGGCCTCTTGAGATGCCATAAATTTGGACATCAATCCTTCAAGATTATTGGTACTACCATAGTTGTTGGAAGGATTGTTGTTGAAAGTACGGTTAGAGGATGAACCGTTTGGTTGGAATCGATTAGGTGGAGTGGACGAATTGTTTTAGGGCATGTTTTGGTTTTGTTTCCACCCAAGGTTCGGGTGATTTTTCCAAGAGGGGTTGTATGAATCACCGTAAGGGTTTTGCTCGGGTTTGAAAGTGTACCACTTTTCTCCCACTCTTTCTGTACGCGAGGATGCGTAGTCCGCGAAAGCTTGTTCGGGGAATTCCATGCAATCACGAGTGTCGTGGGGACCGCTACATAATTTGCACGAAGAAGTGATTTTGTTCACTTGGCTTGAAGGTTTAGGAGCTTCGTAGGATTTCATAAGAAACTTGACTTGGTCTTGAAGTTCCATGATCCTACGGTCGGGAGTGCTTGAATTGTTCAAATCACGGGGATCATTCCAACTTTCGTTGTCATAGAGAGCAAGATCTTCTATGAGTTCCCATGATTCTTCCGCGCTTAGATCACGAAGCTTGCCACTGGCCGATTGGTCAATGGTTCGCCTTGTGGAGAGATCGATATGGTCGTAGAAAATTTGGACTTTGAGCCAAAGATCTATGCCATGATGAGGGACTTTTTGGAGTAAGTCCTTGAAACGAGTCCATGCTTCATAGAGAGTTTCACCTTGACGTTGTTGGAACATCAAGATATCATTTCTAAGCTTAGTAGTTCTCCTCGGTGGGAAAAATTGAGCAAGGAAACGAGTGGTGAGATCATCCCAAGAGGTGATGGATCCCGCGGGTAAACGCTCAAGCCATTGACTAGCTTGGTCACGTAGAGAGAATTGGAAGAGACGCAATCGGGTCGTCTCTCGAGTTACAACATCAAGGTCTATGGAATCTACTATTTAGAGGAAATCCTTGAGATGTTGATCAGGATCTTCGGAACGAAGTCCTTGAAATGCACATCTGCTTTGCACCAACCGGATGGTGTCGGATCGCAAGGGAGACACATTGGCTCCTTGAGTGAGCTCAATGGAGTTTCGATAGCCTTGGTGGCTAGGACGGGAGTATTCTCCTAAGGTTCGGAGTCTAGGAGGTGGGTTTGGTAATGGTGGGTTTTGTGGGTGGTTTTGTTGTGGTGTGTTGGATCGTGAACACCTTGAACTTGTGTTGATAATGATACTTTGAGTGATATCACTAAGTATGCGGAATCTACTTAATGATACTTAGAAGATTAATTGTAAGTGAAACAGATTAATGTGTGAACAATGAATATAACAAAACAACTAGCTCCAATATTATTAATAATAATAATACGAGTGATCTGAGATATCACTAGGGTTACACCTTGAAGCTCTAAGAAAACGTCTATCAAAACTATATTCTAGGATCTCCTTTTATAGAACAAGGAGTCCTCTTGTACAAGATAAGTATAATGCTAATAGAATAAGATATACACAATATCTTTTCTATGTTTATCTAAGCGCGTTTCTCTAACAGCTAACAAGTGAGCAGTGGTAATATTTGTTCTTGCAGTGGTAATGAATTTCCACTGCAAGTACAATCTTCTTGCAGTTGTAACTTCTTCACTAGCCGTGGTAACTGATAGAATAATTCCCAACAATCCTCCCCTAAACTTATGATTGCTTTGTAAATCAATAAGTTTCTTCAAGTATACAATAAACCTGAGGATATGGGAATTCTTCCAAACACTTATCTTGTTCTACTTAATTCTTTATCAACTCTTGCATATTGATCTTTAATCTTCTGAATCAAAGCTCTAACTTTCTCATTATCTGCATACACTCTTAACTTTGACATCAACATTGCAGACAAAGTTGTAGCTTTAAGTGGATATTCCTTCTCAGCAAACATAAACACATCCACTTTATTTGTTGTAGAGACATGATGAACCTCACATTTATCAAAATAAGTCCATGTAGTATTCAAGTTTGATGAATTAAACTTCCAATACTTATCATTAAGATCTGGTTCATATAATCTTCTCAAGTCAACCCAGAGCTGCATTTCTTTCATATCCTTGAGAGTATCAGCCTTGAATCTTTCATTTACTAGCTTCCAAAGAGTATCAAGATCTTCTCTGTCACATGCTTTAAGAAGATCTTCAAACTGAATAAATGATGAAGATTCTCCTCCTAGTCTAATAATTTTCCAAGTGGGAGCAAAATTCTTTGCTGTGTACACTTCCCAATCAATAATTTGATGTTTTGATTGTGAAGGATCTGGATAGAAATCTTCTTCTTCAACAATGATAATTTCACTCAGCAGATCTTGAGGAGCTTTCATTCTTTTAGTGACATGATCTTCAACTGTTGAAGCTTTCCTTTTACTTTGTTTGAATCTTTCAACTTCTTCAAAATCAATAGGCCTGAAGGTATTATCTTGCCTTTTAATTCTGTAGTAGATACCTTCAATTCTTTCATGAGACATACCTTTGAAGTCAGCCATCTTCCAAGTTCCAACATGACAGCAATATTTCTTCATCTCATGAATGATCTGTGCCTTTGTGGGTTGTTTTTGTTTCTTTTGACTTTTTCTACAGTTTCCAATAATGTCATCCAGTGCTTGTTGATTTTTCATTTGAATAAAATCAACCAATTGAGCTGTTCTTTGATCTTCAGTTAAGGACATGTTAGCAATAAGCTCAATAGCTTTCTTCTTTACAACTGGATCATGCTTAATCATATGCTCAATCTCTTCTTCTGATGGCACATATGAGAACATAGGAGGTTTCTCATGTAAGATGGTAGGTGGAACCACTGAGAGTGGTTGTGCCATTACTCCTTCAAGCTTATCTAACCTCTGTGCTTCCATAAAACTGGCAACATCCATCTCCTTTTGCTGTTTCATATTTTCTTTCTCTTTAGCATCAAGTTGTTCTGCCAATCTTGCATCATAATCAATTTGAGCTTGATCTTTCTTGGAAATCTTTCTTGTATGTACTTCCTCTGCATCAAACAACATTGCTTTACCTTTAACTAATCTTTTTCTGACAGCTTCTTCCTCTGCAGTGGTAACAAATGGAACATCAGTGGTAACATTCTCACTTGCAGTGGAAATTATTTGATCAGTGGTAACATGTTCTGCTTCAGTGGAAACTTGTTGAGCAGTTTCAATAACCATATCATAATCCAACTTCCTCCCCTCAATCTCAGCTACATCATCTTTTGCTTGAGCATTTTCAGAATCATTTAGCTCAGCAAACATATCATCAAAATTAGTACTCCTCCCCTTAATCTCTGCATTTGTTTTCCTCCCCTGTTTGGAAGAAGTTCCCAAACCATAACCAGAACCTGCAGAAAGGTCATCTGAATGTGAAGATGAGGATAATACAATCTGAGATCTTTTCTTCTTGAGATTCTCAACTTCAGTCTGCAACTTTTGGATCTCTGTCTTCAATAGATTCAACTCTGTGGCATGTTGTACTTTGGTCTGTGCCAGATCTTTCTCCAGAGTTTGAACCTGTTTGACTAATTTGGTACATAATTCCATCAATTCAGTTTGTTGCATACTACCTTCATCACTTCCAACTGTGTAACCTGCTGGGAGAGGTGAATCATAAGGCATTGATCCAGGCTCTTCTCTAGTAGGACTAGATTGAAGCCTTGAACCACCACTGCTTGTTCCTAAACCATAAAGGTCAGCAACATGCAATGTTGTCATGGAAGGAGTTGGCTGTTTTTGCCTCCTTTCATATGTGTGAGTTACAGCAGGGATATGTTGAATTTGTGGAACAATAAGAGTGGGTGTGTGATGGGATACAACTGGGATTGTTGCATCTTCACCCTGTACCTGTGAAATCTTTGCAAGCATGTTTGGTAAAAGAGGATGAATCACTCCATTCCAAAAATCTGAAGCCTTACACATGTTTTGAAATACTTTTGGCTTAAGACATGGAGTGTTATAAATCCTATTATGATTTTGCAGTTGAAATTCATTTAACACTGCTTGCACAAACCTTGGATACATTAAAAATTTGTATGAACTTGTTACATTGCCTTTCATGTTATTAAATATAAACCTTGAAAAATTGAAAGTCCTATCAGTAACCAAGCAAACTAAAGGGTAAGCCATGGTTGATCCAAATTGTTCATAAGAAGTTTTCTTAGGACTTAGGCAATGCAACAGAGTGTGTATCAAAAATCTCCAATGGGGGCAAAAACATCCTTTCTTAAAGGTTATTTTTTGATCAGATGTATCATACCCCATCAGACCAATGTAGTTGAATATGTCTGAATTAGGTAATGTGATGATACCATTAAGATCATCTAATTGGAGAATTCTCCTTAAAGATGATTCAGTAACATCAATAGTTACCCCATCAACTGTGGCTCTAAGAGCTTCCACAGATTCATGTATGTCTCCCTGTTCAAGAGTGATGGACTCCACAGAGTTCCAAAACTGTTTGATTTGAGAAACAAAGATTGTGGGATTCATAGTTAAGGCATACCTTATATGAGTTGTGTTTAGAAAGTCCACAATCTGATGAAAAATAGGTCCACTCTTGTCGTTTGACTTTTGAAGGTAAGCCACTTGATTGTGTTCATCTGCAAACTTGAGAGATACCATGATTTTGTGATTTAAGAGAGAAAAGTGTTAGTAATCGTGAATAAAAAGCAAGCCGTATAAAATCAATTTATACTAATAGGGTTTTGAGAAAAACGCGGATGGTGAATTATCTTTAGAAAAGAATAAATAAACTTTGGTAAGTAGATAATTCCCAAAAATTTAACCCTATTAATAAGGAAAGACAGTTATATTTGCAACGGCTAGTAAAAAAAAAATAAGATTACTGACACAGTTGTAACGGCTAGTTCACCAGTGGTAAAATTTACACTTTCAGTGGAAATGGTGAACTTGCAGTGGTAAAAATCAACAAAATTTCAAAGAGCAGTGGTAAGTAAAATATGTAAAATTTTACTACTCTTATCATAGTTTTTAGCAAACTATCAGCTATCAACGGATTTGAGAAGTCTTTACCAAAAGCCGTTTGCTCTTGGACTAGCTGATTCTTATGTGGGTTAGACATGGTGAATCAATAACCATTTGTTGTGTGTCAATATTACACACCTTATAACTCCAATGATATGTAACATCACAAAAATCTCATCTTAACTCACAAATATAAACCCAAGTAACCTTTTAACCAAGTTACTATACACAAAATATCTTCTCAAAAGTCAAACCACAGTTACTACTCAAACCAACCAAAACAGATGGAAGTAAATAATCTTCATTAATTATTGTAACACCTAACTTTGGCTTATTTAACCTCCTTCAAACACCACATTTCAGTCACTAACAATCTCTCAAACCCTAATATCCCAATCAACCCAGCTTTCTTCCAAAAATCATGTCATCAAACCCTGAGTCCTCTGATCAACACCCTTCTTTTCCAACATCAGAAGAAGTACCACCATATCCATGGGATCTTGAAGGTTCTGATTTTGAGAGAGAGATAAAGAACCGATGGGATGTGCAGGAAAGACAATGGAATGCAGATATAAAGAGTGTATCAAACCATGATCCGAATCCTGCAGAGAGAGAGCTTGTTTCTCCCTTCATCTGGACATCTGATGAAGAATCTTCAGAGGAAGAGAATGAAGATCCAACCTTTCTTCCTCCTTCCACACCAGAGAGATCCCAATCAAGATTAGGTAGGAGAGATCCAACTCTCCCAACATCATCAACCTTGGTGTTGGATCTTCCAGCTCCAGAACCTGGTCTTCTGTATCAAGAACATATTGAACAGAGCAAGAAAGCTCAGATCACATATAAGGGAAAGGAGAAGCAGAAATAGATGACTGAAGAATGTTGCCAAGGAACAAGGTTCTTGAGTATTTTCTTTACTTTGTTACTTGAGCAGCTTCACAGTCTTCCTACTCTTCTTTTTCCATTTTCATCTTCAGCTTCTTCATTGTACTTGTCATAGCCTCAAGTATTATGTAATAATTGATAGAAGCTACTAGTTCTCTATTAGCCAAAAGTTTTAGGAATGGTCATTGTAATGCAGTTGGAACTTTGAATGTAAGCTGTAACTTGTGTCTTTGAATGAATGAAAAGTTCTTCTTTAATAAATCAATATTGTAAGACCTTCAGCTTATTAGACCACATTCCTTGGCTATAACTCTTGGTGACTGTAACACACATCTTGCAATTTACATGAACATTTGCAGAACAGACATATATCAAACAACTTGAAACCATATTAGTTCAACACAGAAAATATCATCAAGTCATTCATAGAAAACATTTATCTTTGACTGTCCCTGCACACATCATAAAGGAATTAGTACCTTTTGGGGACCCAAGCCACAAATGACTTGGATCTGCCTCGTGTATCAATATAATTATATCTATCAAAGGTCATTGATACACCATTGGGATTGTTTGTTGTTCCTTTTGGTTTCCATTCCCAACGAGCTGAGGCCTTAACAGCTTTTCCCAATTTTACCTTTTTCTTTTGAACATCAGTGGAAACAATTGGTCTTGCAGTGGTAACTGCATGCCTAGCAGTGGAAACTGCTGGTTTAGAAAAATTGGGTCTCCACATATGATTCTTGCGATCATTCTTTTCAAAATAAGTCTTTTTCCCTGTTTGATAAGATTTAACAAAAGAAGTGACAGGGGACTTAGGATAAACTCTGTTATTACTTCTGGCAGTGGTAACTGCTGGTCTAGCAGTGGAAATTGATTTGATGCCAGTGGTAAGCATAACAGATCTGGGAACCATCTTGCTTAGGGGATTTGGGTGAGTTAATTTATTAACATTTGATCCATTCACCCTTGTAAATACTTCCCTTCTTCCCATGTGGTAGGTACAGTCTTTAGCTAAATGATCAAAGCTACCACATATATGACAAGCCTTATTGTTGAACACAAAGTCACTACCAAACTGTCTAGTTTTAACATGATTCCAACTTCTCATGTTACCTCTAGGAGATTTAGGCCTATCCCTGTACATTTCAGCATACCTAGTAGTAGACCTAGTGAAATTAGACTGTGTTCTAGGCTTCTCTTTGACTTCTTCAGGAATACTTTTTCTTTCCTCAACTTTAACATCTTCAGTAACACTAGTTTTAGACTCAACATTTAAACATTCATCTTTAAGAGATGAGTCACTAGCACTATCAAAAGTTTCAACCTCAACCTGAACCTTTTCAGTTTCAACTGGTTTAACAAATTTTGGTCCATAGGTCATGGGTAGATCCTGAAACTCTTCTAAGCCTGTGTGAGCTAGATCAATGCCAGGTGGTGCTGGAACACCTCTTAGAGGTGGTGGAACAGATTTGTATCCAAGACCAGATTTAGCTTTGCTCACAACTTGGGCTTCCCAAATTTTGTCAATGCTCTTGGATTGATGGTCTAGTGTTTTCTTAGTAATCTCAATATTCTCACTAGCCTTTTTAACTTTTTCAATCTCTTCCCTAAGAGCCTCATTTACAGCAATCTTAAAGTCTAAATCACTTTTTAACACAGCAATGTCATCACTAAATTTAGACTCATTTGCCCTATAATGCTCTATCTGTTTTTCTAAAACACCTAGACCTCTCTTATGATTTGCTAAGTTATGATTAGTATGGTGTAACTCTAGCATCAGCTCATCATATTGTTTTTGTAAACTATTATACTCTTTTAAGGCCTTACAGTTTTTAGAACAAGCATTATCAGTATGTACCTCAGAATCTGAGAAAGCCATGAGTGCATGCTCAGTAGCAAGCATTGCACATTCTGAATCATCTTCTCCATTCTGACCCATAAAGCTCCAATCAAAGCTTACTCCATCAATAGCCAATAGCACCTTTGGCTCTTCTGTTGTAGGTTCTTTGGTCTTTTCCTTCTTGTACCAAGTTGACTTATTGTCAGATTTCCTTGGTTTTCTGCATTCTCTTGCAAAGTGCCCCTTCTTGTGACAGTTATAGCACTCCACCTTCTTTTTATCAAAACCTACAGTCTCATCTCCACTTATATGAATCTTTCTCCCTGTCTTCTTCCAGAACTTCTTTGATCTTAAGCTGAGCAATGCTACCTGCCATTTGATGTCCATCTCCTCCATATCATCTTCATCAATTTGATCCAAGTCCTCATGATTGAGGATTGAACCACCCACATGGCTGGATATAAAGGCATAGAAAGTAGCATCACTTAGTCCTGCAATCTGCCTTTTAGAGCTCCTAGTGGAAACATTTCCATTACCAGTGGAAACAATCATGTTACCACTGTCATCATCACTGTCACTTTCATCATCAGAACTGTCATTACCTGATGATGATATGAGTGCAATTCCTGCAGAACTTGTCTTTAACTTGCCAGCTTTCTTAAGTCTTTGTTCAATAACTTTGAAGTTATTGTACACATCATTAAGCTTCATAGTCTCAAGATCTGACTTGTCCTCCCATACAGCAACATTTGTATCAAACTCAGCAGGTAAACTTCTTAGAAATTTAAGATTGAGGTCTTCCTTTTCTACCTCAATTCCAAAAGCAGTCAGCTGAGTTACAATCTTTTGTAGCCTTGTGAATATGCTATCAAGAGATTCATTGCTTGATGAGCCAAAATTCTCATAAGTCTGCTTCAGTAAAGTCTTTTGAGTTTTCTTGGTATAGTGATTACCACCAAATACTTCACATATCTCATCAAAGAGGGTCTTTGCATCCTTGTATTTGGTAAAAGCCTGGACTTGATCTCTAGGTAGAGCCATCAATAGCAAACCTCTAGCCTTCAAATCATTCTTAAGTTGGTTTCTTTCATCATTTGTAACTGGACCAGTATTTACTTTTGTTACTGGCTTGTCACCAACTGTCTCAACCGTTGTACCAGGTTTGAATGAATTTCCACACGTTATGATCTCCCATAATGTGTAGTCTTGAACCATAAAGAATTGTTCAATCATAAGCCTCCACATCTCAAAGTCATTAATTTTAAGCTTGGGAAGCTTTGCAGCAATATTAGATTGGCTTGTTTCTGTCTCCATTGTATCTTTTGAATCTGCCATAGGATCTTCTAAATCAAAATATCAAAGCCTTGCTCTGATACCACTTGTTGGATCGTGAACACCTTGAACTTGTGTTGATAATGATACTTTGAGTGATATCACTAAGTATGCGGAATCTACTTAATGATACTTAGAAGATTAATTGTAAGTGAAACAGATTAATGTGTGAACAATGAATATAACAAAACAACTAGCTCCAATATTATTAATAATAATAATACGAGTGATCTGAGATATCACTAGGGTTACACCTTGAAGCTCTAAGAAAACGTCTATCAAAACTATATTCTAGGATCTCCTTTTATAGAACAAGGAGTCCTCTTGTACAAGATAAGTATAATGCTAATAGAATAAGATATACACAATATCTTTTCTATGTTTATCTAAGCGCGTTTCTCTAACAGCTAACAAGTGAGCAGTGGTAATATTTGTTCTTGCAGTGGTAATGAATTTCCACTGCAAGTACAATCTTCTTGCAGTTGTAACTTCTTCACTAGCCGTGGTAACTGATAGAATAATTCCCAACATGGTGGGTTGATGGGATCAAAGAGATTACCACCTTCCATGATGGCGGATGGCATAGGTTACGAACAAAGGAACGAAGAAAAAGATAGACTAAAGAAGACCTGTAAAAATAAAAATCTTACTAGAAAGGAATCTAGCAAGTAGACCTAATAAAAAGAAATTTTAACTTAGACAATAAATACTCCCGGGCTGCGGCGCCAAAAACTTGATGCGTGGAATTGTGCCCTCGCAAAAGGTTTTACCTCTCAAGGGATCTTGAGAAGCTTGCAATCGCCACCAGGCAGTGTACCTGTTCGTTGTAGTATAGTATAGTTACAAGTACCGGGGGATTGATCATTCAACTCAAAGAATAGTGTTCGCTAGGGTTAAAACTCACTAAAACTAGGTCTAGAGGTGAGGGACGATTCTTTTTGTATTTTTATATTTTAAGGAAAGCAGGTAAAAATCTCAGGATTTGAAAGGAGTGGGCGGAATTAGTTGCTAATCAACTAACCCAATAAACTAAAGATGCAATCAAAATAAAATAAACTAAATTTGAACTAATTTGTGATGTGATACGTGGGAATCGCACCAGGCTTTACCTCTCGAGGGATCTCGAGAAGCTTACAACCCCCCACCAGGCAGTGTACCTGATCGTTGTAGTATAGTATAGTGACAAGTACCGAGGGATTGATCGTTCAACTCAGGAATAGTGTCGCTAGGATTAGAAAGCCTAAAAACTAGGTCTAGAGGTGAGGGATGATTCTTTTTGTATTTTTATATTTTATAAAAGCAATTAAAAATCTCGGTTTTTGGAAGAGTGGGCGGAATTAGTTGCTAGCCAACTAACCCCATAACTAAAGACGCAATCAAAATAAAATAACAGAAATGAAAATAAATCTAATTAAACTAGTGGTGTGAACAATAATAGGGAGAGTTGCGTTTACTTAGGTTTCATTACTCCCTAGATATCATTTACAGGTTGATAGTTTGTTACAATTGCATGGATGACGGGTCATATTCCTTAATACTAGTCGTAGGGCCGTGTACAATATTCCCTAACTCTATAGGATCCTACTTCACTCCTATGTCGAGCCGTTAGAAGCTCCTAACATGGGATCATTAGAATTCTCCTACGCATTAAATACAACCAAAAATCATAGTACACCTCTGATCATGTTTCTTAAGACGTTCAAGCATGTCACCAATGGAAGTCTGCCAGTTTTCTTAAGCCTAACATCAAATATAATCTTCCGTAACAACTATAAGCAAACAATCAACCCATAATTAACATCTAGGTTTCACTACATCTAAGAAAACACACAAGAGATCGAGCCAAGCATGTTAAATTCAAGACAAGCGTAAGATATATTCAAACAACACATAGACATATTGAATGAATTGAAAAAGTACTTATCTCAATTGAACATGAAAGGTTTCAAAGGGGAAAAACCCTTGAAAAAGCTGTGATATTCGGACTAGGGTTTATCTCCAAAGTTATACCATAAAAGTAACACTCTAATGATTGAAAATTGCAAAACTATATATAGATTTTACAGGGTGACGGCGTCAAGAAGAAAATTATGACGCCGTCAACTCGCCGCCCATAATGAAATCGGATTGCCTAGATCCCCTTTTGACGCCGTCATGTGTAATTCTACTCTGGGCCGTCACTCACATTTGGACCATGACGACCTATGGTGACGCCGTCATCTCCATAGTGCAAAACTCTTCTGGATCGTCACGGACTTTATCCACTTCCACCTCTTGTATTACTCTTGATGCCGTCACTTGAAAACTCTTGACGCCGTTAGGTACTGTTCCCAGCAAGGAAAATTAAGACTTCGCTGTTTTCTTCACTTTTATGCTCCAAAAATGTCCAAAATGCTTCCTTTTCCAGAATTCACTCCAAAAGTACCTAAAATGACAAAAGGAATGATTTAGGGCAATATTTGATCAAATAAATTCGAATCCGGGCTAAAATGACCCCCTAAAGACGGTTCATTTTTCGCCTCATCATGGTGTAAACAATAATGAGAAAATTGTGTTTACTTAGATTTCATTACTCCTTAGCTATCTTTTATAGGTTGATTAGTTTGTTACAATTGCATGGATGACGGGTTATATTCCTTAATACCATTCGTAGGGCTGTGTACGATCTTCCCTAACTCTATAAGCTTCTACCTCAATCCTATTTCGAGCCAACTAAAAGCTCCTAACATGGTAACAATAGGGATGGATATCATGCAAGAACATTTAATCGAATCTCATTCAAGGACAAATGATCAACTATTGAAGAATCAATCTATAAATATCTAGGGAGTCCTCAGCTAGACACATAAAGAGAAAGGAATGGCTAAAAACTTTTCATGAAAGAGCCAAGACCGGTTTTAAAACCCCTGACAATTCTCTTCAAGATAACTTGGACTCTATGAAGGATGATGCCAAGAAACTAGATGATAAAGATGGGTCCTACAAGGCTATCTTCACTCAGGACGGACAACCACTCTATACCGCTTTTAGGTACTCTGATGAAGAAATTAATTACTTTTCTAACCCTTATGAATATGATAGTGAAGAGGACGAAGATGACTTTGACACGGTAGACTTCCTTGCTCATCTTGAGCCATCAGAGAATCAATCAAGCTTTATGGAACCTACCCTAGCAAGGGAGGAAATCAAATTGAATGAGCGTTGTTCGGTAGTTGTACAAAATCATTTACCTCCTAAGGAGAAAGACCCAGGGAGTTTTCTTCTCCCTTGCTCGATTAATAATCTTAGTGTAAATAACGCCTTAGCAGATTTAGGAGCTAGTATCAGCATAATGCCCTTTTCTATGTGCAAAAGACTTAATTTAGGGCTAATAAAACCCATAACTATGACTATTGAAATGGCTGATCGGACCGTCAGTATCCGTAAGGGAATTTCAGAAAACATCTTAGTCAAGATTGACAAATTCACCTTCCTAGTGGATTTTGTCATTCTTGATACGGAAGAAGATTTAGAAACTCCCTTGATATTAGGAACCCCTTCTCGCTACGGTTAGAGCAGTCATCAATGTTTTTAACAAACAAATTTCTTTAAAAATCGATGATCACGAACTCATCTTTAAAATGGATGATGTTGGAAAAGGCTACCCTATTGAAACCGTTTGCATTATTAATAAGGATAACTATAATCTAAATCGGGGCGGGGCTAATAACCATTCCTGTAGTAATATGATTAATCTGTCATTTAAAGATTTACAGGATAAGGCCAAGGGATGCCACACGCAAGAGGAATCACTCTGTAATCAGAAACCACCAAATAGCTGCCAAGGAATATCTAATGCAAAGTGAGAGTTAGTGGATGGAAACGATGAACTTAAGGTGATCCTCAGTGCTTCGTTAACTGATAACGAAACAAAAAAGGTAATTGGGATCATTACGCAACATTACAAGATGAGTAATGACCTTCCACCGATAGTCAAGAAAAAACAACATTGGTGTGAAGCTATTCTAGTTGACAATGGAGAATGGTACGATTTGTAGGCATCAAGTAACCCAGATCTTGAAGCTTGTGATGGGGGTGACAACATGAGAACCCGAGGTAAGTGGCAATTATAGACTTCAACCAATGATAATTAAAGAGGGAAACTAGAATGGGACGATACTATACCCTTCCACGATTGGGTCCGAATTGCTTATGGGAAAATCGATGACGAAACGATAATGAACATTTGGAACAGAATCAATAATACCGCGGTTATTGAAGTTCCATCCACAGAGAGTGATATCGCATCACATGAAGTACCACATGGCAATGATGAAGAGAATAATAATGATAGTCCACCAGGAGAATCAACTGATGGGTTAACAGAACGTAGTCATTGGTGCGAAAGAATCAGTGGCAAAGGAAACGAAGTATGGGGCTCTTGTGACCCATACGACGATGACTGTAACGGAGGCAGTAGCATGATTAGAGTCGGAGACGATGACTTCATATGGATTGCAACGAATGATCACTTAAGAAGTGAATTACCATGGCTTGATGAATTAGGATTCGAGTCTCCATTGGATTTGTTAAAGTGAGTTGTTTTTTTGGATCTTCTAATTCAAAGTATCAGAACCTATCTCTGATGCCACTTGTGAAGGATCTATACACACGCCTTGTGTTAGATTGATACTTTGAGTATATGCTAACTAGCAAGTGGAATTTACTAGTTAACACTTATAAGATATTGTATATGGAATGTAGAAGACACAATGAGACAGAAACACTGTATATTCACAACCAAAACAAGCTTCAATATTATTAAAATAATACGAGTGATCTTTGCTATCACTAGGGTTACAACCTTGAAGCTATTCTATGTATTCGTATATTTCTGTATGCTTCTATATCTTTTCTCTTAACATAGAAGCTCCTTTTATAACACACAAGGAGTCTTGTACAAGATAACTATACTAGAAAAATATACGTATCATTCTAATCATATAAAAATATTCATGCAATCCATTCTATAATTATCTTGAACGCGTCTTCACATTTGATCACAATCTTATAATCAGTACTAACTTTCTGAGCTGAGCAGTACAAACTAATTTTGTATTATCAATGTAAACTTCCAACAGTTTCTTCTTTAAGCTTGGCAGTTCCAACTGTTAAGTATAATTTCCAACAGGAAATCCAACTTTCAAAATTCATCCTGACATTCACAGAAGCCTGGCGCGTCGCCCCCTCGCGCGAGGAACAGATATGAGAGTTGGGGAATTTTGGCTAACGTTTGCTATTTTATGTGATTCGAAGGTTTATTTGTCATTATCAAAATATTAGGAGATCTCGTCAATGTTGCCTCAACACTTTGTCCATACGAAGTCTTTATCTAACCATCAATTCAGAACCTTGAAGAGCGGAAGAGCTTTTTCTGCGCTTTTTGAGCTTACTGTGGAGGCTTTGCATTTCTTTAATTGTTGGTGGGGGTTATTAATTTGTGAGTGCTTGTACCTTCGTAGGGTTCGCCTTGATACCCTGTTTCGATACTATGTATCCTAGAAACTTACCTTCTTCCGTTATGAAAGAACACTTTTTGGGATTAAGTTTCATGTTAACTTTTCAGAGCCTAATGAATGTTTCTTGAATATCGAGTAACATTCCTTCTTCATCCATACTTTTTATGACCATGTCATCCACGTAGGCTTTCATGTTTCTTTCGATTTAGTTTCGGAATAATCTATATATCAGTCTCTTATATGTGGCTCGAAATTCTTTAGCCCAAATGGCATCTTTTTATGTCTTCATTTTGCCATTTGTATCTGGTGGTAGCCTTTGTAAGCGTCTAGGAAGCATTTGATCCAAAAATCGAAGAATGAGTGTACTTTCCAATCTATTTCTAAGAGTGAGTAACAATCTTTAGGGCAGGCTTTATAGATCTCTTTGAAGTATACACACATCTTCCAGGGTTCGTCCATCTTTTTTACCGTTACAGGATTCGACCTAGGTTCGATATTTTATCTCTCAGAGAATCCCAGCTTTGACCAATTCTTCTACCTCTTTTACTCCTGTTGTGCTTCTTTCTAGAGCCATGTTTCGCTTTCTCTGATGTACTGGTTTTTCCTGTTTGCTTTCATTCAGCCTATGTTAAGTGATGAACATTTCTGCCAGCTTCCCTTCCCATATTTGGATTACTCTTTAGATTCCCGTCATATTTGAATATTTCCATTCGAAGACATCCTCATTATCCTTTAAGAGTTTGACTTCTGCTTGAATTATGCCAGAAGTTGTCTCTTGATGGTTATTGTTTGTTTGGGATACTATGTGTAACAATCGTGGTTTTAGCAGGTCAGTTTAACTGATAGTCTTGACTCGGTTGACGTTTGTTTGGTGTGTCCTAGGTGATTGAAGTGTTATATGTGTGATATAGGTGAGTTTTAGCACTAAATCCCTTTGTGTGGTGTTGTTTTTGTGAGTGGTTGATATTTGGGAAAACTCATTTTTGATCGCCTTTGTGGTGTAGAAATGACTTGGGAAGTTTTGGTGTTTTTGTGTTTTTGCATAACGAGTCTCTGTTCATGTATTTGAGCATTAGTGAGTTACGAGGAGTTTGTTCTTATGTGTTATACATTTACAAAGGGTGAAAATCTATTTTTGGAAACTTTATTTTTTAAAATGGTAATTTTCCGGTTTGTCGTAAAAACTAAGTTTATCGCGTAAGACGTTAGGATTAGCTACGAGTATTCATAAAATATCAAAAGTATGAGGTTTTGAGTGTAATAAATGCTATATGTGATGATAATGTTATGTGGATTGGATAATGTGATGATAATGTTGTGTGGTCCAATTGGGGGGGGGAGTATCCAATTGGAGAGTAATAACTCCTACTCGATATAATGCTGTGTGATTCAATTGGGATGATGCTTATCCTGTTGCTCGCGCATGCGACCTAATTGATGCCAAGATTGTGTGGATATATACGTGATTCAATTGGGAGGATGCTTATCATGTTGCTCGTGCATGCGACCTAATTGATGCCAATATTGGAGCGGGAGACACGTTCCGTCCCAATAGTTGCCTTTTGTTGTGTGATTGCATGTTAGCCTATATGATAACCTGATGAGGCGAAAAATGGTCCGTTTTTAGGGGGTCATTTAAGCCCGAATCCGACTTTATTTGATCAAATATTGCCCTAAATCGTTCCTTTTGTGATTTTAGGTGTTTGGAGAGTGAATTCTGGAAAAGAAGCCATTTTGGACGTTTTTGGAGCATAAAAGTGAAGAAAACGGCAAAGTATCAATTTTCCATGCTGAAGACACTAGGTGACGGCGTCAAGAGTTATACCCTGACGGCGTCAGACATCAAGAATAAAACACCGTAGTTGATGACGGCGGCAAAAGTCATCCTGACGGCGTCAAAGTCCCAAGAATAAAATACCGTGGTTGATGACGGCGTCACCAAGGCCGTCACGTGTAAACTTGTCAAAACTTGCGCGCGGAGTAGCTGATATTGTTTTGGTCATAACTTTTGCATACGAACTCGGATTTAGGTGATTCAAAAGCCCACGCGAAGAGGACGAAGAGATCTACAATTTGGTGAAAAAATGGTCTTGACGGCATCAAGAGTACGGGCTGACGCCGTCACGAAGGGCCGACAGAAAACATGCCTATAAATATAACTTCATAACTTCACTTTTTGTAAGCCCTAAACCCTAAGGTCGATTCCTGGGTTTAGGTGGGTGTTTTTCCAGTAACTTAGAGGGTTTCAATCACTCCATAAACATCATGTATTGGTTTGATGATTCTATCTTAATTATGTTTTCCATTATCATTGTTGTTTGTTCTTCTTTGGTGATGATTTGCTAATTCACCTTGTGTCTACTTATGATTATGTGAAACTTGTATATAATTGATTAGATCTCATTGATTTCTTGTTGATGTTGTGTCTATCTCCATCAATTAAGGTGTGACAGCTTCAATAGATCTAGTTGGTTTAGTTTATACTCCTTGTTTCCTATTGATTCTTGTTTTGATTGAATGATTTATATGTTAGGCTTAAGAAAACAGGCAGATCTCCAAATGGTAACATGCTTGAACGTCTTAAGAAACATGAACCGAGGCGTACTAGGTCTTTATTGGTTGTATTTAATGCATGAGCCACTGTTTACAATCCCTATAGTTGTGCTGGGCATGGTGTAGGAGGAGATAAGAGCTCATAGAATTGGGGAGTTATGTATGCCACCCCATGAATGGTATTAAGGAATACAACCCGTCAATTAAAACAAGGTTACAATTCAATAGGTAGGATTGGATAGCTAGCAAGGAGTAACATATCATGGGTAGACATGCTTCACTTATCTTGTAGAATCTTAGTTTAGTTTTCTTGTTAATTAGTTTAAATAGTAGCTTTTGGGTTAGTTGATTAGCAACTAATTCCGCCCACTCTCCCAAAACCCGAGATTTTTATTTGCTTTTCATAAAATATAAAAATACAAAAAGAACATCCTTCACCTTTAGACCTAGTTAGATTAATTTCAATCCTAACGACACTATTCCTAGCTGAACGATCAATCCCCTGGTACTTGTCACTATACTATACTACAACGATCAGGTACACTGCCTGGTGGGGGTTGTAAGCTTCTCGAGATCCCTCGAGAGGTAAAGCAAGGTGCGATTCCCACGCATCATAACCATATTTATTTGTCCAGCTATATTTTATAATCACAGTGAACTGGTTGCCTTGAGAGTGTATGTGTGTCTTAAACCTATGAATCTCACCAACATTATGTTGACGTTTTAAGCATCATTTTCAGGTGAGCTTTCTAAGGATAAGATAGAAGGATGTGATTAGACGAGACCCTAGTTGCATTGGAAGTGGTTTATTATCTATGCTTGGATTTTTGGATTGTTTTGGATTATGTTTTGATTATGTTGTTTTGGGGCATTGTTATGACACTTCGTGTTTGTACTTGCTCTATTTTATGCATGTAGTTATTCTCTATATAGACACCATGTGTTGTGATGATATCCATGAAGTTACACCCTCGCAGTTCCTTGGCGAGGTGTGACACTCTGGATTGACCATCACATTTTCCTTTGGATTTTCGCATTCAGAGATTACTTGGGGATGTCGCAGCTCTTCAGCAGAGGCTTCCTTCAGGCTTTTCGCTAGTTTGCACATGTATGTTTCTTTATACTCAGACAATATTACTCTAGGACCTTCCATTGATTGGTATATAGTTTCCACATGCATCATTCCAAACTCTTCGATTGTTGTCCTTTCGAGCAACATGTTGTAGGGGGTCCTTTCTTTTTCACAGGGTTGGTCAACATCCCCACCATCAGGATGGGATCATCCTTTTCTGAGATGTCTAGCTTCTCCTTAGTAGTAGGTTTCTACCACTCTTCGAGCTGAGTATATATCGGCTTAGTACTACTCCTACCCTTTTTATTCCTTTTATGAGGTGTGTTAGCTTTCTAGATCTTTTACAGCTTCCTTTATCTGGTTCTTGAGCTCTCTACATGCATTTGAATCATGGCGATAATATTCATGGAACTAGCAATATTTGGAAGTGTCCCTATCCTTCGATATCATTTTATGAGGCTTGTTGAACCCTTTACCTACTTTTTCCGTATTTAGGATGTCTGATGCGTATTTTCATCCTGCTTTAAATTTATAAACTAAGACATACAAGGATTAACACATACTAACGGGCAGAGAACCCGATCACATGTAGTAAAGCCTAGGTAAATCCAAGTGTCGTCCCTAAGAGCTGTTGTGAAAAAGAACTAAAGTACTAAATAAGATAAAAGGTTTGATAAAAGAGAATTGTATGACAATTATTAAATCCTAATCTCACAGACTTAGAATATAGAAATAGGAAGTAGAAAGATAAAGTCTTAACCAAGTTTATTAATGCATGTATTCAGGTTTATCGTACTATATATAGTGGCATAAAATTAACTAAGAGTCGTAGGGTAAAGTCGTCTTAGCCTATCTTTCCTAGTATCCTCTCCGGAACCAAAGGCATGACCCACTGTAAGTAAACGGAGGATGTGGAATGCTAAATTGAGTCATTAAGTGCCAAATAAGTTGAGTCATTAAGTGCCAAATCTTATAGATCTCATTCGTTAGAAATTCGGCCTCTCGGATCTTAGATTCTCCTAACTTCTTATGTACCTCCACTTGATAGGTGATCCTGTGGTCAATTAGCAGACAAAGGATGGTTGTACTATGGCCAATTCATTCCATTCCTTGCAATCTAGTTAGCTAGGGTCCTGTGGTCAATTTCCCTAGTTTATTAGATACTAGAAAGCTTTGAATGCTACCAAAACTAGTGTAAAAATGAATAGACAAAGAAGATATCTATATAGAGAAATAATGGAGAACAAATAACATATTTAAACTTGAATTAATAACATGAATTCATCGTATGATTACTATAAAAACATAAAAGAATCCAAAGTCAAATACAACGATGGTAGTAGACGAGAACTCCATTCTTCAAAACTCCTAAACCTAGCTTCTTCTTATGTGGTTGCTCTCCCCGAACCCTAGTTCAGGTTTGGGAAAGGGGAGATAGTTTGTAAAGCAAAATTTGAGTTGTATTTATAGGCAGGACACAGCTACGGCGTAACCTTGCTAAGTAGTTACCGTCGTAGCTAGTGTTACCTTCATATGATTTTATCACTTCGTGCTAATTATGGTGCAACTTAGTTGGGTGGTTACAATGTAATCCTTGGCGGCAGTAGTTACGCCGTATTCATCATGTAGGGTTATGTTTTAATTTTCTAGGGTTGAGTTACGTCGTAATCATCATGAATCTCAAGGATCAATAATGTGTCATCATTATGCCGTAACCCTAATGTCTGGTTACGGCGTAGTCTTCATGGTGTAAGAATATTTCAAAGTCTTTGATCTATTACGGCATAATTCATTCCTAGTTACGTCGTAGTCTTCATAGTGTAGGAAAAGGTCATTGCTTTATTGGTATTGAGTCCAAATTCGCCCAATATCGCTCCATGCTCTATTAATAGTCCTAAAATGAAATATGAAGAAATAAGGCACTATTAATAAAAATTTTAAGCATAAGTAGTCAATATAAAGGGAAAATTGACACTTAGGAAATCAGATTATTTGACGTCATCAATGTCCCTTGGACTCTAAGCGAGGCTTTATAGTATTCCAAGAGTGGCTTCATTGTAGGGACTGTATCTTTCACGTTGGTCCTTGCCTTTCCTCCTGGAGCCTTCCCAAGTTCTTCCTTTTGAATTTTTGTCATCATAAGTATCCATGAAGGTTATTGACCGACCCTCAGAAGCCGTTTCCTCTACTTGTAACCAACCGTAAGTCTTTTCCATTAGGCCATCATACGTGTTCGAAAGCTCCGTAGATACGAATATCACTAATGCCTTGACCTAACACCGTGTACAAAGCCAGCGAACCTTTGGTCTTCATTTAGCCTTATGATTTGTGTCGTTTCATCCGTGTATTTAGTTATAAAAGCTCGCATGCTTTCTCTTTCCCTCCTTTTCATACTATTGACTGCCAGATGTGTTTTGGTTTGTCTTTTTTGTTGATTAAAGTGCATACAAAACCTCCTTTTCAAATCCTCAAAGTTTCTTACAACTCCCATTTACAAACTGTCCCGCTAAACTCTTGACGCGTCCTTTAAAACATAGACAAACATGTGGCACGCTACCGGCATTGCCCATTTTTCCATCCCTACCGCACTTCAAAAATATGCAAGAAATTGTCCGAGTCTCCTTTTCCGTCATAGTGACCAACATGACTTGGAACCTTTAAGCCATCCGGAAACTGAAACTCTTCAATCCACCTCACCAAGGGAAATGGGCTAAATGTGTCTTTCAAATACCCTCCTATGCAATGGCTACGAGTAGCTTTGTTAAACTCTCACAGGAGGATACATTTCGCTCAGAGGATAGACATTGTTTCGAGGGTATATGTTGGTTGGTGGGTATGTGCCATTGGGAGGATAAGCATCAGTTAGTGGATACACACTGTTCGGTGTGTAAGTATTGCTGGAAGCGTATATGTTGTTCGGGGGATAATTGTTGATAGGAAGGTACATGTTATTTGGGGGATAAACGCTGGCCGGAGGAAACAAGTATTCGGAGGATAAGCATTCATCGTATCCTGAGTATGCACCGCATTGGGGTGATGCTGTCTTCCTAGAGGGTTCTAGGCTTTAGTTTGCTGGTGGGCCTCCGAATATTTTTGTGTCCCCATATTCCTTTGTGAATCTTGATACTGAGTCTGCGCACCTAAAGCTCATGGTGAGAGGGTCCTCTGTCTTCGCTCTGTTTCCCTCAAATGAGCCGCCAACAAAGGTGGAATATTTACTGCGTTCTCGTTAGCGGCGTTTTGGTGAGGCTGCGATTAAAACCCGGGTGGAACGTCTACCATGATCTCATCATCCACATCTTCACTTGAGTATTCGAATCAGGTGGCCATGCCACTTAAACTTAACTCCCTCATTCGATTCCTCATAAGATGTTACAACCTGGAATAGTTTGCCGTAACGAAAGCCTCATCTACTTCATGCGCGTCAGAGAGAGCGGGTACGGGAGTTTGCGTTTAGCTTGTGGAAGCTACGTTGGGTAGTGGATTCACGAGATTTGTTGGTGTTTGATTTGTGGTATGTTGGTTTTCCGGACCCCACCTTGACTCTCTTGAAGAACCACGTATGACATCATTAACGCTGGTGATGAAGGCCTCATGACCACCTCTGCCGTCATGACTGAAGTACCAAAAGATAAACAAAAAGAACCTTATGAAACTTTTCATTCTCTCAGGTCCCACTAGGTGTGCCACTGATTGTACAATAAACTGCACCTTCTAGATCAGAGCTTGTGAGGGACGCTAGCTTAGTACTTCTACAGGCTTCTAGAGATCTGGAATATGACAAAGAACACGCTTGGGGTTAGACGGAGCGCAGGTTTGGACTCTGCGAACTGACTCCGGCGTAAGAATGAGTCGTCCGGTATGAAATGGATAAGTTCTAGAGAGAGAAAGTAGAAAGGTGGGTGAATGACATACCTCAAAATGGATGATAGAGTCGGCTATTTATAGGATAACCCTAGGAAGGATCTAGGTTTACCACATGTCTCGTTTGGTTTGGCTGAGAGGGAGCATATTCTCTTTGGCCAATGGGGAGGCTATGAGAATAGGCTCCGAGATCGTGCCCATGTGCGGCTGTCTATATGTGCGACAATAAAGGAGGATTGTTATTGAGTAAGCTCCATAAAATCTTCTGTTTGTCTTATAGTGACAGAGCCTTGATTGGTGCTAAACCGTCAACTAATATTGACCAAACAATGGTCAACAAAGTCAAAGAGCCTAGACCAATGCTTCCGGGTAATAAAGGGTATCACCAGGTCGTTATGTCCCGACGAGGTGTGGATTGTGCTTTAGCGTACTTGTGATCGGGTGATTATTCACAGAAAAGGGTTGTGATAAGAATTATTTGGAAATTATTAACAAATATAGCTTAGGAAAGCTACGTGATTGATTACGGGAATTGAGGTTATAAAGATTTGAGCTAAAACCTAAAAACGTACGTTATAATTAAAAACGTACGCAGACGAACGAAACAAAAAGTACAACTGATGGACGGAAAAGGTTACAAGTGTAAAATTATTATTTTTACAATCCTAGTAAATAAAGAAAATTTTAAGAAAAAGAAAAACTATTTTTACACTATTTAATTATTAATTATTAATTAATTACTAATTATCTATTTATTAACTAATTAAACTAATTAGAATTATTAAAAATACTAAAAATACTTAGAAAACTAAGAAAAATTTTACAAATCTAATTAACCATCACTGGAATCCTAAAAAATTATAAAAAGTTTATTTTATGTATTTTTAAACTAATTTACTAATTATTAATCTAATTACTAATTAATTTCTAATTATACTAATTATAATAAGAAAAATAGAAAATGAACAGTACAAATTCTAGAAAAATTTATAAAAATGTTTTAACTTATATAAAAGCTAGAAAAATTATAAAAACTAGGTTGTACTTTATAAAATCTAATTATGCTATTTAATTACTTAATATTAATTACTAATTAATTAAACTAAAATTAATTCTAAAAACCACTAAAAGACAAAATAAAAATCTGGAAAAATTTCTAGAATTATTTTAACCTAAAAGAGAATTAATAAAAATATAAAAATGATATATTGCATATAAATAAGCTAAAAAGAAAATTAAAATGATAAATCCTATTAAATAGAAGCTATCACTATAATTAAAGTTGGTTTTTTTTTGGTTTTTTTCTTTTTCCAAACTGATTTACTACTAAATACTAAAACTTTTTAAGAAAAAACTTTTTACACAAACCAAAAATAAGCACTTTGAGTGCTTATTCACCCAAACAGTTGACTTTTGTTGACAGCATAAGGTTTTAAGCTCAAATGGAGTGATGTGGGGTCCACAATGATTAAAGTTGGTTTCTCTGAGATGTTTGATCAATATTAAGCAAGATTCAACCAAAAAAACAGATTAAATAAGCCACAACATACAAATAAGCACTTGCTTATGGTTATTCTGAGACAGATTAGGGACAGACTTGGGGAGCAAAACAAAGTGGGGTCCACAAGTCAAATGGTCAATCCATTGGTCAACTTAGACTCCCTGGTAGGAGGGGGTTAGGAGAACTCAAGTATGAGTTATGGGACCCACTGGGTTGCCCATAAAATACCACCAAAGGTGGTGGGTTGAGTTGAGGTCTAGTCTGAGCAGGTCACCAATAAGACCTCAATAAGCTATGAGCTGAGAAGCTGAGGTCTAAGATAAACCTAAAACCACAAATATGGATTAGCAAGCTACTTAAAAAGCTATTTTACAACTGGTGGGACCCACTGGGTTAGCCACAAATAGTCACCCAAGTTGGTGGATGAGAATGGGTCTGATGCACAGGGCAAAAGCCTTGCCCTGCAGTCCACTTCCAAGGGTATTTTGGTCACTTGAAAAAAATCACAAAAATATAAAATTTGTAGAAATCAGAAGTTCAGCTGGTAGAGTCTACACACAAGAATTTTCAGAGCTTGAAACCACTCACAAAAATCAAATTAATTCATGCCATTTTGATGAAAATCTGAGATTGCAATTTTGACTTTTATGTTTTTGTACCACAGTTGACTATTATGAAGTTTGATTGCTCCTAGATGACTTAAAATGAAATGTTAATGCATATTAAGACTAGATTAAGTTATGGAATGTGCTTATGCACCAATATGCTATGTTAATGAACAAGGACCCCTAACAGTTGATTAAATGAGATGGATTAGAAGCTTACACTGACTTTTGAGCAATTGAAACCAGGGTTTTATAACTAAAATGCAATAACTATACCTAAAGTAATATGGCTACACAAAAAAATGAAACAGAAACATGCTAGAACTCAGTGAACCAAACTAAACCAAGCACTCCCTCATATGATGTCTGTTTTTGATTTGCATAGAAAATGCATGATTTATCCCATGAATTTACCAAATTAGCATACATACAGATTTATTACACCAATTTAAACACACAAACACAGGGTTTATTAGCTAAACACCAACAAATCCACAAGACTCAATAACAGACCTAATGAGACAGATAGATAAAAATTTTAAGTGAATGCTGTCTAAAATTATAACTACCACACTAACTAGGTTTAATACATCATTAGTACTACTAACAAGCTGATCTAAGCAATAATTAACCAACAACTATCAATGCTACAGTAAACTAAGAAAATGAAACTCACAAATGCTTCTTGCTAAACTGAGATGAACCAAGATCAAAGTACCCACTTATATGACTCCCATGAGTCTCTCTTACCAGGTCCATCCATTATCCAACCTGCTCCATGCTTTGTTCTTGTCTTTCATTTATTTTTATTTTTCATTTTCTGTTTATTTTTTTTTTTTATGTTTATTATTTGATGAACTGAAAATGCAATGGAAATTGGAATTTCTTAAAATAGAGTCTTATATTAAATAAAAACAACAATTAAAATACTGGAATTCAAGAGTTACAATACTTTTAAATGGCTAAAATTACAACTAAAAAACTACTCAGTGCACCACTGCATCTCTTCTCCTTTTATACATCCCAATTAGGGTTTCTGAGATTTATTGGACTCTTCCCAGCTGCTCTACTTGACCCTTGGATCAAAAGAAACAATCTCAGCCACTTAAATTTTCTTGGCGCCAAACTCCCTTTTGTCTCCTTCTTTGATTATTGAGGCCAGCAGTGTATTTTTGGAGTTTTGCTATTGGTTTGGAGTGCAAGGGGGAAGATATGATGATGGAGTGTGGAGTGAGTGGTGTCAGAGTGAAGGTGATGATGGTGTTTGGGGGTTGCAGACCTAGGAGGTAGGGGATGATGTGGAGGGTCAACGGGTCAAAGTTGGGGGTTTTAATTTGGCCGGTTATATAAAAAAGGTGGGAGTGGGCCGAGGGTGGAAATGGGCTTGGTGTGTGAGGTGGGCTGGAGAATGGTTGTGTTGGGTTTAGTTTGGTTTTGGATTTGGTAACAAAAGGGTCCGGTTGGTGTAGTAAGTTAGCACAAGGACCATTTTTGCAATTTGACAAAACCAAGGGGCTGAAAATGTAATTTTCCCCATAGTGTCACCAAGGACTATTGTTGCAAAGTTTGATATTCCAAGAGCCAATTTTGCAATTTTTATTTTCAAAATTCCCAGGGACTGTTTCTGCAAAATTCCAAACTCCTGGGACCAATCTTGTAAATTTTCCAAACTTTTCACCCAAAGTCCGTTTTTGATAACTTTTGATTTTTTAGGGACTTGGGTTGACTTTTATTTCAAAATAAATGCATAGGGACTATTTCTGACAAATTTTGAAACTTGGGGGACTGAAACTGCCAATATAGCAAACTTTGATCGTTTTTCATTTGTTTTTGCTTGTTTTGCATTTAAAATACATAAAACACAATCCCTGGGATAATTTAAGTATTTTGATTACTTTTTGATTGTTTTTGTATGTTTTAGCAGTTTAAACACGATAAAAATGATGAGTGTTTGCGCACTCATCAATCCCCCACACTAAACTATTGCTAGTCCCTAGCAATATTTTTGGAATACTTGATGGATTTTAAGCTCTTTACCAAAAGCCATCACTTCTGGAGTAGCCAGGTGTAAGAAATGTGGCACACCTGATAACCATGTGATTTTGAGCAAACCACCAGCTGTCAACGGATTTGATTAGTCTTTACCAAAAGCCATTTACTTCTGGACTAGCCAACTCTTGATGGAATAGTCAACATCTTGGTGAGCTGATTACCAATTATGGATTTTCCACGGCCTTTACCACAAGCCATAATCTTGTGGGCTAGCCAACTCATTCGCCTTATGGGATATGGGGAGTTGAGGAACCATACAATTTTGGGCAAATTGCAAGCCGTAAACGGATTTGAGTTATCTTTACCAAGAGCCGTTTGCTCCTGGATTACCCAATCCCTTTTGTCGTTTAGACACGGCGGACTGATTACCACAAAAATTTTGAAATAAAGTGAAAAATTTTTGAAAATTTTTGGCCAAAAACGGGGGTATTTGAAAGTATTTTGCGATAAAATTCGCTAGAATTCCCCCCCCCCCCCACCACACTTAGAAATGAATATTGTCCTCAATATTCAAAGTCCCGGCTATTATGCCGAACCTATGAACGTAAAAAGATAATATTCGAAGCTAACTGTGGAAATATTGTTTTGTATTTTTCACTTTATTTATCTGTACATACAATCGCACATTTTTTTTTTGAACTTATATACATATATACATTTTCAAATTAGCGGGGGGTTGGCCATTCCCCCACACTAGGGTGGTAGAAAGTAGAAGGAAATCAGAGATACGGGTGAAAACCCGTATTGTGCTATTGTTTTTGTTCATCGAGTCGCTAGCTTGACTCGATCCCCGAATTTAATTGTCCTTGGGGAAAGTTTGGAGATCCGGGACAACCATGGATGGTATGTCCTCTCCAAAGTAGTGCTTTAAACGATGTCCATTCACTTTGAAATTTGGACCGTCATTTTGAGATAATTCGACGGTGCCATAAGGATAAACCTTAGCGATAGTGAATGGACCAGTCCATCGGGTTTTAAGCTTTCCTGAGAAGATCTTGAGTCTAGAGTTGAAAAGAAGGACTCGATCACCAACGTTGAAAACGCGGTTTTTGATTTTGGAGTCATGAATCTTCTTTGTCTTTTCTTTATAGATCAAAGAGTTCTCGTAAGCTTGATCACGGAGTTCATTTAATTCATTGAGTTGAACTTTCCGATGATCACCCGCAGTTTTGAGGTCAAAATTGGCATGCTTGAGAGCCCAATAGGCTTTATGCTCAAGCTCGATCGGAAGATGGCACGCTTTCCCGTACACAAGCTTGAAAGGCGTACACCCAATGGGTGTTTTGTAAGCCGTACGGAAAGCCCAAAGTGCATCATCTAATTTGTCCGACCATGATGCACGATTTTCACCTACAGTTCTTTCCAAAATTCTCTTAATTTCTCGATTGGAAACTTCTACTTGTCCACTTGTTTGTGGATGGTACGTGATGAGTGTGTAAATACTCATCATTTTGAGTCAAATCCAAGCTGCAAAATGATCAAAAATACTCAAAAACGCACCAAAATGCGAAGAAAATCCCAAAGATCGTATTTTATATGTTTCTTATGCAAAACGAATGAAAACAAACGAAAAACGAACAAAAGTTACATAAATGGCAGTTTCAGTCCCCCGACTCTCCAAATTTTTCAGTCATTTCAAAGAAAAGTCAACCCTTGCTCTTTAAAAGTCAAAATGAATCGCAAATGATCTTTGGGTAAAATGTTTGGAGAATTTTCATATTTGGTCCTCCAAGTTTGAAAATTGGCAGTTTTGGTCCTTGAAATTTAAATTTGGAAAATAATCAAATGAGGTCCTTTGGTAACTCAAATATGGCAAGTTTAGTCCTTGGTATGAGTTTGGAAAAACGATATGAATGGTCCCTTAATTTTCGGACAATTGCAAAATATGGTCCTTATTGTCAATTGATACAAACCAAACGGACCTTTGATGTTAAAAGAACCAATTCAAAACACAACCCACCACTCCAAACATACGCCTCCTTCTCCATCAATCTCCTACACGATTTATCTATAATAAAAGACCAAAGTGGTAACAAGTCAGTGGTAAAATCCTATCTCAGTGTGTCTTCTTCCCCAAACCTTCATCCCCTCCCCCTCGTGACTACATCAAGCCAAGGAAGCCATCACCATCTTCCCCATCACCCTCAATACCACTCCCCAATCCCACTAATCCCATCCTATCTTGTATCTAACACCACTAACCACTCAGGGGATGACATGGTGGCAATCCACAACCTCAAATGGGCGCCAAAATGGAGTCAAGGGCTGGGATGAGTCAAAGATAAATCAAGGGTTTGGATTTGATCAAGAAGAGCACAAAGAGATGAAGACAAGAGTGAAGAAGTCATACCTACCTCCTCCAAGGTTTAGTATAAGTAGCATGTTGTTGTAAGCCTTAGGGCACATCTATCTTTTATCTCAGTAACTTAGTTTATTTTGTACGAATCAAATTTCAAAAGTTCAGTTTTTTATTGTAATTTCAAAAAGTGGAGTTTAATGAAAAGTGCAATTTAGTTGAATCAAATTCATGTTTAAGTTATTTACTTATTTGATATAAATTCGATTCTATTTTTCTATCTTATCTTCTTTATTTTTTTTTGTAATCGTATTTTCAGTTTAATAGGGTACTTCGAATTTTTAGTAATGTTTAAGTTTCATCTCAATCTTAGTTAAGATTTATTAAGTTTTGTTATGGAAGTTTTTGGCAACAATCTGGGTTTGGTCGAAATAAAAAAAAAAAAAAAAAAAAAAAAAAAAAAAAAAAAAAGGTAGAAAATTTTCCAGAAAAGAAAAGAAAAAAAAAAGAGGAGCAGTAGCAGCTTTGGATGGAAAAATTGGTTTAGAGCTCGGGTGAGCATTAGGTGGTTCTTGGTTCTTGATTGCATACTCGGATTCCAAGTAGGTTTTGCTGTTTTAAGTAAAGTTTGCAATGTTTACATTAGTATTGTTGCTTGTTGTTTAATCCGTTTTGTGTACCATTTTAGAGATAAGTAATTAGTTTCATAAGTACCTGTTTGGTGAAATCGTAATAATAAGTTAAGATAGGAATGTTTGGGTCAGCAGTGTTGACTGCATTCTTGTGAATTTCATGGTATGCGAAGTATTTAAAACAGTTGCTATAGATTGGTTTTAATATGGAGTAAGTGGTCGAGTTGTAAAAATTAGCTCTAATAACTTTAATCTTACTCATTGTTCGTATTTTTTTTTGGTACCAACTGCATATCATAAGTTGAAGACTAAGTTTTGGTCGACTTTTAAAATTGGGTTCTAGAATTTCTTAATAAGTCTAAGTGAGTAAGGTTTGTTGGTTTTAGATCTTAGACAGCTTGTGCATCAACCTCAAAAAGAAAATTAAAAGTCGGTATTGTTTTACCCATTGGAAAGTGGTCGCGAAGTGACCCATTCAGCCTCGTAACTGTCCTGCTCCATCACACGTGAGCGTGGGCTGATTTTCAAGTGACCATAGCTTGGTCAATCTTTGATCAAATCTGTTGAGATTAGTTGCCTTAGGATCCCTCTTAGGTAGTCTTTAGAATTGAGCTTTCACTTCTCGCATAAGTGCTTATTTAAGTAGTTAATTTTACGCTCCATTTGGCCCTTTTTCTTTGTATCTGCTGCTGCAAGAAAGGCAGCCTGAGCTGCTGCTAATTGATCAAACTCGTTCTTGTTGTTGCTTGTTGTTGAAATTCAGTCTTTACAAGCTTTGTTAGGTTTAGATTGATGGTAATTTGGTTTGCTGCTACATTGTTCTTGTTCTTGTTCTTGTTGGTTGATGTCCTTGTTCTTGTTGATGTTACTTCTTGTTGTAGTTATTTGTTTTATGTAAGCTGTTTCGCCATAAGTTTGTTTTAAACTCAAATTTTTTTTTTTAATATTGAATCTGTTACCAAGGTTGTGGTCGAGGGAGAAAAGAAAAACAAAAAGAAAGAAAAAAAAAGTTTGCAAAAACTGGGTTTCGAACCCCTGACCTCATGCCACCCACGACACAACACACAACACCAAACCAACTGTGACTAGGTTCTTTTTGATTTATTATTTGCTAAATTTATTGTTTAAATAGTTGTTATCTATTTGACTTATTTGAAACTGCTTGAGCTTATTGAAGCTTATTCACAAGGGCTTTTCCACTTTTTCCCAAGTTTGTAATAGTGTAAAATAATTTCCATAAAAGTTTCAGATTTTTCTAAGAGTTAGATTAATTATTAGAATTTTATTTAGCTCAATTAGTATTTAATCCATAATAATTAGAGTTTTAATTAAAAAATTAATTTTCTTTTTCCTAAAAATTTCTTTTGCTTTTTAGTACGTAAGAAAATTATTCGTAAACTCGTAGGACGTTTGGAACTCAAAATTCACGTTTTATTTTGCGCACTCGCGTAATTTTTAAATTTAACGTCGCGTTTTGAATTTAGTTAACGTTTTAGGATTCCCGATACCTAATTATGTTTTCCCGTAGTTTTTAGGTATTTCTTAGATCGTAGTTGCCTTAAGTTAATTTATTTTTACCTTCGTTCGTTAAAATTTAAATTCGTTAATTTAACGTATCGTAACACCAAATAACCTTTCCAATCATACAAGATTTTAATCCAAACCTCACTCGAAGCTTTCCATTCACACCTCGTTGGGGTACGACCCGGGAAATCACTTCCCGGTCTCACAATTTGAATATCACTTTCACAAGTTTTGCGGGGTAATCGTTTTCCTAAACGGTTTACTCGTATTACTTCACGATTATTTGTCTCACGACAAATTGTTGATATTTTGATAAATTGTTGTTTACACACCAAAACACAACGAATCAAATGGCGCCGCTGCCGGGGAGGCTGTGTGTCGAAAGTCTCGATAAGGTTTAGACGATTAGTCTTGTAGAACCTTCGCAAGAAGTTACGCTTTTATAAAACGTATAAAAAACCAAAAATATTTTTCTTTTGTTTTTAGTATATGTATTATATCTATATAAGTTAAAGAAAAACACAAAAAAGATTTTCCCGTTTCATTGTTTAATAAATACAACATTAAAATCTTACCACCGCAAACCAAGGCAGAACACCTACCAACTGGGGGTGTGACCATAATAAGTTCCCAAACCAAAGATCAAAACTTGCTTTTGTATCACTTACGTTTTGGAAAACTTTTAAACGAGAAACACACTTTAAGAGGAGTCGAAACGGTATGTGGCGATCCAACGAACTTCGCCCAGTGAGAGATCCATTCTTCTCTCCCGCTCCTTTGTGCGTTTTTCTTTAGAAGTTAAACTTGCGTTTGTGATTATTGGTTTAAGTTCCCATGTCTTTATGAGTGGTCTTGTTTTAATTATTGTGCTTTTCGAAAAAACCAAAAATAATCTTCGTCTCCTACCGTTTAATTCTTACTTCTCATCCCTCGTTAATGTTTAATTCTTATGTCATCACTCGACTATCACTGTTTTCATTGTAATAGTTCGGTGGATGACGATCTTCGTTGTTACAAGTGTGGGTGTGAGTGGTGTGGAAGTAATATTAGAGACGGGTTTTGTAAATGGTGCAAAGCAAATCCGAATGCTTTCAACGATTCACAAGATTCTTCCGACTTCCCCTCACATCCCGAAATACGAACTATGAATGGCAAACCGTCAAGAGTCGATCCACAACTCTCACAATTTATGATTCGAAGTTTATCAAGTAAACGTGCTAAGCCTGATCATCACGTTTATCAAGAACAAAAACCGGGGACCATAACGGAAGTGGTAGAAATTGCTAGCTCTCAGAGCATACCACGTGTCCCACCTCCGGATTTTTCAAAATGTTCTTCAACACTTGATAATCATTCGAATTATTTTGTCGATTCTTTGAATGACCCGGTTCCTTTTCTAAGGCAATCGTTTATTCCTTGCGTCGGTTGTGGTGAGCCACTTTTTGGTCAACCATGTCATTGGTGCACGTGTGAACGATGTGGTAATGATATTCAAAACAGAAGTTGTTTGTTTTGTGGCTCGAGTAATTCATTCGCTTACGATTCTAATCAGAGCTCTTGCAGTAAGCCACAAAACAATTTCATTTCATATGAGCATAATCCGTGTTATCAAAATTTCAATGCCGAATCGTTTCAAAATGCACCAACTTCACAACAATACGGTTGTGAGTATTGTGGAGGTCCACATTTTAGCACCGATTGTCACACTATGAATCTTTTTCCTTGTGACAACAATTATCACAATCAACCTCCACAATACCAAACTTTTAATCACAACCTCAGCCATTTCCTCAAGAACTTTTGCAAAATGTCTTAAATACTCTTGAGGATTTGGTTAACAAACCTGCTCCGGAAGAACCTCGTCCGAAGTCTTACAAAGAAATACTAGCCGAAGAAGCTGAAGAAGCAGCTAGAGTAAGACTTCAAATGCGTAAAACTATCATCTACGATGACGATGACGATGACAACAACAATAGTGATGATGAAGATACCCTTGATATTCGTCAAGGCTCATCAGATTCATCAGTTGTGGTTCCTTCCGTGAAAAATCAGGGAGAAAATAATGTGACGGAGACATTACTAGCTGAAGATCAAATGGAACTTGTGCAATCCATGAATGCTAGCTCCTCTCAACTCCCTCAGTCTATTGATATCACACCCGAAGTTCACACTCACTCTCTGAACATGGGAGATGAGCTTCTTAGCACTGTTCCTGAAACGGAATCAGACGAATTCATAAAGTCTAGTGTTGAGAACCTTGTCCCAATCCCAGGAGAGTCACAGGGAACTTTCGATCATATGTGTGATTTACCGTCCCCTCCCGAAAATCCAAAAGATCATTTTGAAACTTTCTCCGACTTTGATGATGATTGTACATCTTATGGAGAAGTTGAGTATGTTGAGGCATCACTGCCTCATTCTAATGTTGACCTTCTCCTTGAGGAGTTCACAGACGAACTTACTCATATCAATCCACTTCCATTGGGAAGTGATGATGATCTGTTTGATTTTGAAGCCGATTTGGGAGAAATTGAAAACCTTTTAAATTCTAATCCCAATATCGAGCTTAGTACTTCACATGCTGATGAAAATTCTTTAAACATCAGTCATGTGGAAGGATTACCTTCTGAGCTAGTCAGCTTAGAAGAAGAGATTGATGAAACTGACATGGAAATCAAAAATGAAGCCCTTCGTGCTACATTATTAAATGTCAGTAATCTCATCTCTAAAATTCAGGCTTTCAAAGAGAAACCCATTTTATCTCCTATCCCCATTAAGGATAGTGACATTTTTTCCGATAATTCTATACCAGAATTTGAAGCCTTTACGTTTGATCCTATGGGAGAGAAGATTAGTGGCAGTACCACTTCTCATTCTCATAATTCTCTCCCTGATTATGAATCATTTACCTTCGATGGGTTCTCATGTGAACTCACTCACATCGATCTCGAATATGATTCATTCACCTTTGATGAGTTCTCTTGTGAACTCACTTATATCATATCTCCACCGGAGTATGATCACTTCTACTTTGATCTAGACACACCCAGGATATGTCTTGATCACATGAGCTTAAATAATGAGATTCATGAATCCATGAATCCGCCTCCTGATGATGATGAGTTAGTCAAGATGTTTATCATGACTTTCTTTCTCTTTTTCACCTATCGGGTGACTTCTCCTATTTTTCATTCCTTCGGGAATGAAGACATTATCTTTGACCCCGGCATCACCGCTTATAGTTTATACTATTTTGAGCCGGGATTTTATCTCATCTGTGTGGAACTTTCACGTGCTTCAAATGTTTGTCCAAACATCTTGAATGAAAGTCCGATGGAGATTTCCTCTTCCACATCATGCTTCCCCAAGGACCAATGAATTCGGGGTCGAGTCAAGCTAGCGACTCGGTAAACAAAAACAGTAGCATGTACTTAGGGTTTTCACCCTAAGTGTGGGGGAGTTACCCCCACTGTGGTTACAAATGAAGTGAAAAACAAAATGGTGTTTTCCACGCTTAGCTTGTAATGTTGCCCTTTTACGTTCAAGATGTCGGCATAATAGCCGGGACTTTGAATATTGAGGACAATATTCACTCTAAGTGTGGGGGGGTATTTCGCTATTCTAGCGAATTTTATCACATTTTACTATCTAATACCCCCGTTTTTGACCAAAAATTTTAAAAATTTTTCACTCAAGTTTCAAAATTTTTGTGGTTATCAATCCGCCGTGTCTAAATGACAAAAGGGATTGGCTAGTCCAGGAGCAAACGGCTCTTGGTAAAGACATCTCAAATCCGTTTACGGCTTGCAATTTGCCCAAAATTGTATGGTTTATCAACTCCCCAAAAACAAATGAGTTGGCTAGCCCACAAGATTATGGCTTGTGGTAAAGGCAGTGGAAAAACCATAATTGGTAATCAACTCACCAAGATGTTGACTGTTCCATCAAGAGTTGGCTAGTCCAGGAGCAAACGGCTCCTGGTAAAGACAAATCAAATCCGTTGAAAGCTGGTGGTTTGCTCAAAATCACACGGCTATCAGGTGAGCCACAGTTCTCGCACCTGGCTACTCCAGAAGTGATGGCTTTTGGTAAAGAGACTTCAAATCCATTAATTTTTCTCAAAAAGATTGCTAGGGACTAGCAATAGTTTAGTGTGGGGGATTGATGAGTGTGTAAATACTCATCATTTTGAGTCAAATCCAAGCTGCAAAATGATCAAAAATACTCAAAAACGCACCAAAATGCGAAGAAAATCCCAAAGATCGTATTTTATATGTTTCTTATGCAAAACGAATGAAAACAAACGAAAAACGAACAAAAGTTACATAAATGGCAATTTCAGTCCCCCGACTCTCCAAATTTTACAAAACTAGTCCCTGGTCAGTCATTTCAAAGAAAAGTCAACCCTTGCTCTTTAAAAGTCAAAATGAATCGCAAATGATCTTTGGGTAAAATGTTTGGAGAATTTTCATATTTGGTCCTCCAAGTTTGAAAATTGGCAGTTTTGGTCCTTGAAATTTAAATTTGGAAAATAATCAAATGAGGTCCTTTGGTAACTCAAATATGGCAAGTTTAGTCCTTGGTATGAGTTTGGAAAAACGACATGAATGGTCCCTTAATTTTCGGACAATTGCAAAATATGGTCCTTATTGTCAATTGATACAAACCAAACGGACCTTTGATGTTAAAAGAACCAATTCAAAACACAACCCACCACTCCAAGCCCACCATTAAAAATTTACCCAAGCCCACTACCCTAACCCACCCCCCTTTTCTCCCTTGTCTGCTTCACGTTTAATACAAACCCCCCAACCCTAAACCTAAATCAAAAAAAAAAAAAAAAAACATACGCCTCCTTCTCCATCAATCTCCTACACGATTTATCTATAATAAAAGACCAAAGTGGTAACAAGTCAGTGGTAAAATCCTATCTCAGTGTGTCTTCTTCCCCAAACCTTCATCCCCTCCCCCTCGTGACTACATCAAGCCAAGGAAGCCATCACCATCTTCCCCATCACCCTCAATACCACTCCCCAATCCCACTAATCCCATCCTATCTTGTACCTAACACCACTAACCACTCAGGGGATGACATGGTGGCAATCCACAACCTCAAATGGGCGCCAAAATGGAGTCAAGGGCTGGGATGAGTCAAAGATAAATCAAGGGTTTGGATTTGATCAAGAAGAGCACAAAGAGATGAAGACAAGAGTGAAGAAGTCATACCTACCTCCTCCAAGGTTTAGTATAAGTAGCATGTTGTTGTAAGCCTTAGGGCACATCTATCTTTTATCTCAGTAACTTAGTTTATTTTGTACGAATCAAATTTCAAAAGTTCAGTTTTTTATTGTAATTTCAAAAAGTAGAGTTTAATGAAAAGTGCAATTTAGTTGAATCAAATTCATGTTTAAGTTATTTACTTATTTGATATAAATTCGATTCTATTTTTCTATCTTATCTTCTTTATTTTTTTTTTTTTGTAATCGTATTTTCAGTTTAATAGGGTACTTCGAATTTTTAGTAATGTTTAAGTTTCATCTCAATCTTAGTTAAGATTTATTAAGTTTTGTTATTGAAGTTTTTGGCAACAATCTGGGTTTGGTCGAAATAAAAAAAAAAAAAAAAAAAAAAAAAAAAAAAAAGGTAGAAAATTTTCCAGAAAAGAAAAGAAAAAAAAAAGGAGCAGTAGCAGCTTTGGATGGAAAAATTGGTTTAGAGCTCGGGTGAGCATTAGGTGGTTCTTGGTTCTTGATTGCATACTCGGATTCCAAGTAGGTTTTGTTGTTTTAAGTAAAGTTTGCAATGTTTACATTAGTATTGTTGCTTGTTGTTTAATCCGTTTTGTGTACCATTTTAGAGATAAGTAATTAGTTTCATAAGTACCTGTTTGGTGAAATCGTAATAATAAGTTAAGATAGGAATGTTTGGGTCAGCAGTGTTGACTGCATTCTAGTGAATTTCATGGTATGCGAAGTATTTAAAACAGTTGCTATAGATTGGTTTTAATATGGAGTAAGTGGTCGAGTTGTAAAAATTAGCACTAATAACTTTAATCTTACTCATTGTTCGTATTTTTTTTTTGTACCAACTGCATATCATAAGTTGAAGACTAAGTTTTGGTCGACTTTTCAAATTGGGTTCTAGAATTTCTTAATAAGTCTAAGTGAGTAAGGTTTGTTGGTTTTAGATCTTAGACAGCTTGTGCATCAACCTCAAAAAGAAAATTAAAAGTCGGTATTGTTTTACCCATTGGAAAGTGGTCGCGAAGTGACCCATTCAGCCTCGTAACTGTCCTGCTCCATCAGACGTGAGCGTGGGCTGATTTTCAAGTGACCATAGCTTGGTCAATCTTTGATCAAATCTGTTGAGATTAGTTGCCTTAGGATCCCTCTTAGGTAGTCTTTAGAATTGAGCTTTCACTTCTCGCATAAGTGCTTATTTAAGTAGTTAATTTTACGCTCCATTTGGCCCTTTTTCTTTGTATCTGCTGCTGCAAGAAAGGCAGCCTGAGCTGCTGCTAATTGATCATACTCGTTCTTGTTGTTGCTTGTTGTTGAAATTCAGTCTTTACAAGCTTTGTTAGGTTTAGATTGATGGTAATTTGGTTTGCTGCTACATTGTTCTTGTTCTTGTTCTTGTTTGTTGATGTCCTTGTTCTTGTTGATGTTACTTCTTGTTGTAGTTATTTGTTTTATGTAAGCTGTTTCGCCATAAGTTTGTTTTAAACTCAAATTTTTTTTTTTTTTAATATTGAATCTGTTACCAAGGTTGTGGTCGAGGGAGAAAAGAAAAACAAAAAGAAAGAAAAAAAAAAGTTTGCAAAAACTGGGTTTCGAACCCCTGACCTCATGCCACCCACGACACAACACACAACACCAAACCAACTGTGCCTAGGTTCTTTTTGATTTATTATTTGCTAAATTTATTGTTTAAATAGTTGTTATCTATTTGACTTATTTGAAACTGCTTGAGCTTATTGAAGCTTATTCACAAGAGCTTTTCCACTTTTTCCCAAGTTTGTAATAGTGTAAAATAATTTCCATAAAAGTTTCAGATTTTTCTAAGAGTTAGATTAATTATTAGAATTTTATTTAGCTCAATTAGTATTTAATCCATAATAATTAGAGTTTTAATTAAAAAATTAATTTTCTTTTTCCTAAAAATTTCTTTTGCTTTTTATTACGTAAGAAATTATTCGTAAATTCGTAGGACGTTTGGAACTCAAAATTCACGTTTTATTTTGCGCACTCGCGTAATTTTTAAATTTAACGTCGCGTTTTGAATTTAGTTAACGTTTTAGGATTCCCGATACCTAATTATGTTTTCCCGTAGTTTTTAGGTATTTCTTAGATCGTAGTTGCCTTAAGTTAATTTATTTTTACCTTCGTTCGTTAAAATTTAAATTCGTTAATTTAACGTATCGTAACACCAAATAACCTTTCCAATCATACAAGATTTTAATCCAAACCTCACTCGAAGCTTTCCATTCACACCTCGTTGGGGTACGACCCGGGAAATCACTTCCCGGTCCCACAATTTGAATATCACTTTCACAAGTTTTGCGGGGTAATCATTTTCCTAAACGGTTTACTCGTATTACTTCACGATTATTTGTCTCACGACAAATTGTTGATATTTTGATAAATTGTTGTTTACACACCAAAACACAACGAATCAGTACGCAGTAGAAAGACGGTGAGTTACACCGTACTTTTGCATGACATTATCAAATTTGTCATTACAGAAGTGCGTACCACGATCACTGATAATAGCACGTGGAGTTTCAAATCGAGCGAAAAGAGCTTTCAAGAATTTTACAACAACTCGGGCATCATTAGTGGGTAAAGCTTTCGCTTCAACCCATTTTGACAAATAGTCAACAGCCACGAGTATATACTTATTTCCATGAGATGATGGAAATGGCCCCATAAAGTCAATGCCCCATACGTCAAATATTTCACAAACTTGGATTGCATTTTGTGGCATTTCATTCTTTTGTGAAATATTCCCGTGACATTGACAAGCGTCACAGGATTTGACCAATTCCTGGGCATCCTTGTAAATCGTGGGCCAAAAGAAATCGGAGTCAAACACCTTTTTGGCGGTGTAATTTGGATTGTGGTGGCCCCCCGTGGGACCAGCATGGCAAGCCTTAAGAATTTCAGTGGATTCTTGACCATATACACACCGCCGGATGACTTGATCCGCACAGATTTTGAAAAGGAAGGGGTCGTCCCAGAAATAATGTTTCACATCTTTGAAGAATTTATTTTTTGTTGGGACGACATCCCTTTCACCACAAAGTTACCCGCAAGGTAGTTTGCAAAGTCGGCAAACCATGGGGTACTAGAGTCTCCACGAAAGGTAACCGCATTGACTGTCTCGAGAGGGAATGTTTCATTAATTTCTTTCTTCTCGAAGACATCTTGGTGGGGGTTTTCCAATCGGGAGAGATGATCAGCAGCTAGGTTCTCAGCTCCTTTTTTATCACGAATAATGATATCAAATTCCTGTAGGAGGAGAACCCAACGAAGAAGTCTCGGCTTTGCATCTTGTTTTGCAAAAAGGTACTTCAAAGCCGAGTGATCCGTATACACTATGCTTTTGGTCAGTATCAAGTATGGCCGGAATTTTTCAAAAGCGTACACCACAGCTAATAATTCTTTTTCGGTGGTGGTGTAATGGCTTTGAGCCTCGGTCATAGTCTTGCTGGCATAGTATATAGGCTGAAAATGTTTTGTTTTTCGTTGCCCCAAGACTGCCCCTATAGCATAATCACTAGCATCACACATGAGCTCGAAGGGCAAGTCCCAATCGGGGGCAACAAGAATCGGTGCCTCGGTAAGCTTTTTTTTAAGTGTTTCAAAAGCTTCGATGCACTCTGGGGAGAAGATAAAAGGAGCATCCTTTTCGAGGAGATGGGTCATAGGCCGGGCGATTTTAGAAAAATCTTGAATAAACCTACGATAGAAACCGGCGTGACCCAAAAAGCTCCTAACACCTTTCACGGTTGTGGGATGAGGTAATTTTGCAATGACATCTATTTTGGCTTTGTCAACCTCAATCCCGTTCTTTGAAATTTTATGGCCGAGGACAATGCCCTCTTTGACCATAAAGTGACTCTTCTCCCAATTTAGACATAACTTTGTGTCTTCACAACGTTTTAGCATGTCGTCTAAATGGGAGAGGCATGATTGAAACGAATCCCCAATGACCGAAAAATCGTCCATGAAGACCTCTATAGTTTTCCCGATCATGTCAGAAAATATGGACATCATACATCTTTGAAACGTGCCCGGAGCATTACATAAGCCAAATGGCATACGTTTATACGCAAAAGTTCCGTAGGGGCACGTGAACGTGGTCTTTTCCTGATCTTGCGGATCAATGGGAATCTGAAAGTAACCCGAGAAACCATCGAGGAAGCAATAGTACTCATTCCCCGCTAATCTCTCGAGCATCTGATCCATAAAGGGCAGAGGAAAATGATCCTTACGGGTGGCGTCATTTAACTTGCGATAGTCAATGCAGACACGCCATCCCGTAACCAAACGAGTTGGAATTAACTCATTCTCCTCATTTGTGACAACAGTAATGCCACCCTTTTTTGGAACACAATGAATTGGGCTGACCCAAGGACTGTCCGAGATAGGGTAAATCAATCCGGCATCAAGAAGTTTTAAAACTTCTTGTTTGATAACCTCGTGAATTTTTGGATTCACCCTTCTTTGTTGTTGGACTGCAGGTTTGAAGTCGTCCTCCATTAAAATCTTTTGAGTACAAAATTCAGTGTCAATGCCCTTGATGTCGGAGAGTCGCCAAGCAATTGCTTGTTTATGAGACTTCAAAACCTTTATGAGAGCAGCCTTTTCCTCATCACTTAAGTCTTTGGCAATTATGACGGGTAATTTATCATCACCCTCCAGAAATGCATATTCAAGATGAGGTGGCAAGTCCTTAAGTTCAACCTCGGGGAAGTCATCAGTTTTCTCAACATTTTTGACTTCCTCCTTATGAAGTGTTTGTGGTAGAATAGGAAGAGGAAAGGGATCTTCGTTTAATAATTTTTCAAGCATGAGAATATCCCTCTCGAGGTCAATCTCTTGGTTATCGATTCCATCGGGAATCAAGTCACTTTTTAGAAAGGCCTCAATTTCTTCTAAGATGAAGTCACTTCCCTCAAATGGAGTGAGGGAAGGAGAAGAATTGGCAATGATGGAGTGAGAAGACTGAGTGAGGTTTTCACTCGAAGAATCATCAATGAAACCTAAAATCTCTTGAGCATACTCCTCAACAGCAACATCGATGACATCTATTTTGTTCACCGATTCACAATCATAATTGGAGGAGTATCTCGAAGTTTGATTTAGGTTGAAGGTTATGGCTTCCGTCCCAATACGTAATGTGATCTAATGTTCAAATACATCGATAAGAGTGTGCCCAGTTCTAAGGAATCCCCTTCCAAGAATGAGAAGGACCCTAGAATCGGCATCAAAGTCAACAATCACAAAATCTGCCGGAAAATGGAACTTCCCCAATTTAACGAATACGTCCTCGGCAATGCCAATGGGACGAGAAATCGAACGATCGGCAAGCTCTAAAGTCATGCACGTGGGGGTAAGTTCGGGAAGAGATAGTTTCTTCCACACAGAATATGGCATCAGGTTAATGCTAGCACCTAGATCGGCCAAGGCGAAGCATTCAACCATACCCGGGAAAGTACAAGGAATGAGAAATTTCCCGGGGTCTCCAAGCTTTTCAGGAAGCTTTTTCAAAAGAACTGCTGAGCATTTCTCATTCAGAGGAGTTTTTGCCATCTCAAAGAGTTTCTCTTTATTACTCAACAGGTTTATGATTGTCGATGCAAACTTGGGCATCAAGAGAATAGCATCCGCGAAGCTAATGTCAAAGTGCAAATCTTGGAAGATTTGGAAAAACTTATCCATTTGGTGATTAGCTTTTTCGCGGAGCTTTTGTTCATTGAGACGTGATGGATAGGGAATAGAAGTTTTGGATTTAGGGTTGTCCACTGGAGTTTCTGGTGGTTCAAAGACAACTCCAGGCTTACATCTGGTTTCAGGAATAACCTGAGGTTGGACGTGTGCTGTACTTCGTGGGCTAGGAGTTTGCACCTTATCCTTTGTCACCTCAGGTTCACGATCCACTACCTTTGGAGGAGAGGAAGAAGAGGTAGTAGGAATCGCGGGTTCATCATATGAAGCACCACTTCATGTTGTGATCGCCTTAGCATCGCCCCTCGGGTTAGCGATCGTGTTGCTCGGTAAAGTAGTACCTGAGCTCGAGGGTCGATCATTTAAAGACTTCTTGATGTCAGAAATCTGGCTGACCAGCAACTTGTTCAACTCTTCTTGGGACTTCATGAATTGTTTCAACAACTCGTCAGATGAAGGCCCGGTTGGAACAATGGCTTGATTCGGATTAGGACCTTGATTTGAAAAATTACCCTGATGAGGGTTGTTGTTTCCATGAAAATATCCCGGATTGAAATTACCCTGACCTTGGTTCCGATTAAAGTTTCCCTGATTTTGCTGTTGGAAACCTTGATTTTGGAACCCTTTGTTTTGATTGTGAAAATCGTGACCCTGATTGAAGTTACCTTGGTTTTGATAACCTTGGTTCGCTCTATTTTGATTTTGGCCACGGTTTTGGACATTTTGGTTTTGATTAAAACCAGGAGGTCCAGGATAATGATGTTGAGGACGATAGCTAGGGTCCATAGGAGGGTGATATTGATTGCCTCCTTGATTTTGGGACCCGGCTACAGCATGAGCTTCATATGGAGTACCATCAGTAGCTGTGCAATTGTAGTAGGTATGCGGCCCACCACAAGTCACACAGACTTCCACTTTTTTAACCTCAGCAGGGGGAGGATGTTGTGGAAATGAAACTTTCTTTGTTTGGGCGAGAACCAAAGCTTTGATCGCTTCAGTGAGCTTGTCAATCTTAGCATCCGTGCTAGATTGACTCACAGAAGATGAAGTGGAAGGACCCGCATTAATTTGAGAAACAATCGGTTTGCTTCGTGTAGAGCGGACCTTAGACTTGTTTTCTATGATTTGCAAAGCTTCTTTTGTGGTTCTACTCAAAAAGTTACCTCCCGCGGAGGCATTGAGAGAATCCTGATTAGCTTGGCTCACGCCATTGTAAAAAGTATCGAGTTGCATCAACTCAGAGAAACCATGATGTGGACACTTGCGAAGTAATTCTTTGAAACGATCCCACGCTTCACCAAAAGATTCATCATATTTTTGAGTGAACTTGGTGATTTCGTTCTTAAGACTCGTGGTCTTGGAAGGTGGGAAGAATTCATTCACAAACTTTTTGACAAGATCTTCCCATGTCTCAATAGATCGAGGAGGTTGTTTTTTAAGTTGTCCCTCCAAGGAGAATGGGAAGAGAAGAAGTTTTATTGCTTCACAGGGGACATTCTTGTACTTGATTGTCGATGTGATTTTATTGAACCATCGAATATGAGCATGAGGATCGTCCCTCTCAAAACCGTAGAATTGACTTGAGGTTACAAGATTAAGTAACCCGGTTTTGAGCTCAAAACTATCAGCCACGATGGCTGGAACAACAATGGCATCTCCGTAACCCTCGATGGGTGCTTGGAGAAGCTCACACATGGGGCGGTCTTCCGCCATAGTGACAGTGGGTGTGGCAACAGTACGGATCTCAGATCCGACTGTTGGTGCTGAACGTCTACGAGGTCTTCTAGGTTTTCTTACAAGCTCACATAATGGGCTAGTAGACCTAGAAGAACGAGTGCGCATGCACTAAGGACAAAACCAATCAAAACAAAATTGAGGCAAATCAACAGTGAACTTAAACCAATAATCACGAGTGAATGGCTTCTTTAAGAAAGGTACACCACTCACAAGGATACAAAGGCAAGTTTTTATCTTTTGTTTGGGAACTTATTATGTTCACACCCCCAGTTGGTAGGTGTTCTGTCTTGGTTTGCGACGGTTGGTTTTTATGTATTATTATTATTCACAAGAA